>OY970758.1:15008052-15647718 GCA_963853795.1 Xestia rhomboidea | reverse complement strand
ATGACGAAATAGCAAAGCTTAGCCAAACTTTTGCAAAATATCCATTATACCGCATAATTCATAAAGGTACAAATAGACGATAGTATGGGAAGTTTAGAAAAAGAACTTGGAACGGAAACAATTAAAGGGAAGGATCGATGTTTGATCAAAAAGTTATTAGATAATGTCAAGCAAAGAAAAGTTCAGATAGATCTGAAACTGCAGATGTAAACACTGTACCTACGTTAATGGAAAAGCATTGTTGTACGGAAACGTTAGTAAAACAAATGACAAAAATGTATAGCCAAGAGCGAATTACAAAAATACATTAAGAAATTGCTCCCTACAGAAACATCTAGTAGGTAGGTAATTTTAAGATGGAATCTGAGAAAACAGAAACCATGTCAGAGCTTAAAATAATCGCAAACTACTTAAGTTGCCAAATGTTTCCCTTCAGCTCACATTAAAAATATGCTTTAGGACCTGCAAGTATTTCTGTGGCTCGGCCGGGCTGACGCCAGCGACGTCAACTGACGTGTCTTTGACGTATTGGAATATTTCGCCATGTTCTTGAGCTGAGCCGGATAATTTAGTGCCCCGCAAAATACCTAGTATTAGAGTTGCATTTGCAGATGTGAGTGTGAGTGATATTTACGATGCGCTGCCGGACGGCGCGATGGGCCGTAAAGCAAGTAGGCACAGCATCAACTATGAAGTCAAGGATATTTTTGGCACACGCGAGTACAGGATACACTCTCTGTTATAGTTCACGGGTCATTTAACAATAGTCTTTCTTCGTGCGTTTACTTTTTAAGGCTTGACGCAGTTTCGCTTGCACTTATAGTTTTGAATTGTTATCTTCTAGTGAACATCTGGATTCTTGGAAAATAATAAAAAGTTCTTGACGGCAGCTTTTGTAGCCGTCTAGAAGACAAGTAGGTACTCATGCATGGGACATGTCTAGTTATGAATGTTAATATTTGCGTGATTTGGTAGGTAATTTGTAATATCAAATATTCCCTTTCGATACTTCGCTTATTGTGATTGTGCGCACAATGAAAACATAACTTTTGTAATCAATTGACTCTGTCACTAATATCTAAGACGAAAGCTTCTTTACAGCTGTCATTCTTTTTTAGTTTTACGTGTGTACAACTACACCTTACGAACTGACAGTTCTTATGGTGTAATTGAATACCATTGCAACGAAACAAGTATCGAGTGATACTAAAATACAGCTTGTATACAGCTTTAGGATTAAAACCGGCTTGAAGAGTCACAAAATACCAAACGCAATTTAGTAGTCTTGATATATTCTCTTATAAAGGCAAAAGCTGCTTTATAACCTCTTATACAGCTTCTAAATGATGTTTCCAACGTTTGCATGCTGTTGTGTAGGACCAAAAGTTCAAAGCTTACCACTAAATAAAAGAACCAAAAAAATTACAGCTCAGTCAGTCACAGCCCGTTAATGGAAATCATTTTCCATGATGTGCAGCAGCTACGAGTCCTTTACCAACTACATATGGGTGAACTTGACATAGATTTAAGAAAAACTGTAAACATTTAGATTATATTTTTTGAATAAAATTTTATTTATTATTTTTATTTGTATATAGACACTGCAATATAATATACCCAAATTAAAACCCAATACATCTATTGGGTTGTATTTTTCACTGTTTAACTGTTTCATTGCAAACTGACCTTCACTACTTTAACTGTATTATAAAATATTTTTATTTGTTTTTTTTTTTTTCTAACAGTATTTATTACACAGTACATAAAAACCTAAGGTTTTTTTTCTTGAAGTGACCTGAACCCTGGATGTGTTTGAGTAACTTATTTGCACTTTGGGTAGTAAAGTGCGTTTATTTTCCGCATTACGACGCTAGGAGCGGTAAATTCTTGCTTTTGTTAAATTAATTCCATGACTACCTAACCTACTATAATTGTTTAGTATCCGGATGTGTGCGTGTCGGCATAAAGGATATTCACTTTGGTGTTGACTGTCTTCAGAGCGGGTTTGTTTCTTCAGCGCAAACACACACTAATTAACCGCGGTGCCTTTGTTTGCCTCTTCCAGAAATTGCTTTAAATGTTAAGATGTTTGAATGTACCCGTTGCACCTCGATTTCTAATATCGTTTGCTTTGATGTCTGAGTCCAGTCCAGCTAGTCGTAATCACACAGAAATATCTAAACTCTCACTGCTTTGTTGGGGTACCACTCAGATGAATGGAATGTTGTCCTTCCACCTTTATTATTTCCACTCCTAACTTTGATTGTTATCAACATTTCAAATTTTCAACCAATGCATTTTGTTCACGACCATGAATATTACAAATATGCACACGGCAATACCTAAAATATGTAAGTTTATGTAACAGCTCACCCACCATGTAATAAAACTAAATAAACGGTAAACGGTTTGTTGTACTTACTGCCAATACTTAGCAGGTAGTAGTAGTACCTACTCGGGTACGCATGCTAGGACTAGTTTCTAAGAAGCCTTATAGGTACAGTGCAATGCGCATTATTGCTATGTATACGGTCTTGGATATCTCTTAAATACTGGGCATTGGCAAGTAATTAAGTTGGTACTTATTAATTTAAACATTTTGTTGATTTATTTATTATTCATTGGTCCATGCCTGTGGTCAACCCCAACGTTGCACCAGACCCCTACTAGTGATGTTTAAACTCGGATAATCAACTCTATAAAATTGATTATTTTTGCTTCCTTTTCACTTACATAATAGTGTCCAACAGTAGGCCTGAAGTTAGAACAATAATAGAGCAACCTTTAAGTCTCCCTGAGGTGATCTCCTAAATAAATCGGTTCGGAGTCACGTCACTCCTTAGCACATAAATAGCTCAAGTCACAAGACAGACCGGTCGGCGCGGAGGCGCGCGCGCAGCTCAGGGGGGATGCGTGGCTGCGCGCGCGCGCTGCGCTTGTGTGCGGTGCTCGATGGCCGCTCCGCTTGGCGCCAACGCCGCCCGCGTGTTATTTCCGACGCCATTACTCACACCGGCTTCGACTAATTATAATATTCAGCGAGCTCACATCGGCCGACTGTCCGACGAGTCCGTTCACATATCCTGCACGCACAGCACAGCCAAATTGTTTTCTCGTGAATGTTATTTTGAGGTCTACGTAGAATTTTACTGTCGTACTATAGATGCGGTTGGTATGTCTACCCAAACTTTCCACACAAAATAATCGCATGATCATCCTCAAACAAGGAATTGTTAAAACTCACACAAGCTGGTCGGTTCTGTTAATTGATGTCGTCTGGCTTTGATAGCGGCCGTTCGGTGAGATCAGAGAGGTGTCGGCGACGTTGAAACGGCTCTTCTCTGTAAACACGCCTGTTGCCTGTGTATTCGTGTAACGCAATCAGCACGCCCTTTGACACCAGCCTCAGTACCTCTGATAATGTAGTTCGAGCTCTTCGTACCGTTTGGCAGATTAATAGCAATATTAACATCATTCAATTTATTTTCTGATGAACATTTGTAACACAAATACAAATGTATGTGTAATATAGAGAGTACCTTCGAGATATTTAAATGACATATACCATCAAATACATTATTCAATCAATCACCACATATCGTTACTGGTCCAGTTTTCAATAAGTATACTGATATTGAAACATATTCTTTCTACCCTACTAGATCTGCAAAACCACAACTAAACCACTTACAGTAGCTGTTATAATCCGGAACCGGTTGACGTCTTGAAGGAAGTGTTTAGAATAAATAGAACATTTTGATGACTACCCGTTTATGTTGTTTGCAACATTTGTTTACAGAACTGTAATAACACCTTTAAATCGCAGCAGTTATAATCGCTCAGTTACAGATTTTGCAAGTTAAAGTAGAGCAAAGTTCGTCGCGATCTTCTAATTTTTTCCAAAGTTCTTTAATACTTTGTAAGTATTTTAGGGTTAGGTACCTACCTCTTTAGGTTTGAATGTCGATTAAAATTGACTTAGATTATGTCAAGGCTAAAATGAAATTCATTTATTTTCTTGTTTTGTTCTCGTATTTAGTCTATTTTACTACAGATCATCCTGTTAGTTTTCCTTTCGGAAGTGAAACACGCATTGTTTGCAGCATGTCTCTAAACGGTAATGAGTGACCTAATGAGGCACTGCACGTGAACCACTCGGTTGCTATGATAGATGTGCGGTGATAGCCGATGTAATAAGTTTGACCGGGAGATTGGATGCGACACTACAGGTCAAGGTTATCGCATTCAGATCCGGCGCATCCGTCACTGGCTCAGCATTTTTTAGTCAGGGTTAATATTTTTGCAACACGATGCAGATATTGGAAAGAACTTTTTAACTGCCGCATTTTTTTTATTACGAAATAGGCCTGCTCTTGACCTCGATCACGGCTGATGGAAAGAGATGGATGAGGTCTATGATGGGAAGCGCGTGCCCAGAAGATGCCTGTTCACTCTTGATTTGAAGGCAGACGGGTTAAATGCTTTGGCTGTGTGCATAATATAAGTGGAGGAGAAGCGCTGAGTACGACTCGTCGGGATATCAAACAAGTGTGGATGGTACGCCACAGTATGTCTGCTAGTTGACATGACTCATGTTGATTTGATATTCAACTTTATTTGATAAAATTACGGAGTTTCAGATAGTAATAATGCAACAGCATTTAAGTACTTTTAGAAGCGTTGCGAAACAGAACACCCTAGATATGAGCACGTCAATGAGATAAGAGTTTTTCAATACCGATGACCGACCATGACGTACATACGTGTGACTGTTGCCAAAATAATGGTGTTTGTGTCGTTTGTCACATCACCAGTTTTAACGAATATTAGTAGCTTTGTTAGTCATCACGTCCCGTCGTTTAGTCTACAGTGTTTAATACATATAGGCACCTACTGTTTCCTAGTATTTACTGTATGTTTATAATGCACTACTCTAAGACTGCGTTTATAGGTCATCATGATAAAGTTACATGTCCATGTTTCCATCATTTACTTTACATTTGCGTTTGTATCTACGTCTGCGTGGATGGGGATTGGGGCCACTAGAATACTATTAATTATAAGAGGGGTCATCTTAGCCTTTATAACAATCCTGCTGGGCTTGGCTGGTATTATAATAAATAGGTTTAAAACGATATTCCACCTTGTAAAGCGAGAAAAGTTTTGTCTCGTTCGCAAGAGGGAGTTCATCACCCACGTCGAATAGAACCTAAGTTTTTTCTCTGAGCCAGAGAACATAAGCCCCAGTCAAGGATCGATCATTAACAATCAGCAATAATTCATAATTACCAATTAAAGCTTTACTATAGTCTCTTGTCGTATAGTTGTCTTAGAAAAGTCATATAAGTTGGCTGCTTATTATGGTTTCTAAAATGTAACTGATCTGTTAGCACTGATCACAATTCTTTATGTTTTCTCTGATTATTTTGGAAGGATATCTTAAAGACTGTTACAAGTAGGTGCCTACGTATGGTTTGTGCTTCATTCTTCAACGCAAATTAGTATTTTCGAGAGAAAAATATGCCGCTTATCCGGTTAATTCGTATGTTTTAGATTTTACATCATTTATTCAGAATTATTGCTGTAAGAGCAACGGTCAGGGGGCACAAGCAACAGATCATTCTACCTTTCCAACGTTCGTAAAGTGTACTTCGGAATAATGCCAGAGCAAATTTTCTCAAGGGAACGTGTCGCAGTGAACTTTACCTTCATGACAAGGGTCAATGGTGTGACAGTGGAGATTTTTCGCGCAGTTTCAGGAACGGCGACCGGCCGTGACGCAAATGAATTCGTGCCAATGAAAGCACTAATCACTTACATTTCTTCTTGTGGGCATTGTTACACCTACCGAATGTCAACGTGCCAAGACAAATATTTTTGTCATTCTAAATTTATCGTTACCAGGCTAATTTCTGATTCCATGATGTAGTTATTTCAAATGCTAAAGAATTCTCTTCTCAATATTCTCTAATACGATTCTTTTCTGAAGCATACAATTCTGTTTCACCGATTGACTATTATCTACACATAATTGCCTTGAAACATAGGTAAGTAACTATAAAACATTTTAAATAGAAACATTTTTGTAGGGATCTCAAGTAAACTTAGTAGTGACTTCATCATCTTATGTATTTATGTTTGAAGCAAGCGCTACAGGCTGAGATCATTAAAACGGGTTCATATCAGTTTCCATGAGTTTTTAACGGTTGCCCTCTTGATAAACTCCTGTTGATTGTGCGCCTCCGCCCGCCACACGGGCGGACCACCCGAGCGTCAGCGCGCGCTGTGACCGAAGTCATAAATATCTGTGGCGCAACGAGGATCATCCATGACAGCACCTTGAGCCCTGATAAGCCTTAGATACTGACATGATAGCACACGACCACCAAATCTGTTTAGATTTATTAATCCTCTTTGTTAAGGGCGATTACAGCACAGATTTAAGCCTGATCCATCGTGCTACTTAGGCACTTGCGTCATAAAGTTTAAAAGGTACTCAAGTAAATGCAAGGACTATATGAATAGTTACAAAATCGTTATTCTTATCAATTAGTAGTAAATCCATATGGAGTAGATGACCTAGTTTGAAACAAAGAATGAGTCAGGCCCGTTGTCATTGTGGAAGAATGCCCGGCCGGTCAACGTAGGGTGCTGAATATTGCACAAAATCAAGCTCACTAAGAATACATTTTAACTACTTAAGAACCTTAAACTGTTTCTCTTGTAAATGATAGTATCTTAAAACGTCAATTTATAAGAATGTTAGATAAACTCAGTGCTTTGTCGCTTAGGTTGCTTCACATGGGTAAGCGAGTGTATTTTCATGCAAATAATGCATGATTTAAAAACTTTCTTGCAGTGTGGTTTCATATAAAATTTCGTTCAGATCGTAATGATGTTATCGATACCCAATTCCACATAGGTTATAAACTGGTTAGTTAAGAAGTTGGGTGCGCCAAGTAATTTGCTGCGAGCGGGTGCGCGGGGCAGGGGAGGCCACTGAACATCGGTTCCGGGGTTCAGCGACAACTTGTCTGGCAGGGCCGGCGCCCGGGCTCCGCGCCGCGCCCCCACCCCGCGCATTATTATGGGCCTGACGCCGCCGCCGGCATGTGCCCCTCTTGCTCCTCACCGCACCTCCTGCCACTGCGCCCGCGCCACCGCTTCTCAGAAAACGAATCCGGCGATATGGTGACGCACACATTGACATTTGGCAGTTGATACGACGCGACGGCACAGTTTCTTCGACGGGAAAATTGAATTGATGTGCCAATGAATTTAGAAGAAAGCTTTAACATAAATGCTTAGATGCTTTAAAATAATATATACGAAAGTTATATTACAACGCGGGCTCCTAACAAAGATGGCATTCATTTATGTTTTACAGAAAACTATTTTTTCTTCACCACTATAACTTTCCAAATTTCCCTGATATACTGCAACCTAACCTACCTACGATGGATGATAACAGTGGCGGATTTTACTATAAATGTAATCAATAACGATAGACTTTTTATGCGTTTGTCATAGAAATACACAGTAAAGCTGGCGAAAACCGCAAAAATTCAAGAAACGTGTCGATCAAGAAAGATGCGTATATACACTTTCAATAAACAGGTGAAGACTGGCGGCTTTTTACAATACACGTGTTGGTAGGACATAAATAAAAGTAATCATGCGCTGTGTTATGTAACCAGAAAATATTGTTACTCGATATGACTTGGGCTTATCAGAATCTGAGATGTGAGATTTATGACTGATTGCTTTGTGAAGAAGTTTGTTGTATTTTTAGCAGTACTTAAAGCTATATATTTGGAAGATAAAAGCAATAATAGATTTATTTTTAGGGTTCCGTACAAAAAATGAAAAAAAACGGAATCCTTAACACAGCCTCTCTTCTCACTCGTGCGTCTGTCTGCCTGTTTGTCCGTCCGTCTGTCACATCCAATTTGCTCCGAATGTACTGGACCAAATCAGGTAAAATTTGGTAGGGTGATGTAATCCTATGACCCAAACACGCAAAGTAAATATTAAAAAAAAAAAAAATGTTCATTTTGGGCGAAAAGATTGGGAAATTAAAAAAAAAAGTTTGGTGAACCTTACTATGCCATATATTTTTGTCATTATTGTAAAATAAATAGTTTTGATTGTATTCATGTAAGAAGACGAAAATTGAAAATAGTAAGGTTTGCTGTAAGAAAACCCAATTCTGGGTTAAGCTCGCCGTTGTACATAAGCTATATGTATATTTAATTTTGTGTATATTTTCTAATTTTGTATGCAATAAAACAAAAATTAAATCCGAAACTACTAAGCCTAAAAATAAAAATAAAAAATCAATGAACTATTTCATAGCTTGTAGATTACAGGAAAACCTATAAGAATTATATCAATCTATACTAATATATTATAAAGACTAAAGAGGAAACATTTGTATTTTTGGTATGTAACGAATAAACTTAAAAACTACTGGACCGATTTGAAATATTCTTTCACCGTTGGGAATCTACACTATCCCCGGGTGACTTACTACTTTTATCCCTTTATTCCCACGGGAACGGAAACTACGCGCGTGAAACCGCGTGACGTTCGCTAGTTGAAAATAAAGTGGTAAACTCAATATAAGACTGGCATTGTACGGAACCCTCTCCACGCGAGAATGTCTTCTCGCGTGGAGGAATCCTCTTAATGAAAGCCAACTAGTTAAAACTATAACTACTAGCTATTCCAAAACATATGCATAACTAACTGTGAAGTTCGGTAACTGTCCCACTGGATCATACTAAAGGGATAAATAGTATCCTACATGTTAATCCAGGCTGTAAACTGTGCCAAATTTCATAATCATCACAATTATTATCACCACATCACTCACGATCACCATAATTATCACCATCACTATCACAATCACTATCGAAATCACCATCACAATCACTGTCACCATTATCGTTATCACAATCATTATCGTCGTAATCACAATTATCATCATCGTTATCACAATCACAATCATCATCATCGTAATCACAATCATTATCATCGTAATCACAATCATTATCATCGTAGTCACAATCATTATCATCGTAATCACAATAATCATCATCATCATTATCACAATCATCATCATCGTTATCACAATCATCACAATAAATCAACAATAACCCTGTATAGAAGTCGAATCCGCCATCTTCTAGATCTCTAAATAAATGCCATATTCGTAATCAGCATCGCTGATAATCTTGGTATCGACATCCATATTGATTTTTAGACATTTCGACCCCATCGCACCCCAACACCCCTGTTGATGATGGTATTTCAGGTCCGCCACATTAAACCTTAAAATCGTTGTTTTTGTAGTACACCCGACCCGATACACCATACAAACAATACCCATGTTGACTTTCAGACTTTGTCACCCCATTTCCCCCTTTAGGGGTTGAATTCTGAAAAAACCTGAAACCCGTTTAGGAGGGGAACCGAATAGTACTCCTGTGAAGTTTCGAATAAAATAGTCTAACTTATCTTGTTTCCCCATACAAACTTTGGAGCCCCGTTTCACCCCCTTAGGGAGTCAATTTTAAAAATCCTTTCCTGCTCCCCTAGACCACATAAGGAACCTACTTGCCAAATTTGGTATCTGTAGACCCAGCGGTTTGGGCTGTGCGTGTCGTGTCAGTCAGTCAGTTTCTTCTTTTATATATTTAAAGATAGATTTTTGGGATGATCTATAAAGAAAAGTAATAAAGTATACCAATACGTCGTCCAAGTAGTAGCTTTATCTGTGACTAACCTCTTAGCAGTCATTGAATCGAACTGATACGTTTGCATCATGTGGATAATGGCCGCACAAAGGAATATTATGTTCAATGCTCGTGCTGCGTGGACGCATCACAGCACTCCAACATAGATAATGTATTGGCGTTACATATAAATAGGTGTGTCAAAGTAGGTGTGATTCTGTCCGTGTGTGCGTTGTCGGTGCGAGTGGATAATTTATCGAGTAGTGAGCACCGCTTGCCGCTACGCAGCAACTTGCCCGGTGTGGTGAGGTGGGTCGCACTTTATATGGAGAGTTGTCTAATCCACTGAATAAATTACCATTGGGCCTAGGTTTCTCCTGAATGACTAATGGACATTTAAAGAATTAGCTCAATGCGCATGCCATACGCTTTCCAATTACTACCTATGTAAATACCGACATGCTAGTTGATATTTTTCACTTGAAAGCATTTACAGTAATTACTTAGATGTTTTCATTTATTTATCAAGACAATAAGTAATATGTTGTCCTTTTGTTATCACATCTCTATGGCCTAAATAAATGTAGCATTGCTGTGTAAGGACTGTACAGCATACTTTTAAAGATCCTAGAATGGTCAGTGAATAACAAGTCAATAAAGTGTTGCATGTTCCACGCAAAGTAGTTGTGGTTCTTCATAGAAGATCCTTGATTGATTGATTGTTGTTAGAGTTATGAACAGTCCGTAGTTGTTAGATTACAACACGACCACGTGCCTGGCAGGTAATGTTGTGTAAGTGTCAAGAGTTTAACAGTAATATCGCAGGTTGCAGTTGATGAATACGGCTTTAGTTCAATGATGGTGGCGCTACCGGTTAGCGCTACTTTTATTGCGCCTACATTCAGTGCGTGCATATATTTTGTGCTGGTTCTCAATACAATCAAGAATCAATTGCTGATTTATATAAATAGTAAATTAGTAATATGTACTAACAATAAAGCCCAAAAATCTCATTTGAGGAACAGCTTTCATCCACAATTTATATTTATCTTAAGAGGAATCCAAAGGAGACAAATAGTAGAAATGTATCAAACTAAAGACTGAAATAAACGAATAATTTTTATCAAGTTAGACATCTGTGAAATGGACGAGCGCGAGCTGCGCAGGTAGGGTCACACTTCGTCGAAAGGGCAATAACGTAGTCGAATAAGATCAAAATGAAGGCACAGGCGCACACTGAATTAAAATACTAACCTTTGAACAAATGCATGTATTCTAACATTAAAAGCGCTGTAAATATTATGGGTTAAGATTTAGTTAACGAACAGTTTAAAATAAGCTGTTTTTAGCTGTGAAGATACCTTTTATAAAATAGATAAAATGATCCATAACATTAACATTTAAATTACAAGCAAGTCCTTACGTTAAGTTTACACTAACTTACCAACACCACACTGCGCTCCAAAACACAAATTACTGACGTTGCTCAAAAAGCCGTAAAGCTAAAGTGGGACTGGGCTAGCTGGCTGACTGAGCTGTGGGCCAAAATAACCACTATGTGGAGCCCTGACACAGCCAGAAGGCCAGTGGTGTACATTGGTCCTGGATCGAAGAATTTGGAACTCATGGGGAGAGGCTTTTCCCCGCAGTGGGATGGCATAGGCTAACAGTAACTTACATTAAATTAATAATTGAAGTAAAAGTATAGATTAATATTATATGTAAATGTCATAATGCAAAGACTGCGGGTTTTCATGAAGCATTACATTTAGAGGTGGTATAACAGCTTCCCTTATAACCGTTAAACATCCATTGTAACACCTGTTTTTGGCTTTAAAAAGGTGTTACACTGGCTGCTTAATGGTTCATTTCTAGAGAGGAAATACTACACAAGAATAGGTATGTGTCATAGAGGAATTATGTCTTTCTGTATAATGTACCAAGCCTGTCTACTAAACTAATATTTAATTACATATATAAGTATATTAGGGCACCTTTATTATGTTCACACGTTTTATTTGAAACGTTGATACCTAAGTTTAGAACCTATCTACTGGATATAGCAGAGCTGTCCTTATGATTAAGGCGACTACCGGAGCTAAATTAGCAACTCTATTTTGGTGGTTCAAACTTCGTTTGAAATACTGTTAGAATAAAGTTCTAATTAGCTTGCACTACAAAGTGGTTGTTACGTCGGTCACTGCGGGCCGAATAGTGCGAAAATGAGTGGTTTTTTGCGATTTACAAAAAATCTATTGATTGGACTAAGAAAATAAAACACTATCATGGTATCAATATGTTGCTTGTAGAATTATTAAAAAAATCAGAATGAGCGCATGTATTCTATTATGGTTTTTACTCGTTAAAAGAAATTTTTAGAGATAAGTTCGTTTTTTTTTTCATCGAGTAAAATTAGTTGTATTATGTTTTCAAAACACTATCATACTAGCATAATATATCCTGAAGAATATCATATATTTTTCTGGTTTTGTTTATTACAGTGAATCGTATGCTTTTTTGCATTATAAAACTCGCGTTTAGCTCCTGTAATCCCCATAAGGGCAAATAATTATTAAGGGCATTCAGTTATTAAGTTCAGAGACACGAAGCCAGCGAGCCGTTGAAGGTCAAATGCTCAAGTAACATTACCACGCATAATATAAATAGGTATCTAGCGTGAACGAAGATTATTAATATTATATACCTACTATACCTAATCAACACCAACTTGCAATAAATAATACGTTTCTGAGAGTAAAGCAACAAACAATATTTCGAGCCGCAGTAAAATGTAGAGCATTATGTTGGCGCTTTCTTCAGAAAGAAACGAACTTAATTCGCTGTCTTACTTCTCTAGTACAAAAGAGTTCAACCCCATGCTTGTAATCTAGAAATAGAGGATAGTTTACCTCTAATTCTAACCTAGGAATGGACCCAATGAGACTGTGGGATAAATGGATAATCCAGCAAGGTATTTGGGTTGCCAGTGATAAATAATGAAGAAGCAACGTTTAACTTGTTAATTTAAATCAGGAGCCTCTAATGACTCTTCATTACAATTTCCAATTTAGTTAAATGCAGATAGGTAGTGTGTCGTATAAATGTATGTATCGCGCCATTTTCTCTTGTTAACTTAGGTACCTACCTACAAAAGATGAGGTCCTTCATAATATTTTTCGCCAGGTTTAGAACCAGAAGCCGACTTCGAGCTAAAGAGGTGCAAAATGCTGAATATTAGCTAGCTTTACCAACAGGCATGTAATCTTCACACTTCAGACGATAACCTTTTTCATAATTTTCGCCATGTTCAAGAAGCCGACTTCGAGCTAACTAGGTGCGAAATGCTGAATATTTTAGCTAAGTCCACCAACAGGCAAGTAATCTTCTCAGTTCAACTATTAGATAATACTAGCAACTTTAACATACCCTATACAGCAGCAGTCACTGGCAGAAGTGGCAGGTGAGTACAGGAAAACTCCACTCAAAACTGTAAAGACAGGCTTTTAGTGTCACGTCACGTAGCTTCTGAGTTTGGCGTAGCCGCGTAGGCGGTTGTTCGTCTTTTGTTACTTACGCAAATTGGTCAATCTCCTTTGAGATTTTATCAACGGTTGAACAGCTTACAACGAAGATAATGTACAAAGAAAGTACCTAGGTATTTTTTTTTTATTTTGATAAAAGAAATTTGAAAAACTCAACTTTTGGCGGAATAAACAATTTCTTTGCTAGGTTATACGCTTACACCTAGATGCCTACCGTTATTGAAAAGCACCTTGAGCAGTCACTCTTACATCCCATTACATACCTATTTTTAACCGACTTCAAAAAGGAGGAGGTTCTATGTTCGACAGTACCTAAGTATTTTTTATGTATGTTCACCGGTTTCTTCCCCATTTGTGGACAGATTCTCAAAATATTTTTATTTGAAAGAGTATACTCTTGAGGTGGTCCCATTTAAATTTGGTGAAGATCTGATGCTGATTTTCGGAGATATACAATGGAACTTTTCAAAAATAGACGGCAAATCTGTCGTGATTGCTGCAATCGCTTGGATGTTTATACAATATCATGACGTAACATCACGCCTATAGGCTCTGAGGGGGTACGCAGATGTGTACAATACACCTAGATTTCGACAGTTAGGTACTTATGTTCCATTTATTGGGGCGATAAGGGGATAATTTACCATGACATAAAATATGCATTGTTACTGTTAGCCTGTGTCAACCCACTGCTGGGCAAAGGCCTCTCCCCATGACTTACAAATTTTTCGATCCATCGAGGGCCAATATGGACCACTGATCGTTGGTTTTGTCCAGCACGTCCCGCCATCTCCTGCGAGGTCCACCGCGTCGCCTTCTGGCTGTGTCAGGGATCCACTTCGTGGTTATTTTGGCCCACAGCTCGTCGGGCATACGGCAGACATGACCAGCCCAGTCCCACTTCAGCTTAGCGGCTTTTTGAGCAACGTCAGTGATTTGTGTTTTGAAGCGCAGTGTGGTATTGCGCAGGTACATGGTCGGTAACTTTACTTGCGCTCCATTGCATGTATTGTTAACCTTTTGAACGCCAAAGCATAAACGCATGCGCGTGCCCTCCACGCCAAGTCACAATTTCACCTACCATTTTGTCACATATTCGTGTCGCTTGGCGTACGAGGCACGCACTTGCTTGTCACGTATATGTGACAATGGCGTTCAAAAGGTTAACAATGTAAAATAAATTCGTGGCAAATATTTGTTTAGAAACAACTGAAAATGGAAAAAAAAAGCTTTTTTCTATGAATGAAGTAGGTTGGACCTAAGTAGGTGTCTGAGTAAGTACCCATGTTAAAATTAGAATAATATTACACAATATTACCTATTTGTAATAATAAGTAGCGGCAAGCTGCCAACTGCCAAGCTATACCCCCACACCCGGTACCCACCATGGAAACTTCAAACTGCTGCCATTCCCCCAGTCCGCCATTGACGCGGGACCGCGTGACGACCTACGCTAATACACAAGTACCTATCATGTACTTTATTTTATTTATTCACCAAGTTATTATTGTTGTTGAAAAGAAATAGGTAAGTATGTACTTTTTATGACTAGTGATTGACGTAGGTATTGCAATTTTACCCGTCTTTCGTCATTATTTTCCGTATTTGCTACTGCAATGACTACTATTGTGGTCACTACTGGTAGGAGGCTACCACAGATTCATGTTTGCCCATTTGATATTGTATTTTCACACAAGTATTTTTACCATACAAGATATCAATTGGTACTAAATGTATGAACGGTTGCTGCTCCATATCCACTATAGTCCGCTGACTAGACTGTCCTGTTATAATCACCATGCCAACCTACGTGCACAAAAAAGTTGTCGATAATTACTGTTAAGACTTTGGACGATAGGCAAAATACACTTTTATTTGCAAGCCTCATTAGTGCTTATCATGATGCGAACTTATCATTGATTGCTATTTGCGTTGCTTCACCTTCAGCCAGGAGGGTATGTGCACAATCGCACACAATTATTTTCACAACAGCAAAAGCAAATCAACCATCAGTTTTGAACGCAGTAATCTTAAGTACCTAAGTATCAGTATTTAAGGGCCCTCCAGCTTGGGTGAGCGTCAAGGTAAACCGGCACGGCTGCGCAGCGCCAGCGAGTCTGGTGCGGACACCACCGACGCCCCCCCCCCGGCATCCTCCCCGCCCGCTCCCCGCAACACCTACCTGTCATGCTACCCACGCAACTGATCGGCCTACGCGCCTTTGCTATGTTCATAAGTGTCTACGCATGATGCATAATAATGAGTAATCGTGATTCGTGCGTAAAGGATGTCTAATCAATGTTGACAGGAGTCGTTGAGTGAGATATTTGAATTGAGCCGTAAGTTACCAAACGGAACTTTGCTGTTCAGTGAATAGCACAATATATCAATCCTATTAACCAAGATACTCAGAACAAGTTTAATGGAATTAATGGCAACGTATTTTCCAAACAACAAAACAAACCAATGTGCTGTGGTAGAACCGTTTACCTATCATGAAACAATCACCTTTCCCACTATCTGGAAACAAAAACACCAGTCAGATACAGAAATAGTAATTAAAGGACTTGGCAAGTTGGCGCGTCTTATCTATACCTTGAGGTCAGGGGGTGCGCATCTCATTATTATAATGATATAGTGAGTCATCAGGCATCGTGATACAGCGCACGTTCGTCGCCATTCGCTGCCACATCAATACCTACCTTGCTGCCTCTTACAGTCGTTACACATACATTTAAAAGAACCGACGGATCTCTTCAACGGACCTGTCTTTATGTTACGTAATAAGTAACTGAGACGTTGCTGTATATTAAAATTCTGCCTGTTAACTGGCAAATAGATATATAGGTTAGATTAGAAATATAGCTACCGAATAAGTAAGTGTAACTACAGCTACCTACACTCAAAGATTACAAAATCAAAACTCAAAGAACATAATAGACTTCGTTCATTGTTTAATTATTTCGATTCCATAATTTCCATATGAGCATTTAATTAAATGATAAGAAAGTCAGTAAAACTACATTGAACAATTTCTTTTTAGTAGAAAAATATGGATGTAAGATTGGATTTTTGGTTACTTTTCTTTGTTTTCAGTGAGTTTTTTTTAATAAAAAATCAGCAAAGTAATGTTTATGACATGTAATGCTTTTAATGATGTTCCTTCAACAGGTGCAGTTGAGGCTTACGAGGAACATAAAATAGCATTTAGAAAGGAAAATTCAGACAACTACAGGTTGTATTAGTGTACTAATAACGTTTAAATCAGCTGTATATTTCCCCAGAATATTTTCATTCATTTTGGTAAGCTACCTAAGTACCTAATTTGATAAAGGGAAAACTGAGCTTTCGACTATGAATGATCACTTCAACCGTTTTGTCATGTCACTATCAAAGTTTCATATTCAGGTCAAACGTGTATTTACTTGAATAAATAAACAATTATTACGTCCTACAGATGCGGCGTATGTCCCACGTATTTCCAAAAGATATGTGCGTTCGACGTCAGTACTAACGCCACTCATATATTCGACAATCATTGCATAATGGACTTGTTCAACTGCATGGAAGGCACCGGTTTGTTTCTTAAGCATATTATTAGCGTTTCCATGATTTGTGGGTGTGCGTCTTACTACCTTGCTATGGTCATGATTTATACGTAATCATACATTTTAGTTCACTTGCCAATCACTACTTCTAAAATAATGGACTAGAAACAATGACTGATGTAAGGCACTGAAAAAATAATGGCTAATTTGGCTATTGTTTTTCTACATCCATTGGTGTGACCCACTGGGAGTTTCCAGTAGGGCTCGTGGAGAGCTCTCGCGTAGTGAATTGCAAATCACTCTTATGAAATCGTAGTCTAAACCACCCTGGTAAGGTTTAGAGTAGCAATAGCTACAGAAATGTGTAAGTAGACTTTAGGCAATAGCCAAAGAAAGAAATCGAATCGCCAAAGAAGGAAATCGAATCGCCAAAGAAGGAAATTTAATCTCTATGGTTTCTTGTAAAGAGGTGCTTTACTGCAGCTTGTGTCATTTATTCTTTTAATTCTACGGCTCTGAAAACTTTATATACGTAAGCTTATATATAACGATTGACTTTGAAAGATAAAGACGATGCATGACGACTACAATAACGGCACTTACCTACAATAGGCGAGACGACAAAAGAAATCTAATTAGTCCGTCACTTAGATTATCAAAAAATATTTGCCCCTGTTTTTTCTTTTGTAAACCAACATTGACGAAGATACAACGCTTTTAAAATTCTCAATATGTCACGCCATGGTATAATTTTTAGTTAGTTCTGACGTCACAGCCCCCACTCCCGAGTTTTGATGCGTTTTATATTTGTCAATATTCATTGATTTACAAAAACAAAAAATACGTGTCCCTTCATTTCCAATACACTAACTGACGGACTAAATAGATTTGCAATGTTTTGATACTGTCGTCATGCCTATTGTAAATATTTTTCAGCATTTTCCAAGATAAAATACGAGAGATGTCTGTACTTCGGTAACTTCGCTTACGTTCACGGATACAAGCATGAAGATGAGGACTACGGGGAGGATCATTTCATAATCAAACATTCAAAAAAGAACCCAGATTTTATATTGCATTAAATTATTTTAATTTCGGTGATTTAATATAAAATTAAACCTAGTATTCCTAGAAGAATATCAATCTGTCATCATTCTTATTCCATTATTGTATGGAAAAGACTGAAAGAAAGAATCAGTTACTCAAATGTATCCCCACTTAATATTAGGTTATTCTGATATGAACATTGGTTTAACTTAACTAATTAGTGTATACCATAGACATTGAACACACTGAACATAGATTAATAATATCTTAGTTTTTATTTAACAGCACTATTGTTTGACAAACAGATATTGAATTTAAATATTATTATCACTCAACTCATCACTCATCACTCAACAGCACATTGGGTCTTTAATATTATCAAATAATTGCTGATACTGTTGTGTGTTTGTTTGTTGAACATTGGTATGCAGTTAAATTATTGGGCACTGGTCAATACTGTCAGCATTGATAATAAAAACCCTATCCTAGTAAGTTATTCTGCACTTCATAACTTTTTACAGTATTACATAACAGTGCTTAAATAAATGAAAGTCCATTTTTATTAAGGAGCTACCACATATTTTCACAAGGTAAGGCTGTCTTCACACTGACCTACATTTGTGTCCAGGACGACGCGTCGGCTAGTGTGAGGCCAGCCGGAGCGAGAAACATGGGCTATGTGCCGGCCATGTGCCCCAGCCGCTTGTAGTCGATCTTGTCGAGTTGCACAAGGGGGCGCAGCTGGTCGGCGAATGCGCGCATGTCATCTGCTATCATATCCTGACCTTGCGGCGCAAGCACCTGAATGATAAATTAAAAAAAGTTGTTTGTATACCTAAAGTTTAAAAATATTGGATGCTAAAATGCAATACCATCTACCTAGCCTTTTCCCAACCATGTTGGGGTCGGCTTCCAGTCTAATCAGATGCAGGTGAAATAACAGTATTTTACATGGAGCGAATGCCTATCTGACCTCCACAATCCAGTTAGTACTGGGTTATATGATATCCTTTGGTAAGACTGGTTGTCAGACTTTTTGGGCAAGGGCTACTGACTACCTGTAACGACTGTCAAAGATCTACAAGGAGGCAGGAGGAGGCACGGAGGAAACTCGGTATGTGAGGGTGGTCACCCATCCACAGACCAACCTAGGCAAGCACGGCTTAACCTAAAGATCGACCCGAGTATGATATACTCCACCAAGATTTAAAATGAATGCCATTTTCAGCTTGCATAAGAAAAAAATTAAAGATATGGCTGTATACAACAGTAGGCACAAACCAAAGTTTCAAAAGCCAAATGGCCATTTTTACATTTTTGTACAGTTGGCATGTCTGAGCTGCATGTCGAAAATCCAATACAGTGCTTTTATTTAGGCATTGTAGTAAACAGAGGCCTCCCTCGTATAAGTTACACAAAGTTACGTGCCTGCCAGGTTGCAAGTTCCAACCCACAACATACAACTGAGTCTAAAATGGCCCCTTTAGCAGAATCATAATAAATTACGTAATGATTTGTATAATGGTCAAAAGCAATCACAAAGTGATCATTCATAATATTAACTGCATCTGTGACCATTTTAAGAATTTTAATGTGATTATGAATTGCTAAAGCGGCCCTTTCATCAGTTGGATGTGTTAGTGAAAATGGGCCTACATATTTTTGATCTTCATCTGAGACATCTATTAACAAAAATAAATGATCTCTCAAATGATCTGAGTTGCAGCAGGAGAATCATTGGTTTTATCTGACATACATGCTTACAACTGTCAGAAAACTGTTACTTACAGATAGCTCCACCAGATAACTCTGAGATATAGGCTCCGGGGGCATTGACCCTTGGGATATCTTGAACACCTTTGCAACTGTTATCTTCATGCGCCCCTTTCTGAACATGTAACCTGTGAAAGTACAAAACAGACTAAAAACCTACTTCCATAAAATAAAATAAAATATACAATGTCTTTGGCCCTATTTCTGAATGAGGGAATTTCTTTTTAAACTCTTCCCTAGTCGCTGGATAGATGGCACTGAACTTGGTAAGTTACTGCAAGGAACGGAATGTCACATCATTTCACTTGGATGTAATGGTTATATTCTTAAGCTTAAGCAAACGAAAGTGTCAGTCAACGAGCGTATGTGACATGATGCAATGTTTTTTTCCAAGTGTTTTGGCTTTGGCACCTATTAACATAGTCAGTTCAACACCATCTACAGAGTTCTTGGAAACTATGTTTTTTTTATATACTCAAAAAGAAAACCTTTCATTGTGAATGTGAAATTAGGAACTAGTCATACTGTACTTACTTTTTTTAATTTTAAAAGGAGTACCTATACTGCTAAAGTAGATTTTGACAGGTTCCAATACAGAAACCAACCGTTTTCTTAATGTGTTGTGTGTTATTAACTATATATAATTAACTATCTTTTTCTGTGCTACAGTCAAAATGATATTGGGCATTAATTATGTAAGTACAGTATCTTTTGATCAACTTCTTATCACTAATTAGAGATGAAACAGTGCATGTTACAAGGCCTAAATGGAATATTCCACCTTATTATGCAAAGTGGTATCACCTTGAAATTGCATAAAAGTGATCTGAAACTAGATTCTAGATCAGTGGTTACCAACCTATGGTTTGTAACCTTAAAGATGGTCCGCGAGTGGTTAAAATGTTATTTGTACTTTTTAACTTACTCAGAAGATGCAAGCTCAACCTTATTATTTGAAAACCTATCAGAGACAGGATGCTAATTTTCGAGCTTGCTGCAAGATTATTCAAGCATTTCTGCAAAAATCTACTAACTTATTACAATTTTGCCATGAATAATAATAATTGCTAATGTTTTCTTCTTTTTCAATCGCTCTCCTTCACTATCTAAATTCTAAAGGTTTCATCTCATTTTCCAATTTTTGCATTGAGTGAGTTAAATTAGATTCACACCCCTAGATATAATCCTGTTGGTGTCAATGTTTATCTTGAACCTTATGGTCCCTGCTAACAATAAAGACACCAACATGGTCCCTGGTCCAAAAAAGGTTGGGAGCCACTGTTCTAGATAAAGGTATAGGTGTGAAGGACACATTGACTGCCAGCACCCAAGTTTCAGTTGTCAAAAAGAATATAAAAGTATCTATGAATCAGAATGGTACTAAAGACTATCAGACAAATGCTTTTCTAAATTCAAAAGCAACTTCACTGAATAACAATTGAACCTTTTAGATAAAACTTGTTCCATAATAATATGGGTTCCAAAATACTATGTAATAACAACTTGAAAGTGCAATAGTACAGTAAAATACAGTAAAAAAAAACCCTAGAAATTTTTAAGAGTATACATATTGGTGTTTGTGACTGTCCATGTCCACAGCAGATTTTACCAAGATATTAGCCATACTATTTACCTTTAACACTGTATTCAAATTCGATTCTGCAGCCTAGTTCATTCAGGAAGTCAATAAGCATTCCACTGCAAGCTATGTCGAGGCTTGATCGAACAACTGTGGGCCGGTTTTTATCTCCCAGATCTGGCTGTCCAATGTACCGGAGCTGGAATGGCATGTCACGGTAGTCCAGAGCTTTTCTAACCCGCAGCATCAATGGCGCAGCCTGGAAATTTGAACTATACATGTTACAAAGGCAATGTTATATTTACCGAGTATTTATTTTATTCATTTTTAAAACTTATTATTTGAACATATTAGATTGAAAAGTAACTTTACCTGCTGGTTGGGATCTCGCAAACTAAAGCAAACTTCTTGATCATCAAAGGTCTCTGGTCCAGCGTCGACATTATCGCACAGCCCACGCAGGCGATGAAGTAAAACCTCTACAGCTGAATCCAACACGGAGCCCTAAACAGAACATTATAATTTATATAATCCAAACTTTAGTGAATATTATAAAACTATCGGTGAAGTTACCCGCCTGTAGTAGGTATTCCTGATTCGGAATTATGTTAGCCTTTAACGCTTGTGATAAGCTGTCGGTGGCCGTAATAGGTGCTGTATTTGCAGCTGGTATTCCAGCCATTTTTTATTTTATGCTGATATGCTCTCTTTGTTTTCTATTTTGACTATTTTGATTGTGTATTTGCAATAATTTTGTCGCTGAAATGACACACACACACTTGACATTGACATTATACGTCAGTGGCACAGAGTGACACCGACAAACTGGCAAGGATTTGTTTTTTTTTTGTCATGGAAATATCATGTATATAGGCTTTACGGTCAGGATGAGGTTCTCATCATGTTTTGCAACTTTGCGTAAACAAGCCCGCAGTCTGGTCCGGAGTCCAGTCCGATTGGTTTGACTAAACCAAGAATGTAACTTTTGCAGGAAATAATGAAGTTTCTTGGTTGGCAACACTGGTTGTCGATGTCAATGTCACTTTCAGTTTCAGTGTTCAGTCACTTTGGCATGTTTGATGTTTCTTCGGGATCATTGAAAAATACTAGCGTGTTGTTTTGTCTAATTTGAAATTATTTTCTGTCTAAGTTTCTGTTCCAAAATGACGAGTCATGTTAAAATACGTTTAGCCTCCGAAAGAGTAAATCATTCGGTTTCTACTAATAATGATTTACCTCGATTCTATACGCCCGGTCAGGTTGTTACAGGCATGCAAGATTTTATGCGGTAAGATTTGTTTAAACTGCCTATCAACTGAAATTACAATAATTCATTAAACACCTCATCATTATTCGTCATTCTGCTGCCCTTATCCCAATTTATTTGGTGTCAGCGCAGCATGTCTTCTACCTCCGTCATAGTATCTAATTGAAAAATTGTTTAATTGCAGCGGCCACGGAACATACGCTGTAGATGATTCTCTAAAAGCTGCCGTAGCTGGGGTTATGCAAAAAGTTAATAAGTTGATATGTATTCGTCCTTTAAAGAATCGGTACGTTGGTGAAATAGGAGACGTTATTGTAGGGCGAGTAGTTGAAGTCCAACAGCGGAGATGGAAAGTGGAAACTAATTCACGTTTGGACTCTGTACTTCAGTTGTCAGCTGTGAATCTTCCTGGTGGGGAACTGGTATGTGATTGTTTATAAACGAATCATATCTTAAAAAAAATAATACTTTATTGTTTTAGTTCCACTTAATAGGTAGAAGGCCAAAAAATACCTAAAATAGCTACCTATGTGATATTTTGAAACTTTTCAGAGGCGGAGATCAGCAGAAGATGAGCAGATGATGAGGAAACATTTACAGGAGGGAGACCTGATCAGTGCAGAGGTACAGAGTGTGTTCTCAGATGGGTCCCTCTCTCTGCACACCAGGAGCTTGAAATATGGGAAGGTAGGCCCATTCTTTGCAGTCTTATCCCTTGATCTGTCCACGAAGTAGACACAATAGTTAAACAATGGTGTCTCGAACAAATCGGTCCTTTGACAGATCATGATTTATGGCATAATAGATATTACAATAACAGCACAAAACTTGAAGGTAAGGGCAAAGCAATTTTACAGCGAAGGATAACTAGCCTACAATGTTCCCACTGCTGGGACATAGCACCTCTCTATGTGAGGGTGTGGCTTGCCATCTACTACATAAAACTAGTACTGGCTGCCATCGACACTTGCACTTGTGGTGTCTCTGGCAGCCTCCGGTGCGTCGACGGCAGACGTCGATACACATTTACGCGACATGCCACAACTGCAAGCGTCGCAACCCGTCGACATGTGGCGACGGCTGCAGTTTATCGGCAACGTGCCGCTCGTCTGTAAGAACCCTAAGCCAGGGCCATTTCCACTGCTCCACAAACATATTCATGTATATATATTTAATAATTATTTGCTTTTCAGTTATCACAAGGGACATTAATCAAAGTATTTCCCTCAACAATTAAACGCAGAAAGAACCATTTCCACCACCTGCCTTGTGGTATATCAGTGATCATTGGAAACAATGGATACATTTGGATCAGTCCTGCAGAACAAAGTAATATGGTTGAAGGAGACAAAGATGAAATTGCAAATGTTGAGTCACAGGTTGGTTGACAAACTTTTGTACCATAAACTGAGCATTATCATACAGGATAACCTCCTCTCAGCAAGAGCCAATGGGCTGCAATTTACCATGTGGGCCTAACGTGGATTGGTGTATGTTGCAGATTTTATGACTTAGCCAAGTCTGCTTCTTTGCTTGTTGATGGACCAAAATGTCTTCCAACCAGTATGTAGCCACCAGCATAGCTCTATCGTTGGCTTATTCAAATCCGTGAAGGTGCAGGATGGGCTGGTTAGGAGGTGAGGCATAGCCAGCAGAGCAGCTTCTCGCTGACATTCTATTTGTGATGGGCCAAGGAAACCCCCAGGCATTGGCATTGGCCAGATTAATATTTGTCACTTGATCAAGGGATACTTATATCTAGCCTTGTATTCCCTAGAGTACATATTGATCAAGAGTTACTTATTTGATTTCTCATAAGGCTCAGTAGCTGATATAAAAAAAATATTGTCATAAAAACCTTTATATACAATACCAATACATTCCACATAGGTACATTGAATTTTAGACCCTGAAACGAGACCCTGTGACCTGTGAGTCAGAGTTCCACTGTAACTTGGTGTAAAAAATAAACCTTTATTTGTATGTTAATAAATCTATAATTACCTGGTTTAACGATGCTTATGAAGTGGATGTGGCGTGGTGTATGAGAAGGGGAGGGGGGGGGTGTAGTCTAATTATTATATTATTTAATCAATATTCCATTTTTTTTTGCAGGTTGTTAGCAGATCCGACAGAGAAACAATGGGGAGAGTGAAGAATTGCATTATGGCACTTGCAGCTTCCGATATGATGCTGGATGATACTAGCATCATGTTTGCATATGAAGAGAGCTTGAAGTATGACGATGTTAAAGAACTGCTGGATCCTGAAGCTATGCTTGATGTAGCCTTCCTAACTCAGCACAGAATAAACTATGTTATTGAAGAGTAACAGGTTAACATTTTATTTTCTCTCTTTTTTTCATACCTGATGGATTTGTTTGACAGCAGCATAATAATACTACATAGTTAATTTTACTTCACATAATTTATTTGCGATATCACAAACCACTTAATCAAATATAAGAAGTGGAGTCTTTTCTCGAGTTACTATAAAATATCTCAGTATCTCATAAAAATGGTGTGATATCCATCTTCATACATTTTTAGAAGGTACATAACAAAATTATTATTTGGTTTTTTATATTATAAACTATGGTACAATACTGTAAAAGAGTACAAATCTAAATTAGTAAAAATATTTTACACAGAAATATCGTAAAAAATCCTATAAAAGGTGTAAATTGAAGTACAAGAGTGATAATAAAAATTGTGACAATGTTTTGTCAAAAGTTTGACACAGTTAACTTATTCTCTTACTCCATACATTCACAACACTCGTACTTTCATAATTTTTGGCACTTTAAAATTTCTTATTTCTTTTCCCAAGAATTTTCATAAGATCTTTCGACATGAAATATGGTTTTTCTGGCGAACCATCGTTTCTTTCGCAGTCTTCAACTGAAAGAAAAAAACGTATAAGTTGAAATTTATCTGTTAGAAGCAATAATCAAGGTTAATTCGGGTTCTTTATTGTAACTATCGAGTGATATACTTACGGAAACAAAGGAACAAGGTGTCAACGGCCATCTCATAGACGTTGAAGAATATAGTGCAGATGAGATAGGTGGCGATACTCAGTATGATGGCGGGGATGTAGTTGTAGTGCAGAGGCTGGCCCTGCGTCACCTCGTAGAGCACGTGCCACTGCAGCAGGTAGTACACGGCGACGCCCACGCCCACGGAGATCAACAGCTTGGATAGGAAGAACAGGAAGTCTGTCACCTGAAAATATGCAAATAAAACAGTTTACTTTCGCTAGAACCGTTCCTTATAAACCATCATTATCAGTCTAGCCTTTTTCCAACTATGAAGGAGTCGCCTTACAGTCTAACCAGATGCAGCAACCAATATTTAACATGGAGCGACTGCCTATCTGACCTCCACAACCCAGTACTGGGTAATACGATATCTTTACGGTTCTTCATAAACCAACACGTTTTATTTTATAAAAATATTTACAAATGATCGTAAACTTGAAAACGTACCTTGTCTATGACGACTACTCTTACGATATTTCTCATCAGCAACGAGAAAGCGTCTCTCGCGCTCTTACAGAAACTATTTCCGTGTACGGCGCACATGATGTACGCGTTCTTATTGATGAATCTGAGGAAGTTCTCCAGGCACCAACAGAAGCATTTGCAGCAACACATGAGGCATTTAGTGAGCGGGTTGTCGAACTTCTTGAGTTTCTGGTCGATCCACTCCAGGATGACGCGGATTACTCGCACTATAGCTATAATCAGCGCTCCCAAGGCGACTGTACCCAGGTGATACCTGTAACATGTTTTAAAGAAGCGTTAGGGAGCCACATTTTGCGAACCTATGATTGTTTAGAGAAAATCGTTTTTAGCACAGAACGAACCGGTTATAGACAGCGTGACTCTCAGGATATTAGGACTCTATTGTCAGGAATATTCATGAATGGTCCAGGACCAAGATAATTGTCCTGTAGGCTTAGCCAAGTTGACAATCTACAATCGTTAACGCATAGAAAACTAACCAAATGTAAGGGAATGACATCATGTCAACGTTAAGTCACGTGGTCAAAACAAACGAATAGAAACATTAAAGTTCAGTCAAAACTGTAAGTGGGCTACGATTTATATGGGATCTAGCGATCACGATTGTAGAAACGAATACATTTCATTCTATCATCTTGATCGATGTAAACTTGTCTACGAAAGTTTCTATTCGTTTGTTTTGACCACGTGACTTAACGTTTACGATTGTAGAAAGAGAATCGATACGAATCGTTTGTAACTTGACTAGGCCTGCAGAGCAGACTAAGGGACCGATAGTAAAGCGAAACAGCAATAATATCACAACAAACATTTCTAAATTACACAAAGTCATGTACACATTACCTTAAAGTTCGTAAAATGCCAGAAGTAAGAGTGAAGAATGGAAGGTCGCTCTTCTTGTATGTCCAGTACCACGTGGAGAATGTGCTGGCGAGCATCATGTCCGCCACGCCGCTGATGAAGAACATCGTCCAGAAGAAGGCCAGCAAGTTGGCCACTGTGAGGGAAAACGATGTTGGAAAATAAAATCATCTATTCTAATATTATAAAGCGATACAAACTCACGATTTCTAAACTACTTTTACTGATAGAAAACAAGACGCTGTTATAGAGTGCCATAGGATATTAGGTTTCTTCGCCACGGACGAAGTCGCGGTTAGAGGCTAGTGTTTGAACTCAAACTCAAACTCAAATCATTTATTTCAATTAGACCATTACGGCACTTTTGAAAGTCGAAAATACAATAAAAGCAAAGCTACAGTCACAGTCACAAGGCATAATAACTTGAGAAAGTAGTGTAGTTGCCCATTCCCTAACGTAGATCTCTATGGAGAAGAACGGGCAAGAAACTCCATGGACACTCTTTTAAATCAAAATATTGTTATAAAATCTTGGTTACATCATTCATGTTGAGATTATACATATATGTGAAAACGATGTAGAAAGACGTGCACATTAAGAGCGTCCAGAGTAAAATAATAAATCAAAAATTTAAAAAAAAAGTAATTAAAATGAACGAACCGTGGCAGCTAAGAGATGACCAGTCCCAACTGAGAGCGCCCGTTCACGAACATGACGCATGTATCGGCGCCAAACAACTCGACCATATTTAAGGGAACTAAATGACCCGACACACCCGCCACCATCAGCGAGACATTTGAGTGAGCATGACATTCTCTCTTAGCCACCAAGGATTTGATAAATTGAAATCCAACAGGCATTATATCTACTAGTAGCACTACTAGCAACTGTTTATTGATGCACCAATTAAATTTGTGTCTCAATAAATAGGAGGGTACAGGCACAGATAATATAATACAGGGTACTTACAGTGCAACCACACGACGCTGGTCGGACTGTCTAGGCCTGTGAAATGGCACGAGGCCAATTGACAGGCTCCTCCTTTTACTTGATCTGTACACCCTGCCAAGAAGGAGATTGGATCGCAAGCTTCATTGTCCTGGAACAGAATTCAAACATATTATTACCGTGGTATAAAACCATGTGACTACATGAGGTATGTTTTTCACCACGAAGCTATGAAAACAGATCTACAGGTCTGCACCATTATCGTATCGTATGTCGTACCTTAGTATAATGTGCAAGGATTTGGTCGCAAGCGCACGTGTCGTTTGCGAAATTAACTGTTTTGAAAGCCGGCTCTCCGATTGACAGCAAGTACATGAGCACCAGCACGCCGTAAGCAATCACAATGCATTGAAGAATCCAAGGAAATATCGGGAAGAATATCGTTGATTTTATGGCGGTCACAGCTCTGAAAACAATGAAAAAACAATGATATTGTAATGCAGAAAATAGCTACAATTTGCTGTTGTATAAAGTTTACTAACAAATGGAACTTAAGCGGGCGAAAGTAAGTCAAATTACTGAAGTAGGATTTTGTTTGAAAGACTGAGTTTAACCAATCGGGAGCAGATTATATCGTATCGTACACTTTTATCACAAAATTGACAACAGCTGGTCAATGCCAGACTGACCTTCCTACTTGATACCAAATAGCAGCCGGATGCATCAGGGGCGTAGTTTTGGGAAAACCATACGATCAGGAGAATGCGAAATTGGGTTTTATGATTTATTGTCTGATTTGCTAAACATGCATATATATTCGGCTTTTGTCTCCAAAATGGACTTACTTGCTTCCTTCGCGAATAAGCGCAATGGCAATAGCAATCCGGTTTCGTAAGAAAATGACAATTAACACCAGGATGATTAGCAACACGGCAACCAAGATGAGGATCACCATCCAGGTCTCTGGCTTGCTGAACATATACTCTGCGTAGCCCTTGAGATTAGTCGTCTGATGCATCGTTGGGTGCTCCTTGTAATACGCATAGTTCTTGTAACATAGGTACACGCCTGGAAAAATAGGACAAAATTATGTAAACCAGTTAAAATGTACCCACTGCATACTAATTAGCTTTAGGCTGCCATGATTTTTATTGTCGTAATAAAACAATGAGTAAGAAATGAAATGGAAGAATAACCCTTGGACGATGAAACAATTGCCCGGACGTATAACGTTCAGAGTATTTTTATTTATTTTATATTGGCTGGTTGTCTGTGCGAGTATAAAACGAACAGAAAAATTAACTTACAAAATCCCATTAGGCCGATGAGTCCAACGATGGAGGCCCACACGACTGGGCCGACCACCCAGCGCAAAAGCAGGATGTACACGAAGCATAAGATCACGACTCCAAACACTGCACCGAGGAGGTACCATCTTGATTGCACCAAGTCTTGGACTATTTGCGCCGACAGCTGATCATACACACAAGTTTAAATATAAGACACATCTAAACTTCCACGATACCTGCATAATATAATGCTTATGTTAGCCAGTCGATTGGTATTTCAATATTCATAGTTAAATGCGTAAATAAGCACGAATATTTTTTTTTTAGTAATAAAACAGTTTTGTAAACAATACCTTCACCATAAAATAAGACACCTTCACCAAGCTGAGTACAAAGTTAAGTGAAAGTTACTGGGATGTTCCTAGCTTCTACGCCATCTTAGTGGCTGAATAGAAATAAGCGACAAGTCTTAGTAGTATAGTGGCCGCGCAGTTAGTTAGAAGACAATCGAACAAGTAAACGAACTGGCTTCAGTAAATGGTGAACAATAACTTAAAATACGAAATTACTGAAATAGAGCAGGTAATAATATCTGATTGTGCTGGTAATCATTTTAGCCGACTAAACTCACAAATTTATTCACAACTATTGTTCTGGGGGCCTAAAATGGCCGCTTTAGCAGAATCTTAATATGAATCACGTTAAAAATGTTATTTCTTAAAATGAACTTTATAGTCATAATCATAAGGTCTATTTTAAGAATTTAAAATGTTTAACGTGATTCATTTAAAATTCTGCTAAAGCGGCCATTTTAGACCCCCTGGTGGAAATATTGGTGCCTACCGCTTCTATCGCTAGTGCACTACACTGAAGTGGGGCTCTCGGTATCTTTGCTTTGTATTGTTTATTTGATATATTGACGCGTCCATACCTCACAAATATTTTCTCCAGTTATGATTATGAGGATCATTTTGGTCAAAGTCAGAGGAAGAAATTGCTGTTACTGATAAAGTCGCTGTCGCCCACTTAGTATTTCAGGAACCCATATTATTTTTTTTGACACTTGAATGAATTTATTTTCTCCCGTTTAAATACACCCCTTATTTGAACACCACCAACACTTAATACTTGTACTAAACGTTACACATGTTATAATTATCTAATCTAACATGCACAATAAAAGTAAAGATAAATAAATTGTTAGAAAGTAATGAGCTACAAAATGAGTTCTATCTACCTGTTGGAACTGCACCAGATTTATAAGTTGTGCGGTCACCTCCTCCGCGGTCATTTCTCCCAAGGACGCTATGGTATTCTGGAGTTCGCCAACGTTCACGAAACACCGGCCCACCACTGCTCCAATCACCAAACATGCACAGCAACGTCGACCGCAACGTTAAAGTATGGAGAAGTGATTTGAGTTAATTAATGACATGAGAATGTGAACAAGCTGTGAATTGTGTGAAACTATACCTAATAGGTAAGTATGTACACTTTTGGTGGGACAGAGAGCATTCTATAATCGATTAAGACAGTTATGTTAGTTGTTGTTTGTCAGTCACAGGTGCACATGCGCGAAGGTTAAAGTCAAGCCTCTACGCGTGCATCAGAACCATCCACGGCGGAGTCGCGGCTACATACAATGTGAGTGTCGCGCTCGTCCGTCTTAGTGAAGAAGGACATCCAGCTGGCTACGATCCAGCCCACGTACGAGTCGAGAACCGTCGCTCTGTTCACCAGCGACTTGCGAGCCTCGCTAGGGTCCCTCACGCAGCTGGTCACAGGACTCACAGAGGGAGTCAGCCTGCTGTTCCTTTGGCATTGTAGAGTCGACAGATCGCCGATGCAACGCGATAACACTGTAGTTAATAGACAATATCTAACACAGGTCACAGTTAGGTCAAGCGGTCAATTAGGAATATCCGGAGGGACATGCCACACATTAAACCACGTGGTCCAAATACTAAGCATCGCAGAAATTAGTGGCAGTGTCACTCAAACCATGACACCCAATCATCTGTCATTTTCACAACAATCATTTAAATAATAGAACTGAAAAATTACCTGCTTGACTTTGCAAAACGTACGGAGCGCATTTTCTGTTTTTAATGTGTGCCATTGCTGCCTCGTAGGACAAAGTGTTAGCGTTGATGTTGTCCATGCACACCATTTGTGACTTATATTGGTCAAAGTTGGTGATAGTCATTTGCGTTTGAAACAGAAACGTTTGAGTCGGGCACTGCTTCACGCACACCTAAATAAAATGAGAAAGAAAAATGTTTAGATGCATCGTTCTCGCTCGATGTCTCAGGAAGTACTAGAGCACAAATTCTGATTTCTGGATACGAAAGACATGAATGATGTAACTAGGATTTTGTAACAATATTTTGATTTAAGAGTGTCCATGGAGTTTCTTGCCCGTTCTTCTCCATAGAGATGCTACGTTAGGGAATTGGCAACTACAGTACTTTCTCAAGTTATTATGCCTTGTGACTGTAGTTTTGCTTTTTTTTTTGTATTTTCGACATTCAAAAGTGCCGTAATGGTCTAATTGAAATAAATGATTTGAGTTTGAAAGCACTAAATATTGATGCCATCCAGGAGTCTGTAGCATTTGGTGGTCCTACTGGGCTAACGGACACTAAGTTATATCATTGACTAGTTTATGCCCGCGGCTTTGCCCGCGTGAAGTTCGATTATTGTCCCACGGGATCATACTACCGGGATAAAAAGTATCCTATGTGTTAATCCAGATTATAAACTATCTGTGTGCGATTTGTGTAATTTCATCCAAATCCGTTCAGTAGTTTTGGCGTGAAAGATTAACAAACATTCATCCATTCCATATAGTATCCCCACAAACTTTCGAATTTATAATATTAGTAGAAAGGGCTTTTAAGTCGGATTTCTGTTAACTTGCCTGTGGCGTAGGACAGCCTACGATGGGTGTGCCGGGTGACAAGCATTTGGAAATGTCGAAGAACACGAGGTAGGGCTTGTCCGCGACGTCGGAGTCCATACCGCAGTGCGCGCCCTTTGAGTCGATGGGTGCGAGCAGCTTCTGAATATTGCCCCTGCTCATACCTGGAATTTGATTAACGATTTTAGTCAGTCATACATTTAATGTTTTTGAGATTTAATGTTTTTAGTTTATCTAAGTTGTAAGTTCTCAATTCCTAGGAGCCCAGCATCAATTTCCCATCGTTTTAGTTTTCAAGGACCTGGGTATTATTGACGTTATAATTTTAAAATAAGACTTTTATAAATTACTCACCATGATAGCCGACATATCCCCATACTCCAAGGAAGAGGATGAACAGTATTAGCCATATGATGTCCGTACACGATCGATTGTGGATAGGACCGTTGAAGTTCGGATCGTACCGAATCGGCTCTCCTGAAAATAATAAATAAAATTAAATATTTATTTAACCGAAACAAAAATTACCTACTTAGCCAAAAATGAAATTTATTTATTTACATAGGGAGTATGCCCGTAATTTTTTCTTCACTTAAATCAATAAAATACAATACTATCAATCCAAGAAAAGTATTAAGAGTTAAGTTCAACCACTGCTTGTCGCACAAAAATAATATTTAATTCCTGCAATTTTCTACGACAGTTCAAACGTCCGTAGCTGTCGCGGCCATGATGTGACATCATTATCCACAATCTGCCTTGTTCGTCGTCATCATCAATCGTACATCTAATTTTTTTGGCCTTAAGAAAATAATTTTACCAATTGTATGTGCTTTATTCAAGTAAAAATTGCAATATGAGTTCCTTGTGCCCATTGATTCTAACAAATCAAATAAGGTTTTTAGTTTTTGTTTAACTCTCAAGGAGCACAACTCAGTCCTGAACCGACTTTTGAACAGATTCCTTTGGAATTACCCTATTCAATCACTACTCCATGAAACCAAGCCAAATGTTAGACCAATTTTAATGTAGAGCTGTATTGCGGATTGTAATGATTATAATTCTTAAACAACAACAACAATCAACACACATCCTAAATATTTATATTTCTCAACCATTCCACTTGACTAGACCGATTTCCATAATGTCTGGCAGGGTCCAATAAATATACGTCTTTATCTATACCTTTTAAAACATCAGGTATTCAGGTGTGCAGTGAGATAGTAGTATTAGTGGCCTTAGATAACAGATTTAAGTTTTGTATATCTAAAAAAAAAAAAAAAACCAGAACCCACCAGAACCAACCAAACCACCAAACCAGTGAACCAGTGATCTAAAAATAGTCCAGGGTGGCTTTTCCGTAATTAATTAGCAGGCAACATTGCCTTCAAACTAAGTGTGCCGATACGTGTTATCAGCTTTCAGGATAAAGCACCTACTTAGTAGGTACTACATTAGTTTACCAATGAGGAGGTACCTATTTACCTTAACTATGTAGTAGTAAACACACTCATAAGTTGTTAAACGGGACAAAAATTTCAGGTTGTATTATTATATAATCCAAACAAAACTATTAAAAATATTGTTACTTGATGATTGGTAGGTAATATGAATCATTTTAATACAAATAATTTACAGAATACAATGGTCAAAGCTTATCATCACTTACTGGACTCTTTCGGCGGTATACAGCATTCGGTAAATCCCATTTTGTTAATTATTTATCATGATTGTTTTCCTCAATAGTGTCATCACATCACATCACGGTCATAAAACGGTCACTTGTTGCAATTTTGGTTAAAACGAAATACAGTTTCTATCACATAATCTTCAAGCCGACCGTCTATCGTGGACGCTTATCGCTTCAGATTTTGATAAGAATTAATCAGCCAATAGTCTTGAGCTGAAGTTTGCTTGAAGTACCAGTAATGTTTGGAAATATATTTTTATTGTCATATCTAATTTATTGGGCGTCGGTAGCCTACTCGTTTTTTTTATTATCCGACTACGGCGAAGCAAAAAGAAAGGGTAATGGTTTTAGCAGTGTATGTATGTTTGTATTTACGTATGTTCCTCCGTAGCGCCTAAACTGTTCATCCGATTTTGATGAATAAGGTGTCAATCGTTATTACGGCCCGGGTAAAATAGGCTACATTTTAACCGACTTCAACCATAGGAGGATTCGATTTTACCTTATAACCCCGATTTTAATTAGAACGGGATTTTTCAGTAGTCGGGTTTTTTAGTTGTTATTTCCACAAAAAAACTTGTTCACTGTAGTAAGATGAATTGAGCAGCAAAATACTCCGCGTAAGTACAAGAGTACCGAGGTTGTAGTTAAGTGGTAGCGATGTTAGATTCGGTGATATCATTGAAGAAATAAATAGTCATGACGCTGCGCTGGCCAGTAACTAGATCTCGCCAAACATACAAACATCGAGTTAACTAAAATTTTTATGAGAGTTATTTATAGATGGCTAACATTGGACGCGGTCCACCATGACATGACACTGGGTAATAGTGGGTAGATAGACCTTCATATTTTTATTTTGGTCCTTTGATGTGTTCTTTTCTCACTGCCTCATTGGTCGAGTGGTCGCAAGCGCGAATGCTAAACATGAGGTTCTGGGTTCGATTTCCACGTCGGCATAGTGTCATTGGGTTTTTCCAACAGGAATTTCTCAGTAGCAGCCATGGAGTCTGGATTTGTGCCCGGTTGATGGCAAAAGCCCCACTTGTATATCATTTATGATACAAGAGCTAAAAAAATGTTGCCCTTGGCGCCAAAATGTTTTGGGCTATTAGGTACACCTCTGCAACTGCCTTACCCTTCAGGGATTACAGGAGTGATGTTATGTATTGTTTTCTTTTAGGAAGGTATCCATAATATATTTTTCATTATTTTGGGCTTGTGGCTACGTCCACCAATCATTGAGGTTCACTGCACCTGCACGGGTCGATTCAAGGCTAAGCTAAGCTTACCGAGGTCGGTCTGTGGTCGGGTGACCATTAGTTTTCATCTATTAGGTACATACAGAGCAGAGATCCCTCCGTGCGTGCCTCAAAAAGCACGTTAATCCGTCGGACCCGGCTGTTTTTTGTAGAGTTAGATCTTTGACAGTCGTTACCCGTAATAATTAGCTAGCTCAAAAGTCAGATCAGTCTTACTAAGGGATATCGTATTAAACAGTAAGTGAGTTGTGGAAGTCATATGGGCAGTCGCTCCATGTAAAATACTGTACTGTACTGACCAGTACTTAAGCTGCTACATCCAAAAGGGTAGATGACAAAAAAAAAACCGAATTAGTCCGTCAGATAGATTTCCAAAAAATATTGTACACATATTTTTTTCAGTGCGTCGAAAACTCGTGTGACGTCACATTTGAGTATTTTTTTACCGGTAAGTGACGTCCAAGCCCCCACTTATGATCTTTGATGCGTTTTATCTTCGCCAATTTTTATTAATTTGACAAAACAAAAAACACGAATCCAATACTTTTCGATAATGGAACTGACGGACTAAACAGAATCATATATTTTTAGTCAGGAATCATCCCTATTGATCCAATTAAACTGGAAGCCAACCCCAACATAGTTGGGAATAGGCCAGGCAAGTGATGATGTATTGTTTGAAAAGGATTTTTAGAGTAAAAGCACCTAATTTATAGTGTTTTTTTTTTATTATCAGTAATCTATGTATGGAGTGGAGTTCACACGTAATTCTATGCATAGCGTTCGCATTCCGACTGCATTGGCAATATTTCCGTGTTCTCTGACATAACCAGTGTTGTAAATTCGCTGCTGACCTATTCTATTCTATTATTGATTTCATGATTTGTGTTTCCTATTCACATGACTTTTCGTGTTTTATTCTGATTCTTTGCTTTTCTTTGTTTAATGCAGGTAGAGCTAACGCTATAACTAAAATTAAGATTAAGCGTTGATTTCAAATAATTATTTTATGTTCATTGAGACACTCGGTGTGAAAATAATAATGTACATAATGCTTTATGTGCTTACCTGTAAGAGGTTGGTGCACTAGTCTGTGACTCTATTGGATGTATCTCAATTGTTGGTGAGCCAAATAAATAAATGAAAAGACCACTTACAGGCACTTTTGAATTGCCAAACACAAAGATTATGAAGCTACAGTCCCAATTACACAAGGCATAATAACTGTCCCATTCCAAAACGCCGATCTCTATGGAGAAGAACAGGCAAGAAACTCGCAAGGACACTCTTTAAGCTCTCTAAGCCTTTCCTTGAAAATATCTACACGTAGAGTAGGTATCTGTATATTCCTACCTACCTACCTAAAGGCTAGGTAAGCTGGTGTCTAGATAATACGATTTAATTCGATTTTATAATTACCTATCAGTAGGTAACTATTAACTTACAATGAGCTACGATGGTACGGTAACTAATAATGGGAAAATCGTGTTGGTCTGCTATACTTTAATATTCGATAAGAGTTCAACTTTATATTAAAACATCATTTTAACAGTTATGATAATTTAACAATAACTACATTTATAAAAACAGCTTATACAAACTGAATATCATGGATATGTCGTTTTGACCTTTTGGTCTATCCAAGTTTATCAGAAAACATTTCAGGGTAAGTACCTTATTTATTATTTTCCAGAAACTGAACACACCTAAAATAACTAGCTTTCAAGTAAATAGCTGTAATTACAGTAATAATTAGTGTATGTGGGTTGACTGTTCTGACGTCAAGGCCTTCTACGTAAGCACTTATTGTCACTTTGTTAATTGCAAGTTGGTAAAGATGTATCGTCTGACCGGTTTGCGTAATCAGTATGTTATCTTATCTTTAATAGGTAGGCTAATCAATGCGCGAATGGTAGGTACTTCCCTTGAATGATGAAGCATCAGACTTAGTTTTAATTTCGTGGAATATTCCTTGCATTGTACCTACGTACATAAACAATTTACTTTATTTCTGCTCTATTTTCTGTATGTAGGTGCCTACCTAATATTGTTTTGTTCTCACTGTATGCTATACATAGATACTAAACCGAGTGGGTATTACTTATGTAAACGTGTTGGTTTAATCCATGGGTATGTTACATACAAGAGTTCCTTTGTTGAGAAGCCCTAGGTTTACACTTATAGCTTCCTGTTAGTTTACTTAATAATTGAGCACCTTGTTTACCTACGTCGCGAGAATTGTGGTTGTCATGAATCGTAATTAGAAATATTCTACTAGGTAGGTATCTAGGAAATCGAAAAAAAAAGTAATGAAGTCTGTTCGTTGTAGTAACCCAGTCTACGCAAATGCCTTTTCAAAGAAAGATGGGACAAGAGTCGTTGAAAATAAAAGCAGAGATCTGTTACCCATTCCATATTTCAGGATTTCGAATATACTCCAATGCATGCTTGAATAACGTCCTTGTATTTATTGTGTGGTGTGACGATTAAAGATAATCGAATTACTCGGAAAACGGGACCGGTCCTTGCGACATGAACTAATATTAGACGAATCCTCCTCACCGCCAGGGGACTAAGATGCTCGGTTGCATCCTCAATATCGTTTACTCCTTGAACAATCTAGTTTACATCGCATAACCTACGCAAACAGTAGATCAACTATGAATAGTCTATGACTCACAGAAGTCTAAATAGAGCTCTATTGTATCTTTGATAGTCGATCGCATTCACATAATAATGACATAGATAGTCAAACGTGTAATGTTATCAAATCATGTCTATTAAAACCTGTTTTTGATCGTAAACTTGTTTTATTCTTTTTGTGAGCTTCATACGAGTTTGGATAAAACTGGCAAAGTAATTAAAACTACTTTAAGTAACATGTTTATTTAAGACTACAGTTACATACACTGATATAAGAATTTAGGTAGTATGCTCATTGTTCACTCCGTCTTATTGTACGGGGAATTAGGCTAGGGACTAATTGGAAGACGATTTTATAAGATGAACATGAATCATACTACTTTGTAAAATCGTCTGTCTGTTTACTCTTACATTACATCGCGCCTGTAGTCCCCGAAGGGTTCGGCAGACTATTATATATATTAAAACCTAAAATGCAATTCTACCTACGCATTAAGTATTTCGTATTGTATGTGGTAACAGTAAAGTTCTTTGATCCTTTTCTCATTCACCTAATCTATCCTACCTTATCGATCGACTACCTACTATTACTAAGCACCGAAACCATGTATGCACCAAATTATATTCAGCTGGTTTCCTGGTTTTGAGAATCTGATTATAAATTTTCCGTGTAGTAACGCAATTTAATTAAAGTAAAACGTCATAACTATTTATTATTACTTATTATAACTTTTCTTCTAGATTTTTTATTTTTTGTTTCATAGCGCAAAAAAGAACTTAGTAATGAGAATATTAAAATTAATAACATAACTATTTTCCAACCGAGATGCCTATTAAAATATCATTAGTACGGTTGCTACGGCCTTCAACTCCCAATTCATATAAACATATTTGTTACATATAATATTTTACTAAAGACAAAACCTTTTATTCACAATTCACGAATAAAGGCGTTTTTGCTCAATAACGCTATAAATTCAGAACATGGAACTCTTCATAAATCCATGCGTTGCACATAGCGAAAATTTCACACGAAAATTTAAAAGAATTTTCGCGTCGACACAGGTGTTTGCACTATTATTATGTAGGTATTTTTATCACTGTAATGCACTGTTTGTCTACAAACACCAAACAAACACGTTATCTAAAAAACCGGATTTGTTTTTAATGATAAAAAACTTAAAAGGATGTTCACAAGTCTTATAGATATGTGCGCGCTTCAGCGTCGCATAGTAAACTGTCTGAACTCGTGTCATACACCATAATGTAAGGTGGATTCCACACCGGCTCCCCGTGACTAAAATTAAAGACAATGGTGTCGCACAGTTTTTGTATTAATATAATAATACCAGCCTATTACTGCTGGGCAAAGGCCTCTTCTCATACAGAGAAGGCACGAGCAGCAAGCGTGGTTTTTGTATTATTGTCTTATAATTCACATGTCAAGGTTGTTTTAGAAGAAGGTAGTGACTTGAGATAACCGCATGGAGAGAACATTGGAAGGCTATGGGGAGGCCTTTGCCCAGCAGTTCCCACTGCATAGAGGCGAAGTAAAAAAAAAAGCCAGTCAAAATATTTCAGCCATATCTGCCTACTTATTAATAATGAGTCAATGTTTTCGCTGCCATTATATTTTTCATATTCATTTAAATGATTTTCGGTTTATCTTACATACAACGGAAATGACGAAGGTCTAGGCAGCTGCGTTTTTTACAATGGCCGAGATTATAATTTGACACAAGCGTGCCATGCAGCACGCAGCTTATCAAGTTGTCAAAATTATGTAGGTGTTGAACTTCGGAGGTCACAGCAGACAACGAACAGGGCAAAAATAAATGTATAATTCGAAATAGATAATGTGTACGGGTTTTCCTTATGATAGCAATGTGGAATAACCAGCTGAGAAGGTCAGCAGTATTTCGTTTGAACTTTATCTAATTGTGGGACAATTAAAGATTGGACCATCGGCATTGTGTGCGGCGCCTAATGTCAACATCAGTGTGAATGGCGGTGACGGTAGCTTTATTTACGTCTTGAGTAGCCGATCAGCCAGCGGATAGCGTGTGCCGCAAATATACATAACGTAGGTACACTAGTTTTATGAAGCTATTAACCGGGCACAGATATCCTGACTCGTAATTTATTATATTGAAAAAAAAAAACCACCAACCAGTGTTTTTGGCTTTTCCTATTTGAATTTTCTAAGGCAATCCCAATCTGGGAATCATAAACCACTTCCAACCCCAAATTTTAAATGAATTTTCGTTGGAAAGAAACAAATACATATTCCAAAAATGGCTGCCATGGCTGGGCATTCTTTGGAAATTTGTTAGTTGCAACTGATAAATAATGACCTCTTAAATTCTATAACCGCGGCGCGGCTAACGGAAAACCCAAACAGTAGGTACCTATATATGTGACACATCATGGTCAGTACTTGTTTGTTCTACCTGTGGTTCTACTAATCATACGTCACTTGTACTTTATAAGGACGTCTGATCCATTTCAAATATTTCATTGACCATCTGAACTGGAAGGCTCTTGATGATTAATATTGTTGATATATTTTCACTCAAGACCCTTTTGGAGAAGGGCGTTGTATTTTTTTGACTTGACCGACAAAAAAAATGCGTCAAGTATTAGTAGTTATTAGTTATACTGTTTTCCAAATCTAAGTAAACACAATTCGATACTTAAGTACCTACTTATATTAATTAGATACTTAGGTACTTTATGATTATCAGATGAGATACAAAAGATTATCGCCCCGATTGAGAAAATATAGCCTTTCGGGCAGTAACTTTTCCCTGTACCTAATTGGCGGAAACGGAACAAAACGACCATAGCGAGCCACTAGCTTCCACTCACCACTATCATAGTAATGACTAGTATATTAAGTCACACTTGAAGCTATCTTCTTTTACATCTGCGAACCGATGAAGTTGTATTTAAGTAGGTACAAAGAAACCATAGGCTTTACTTGACTTTTTCGAAAGCTTTGGGTTGGCACTAGGTTACTTCCTACAGCTTTTTTTTTTTTTTTTTTTTCGGATGGGAAATCATCAAATGACTTCTCCCGCTCTGGGCGGAGCAGGAGGGAGTGTCAGACTTTTACTGACTAAAACCCATCCATGTTCCTTCATCGCCCTTTGTGTTCCGGGGCCACGGTATCTCTTTCGAATAGTCCCGCAGCCCCGGCAGGCTTCGGTCCTTGCGGACCCCTTCCCTATTGCTGACTCTCTTTGAGGCGCGCGTGGAACACGAACGCGCCGTCGACACGGCCTGTCGTCATGAGACGTACGGACGGCGAGCTAGCCCATAGCTCCCCGTCCACAGGCCCGCGCCTACGGTGGCCGGAAGCCACCACGTGGCCCCCGACGCCCGGGGCGTCTCCCGCGGCGGCCGGGACGTGAGGATCTCTCCCTGTCCTGTTCCGCCACCTCCTTCGCTAGCATGACTGCTTCGCAGAAGGAGGTGACGGCGTCCCATTCCGTCTCGCTCCGGACCATGGCACGAACCAGGGCCGGGAGCGAGAGGTCGCCGCCGCCGATCGCCACCTCGAGGACACGGCGGTGCTCCACCCAAGCGGGGCACACCTCCACCGTGTGCTCCACCGTGTCCTCCGGTCGATCCTCACAATAGTGACACCCGGACGTTTCCTCCCGCCCGATTCGGTGCAGGAACTTACCGAAACAACCGTGTCCGGTAAGAACCTGCGTCAGGCGGAAGGTGAGGACGCCGTGGCGTCTCTCCAGCCACTCCTCAAAGAGGGGACTTACCGCCACTATTGTGGCGTGCCCTGCACGGGGTTGCGAAAGTCGCTCTCTCCATGTCGCCATGAGATCACGCCGGAAGTCCGTCCGCTGAGCGACAATTTGCCGCGGCAGCGGAGTTTCCCCCCGGCGTAGCGCCTCCGCGCGCCACTCATGTAGGCGCGCGAGGACTATCGCCTCCAGATCCCATGGCGGCAATCCGGCAAGGAGGCTCGCCGCCTCGCGGGAGATCGTGCGGTACTCCCGGATTAGCCTTACGGCCACCACCTTTTGGGGCGCGTTCAAATAGTTGGCGGCTCGCTGCCTCAATGAACGCGCCCACACCGGGGCCCCGTAAAGGGCCATGGACCGCACGACTCCCGCGTAGAGCCTCCGGCAGGAGGCGTTTGGCCCCCCCAGGTTGGGTAGGAGCCGCCTGAAGGCAGCCCCTGTCCGCTCCAGTTTGGGGGCCAAACGTCGGAAATGCTCCACGAAGTTCCACCGGCTGTCGAGGACAAGTCCCAGGTACTTCAGCGTCGACTCGACGCCGATGGAAACCCCTCCTGCCATCACTGCGGATCCCGGAGGTGGCGCATTCCGAGGCCCATGAAAGCACATGGCCTCGGACTTGTGCAGTGCCACCTCGAGACCCAGTTGCCGGATCCTCTCCACGACTATCGCAACCCCGCGTGTCATGTTTTCGGCCGCCGCCTCGTGTGACCTCCCCTGTGCCAGCACCAGCGTGTCGTCCGCATAGCAGACAATGCTGACGCCGCTAGGGAGGTCGGCGCGCAGCACCCAGTCGTACCCGATGTTCCACAAGGACGGCCCCAGAACCGATCCCTGTGGAACACCGCACGACATCTCTCGCCGGTTCCAGTCTCCGCTGCGACTGGGGTAGATGACGGCCCTATCCGTCAGGTAGTCCCCGACCACACGACGAAGGTAGGTCGGCACCCGGTGATACCGGAGTGCCTCCCTTATGCAGCTCCAGGGCATGGAGTTGAAGGCGTTGGCGATGTCTAGAGACACCGCCAAGACCACCCCACCCCTGGACACCGCATCCCTCGTCGTGAGGGCTCTCACGCGCATGATGGCGTCCACCGTAGAGCGCCCCTTGCGGAAACCATATTGGTGTTCCGCAAGGTCCGGCCCCGTCCCCGCAAGGTGCTCGGCGAGGCGGTTTGCAATGACTCTTTCAAAGAGCTTGCCCACCTCTTCGAGCAACACCACGGGCCGGTAGGCGGACGGAGAGTCCGCCGGGCGCCCCGGCTTCCGGATGAGGACCAGCTTCCCCGTCTTCCAGCGAAGCGGGAACTGGCCCCTCTCCAAGCATGCGCTTAAGAACCCCTCCAGTCGGGGACCGAGAGCCTCCGAGGCCAGGACCCAGGCTTTGCCAGGCAAGCCGTCGGGTCCCGGGGCGGTATTTTTGGCACTGAGCCTGCGTACCGCCACTCTCAGTTCTACCCCGGTCACTTCCGGAGCGTCGTCGTCGTCGCTTCCGTGGTCCGCTTCCGGCACCGCAGCCGGCGGAGCCATAGGCGGGGGCGGCCATCTAGTAAGGGCGCCCCCACGGATCTCTGTCGAGAGCCCCCAGCATCTCCTCGCGGGCCAGGTCCCTGGCCCGCAGGACAGCCTCGCGGAGGGCGGTCTTCGCCGCTCTGTAGCCCTCATATAACTCCGCCTCAATGGCTGCCGCATTCGGTGGGCGAATGCGGTGCCTGCGGTGCCTGGCGTACAGGTGTCGCGCAGCCACGCACGCCTCCCGTAAAGACGTCAGCTCACGCGACCACCAGTACACCTGACGCCGGGCGCTTCCTGGCCGGACTCGGGGCATTGCCACGTCACAGATATCGGACATGGCCTCCTGGAACCACCCTGCCTCATCGATAACGTCGGCAGGCCTGTCCGGTGATGTCACCCAGGCCTGCACGATCGAGGCTTCCAGGAGGAGCTCCCGGTCCAGCTGCTTCAGCGCCCAGCGCGGACCACTCGGGGCCTGTTGGACCGGCGCGCTTGGGGTCTGGGTGGAGACGTCGAACCGGATGTACCGGTGGTCGGAATAGGTCTCCACCCCCTCCATGACGCGCCAGTCAACGACACGCGGTGACAGGGCGGGGCTAGCGAACGAAATGTCCACCACTGACTCGCCCCGCATCCTCACACACGTGGCGACAGAACCCCGATTTAGGACGACCAGGCCCTTCTCCAGGGCCCAGTCCTCCACCATCCTTCCCCGCACGTCTGTGCAACGGGAACCCCAAGCCAAGTTCTTGGCATTGAAGTCCCCGAGGACAAGCACGGGGAGGGAATGGTTTCCGACGACGACACTCAACTCTGCGAGAGAGTTGTGGAACTCGGCGAGAGTTCGGCTCGGGGAGAAGTAGACACCCACTACGACGATCTCCCCGAACCGGGCTGCTACGCACCCCCGACCCCTCCTGACACTTTCAAGGGTCGGGGTGCCGGCGGCGGCCGACGACACTATGGTCACTGAGCCCCTTAGGTCCGCCACCCAGTCTTCCCTGGGCCAGACGAAATACGGCTCAGCGACCACAGCGATGTTGATCAACCACTGCGCCATGCTCTGGAGCAACAGATCCTGAGCACAGGCGCAGTGGTTGATGTTCGCTTGGAGGAAGCGAAGTGGAGCCGTTATTGGCATTCCATCAACGCTTCCTCCCTAGCCCCCTGTGAGGGCCCCCCTGTGGCGACGACAGCGGGAGCGGCAGCGGCGGCGGTTGCGGCTGCGGCGGTGGCGACGGTGGCGGTGGCGGTGGAGGGCCTTCCCTTCCCCCTAGTGGCCTTGGTGGGCGGAGCGCAGGCCTTGCTCCCAGCCCGGTGGTCGGCCGGCTTGCCAGCCGCCGCACATGCGTCGCAGTGCGGCGTGGCGCAGCAACCTGCGGACACATGCCCGGGCAGGCTGCAGCGGAAGCACAGACCGCTGCGGTCAATCTCCGAGGCGCACCGGACTGACACGTGGTGTCCCACGTGGCAGCGGTAGCACCTCAGAGGCCTGGGCTCCAGCAGCTTTACTTGCGCTGACACCCATCCCACCAAGAGCCTTCGGCCCTCCACAATAGTTTTAGCCGCCGTCACAGGGCAGCATACCGTAACGGTATGCATGCCCGTGGGGTCCGGACGTAGGGTGCCTGCCCTGACCTGCTCAGCAGGACACCCACCGGACCTGGCGACGGCGGCCACCACCTCCTCCTTGGTCACCGAGTCGTCCAGACCCAAGATGCGCAGGTCTGCGCATCTGACGGGCCTGGACACTCGGGCCTCGTCCGCGTTTAGGGACGCTCTTAGCTTTTCAGCCAGAGCGTCAGCGGACGGGCCGCTGGCTTCCCCGGGGATCTCGAGCATTCGAGCCCCCGTCGCCGTGACCTTAAGCCGGAGGCCCCCGGTGATCCCGAGCTCCCCGAGGTCCACCGCCTCCTTCGCCTTCGCCAGCAGGTCGCGGTAGGACACGCCCCTCTTTTCCGCGTCTGGCTGTAGTGTAATCACTACAGCCGCGGTCTTCGGGGCGCGGAGCCTAGCCGCGCTCTTTCGCGCCCTGAACTGGCGCTGCCGCTCCCGATCTCGGGCCTTTTTGGCCGCCTTCCGCCCCTTCTCCTTTTCCCCGACCACCTGCCATCCGGCCTCAGCCGCGGGAGGTGTAGGGGGCTGCTGGGGAGGCGGTGGCGGCGGCGGCGGCTGACGTGCCGCCGGCGCTGGCCCACTTGCTGCTGGGACTGGCGCCGGCACAGTCTTTGCCTGTGCAGCCGCCTTGCCCTTCCTCCCCTTTGGCGCCTTCTTAGCCGGCGCCGTTTTCGCCGGAGCCGGCTTTGCTTGGGGAGCAACCGCAGGCCTGCCGAGGGCTGGCTAGACGGCCCCGGTCCGGGTGCGGCAGCTGTAGCAGCACTAACCACGCGATAAAGAAAAAGTATGTATCTTAAAAATATATAATCTATTATACGGTGGTAACCTGGTCTTTTTTGATTCAACATCAAAGAGTTTTCTTCTTTTTTTTTTACCTTTTTTTTTTTTTTCGGATGGGAAATCATCAAATGACTCGTCCCGCTCTGGGCGGAGCAGGAGCGAGTGTCAGACTTTTACTGACTAAAACCCATCCATGCCCATCCCATTCCTTCATCGCCCTTTGTGTTCCGGGGCCACGGTATCTCTTTCGAATAGTCCCGCAGCCCCGGCAGGCTTCGGTCCTTGCGGACCCCTTCATTGTTGCTGACTCTCTTTGAGGCGCGCGTAGAACACGAACGCGCCGTCGACACGTCCTGTTCATGAGACGGACGGACGGCGAGCTAGCCCATAGCTCCCCGTCCACAGGCCCACGCCTACGGTGGCCGGAAGCCACCACGTGGCCCCCGACGCCCGGGGCGTCTCCCGCGGCGGCCGGGACGTGTGGATCTTTCCCTATCACGTTCCGCCACCTCCTTCGCTAGCATGACTGCTTCGCAGAAGGAGGTGACGGCGTCCCATTCCGTCTCGCTCCGGACCATGGATTGCACCAGGGCCGGGAGCGAGAGGTCGCCGCCGCCGATAGCCGCTTCGAGGACACGGCGGTGCTCCGCCCAGGCGGGGCACACCTCCACAGTGTGCTCCACCGTGTCCTCCGGTTGATACTCGCAGTGATAGCACCCGGGCGTTTCCTCCCGCCCGATTCGGTGCAGGAACTTACCGAAACAACCGTGTCCGGTAAGAAGCTGCGTCAGGCGGAAGGTGAGGACGCCGTGGCGTCTCTCCAGCCACTCCTCAAAGAGGGGACTTATCGCCACTATTGTGGCATGCCCTTTTTAGGTTTTTTATTAGGCACCTGCTGGGTAATTGTGTAACTCCCTCACAATCCTAATGCTTATTCACTTTGACTATTCGTCAATACCTATTCATTGCGAAAAATATAACATCACGCCTGTAATCCCCAAAAGTCCCATGTAATAGGGGGCGAGCCCATTGCCATCCGGGCCTAAATTCAGACTCCGTGGCTGTTACTGAGAAATTCCTGATGGAAAAACCCAGTGACACTTTGCCCGACCTGGGAACCGAACCCAGGACCTCATGCTGAGCATTCAGCAGTCGTGCTGCATTGCGAATTATTTTTAACGAATTTCCTATAATTTTAAGGAGAAATAAATAATTAGAGACCTTATGCCCCTAAATGGTTTTGCAATCAGCACAAATTTTGAAAAACTAGTCAATCCCCCATTGGGGTGTTGCTATCTTGTCAAAAATCCCATTGCTGTAGGAATAAGAAGCTTTTCGCAATGAAACTAGTTACATAATAATGGCCTTAACAATACATGTCCAAATTACTACTGTTGTTGTTTGTTCCTACCGTAAGGAAATTGCCATGGTAAATTGTAAAATTAAGAAACGAAGATTCGTTATTTTTAGTTTAATGACCATACCATGAAACTTAACAAAAATCCGTGTAAATACTAACACACATGACACAGGGTATTAACTCAAAACCTATACCTAGAAACACTACTTCACATAAGTTCGGTTAGAGATCCAGGAACCCTGAGTGCTAATTGCTAATTCTTCTATGTTTTTCAAGTTCGATAACAGTGTTCATCTATCTACTATCATCCACAGCTCGACGTAACCCTCTGCTGTACCTTTATAGGTATTTTAACCGTGTATAAGATTTTAATATAGACCATTATAAAATACTGGCGCGTATTGTAGATCTTTTAGATATTCCATTATTTTCCTGTTGCCGTTTTTACTCCACCGCTTCGTGGTGATTAAGCTAGTATTTTTGCGCACGCATGCCTTGACTAATACGATAGGTAGGCCGTAGGTACATCATACTTTGTTATTAATAAAAGTGACAGTGACTTACCTGGTCACTTAGTCCCCTTTTGTTTTTTTTTTTAGGATGGGAAATCATCAAATAACTCCTCCCGCTCTGGGCGGAGCAGGAGGGAGTGTCAGACTTTTACTGACTAAAACCCATCCATGTTCCTTCCTCGCCCTTTGTGTTCCGGGGCCACGGTATCTCTTTCGAATAGTCCCGCAGCCCCGGCAGGCTTCGGCCCTTCCCTATTGCTGACTTTCTTTGAGGCCTAGACCCCTTTTGACCTAGTCCCCTGAGAATGCAGCAGGTTAGACGCCTTCGATTAATGACAGTAGCTACATGTATCAGAGGAATAAAGAAATAGGTGCGGCGCTATTACCCCTAATTACCCTGGCTGCTGCTAAAACATCCCTAATAAACAGAAACTATGAACTCATTAAATTATAGACTTTGTCCAGACGTAAGAGGACATTTGCAGTACACACAGCGCCATCTAGTGCCACACTAAGCAACGAGGCTTGTGTTGTGGACACTAGATACTTGATATACTACATAGATACTTTTTGTTTGTCAATACATACTTATTCCTGCGTCCAACCGGTGAGTCATTTTTTTATTAATTAAAATGGTTTAAAGTAGGTGTACCTATGTTCATATGCCGTATCATAGATAATAGCGTTGCGACGGTGATGGGTTTTAGAAGTATATATGCACAGTGCTTAAGTGGAATATTGCGTGTTGAGTGTAGTCCTTGATAAGCCACTCATATAATGAGAACAACTGAAAATTATTCATCGTTGTGGTTTCTTCAGTATCTACTTTGTTTAGTCATTTTTTAAAGTTCCGTAGTCCTGACAAGGAACCCTTATAGTTTCGTCATATCAGTCTGTCTGTCCGAGAGTTTGCTAAGAGACCATTAGTACGGGAAAGCTGTAATTTTGTAGAGGTAGGAATATCAATTACGCCGACAAGGTGGTCAAATAAAATTTTGGAAAATATATTTTTTTAGGGTAGCTTCTCTACATGTGAAGTAGGGAAATTTTTTTTTCGTCGTTTACCCCATCGTGTGGGATATCGTTGAATAGGTCGTTTAAAATGACTTCGGGGTTTCTAAAACTATTTTTCGATTTAATGCTCCATTTACGAAATATTAAACTTTAAAGTGATTTTTTTTCAGTAGGGCGTCCCCTCCTCTAAAAGCTTAACTGCGGGATTTAAAAATCTGGAAAAATTCATGATGATAGTGCATTTCATGAACTTTAAAGGAAAAATATAGCGGTTAAGATAACTTTATCGGTTTAGCGGTAATAGTTGATGAACTTGGGTGTTGGATAATTTTGTACCAAATACAAAATCCTTAGAATAGATGAAGTAGTTGCTTGAATATAATATAACACGCACTTGGCCGGTTTTTTTTATGTAGGAACTAGGAAACAAGCTCATCATAGCAAACTGTATGATTATAATCCTGGTCCATACAGTACCTACATACATTATTTCAGTTCCACATTTCTTGGCACCGCACTTATTCACATCACCGGAAGACTTAAGATATTTATGAAAACATACATACAATATGTAAGTAGGTGTATTTCCTGGAGCTAGATACACCTAGCTACATTTATAAGTACCTTTGTTTAGGAAATAGGTAGAAATAAATAGCACGTCGATATGCAATCTGCAATATTTTATGCGTCATGTGAAACGGGAGATTTAGAAAGGCGTAAAGCACCTGCGGTTTTCTCTATTTATAACTACTTACTGTACTTACCCACTGTAAAAGTAACTATAACGTATTAACGTGAGCGGTATCTACTTAGGAAAATTGCAAAATGTTGCGATATCTATCATTATAATGATAGGGCGCGGTAGGTACCAATCGACAGGTTACGCATCTTATACTGCATTGACCAAAGAGGTATCACAATATTTATACCCAACTTTACCAAAAGGGCATTGACATACAAAATAATTATGTCGGACTAGCTGATGCCCGCCACCTTCGTTTGAGTGAAATCATTACAAAAAAATATTAAGTAGGTACTTACTTTTTTTTTTAATCGGATTTTTTTACCGATTTTAAGGGTTTTTTTTTTTTGCACGGAATCTTAATTTATATTTTAAAATAAAAGTAACATATTATTATGTTAAGTACCTACTCCTTATTTATAACATCAGATATCTGCCAGTAAAAGTCCCGTCAAAATCCACACCAAAATAAACAGACAGAAAAAAATAATACACCAACAACAAAACACAACAACACCAACAACAAAACAACAACAACTAATAAAACAAAATAGACAGACCGACAGACACACTTTAAAATAATGTCTTTTTTTATAAGTCCCGTATATATTTTCAAGCATTCAGTAAAAAGCTGTTATTTTATATTACAATTACAAACAGACACTTCAATTTTATTTATCTGTACAGATAGATTTCTCATACAAAAGCTGTCAAAGTTATGTCACGTAACTTGCCCTCCTGACATTTATATTCGTGCTCAACCGATGCACTAGCGTTGCGCTTGCTACTAGTAGTTATGTGCTGTCCGCTGAGCCGCGACGTGCATAACATAAACACGCACATTCGACCTTCTAACCTTAGAATCTTCCCGATGCGTCATTGCATAATCATTGCGAAGACATAACGGACATGATACTTGATGAACGCGACGTGGTACTTGCAGGGTATTAGTGGTATTACTGAGTTCACAACATGCAACCAAGTCTTTTAACGTTGGAATAGAAAGCGGTCTTGTTTTAGTAAAACAGGTAAATCAACGTTGATCTATATTTCATAAACGACTATTTATAAATAAGTATGAGTGCATTTTAAACGTGCGACACTGCGTACTACTGCGTACGACATAATGATCGATAAATACTGCGAATTGGCTATTATAATAGATTAGGGCATGACAAATAATCACAATATAAATTGATTGAACTGAAGGCTGTTCGTATAAACAAATGACTGTGATAGTGAATAATCTCCAAATGGCTCATTGATGTAAATAAACAGATTAAAATCCAATCGGTTTTTCATACAGTCAACAGTCTGCTTTTAAAGGTATCTAAATCCTGGTTGAATTTAAACGATTAGAAATCATAAACGGATATTGGTAAGGAAATAATCAATTATAAGTAAAATGATTATCTAATTTTTCAATTACACACAATTACCTATTTAGGTTTTTGCTACGCACAAATGGGAATTTACAATGGGTTGTATTGTACCTCCAAAACATGTTTATTAGCTTTAATTAAAAATTAATATTAATAATAAGAATATTGGGCTAAGTGAATTGCCATATCTACAACCTGGAAGGGACGCCGACGTTAAAACATGGCCTAAAATGGCCTAAAGCCTAAAATGGCCGCTTTAGCAGAAACTTAATATGAATGACGTTAAAAACGTTGTAGCTTAAAATATAATTTATAGTCATTTACCATAAGGTCTATTTTAAGAATTTAAAATGTATAACGTGATTCGTATTTAGATTCTGCTAAAGCGGCCATTTTAGGCCCCCTGTTACCAGGTATTCAGTATATCGTGAATGACGTGTCGTGTGTGTGTGTGTGTGTGTGTATCGTGTGTGTGTAATGTAAAAGTAGTATGTAATGTAATATCATGTTACATTACGAGGCCTTCAATAATCTTCATCGGGCCAAAGAGAGACAAAGAGAATTGAAAAGAAAGTCGGTAGGCCTACAGTGGGTTAGAATAAGTTAGTTTTAAAAAATATGTCATTTATATTTGGAACGTTCACTGCTTTATCTCTATTCTGAACCTAGGTAGTTTGCATTAGGGATGTTACGGAGCTTCGATTACGACTTCGATATGTCGGAACTTTCGATTGATCTTCCGGTTCCGACTTCGGTTCCGATACTTTTAAGGTGGATGCTCCAGGGTAGCCCGCGAAATTCAAATTTTCTTACGTTTTTTGCAATTTCCAGGTCAGTGTCAGGTTGTATGTTGATTAAAATATGATTCGCGGCTGTAATACGTATGTAGTTATAGAAATATATCATCAAAATCATCAATACAACCCTCCAAGTGCATAAAGGTGCAGGAAAGACTTTGACCTTGAAAAAGTAAATTCATACACCTTTATGGGCTTGGAGGGTTGTATTGATGATTTAAGGCAGCCTCACTACCGCTGCGCTATTCGGGTCGTCGTAACATAGGAAGTAATTTTGATAATTTTGTCCAATAGGTACCTACTGTTTTTATTTCATATTTAATTCGTCATATAACGCATGTATTAGTTATATTGTAAGCACCTATTAGCACGATCGATAACCAAAAATAATTAATGACCATAAACTATGATGTAATTTGAACTATATGTAGTTAAAGGCAAATTAAGTACTCAAGTACCGGTATTGTAAAGCTGTATTATTAATGTAGGTAGTAGGTAGAGGGCCATCCATAAATTACGTCACGCGAATTTTATGATTTTTTGACCCTTCCCCCCGTCCTTGTCACAGATGGTCACATTTGTGAGACCCCCCCGCCCTAGTGTGACGTCACATTTTTTGCAATTTTACATCTACAAATTATTGAATTAAAAAAGCAGTTCCGAAATAATTTTATTCGATTTAATTTTTTTTTTAAATAAAATTAACATCAAAAAATGAAACATTTCAAAAATTTACCAAAACTGAAAACGATTTATTATTTTTACTAAAGATTCAGACCCTATAAATACACTCGAGAGCAATGAATCCGGGTCACTTAAAGAATCCTAAAAATCTCGGAAACTAAAAATGCTAGGTTAATGCAATAAATTATATTTAATAGACAATGTAATACTCCTTAAATGAAGGTATTAAAACTTCTTAGTTATTGTATAGTTATATCATAAAAAAATCAAATTTGAAAAAGGGCCACTTTCGAAGATGGAACTACGAAATTACAGCATTTGGTTTTGCTTTTGTTTGTAATCTGTCATTTATGTGGGTACATAAACCATGTTGATAGTGCTCTATATTCATTATTCAAGCTGAAATTATGTCGCTTACGCCTGAAGAATGCACCAGAATACTTACAATGCTGGAAACCGGCCGGAGTCAGCGCGATACAGCCAGGACTGTCGGTGTGTCGCTGTCAACAGTACAAAGAGTTCTCCGACGTTACGAAGAAACTGGTTCTAACCTACGCAGACCAGGAACGGGCAGAACCAGGTGTACCACAGCACGAGAAGACCGATACTTGGTGAACACCATGCTTCGAAATCGCTTTCTCACAGGAACTGAACTCACAAATCAGTTTCGACGCCTCGGAGGAAGTAACCCAAGTGCATGGACAGTAAGACGTCGGCTTGCTGAATCTAACTTAAAACCCCTTAGACCTGCAAACGGCCTAAAACTGGAGCGTGGGCATCGTATTTCAAGACTAAGATATGCCCAGAGCCACGTAAATTGGAGTATTGAAGATTGGTCAAAAGTTATGTTCTCCGACGAATCAAAATTTATGCTCTACAAGCACGATGGAAGACACAGAGTGTATCGAAGACCAGGGGAAAGATTCAAGCAAGCATGCATCGAAGAAAAAGTAGCCTACGGTGGTGGGTCTGTACTTGTGTGGGCCGAAATTTCTTCTGAAAGTCGCACAGAGCTGGTGATCATAGAAAACGGCTCTTTAACTAGCGTAAGATATGTGGAAGAAATCCTCAATGATCATGTTGGTCCATTTATGGTCAATTTAGGTGAGGATGCTATATTTATGCATGACAATGCCCGACCTCATACAGGTAGGATTGTGAATGACTACCTTCAAGAGATGAACATTACTCGTATGGAGTGGCCAGCGCGCAGCCCGGATATCAACCCGATCGAGCATGCTTGGGACGAGCTAGGCAGATGCGTAAAACAACGAAACCCTCCCCCAATCACGCTTCGTGAGCTCAAAATTGCTCTCACAGAGGAATGGGAGAATATTCCCCAAAATCGTATAAGGAACTTGGTGTACAGCATGCCAAACCGCGTAAACGCAGTAATGGAAGCACAAGGAGGCAATACGAAGTATTAAAATTCAAGAAAATCGTAATAAAGTTCAAAAATTTCATGTTTCCTATTTTTGTTTTAAGGAGAGATCAGCAGTTTTTTTCTTTATGTAATTTTGGGTTAATAAAATGTATGGTGACTCATATTTTTTTTACTTTCATTTAAGGAGTATTACATTGTCTATTAAATACAATTTATTGCATTAACCTATCATTTTTAGTTTCCGAGATTTTTAACATTCTTTAAGTGACCCGGATTCATTGCTCTCGAGTGTATTTAGAAATTGTCCAACCCCTTGTCACACAATGTCACACTTCGTCAACCCCTTCCCTCCATCTTAACGTGTGACGTAATTTATGGATGGCCCCTAGTAGGCATTTCGTGTGACCATCTCGTTACTAGGTACCTACGCGGTCTACGCGACACGACTGACGCGACGTGGATAGCGTGATATTGACACGTACATAATCTGGCATTGCAGATGTTTCACACAAAGTCTGGCGTCACCCAGGTTAGCAGTGATGGCCCCGACTAACGAATTGTGGATGGGCTCGAACTTCGAACCCAGGTAGTAGGCGCATTACTTCGTGTAATTTATTTCATCGTAACTGCCCGGAAAACATCGTGAGAACCATAAATTCAAAGATATGTGACATCTACCAACCGGCACCGGCTCCGCATTGTGGATTGCAGCCCGTTCCTTCTCATTGAGTGGAAGCCTGTGTCCTAGCAGTGAACATGATAGGCTGATAGTGCTGGTGTCACCCAGGTGTGGTGGAGAGGTGCTCGTGCTGAATTGGTCCCCAACCAGGGCCCTGTTTCATATACGTGACCATGACAGGCGACAGGTGACAGGTGCCGATTCGACATTTTGACAATTTTTCGTTTCATAAACATTTTCCCTTGACAGGCGACAGGTGACAATTTGTCGCGAAAAACTTGACATATTTGTTTTATGAAACACAAAATTGTAATTACAAGTTGACAAATTTGTAGACTTGTCGAAGATTTCTGACAGTCACCTGTCAGAAATCTTCGACAAGTCTCACCCAATGTCAGCGGCTACTTCTCACTAACTATAATTACTTATTACCACTGAAATGGTGCTAACATCGACAGACAGAATAGTAATAGTAGCAGCAGAAACAATATTTCTCGGTTGTCGTGTAAAGTAAGGCCCAAAATTTTTATTTTCGTGTCCATTTTACTTGTTGCAAGTACTAATACCGAACAAATCCTAGAATGCTAGTCAAAATTATAATGTAAACATTTTTATTGCTACCCTCATACTGCTATATAATTTTAGCAAAAATGTATGCTGCGACATATTTGTCGCAATTTACGACAATTATATCGATTACCAAAAAAGTCTTGACAATTTTCTTAAATCTTAAAACTAATAATATTAAATTTATATTGTCAGTTTTAAAATATAAATTTTAAAACTGATAATTGTAGACCTTTAGGAAACGCGATTGACACTGACAATTTTGTCAACTAATTTACCTGTCGCAATCGGACATATTTGTCACGTTTATGAAACAGAATTTGTAGCTACAATTCGAGAATTTTGTCAAAAATTGACAAATTGTCAACTTGTCACGTATATGAAACAGGGCCCAGATATAACTTACGGTTATGACCCGATAGATCTTATCATCTTTGTAGACTTGACGAAGTATTCGCCCATCATCAATAGACAAAAAATCGATCCTATAAGATAATTAGGGCCTGTTTCATGTTCTACATATTTCCCAAGGTCGAATTCTCAGGAAGTGGACCGGTGTCGCAACTTCACGAGTGAATACAAGCGAGGCCTTTGCGACATTCAGATTCATGGCAAAATGTTATCAGAACCACTCTTTGTTGAAACCGGTAATAATGGTTTGGAAGGAAAAAGTTAACTCTACAAGGTAATTTTTCCTTAAGGCTACTCGGCCGGCTGTACCCGCGTGGTACAATTTATGGAAACGATATAAATTGCCGATGTGCGCACAATCCGTTATCGTCAGCCATTTTAACAATACTGCCTTTTTTTTCGATGTTTGAAGTTAAAGCTGATATTTGATAACTGGTACCCTCTATGATAAAGGTCTATGTAATTTATCAGCCAGGCACACACAATAATTGCTACAGTTTGGTGTTTACCCACACCTCGCTCGACTGTGCAAATATCACCAAATGTAATTATCACAGTTTATCTCCTCTGTGGGTAAACAAAGATAATTTCATGCCACCGTAACTAACGCAGTACACGTTTTAAAACTTGATGATAATAGTACATTTTGATACAAGTGGAGAAAGTTTGTTATTGCAATCGAGGCGGAATTAACTCCCGAGCCGTAGGCGAGGGTGTTTTTGAGCCGAGAACTGCAATAACAAACTTTCTCCACTTGTATCAAAATGTAATCAAACGACGTTTTTCAAAAAACTTTTGAAGAGATAAAATAAAATAATGAAAAAAAACAATCACCGCTGACTATAGGCATTGTACCAATTTGTACCAAGTATATCTGAGGCAATTTTCTTACACCCGCGTGCTGTGCCGCGTGCGAAATTGGCTCCTTTCTGCACGCGGCACAGCACGCGGTGGAAAATGAAAACAATTGACGTGTGTGAAATACATGGCATGTTGAGCCTAATCGTAGAATAAGAACCCGTTTTCGAGGAAGTGTATTGAAAAAAAAAATAGCTTAATTGTTGCGAAACTAAAATTACCTGACAACCAAAGTTTCAATTATTTATAATTGATCAAAATATTTAAACAAATCATCACTAATGTCCTAAGTTTGTTTGGTGGTGTCTTTATTAAATATCAGACTGAGTTCACTGATCTGCTCACTCCATTCAACTCCATTGTAATGGATTTCAATTGAAATACGCTACCGCGCTCCCGTGTTACTTCTCTTCATAAAATAATTTCTGTTGAAGTTATATTTAACATTGAAAGGTAAGAGCTACCCCTGATAAATAAATACCCTATTAGGTACTACATTCAATCAAAAGCAAAATAATGTCAAAAGTTTTTATGCGTCGCATGTTGGTCCAACAGAAATAGAAATCTAAAACTGTAGTAGGTAGGCAGGAATAAGGAATGACAGTCACATCTTCGAATTGAGAAATAAGGTTTGAAAATAATCGTGTAGTCGGATGTTAAATTTAAATTAATAATAAGCAAGTACCTGCGTATAAGTTGGAACTACAATCTACAAAAGTTTAAAAGGCATTGCATCCGCATAATCTTTATAGGATTTGTCTTGAAAAATTTCTAGGCGCACTATGATATTTGGTCTCCCCCAAGAACGCGTCAAAACTGTTCCAGGAACTAATATTAGTAAAATTCCATTTGAATTTATGAAATATGATCTCTGTAACATAAACTTACCATAATCCTTGCCCATGGTAGATCAACAGCACAGGTACTCAGTTAATTTAGTCACTGCACAATTGGAACATTCAGTCAATTTAATGCTCAACACAGCTCGCTGTGATGCAATCAGACTTTATTACGAACAAATCTCCAGTCTCTGACGATTCTGTGATATTTTCAATTGTTACACATCGTGCAAGAAAAAAAACACCATCAACACTTTTCACCGCGTCTAATTACTCTTATTAATTTGCTTTTAATTGAGTTGTTTCGTACAGTAACTAATTCATTTAGAAAATTGAAACAGTTTATTTGAATTTCCTCGTATATTTTGTTTGTTTACTGCCGAAGTGAAAGTTTGTTGACATTCGAGTTGGAATGTAAAGCGCGGTATAGCCGTGCTCTCGGGTTGAACGCCGACTGCTGACTGGTTCTGTGTGACGCGCTGGCTTGGGAGCGCGGAGCGGGCGACCGGCGACTTTGTGTGGCACTGGCCTGCCGCCTGCCTCATTCACTACTCATACATACAATCACAAAAGAGACTTTGGCTTTGTCTTGTCGTAGAACTTGCCGTATTTGCGCGTTGTTCTTCTTTATACATTTGTTTCTCCAGAGCAAAAATAAGCTCAAATGTCTCACGTCTGAGCTAGGTGCTACCTACAGAAATATTGAATGTAATGTTAACTTTCAATTTGTATTTTCAAATTGACTTTTACCTTATCCCATTATCTGTCCACTAAGTAGACACAATAGTTAAACAATGGCGTCTCGACCAAATCGGTCATTCGAAAGATCATGATTTATTTTATTTCTTATGGAAAAACCGGAGCACAGCCATGCTGGAAATACTTAGTTGTTACGAAGTTTCCTTAGTCTTGCTAACCTAACAAACAAACAAATAACACCTTTACGATGACTGCAGCCCAGTTTTAGAGTTTGCTGGAATCCTGTAGAGACAGAGACAAGATTACCCGCGCGATTTTGGTCTGAAACCCTTTCAATTTATATCTTCCTTTGTAATCAGTATAGGTACACTGTACTAAATAAACAAACATATTTATAGGTAGGTATAAGCACGACACAAATAACATGTCCTTCAAATGGTTTCAGATAAAAAAAATGTAGTTGTATTAGCAACACTAATTTCAGCAAGACTGCAAGAGCGTTAAATTTATTACAACTGCAACGGTCAAAAGGATTTCATGCGCTCGGTAACTAGAAACCAACACAGGCATTGTACCCATCTATATGAATCACTGCGCTTGGGCATTTACTGGTTCTCATTTTCTTTCAGTTTTACTTACCTACTAGAATTAAAGGTAACGATTATAACTGTTTTCTGAACATGAATAATTTAGGTACACGCTATATTTTGTCTTATAATTGTACCTACGCCAGGTCGGAATTTACCCAAATTAAATTTAAATGGTTAGGCGATATTTTGTGTAGCTCCACGTAGAAATTTTTCATCGGTTATTACTTGTGACCGGTTACGTGGACGTAGCAAATCTTTTTTCATCGGTTTTTCTCAGAATAATGTACCTACTTCATACGTGGTAACCGACGCGAAGTCGGTGTCCCTACCACCCGGTATAGCATATGACACCTGTGAGATTAGCTTCCCTTCAGTGAAAGGTTTTTTTTTGGAATCGGATCTGTAGTTCCGAAGATTAGGTACAGCCATACTTACAAGTTACAAACTCTACCTCTTTATAATATTAGTGTAGATATCATATTGTTCTAAAACAGTATAGCTTCATGAATGTAAAAGTATGTTTCCCAGTTTTCCCGACATATGTAGGTAGGTAGGTAGGTACCTACTTGTTTTCCCGAACAAGTCGTACTATGATTCAATTTTAGTAACTGTTCACGAACTGTAACTTCCAAAGAGAAAACCACATCTCAGATTCAGTTTAGTTAACCTTTTGCGATTTTTTTGCGTTTATAGTAAATACCTAACTGTAACACAAATATCATGTACTTAAATGATAAAATGAACAATACTTACTTATTAAAATTCCCCATATTCAGATAGGTACCTGATAAACTGAGGAATAAGGTAAATTAAAAACAATATGCTAAATCAAGCTTGGCGCAGAGCTGCATTACAATAGGTAAACAAGTGTTCTGTGAGATCGGTTTCATTGAACCCCATTTATTTTATGTGGCTTATACGAGGAAACTGAGCAAATCTTGGTTAAACTTGGTTAAATCATTTCTTTTTACTCCCTCCGTGTCAATAATGTAATTGACTCACCGAATATGGCGATGTATTGCTTCGAACACATCGGCACTTCTTTCACACACACATACACACACACACACATATACACACACATACATACACAGAGACATCACTACAAACCATGTTTAAGAACAAGGCGCACATACAGTTTCACATAGGCATACAACTACAGTTACACAAAGAGCTGCATAGTTTATATGTCATTTACTGTTTAATTTTTCAATTTAATTTTAGTCACTTTTTGTAATAACTTGTGCGTTAGTCTCAATATTGTTAATATTTAGGGAAAGAGCGAGATACCCCCAACACAGGTATTATCAATTACCTACTGGGGATGTCTCATTTATATATTTCATGTAACAGTTTTGGGACAAATAAACATTTTTCATTTTCATTTATTTTTTTATTTTCTCTTTGTAATGTACAAACAAACACATTGTTACAAACACTTAGCCACAAGATAATCTAAGAGATATCCTTCAAACGTCTTTAGCAAAACGCATATATATAAGCAACATCACTAATTACATCGCTCATTGAAGAAAATGTAAAATTAACAAAAACAACAAATCGCAACACCCATATCAGTACTAGGTACCTACCTACTCTATTAATTGGCATAGTATGTATAAATTGCAGTGACAAATTGAAAACCAATGTTTTTCCTTTAGCATGTCTCTATTCAGATAACCAACCTTTCGATGATCGATATCCTTCAGTTGTGCAGCGATAAAATAAAATATGACATAGACAAGGTTGTTTTTTTAAGTGACGTGAACGGGTATATTATTCGGGGTAAATGGCCAGGCGCCCCTCAGGGTCGGAACAAAGCACTTGCACTGCATCCCCGTCTGGTTGTTGACCCGCCTTGAACTTTTATTAAACTAATTGTTTCCATTTTTGTGCAATGTATTTACTGTGTACAGTACATACCTACCCATACTTATAAATAATGTCTCTGTTTGTAAAAACTTAAATTATAATTCAGTAACTGCTATCTGGTAGACTCAACATTATTTAGCGCCATTTTTCTGAAGTTTTCGTTCGTAAAACTGATAACGTATATTAATAAACCTAACGAAGAAAACAACACTTAAGTGGTCATAATTACTTATCACTGTACCTACACTAAATTTATTAAATTGATAACGTTAACAAATCAACATATCTGTGTTTATAACCTACTTAGAATTACCTTTCGGGAAATACCTGTCATGCTATGTCATCCTTTGGGTAAACAAAGAATGTTATCTTTAATTAATTTTTTCAATAGTTTAAGCTCGACTGCATGACTCAGGCCACCACTCCTAACAACAACACTCATTAGTAATGCTTAAAAAGACTTGCATTTACAGTTTTACAGGCAAATAGGTATCTAACATTATTTTGTAGGTGGTGATTACTTCAATTGCCACATTTACCTTTGTGACGCATGTTTTATTTAGGGCCACACCTGACTACCAACATTAAAAAGCTGCAAATATCGAACTTGTATTTTTCACAATCTAAAGTTTTTCAAAAAAAAATCCACGCTATGAAGGCCCCGACGAGATTCGAACTCGTGATCTCCTGTTTACTAGACAGGCGCTTTAACCAACTAAGCCACGGCGCCCATGTCTGACTGTACGAAATGAGATATTCCGTGGATATTCTACTGCGACTTCTTAAAATAAATGAGTAAAATGTAAGAAAATTGTCTATAACATTTATTCAGGTTTCGTTGTCATTGTGCTAATGCTCTTTTTCCGTAACAATAAGCGACAATACCTAAACGAACGAATCACACTGCATGTTTACAGTTTACACCTTTTGAAACATATTTTTTCCCGATAGGTACAACTTTATTATATTATTAAATTGTAGGTAAGTACATATAATAAGTAACTCACTAACATGCAATACTGTATGATCGTAATAAGCAACTCTGTACTTCCGCTACCGTAGGCTGGCGCCATCAGGTCGGCGGCGGGAGGCGAGCGAGGCCCTCCTCGACAATAACCCTCAGTCGGGGCGAGGTTATTTTGGCTTACAGCCAAACACGGCTCGTTTTTGTCATAAAACATACCATTTTGTTTTCATACCCGCTCCGCCAGTGCACTGGAAATTGACCTAATATTATGAAAAGTATTGTATACTGTTCGTTTTATAAATTACTAGCGGACGTCACGCGGTTTCACCCGCATAGTTCCCGTTCCCGTGAGAGTACGGGGATAAAATATAGCCTATGTTACTCGCTGATAATGTAAGCTATCCATTGCTGAAAGGATTTTTCAAATCGGTTCAGTAGTTTTTAAGTGTATTCGTAACATACAAAAATACAAATCTTTCCTCTTTATAATATTAGTTTAGATTTAGTCATAACTTTGATTCACCCTTTGCTTGGGGAATTCAATCCCTAAAGGGGAAAATGGGGTTAAAGTCTGAAAATCAACATGGGTATTGTTTGTATGGTGTCTCGGGTCGGCTGTATTACAAAAACAACGATTTTAAGATTTGATGTGGCGGACCTGGAAAACCATCATCCCCTGTTGGGGTGCGATGGGGTTGAAATGTCTAAAAATCAATATGGGTGTCGATACCGAGATTATCAGGGGCGCTATTACGAATATGGCATTTATTTTGAGATCCAGAAGATGGCGGATTCTACTTCTACACAGGGTTATTGTTAATTTATTGTGATAACGATGATTATGATTGTGATAATGATGATGATGATTGTGATAACGATGATGATGATTGTGATAACGATGATGATGATTGTGATTACGATGATAATGATTGTGATAACGATGATGATTATGATTGTGATAATGATGATGATAATTGTGATAATGATGATGATGATTGTGATAATGATGATGATGATTGTGATTACGATGATAATGATTGTGATAACGATGATGGTGATTGTGATGGTGTTTGTGGTGGTGATGCTGATTGTTATAATGATTGTGATAATAATAGTGATCGTGACAGTGAAGGTGATTGTGATGCTAATAAATATGAAATTTGGCACATAGTTTATAACCTGGATTAACACGTAGGATACTATTTATCCCTTTAGTATGATCCCGTGGGTCAGTTACCGAACTTCACGCGGGCGAAGCCGCGGGCAACAGCTAGTTTAAAATAAGAAGAAATATAATAAATGTTTTAATAGCAGCCAAAGTGTTAATGTGCCACTTCAATACCGGCTTCAGTTATATTTTCCTCTACATGGAACTGTCGAAGATAAGTTATTAGGTATTGGTAACCTCTGACAAAAAATGCGGTGCACTATGACACGAAATAAACGATAAATATAACAATAATATTTGCCGCGTAGCACGTATTTTGGAATCCCTATTCTTTTTGTAGGTATTTGCGGTGAAATTGTTTGGTGAAATGGAGGGCACGCGCGTGCGTTTATGCTCTGGACCTCTGGTGTTCAATAGGTTAAACGTATAAGTAACGAGCAAATTAGCAAAAGGGATATATAAAAGTGGTTCTAATCCTGAATACACATCTGACACATCTAGATGAAGCAACCCACCATATGCTTCTTGAGTCCGAGAGACCTAACAAATGGACCTAGCAGATGAAGCACTGTGGTCCATAGCCGCGTAGCACGCGATGTAGCAAGATCTGTAGCACTAGATCCGTAGCCGCGTAGCACGCGTTGTAGCGCTGTAGCAAGGTCTGTAGCACTGTAGAACTGTAGTCGCGTAGCACGTGTTGTAGCGCTGTAGCAAGGTGTGAAGCACCGTAGATCCGTACCCACGTAGCTCGTATTGTAGCGCTGTAGCAGACCTTTCTGTAGCACTATAGATCAGTACCAGCATGGCACGTGTTGTAGCGCTGTAGCAAGGTCCGTAGCAGTGTAGCAAAATCTAAAGTATTGTAGATCCGTAGCCGCGTAGCACGTGTTGTAGCGCTGTAGCAAGGTCTGTAGCACTGTAGATCCGTCGCCGCGTACCACGTGTTGTAGCGCTGTAGCAAGGTCTGTAGCACTGTAAATCTGTAGCCGCGTAGCACGTTTTGTAGCGCTGTAGCAAGGTCTAGCACTGTAGCCGCGTTGCACGTGTTGTAGCGCTGTAGCAAGGTGTGTAGCCCGGCACTGTGGCAAAGTCTGTGGCACTGTAGATCCGTAGCCGCGTAGCACGTGTTGTAGCACTATAGCAAGGTCTGTAGCACTAGATCCGTACCCACGTAGCTCGTGTTGTAGCGCTGTAGCAAGGTCTGTAGCACTATAGCCGGTTGGAGCAAATGTTTATGTGATGAGCATGGACATTTGTTTTCGAGTCTTAGATGTTTATTATTTATTTATAGATCCGTAGTCGCATGGCACGTGATGTAGCGCTGTAGCAAGGTCTGTAGCACTATAGCCGGTTGGAGCAAATGTTTATGTGATGAGCATGGACATTTGTTTTCGAGTCTTAGATGTTTATTATTTATTTATAGATCCGTAGTCGCATGGCACGTGATGTAGCGCTGTAGCAAGGTGTTTAGCACTGTAGCAAAGTCTGTAGCACTGTTGATCCGTAGCCGCGTAGCACGTGTTGTAGCGCTGTAGCGAGGTCTGTAGCACTGTAGATCCGTAGCCGCGTAGCACGTGTTGGAGTGCTAAGCAAGGTGTGTAGCACTGTAGATTCGTAGCCGCGTAGCACGTATTGTAGCGCAGTAGCGAAGTCTGTAACGCTGTAGCAAGGTCTGTAGCACTGTAGATCCGTAGTCGCGTAGCACGTGTTGTAGCGCTGTAGCAAGGTGTGTAGCACTGTAGATCCGTACCCACGTAGCACGTGTTGTAGCGTGGTCTGTAGCACTATAGATCCGTAGCCGTGAGCACGTGTTGTAGCGCTGTAGCACTGTTATCGTTAGCCTCGTAACAAGAGCTGTAGTTCCGTGCCGTTTAGCAAGCTCTATAACACTGAAGATCCATCGTTAGGCGAGTAGCAAAGTTTGTAGCTCCGTAGCTGTCTAGCTGAGTGAACCTATTCGGACTGGCGCACTCGATAAGGGTTCCGTATGGAACACTGAGTACGCCGAGTCCGACCGGCACTTAGCAAGTTTTTTACCCTGTGGTTGGTGCGTAACAAAGAATGTTTTGCTCTTTGACTGAGTGATTAGTGACACTAATTTCTTAAAGTGGTCTGTAGCAAGACGAGGGCAATCTAAGTAGCACCATTATTATACAGGGTGGAATGGACATTGACAACGCACAAACGGTTTCCACACAAAACGAAACGAAACTGCAATACCTACACGGTCAAAATGTAAGGAAGAGCTGATTTTATTTTAAATTACCGATGAAATATTTCTAGGTGGGAGGGGGGGTTTCAGAATGATGTACTGATTACGTGGCAACCGCTTGTGCGTCGGTGTCCCTTCCACGCTGTATACCATTTTTTTTTTTTTTTTTTTCCTACGGGAAATCATCAAATGACTCCTCCCGCTCTGGGCGGAGCAGGAGGGAGTGTCAGACTTTTACTGACTAAAACCCATCCATGTTCCTTCATCGCCCTTTGTGTTCCGGGGCCACGGTAACGCTGTATACCTAAATGTATGATCGTTATATTCGTTATGGCCTGTAACCGCTCTATGAACATGAGCCGCGGTTGGATCCAGATGTATAGTTACCGACTGTAGAGACACACACACACACGCACAGTGTGTCGCAGTCAGAATAACGCGCTCGCTTGTGTTACACGTTTACCGTGTTAAATATAATAGTTTACCATATCGAGACTGTTTCATTTTTTGGGTCCCTAACACATCCTAAACTGACTATAAAGGGTGTATAACATCTCTTAACGAAGCCAAAAGGCACTTCCTCTCCCCGTCATTGCGATATTTTTTTGTTCTACGCCATACCTTCCAGTTACTCCAACTTTTTGACAACTTATTTTTAGATTTTTACTTTAAACACCTCCACGACCCCCGTACTATTCAATCCATGCATCAGCACAATGTTTTGAGCGCGTTACATTGAGTTCTACAACAAAACATGATTTTTCACCCAAAAAAAAAATCGTTTCCCAGCAATATTTTTTGCGTAAAGTTACTTAGTTGATGTGATGTACAGACTGCTTGGATGACGGCTGATGTGCCGACGGCTGATCTGCTGTCGTGATGAGATTACTCCCTGTATACTGCATGAGTTAATGATCTTTTAATATGTACTAGCTGTTGCTCGCGCCTTCGCCGGCGAATAGGGCGAAAGTTATCTCACACTGCACTCTGCACTGGAATATTGTAATATGCTATCGGGATCAAAGTATCATAATAACATTATAACTTAACTCAGGTCATGGTCTACCTGTGTTCCTAAATTTCACCGACATCTGCTCAGCCGTTAAATCGTAAAATTTAACAGACAGACTGACACTTATAATAAAACTCGCGCACCCAAGCAAATACGTATATTGCCATAATAAATTTGGAACTGTTCCAAAAAATCAGCCAGGGCTTGCTTCCATATTTGACACTAGCTGTTGCCCGCCGCGCGGCTTTCGTCCGTGTGAAATTATCTATCTAAACATTTATAATAAATCTGTAGATGTGGCGTTTCTGTACATTGAAAATATTTGGAAAACAAATATCATCAAATAGCATCACTGCATCAGTGTCCGTCAATGCTAAAATGTGTCGCCATATAAAGGGAGGAGTTTGTAGTTTTTTTTAAGAATTTATACCATGGCTTGCTTGAGTCTTGCTAGCTGGCGTGAGGAGCGTAGGCCGAAGGCCGGCGGAGCGCCGACGATATTTGTGGCAGAAAGTGGGTGTGTAATGTAAAATGCGAGCGTAGCGAGCGCGCGTCACATACTCGTGACAAATGATGATTAGAAAAAAAAATGGAACTTTAGATTATGGATAAAAAAGTTAGGAAACACTTTAAAGAACCTAATAAGATAGTTTACTATGAAGTAATTAAATAACAAGTGCTGAGGTCAATGTCATAGCCAATATCTTAGAAAACCATTAATAATAATACTTTATTGATACAAATCCTTAAAATATGCTTAATATCTAGCTAAAGTTCACAATAGTTAAGGCGTACAAAAGCTGAAACCCTGACTCTTAAACTAGGAAAACCTGTGACTTAGGAGTCAGTGTTCTACTGCCACTTGGACACTACTTATTTATTTATTTATTTATGTACACACAAAATACTTAACAGGACATAACATTAAGATGAGCACAAAGGTACTGCTTATTTCATAAGAAATCTCTCCCACAGACCTGCAAGAGGAAAGTTGGATTAGAAAATAGACACTAGTGTGGAGAAAAGACAAAACAGGAAATGTAAATTAAAACTTAAAACAAAAATTTATCTATATGAAATAAGCATACATACAAATACACATATAAATTATACTACTATATATACTTTAATATGAGTACATATATATGTATATATACGTGATATATACTATATTATACCTTATGGAAATTGAGAGCTGGTAAGCTGATATTATTCGAAAGAGTATATATTAATAATGTAGTGTTTTAGAAAGATAATATAAAAAGTTGAAAAACTAAAAAAACTGACATCTCAAAAGTAAAATTTGAAAAGTATAAAATTACTGTGTGATGGATTCTGTATGTGTCTGGAAATCGTATGATTTATTTGCATTTTGTAAGTGTGATTATATTAATCGTTCGTTAGTGCGATTGATTTTAGTTGAATCAAAATTAGGTAATTATAGAGTCGGCCAATATGAGTTATGACCTGCGCCGGCCGGACGATGACAATGAAAAATAAGGGCCGAGTCACACCGGAATTGCAGCGGCCGGCAGCGACGCGGCGAGCACTTCCAGTGAGAAATAATTTTAAACTTTATCTACATACTTAAAAGACTTGTATGTACCTGTTGAAAAGGTCGCCAGGACGCCCGCGGGCGCGTGCCACGCGCGTCTTGTCGGTGGTTCTGCCCTCGGCGACACGAGGCCGCTCGCGGCACCGCGGTCGGCCGCGCGCTTTTCACCCACACACATCCCTTTTTCTTTTTTTCCTTTGTTTGTTTATTTTTTCTTCTTCCGCAATAAGTGCGGAATAATAACCAATTCCATCATGTTCACTCCAAACACTCGAGTTTCCTTGCCGAATGGAGAAACTAGACTAGTCAATCAAGAGGAGACTAGGCGCGTGGGGTCTGGAGGTCGCACGAGGCCGCCAGCTGCGACGCCGGGGGTCGCTGGCGTCGCCGCCGGCCGCTGCCATTCCGGTGTGACTCGGCCCTAAGGGCTTCCCTCGACAGCCTTACGTCTTCATCCTAGACTGTCAAAGGAAGCTCTTGTTTGGAAAAACATAAGTAGAATATTTTAGCGATGAATGCAAAATATCCCGAGAAATTAAATTGCTACCTACTTGAATCCATACTAATATTTTAGACTGAATTTGTTTGGTTGATTGAACGCGCTAATTTAAGGAACTAGGTACTGTATACTGGTTCGAATTGAAATATTCATTTAGTGTTGGATAGCCCATTTATCGAGAAATGCTTTATGTTATAAATTAACATCACGCTACAATCAATAGGAGCGGAACATCAATGAAAAATCAGTGAAAATGTATTGTTTAGAGAGATTCCGTTGCGTGCGCTGCGATAACAAGTTAGGCAACAACCATGTATGACGGAATTTTTTCCTCAAAAGTCCTAAAAAAAATCCGCGATAGCATGTCTATCTTTTAAGGTTGGCTCACACTCTCTCTAATCTGTCATATGTGACGCAGACGAAGTTGCGCGGGTCAGCTAGTAATAATAATAAGCACCACAGACTGCCTTTCTAAAAGCAGACAGTTTTTATTATTTGTGTCGGCCGCTGCCATCCGTGCTGTGGTTGAGAGGTCGATATGTGAAATATGTTAAATGATGCAAAAATTAAAAAACAAATTCGGTCATAATAATTTTATTCGCATATAATAATATTAATTGATTATGATACATGGAGCGTTAACCCGCGTCGATCGGCAGACGCGCCGAACGGCACTCGGTCGTCTGCGCTCCAAATTATATTTATTATTCGGTTACATCGCATCGACATTAGCTCTGCAAAATCCGTAGCTACATATTCACTAATGAGAAGTCTCGAGGCAGCATCGGACAAGGACGCGCGGTCCCCAGGGTACTCCGGTCGTCGCAGTGGAGCCGCCGACCGGTCGCGTCTATATATACTTAAATATAACAGTCAAGGAGTCGGATGGCCGTCCGATCGACATATTTACATACGAACTGAACGCGCCGCGCATCGTCGCGGCCGACTCGCGGCGGCCGCGGGGGCGCCGGGAGTCGAACGGCTCAGAATCACTTCCTAATTAAAATACCGAAAATCTAAAGTCGGCGACGTCGAGATGCGTACGCCGCGCGCGGGATCGGCGCGCGATAGTCTCCGTGCAGCGGCACGGGGCGACACGGGGCGAGGGCTCGCGGGCGCGCCCTTCACTCCGCCTTCACGTCTGGGGGCGTGGGCGCGTCGGCCGCGGCCGTGTCGCCGGCCTCGTCCCCGCCCGGCGCCACCTCTGCGCCGTCCGCCGCGCGGTCTCCGGCGCCGCCGTCTGCGCACACAACACACGGGTGAGCTCGGGAGCCGCGCGCACCGCGGACGCGTGCGAGAGGTACTAACTGCGCTGGTGCTGGTGGTAGTAGAGGTTGGGGCGCGACTGGTGCGGCGCGTGGTGGCGCGGTGCGGGCGCGGGCGGCGCGCGGTACAGCGGCAGCGCGGGCGCGTGCGGGCGCTGGCCGATGGGCGCAGGGTAGCGCGGTGCCACCATGCCGCCGCGGGCCATGCCGCCGCCGCCGCCGCCGCTTCCGCAGCGCCCGTTGTTTCCTCCGCTCACCATCTGCATCATCGTAGAATAAATCACAAGCCACGAGTCAATTTCTATTCTGAAGCGATATAGCTTCCGAAGTGACTTGATAAAACTTTGGCCAGACGTGTTGGCATTTTGCCGAAGATCGTTCAGTTTTAAAATAATAGTACGGCACGTAACATTCGACATAATCAGTCAGTACATCGAATGGTATATTTCCAAGTTGAGTTACCCGACATAATGTTAGGTTTATACTAGTTTGGGAGATTGTCAAAATGGTTACTAACCTGTTGCTGGTGGTGTTGGTGCGGAGTGTGAGCGGGGGGCGGGTGCGGGGGCGGCGCGTGGTACTTGTGCTGCGGCGGCGAGTGCGGCGGTTTCTGCGGCTTGGTGGCGCCTTTGGGCGTGGGCGAGGCCGCGTCGCACAGCGGTGCGAAGCCGTTGGCATGCTCGTGCAGCGGACTCTTGAGCTGCTGCGGTGGCGGCCGAGGCTGCGGCGGCGCGTACTGTTGTTGCAGCGGTGCGCGATACTGCTGCTGTAAATATTCACATATAGATATAGTCTTCCTCTTCATAGATTTTTTATTGTAGACAAATCTGTCGGTACTGTTACATCACACTACCTGCATCTGCTGAACTGCCGCGGCGACCTGCAGTTGCGACGAGAGGAACTGCGAGCCGAAGGCGCCCGACTGCGCCGGCTGCGTGAACTGCAGGGGGTAGGTGGGCGCGGGCGCGGCGGGCGGCTGGTAGGGCGAGTAGTAGGAGCTGGCGGGCGGCGCGGGGCGCGGCAGGAGGCCGGGCAGCGAGTAGGGCGCCTCGCCGACGGGCGCGGAGTAGCCGAGGTACTGCTGCTGGTACGTGCTCACGCCGCCGACTCCGCCTACGCCGCCACCTTTGCTGCCTGAAAATTATCGATTGTTCTGACTCCCAATTTCCAATTTCTATGATATCAAGTAAATGGACGTCGAGTCTTTTTTTCAAGATAATTTAATTATAAACATTTATCCATAATTTTACTGCAACTTAAATTCAGCCATTTTGAAAAAAGATTTATAAGATAGTGTTTTTATATCAGATTTCATTTCTGTTTTCTCATTTGTGAGATGTTATACGCACCAATAGCGCCTATTTGTTGAGTGGAAGGCTTGACAGTGGCTGACATGAGAGAATTAGAAGTGCTCGAGATTAGAACAGTACTGGGACTATTACCCAGTTGGCCCGACTGGCCGAATGCTGCGCCACCACCAGCGGCTGCGGCCTGGACATGGGATGAAACAAAGAATAAACATTATTTACACAATTGAGCATAATAAGTCACGCTTGCAGTAGCCACATAGCTCTACTCTTAACTTTGACATACTCGAGCAAATGCTGCTTCAAACAAACATTAAATAAACCAGTGTTTTATAATCACGAAACCACCCGCAAAATGAATTAACTAAAAATAAAACCCTTTATTTCGTGACCCTTGTGAGGCTTTCATGATCGAGGACTGCAGTCGAGCCCGGAATAAGTCGGCAACAGAATACACGTTAAAACTCCCAAATATAATCAAATCAAAATATGCTGTAAAATGAAAAGCTTTCGACTCTTCCAAGTTCGCATACAAAGTAAAACTTAAATATGTTTTTAATTATTTCTTAAAATCGACTTAGTGACAGTTTACATTATAACTGAACACGTAAAATTGAAGAGAAGTTATAAAAAATGATGCCATGCATCCTCACCATGCGGTATTGATTAGGTAGACTCTGGAACATGTCCGGAGGAGGCTGATAGTTGTATGGCGCGCCCGATCCGGCGCCATACGGGGAGCCCGGGAACCCTCCGAACTGACCACGACTCTGGTCTAGGAAGGCTCCGTACAGACCGCTCTGCTGTGGCATCTGCTGCGAGGAACTCAACAGCTGCTGGGAAGAATTAAACATGACGGCAGGCGGCGAGGGCACCGACAGACCACCGTAGCCGCCTTGGTACCCAACGTGGTTGTAATGTTGGGGCGGCGGCGACTGTAATTGTTGCGTGGGCTTCACCTTACAAACGTTAGGTGGGGCAGTCTCCGTATTATTTTCTTCAAAACCTGCGAACTGTATATCTTCGGTGCCTTCGGCTACTGCAGGCATCTCCCAAACTTTCTTAACACTGGCGATTTTTAAATTGAGATCAGCTGCCAGTGGAGAAATTGTGTTCGATGTGCTCATGTGTACGCCGCGTGGCAAACCGAGGGATTTCGCAGATTTATCTTCAGTTAATTGTCCAAGGTCAGAATCAAATGCAAAATCAAGTTTCATATCAGACGAATCTTCTGGCTTTTGTGATGTATCGAATGTCATTTGCAAACCTAAACCAGCAGCTTCAGCATCAGTTACTACTGGTCTGTCAGATATAAGTTCTTGTATAGATCTAGGTCGCGGGCGTGGAACTTCCCCATTGAATGCTAGAGCTCGATTTTCTAATTCTGTATTTATTTCGTCTGCTTGAGTTTTGGGAATAGGGGTAATTGGGATTTGATATTTTTGCTGCAGTGTTTCATCAGGTGTTGCAGACTTGTAATTTGTATTTTCAAATATAATCGTTTCAACAGGAGGCGTAGCACCATCTAACACACCACTTTTATCAGTAACAATAGCGCATGTAGGCTGGGCAGCAGTTTTAGTATCTACTGGAGTGTCTCCGGGCGTACTACGTTGGCTCGACTGAGCTGATTTGTTCTCTACTGTTTCTACAGGTTCCTCTACATTGCCACGTAGTGTTTGTGATATAGGTTTGTCCCATGCGTTGACGGGCGGCGGAGGGGGCGCGGCTCCAGTGTCGGGGCCGAACCCAGACACCAATCCCATCTGTTGTTTCTGTCTTTGTTTAACAAAACGCGGTGCCAAGTTAGCCTGACGAGGACGATCGTACTGAGTATTCGTTTTGTTAGAAACCGGAGCTGAACCACGTGGATTTGTTTTATCGTTTGGATTTCTGGTTGATGATCCATTTCTGCCACCACCTTGATTGGAATGAGATCTGGGCTGCTTTGCCGAGTGTTGATTGTTATCCTCTTTTGTAGGTCCTCTCGCATCTTTAGAATTCTTTTTGTTCCTTACTTCCTGAAAACCATCATCAACAATTTCTTCATCTTTTTTTCCAGAACTAAGTTTGAGATCTGTCATAGCCTCTGTAATATCACCAGTTTTATTATCAGTCGTAGCATCTTTTTTAGTGGACTGAGGGTTGCGTCCGCTGTTTTGACGGTTACCAGTATTTTGATTACGCCCGCCTTGCCCTTTCTGGGATTGGCCAGATGGTCTTCCCGCTGCAGAACGGCGGTGACTAGATGTACCACCACCTTCGGAATGTTCAGATGTAGTTTCCCAATTTTCATCCTCACCACTTGGGGGCCCGGTGCCTTTCGGACGTCGATCGCGACCCCTTCCTGTAGATGAACCTGCCCTTGACTTATTATTCCCTTTAATTTTATCTTCAATCTGAGAGTTGTCTTTAGTTTCATCATTATCTTTTACTGCTCGATTAGCCTGGCTAAATGGACTTTTAGTATTGGGAGGTCCATAGCCAGTTACTCTTTTAGCAGGAGCAGGCGGGCGCGAGGTTCCTTGAAACCCTCCACGACCTCGTCGAGATGGTTGCCCACGTGGTGCAAACGGTTCTCTGTTTTCCATGCCATCAGTTACAGGAGATGGTTGATCCATTGTCGGAGGTCGATTAGCTTCGTCAGATTTATCGTGAGAATTCTTAGGGCCTCGCGGGCTTCGTGGTGCTCTTCGTCTCTCTTTGCGTTCTACATTAGGGGCACCATCAGTAGAGCCGTCAGACTCACTGGCTCTGTTGTTGGACCGAGAGCTACGGTGAGACCGTCGTCTTGGTCCCCAACCTCTATTATAAACAGCATACCCACCTCCAAGATATCCTCTGCCTTTCTTCTCAGATCCTGATCCACTTGATTTGCGTTCGACGGGTTCTTTAGCAGGAATTTTATTTAGCTGCTCATTGCTTATTCTTTCATTTTTCTTTTCATCAGCAGAACGTTTTTGGGAAGCTGCACTAGCATGAAGAGATTCTGCAGAGTATGTTTCACTAACTTTTATTCCTCCTAAGCTTGAAGGGTCAGTGCTAGACTTAGAAGCTATGGATTCAGATTCTGAAAGATCTTTTTCGGACTTTTGCGATGAAAACATGGGTTTTGCAATAATCTGCTGTGTTATAGGTTCAGAAAGGGCTTGTTTCTGGGTTTGAGAAGTGTTTGTCAATGCTTCTGATGGGTTATGGTGTTTAGGAACAGTTTGTGAAAGCGCAGGTTTATATTGGTTATCTGTAAATGAAGTTTGAGATTGGCTCACAGATACTTGCGACTGAAAATTAGTTGGAGACGTTTGAACATTAGGGCTGTGGTTATTTTGAGTCTTTTGTATTGGAGCTTGAGATGTCGGCGGATTGGCTGCTTGCTGTTGGCTTGATGCGACCTGTGTTTGTTGTAGTGAATGAGTTCCGTGAGGCGGTTGAGAACTAAGCTTGGTATCATCATTCACACTTTCGCGATCAAGCATTTCTTTTGGATTTGGTTCGTTTTCTTTCGAAAATGAGGCTTTCTCTGCTAATAACTTCTGTTGACTGGAATTATTTGGTTCTTCCTGAGCTACTTCAGCCCAGGATGTCTTGCCAAAATCTCTTTCAATGGATTCCCTTTGCGATAAAGTCGAAGAATTGCGTCGCTCGGGAGCAAGTGTTTGTGATGTCGAATCCGAGGATGCAAAAGGTTCAGCAAGTCCTATGCTCTTCCTTTCAAATACTTCAGTCAGTTTATCAGCAGCAGTACGACTGCTAGGTTCAATAGTATCTATTGGTTTTTTATCAGACTCATGTCTCCTATCTTTATAGTCGCTATATGAATCTTTCGAATTTGATCTGTCTAACTCGCGGCCAGATCTTTCATAATCTTGCATTTCAGACCGCCATTGCGGCCCAGGTCCATCTTTTTGATCTCTTCTAAAGTCATCCTCACGGTCTGAGTAGTCCCTAGAAATGCAGATAAAATAATGTAAGTATGCATTTTTGTATTTCCTAAATAAAACCAAAAACATCTTGAGATAGATAGAATAGAATAACTTACCGTGAATAAGAACGACGGCCATTGTGCGGTGCATGTCGTGGTGCATTGTAAGACGGCGGTTCTTGACGCCTAGGAGCTGGTTTCCCAGAGAACGCCCAGCCTTTGTGATCATCCTGTTGTCGGTTTTGCTGCTGTTTCAAAAACCGCGGTGGTATATTTGCTTGAAAAGTTTTTGAAAACGCTGGGTTATTTTGATCACGGTCGCGACCACCAAAGTCGCGGTCCCTCTCTCTAAAGTCACGTTCACGATCGCCCCTTTCGCGATCGTTCCGCTCTCTGTCTACGCGATCACGATCGCGGTCTCTGTCTGAGCGCTCTCGTTCCCTGTCAAACCTATCGCGATCTGTGCGATCTCTGTTTTCATTGCGATCTCTATTATCGTTACGATCCCTGTCTCGTGTTTCCATTCTCTCTTTGTCACTCTCTGCACGATCTCTATTTTCAACACGACCTCGATCATTTCCTCTATTGTCTCTATCACGGTCACGGTCGCGTTCCCTATCGCGGTCACGATCACGCTCACGGTCGCGCTCCCGGTCACGTTCGCGGTCCCGGTCGCGATCGCGTTCACGATCACGATCGCGGTCTCTTACATCCCGTTCACGATCTCGATTATCATACCGATCCCTGTTATCAATGCGATCGCGGTCCCTGCTTTCGACGCGATCTTTTTCTCTATCACGTATATCGTTACGCTCCTTGTCTCTAATGTCCATGCGATCCCTATTGTCGGCACGATCCCGGTCCCTATTATCACCTCTGTCCTTTTCCCTTCCTTCCTGCTCCCTATCCCTATTGTCGTTGCGGTCTCGGTCAGGCCCCCTGTCCATGCGGTCGCGCGCGTCCTTGGGCGGCTGAGGCGCGGAAGTGTCACGAAGCTGCCGCCGTTGCTCCTCTTCTTTACGCTGGCGAGCGCGGGCGACGGCCTGGGCTACCTCGTTGCTTTGCTTCTGCCTACGTTCTGCCCAAAGCTGCTCTTCATCGCCAGGCTCGTGATGCTTGGCGTCGGTACGCTCGCTGTCGACGCTCGCGCGGTTGCCACCGCTCCTAACGTGCCCCTTGTTAGGAGTCGAAGACTCGCCGTCGGAGAAGTCCAGCTTCTGACTGTAAAGAAGAAAAAATGATTCAATCCCGGTCTGGGGACAGAAAAGCCTTCGTGAGGGTGTCGGCGTCGGCGCGACTTACTCATAGTCGATGTCATCCTGCTGCGCCCAGCCGGCGTCGCGGGAGATGTCATCGAGCGAAGAGATCTGATCGTCGCGCAGGATCGGGCGCGCGGTGAGCACCTCGACGGCACGCGGCGTTGCGGGCGCGCGCTGCTGCTGGCGCTGGTTGCCGCCGCCGCCGCCGCCCCGGCTATCGCGCAGGGCGCCCAGGGTACCCATCCCGAGCCCGCCACCGCTGCTACCTTTCATCTATGCACATAACAACTTATTTCAATATTACACAAAATCAAAACTAAAATAATTCAAATAATCAGCACCAATCGATCTGTGCATCGTCATAATAATACGTACGAAGGATGGCAAAATCGATCTCGGGAGGCATGCAGGACTCTGTTGTGAGGCAGCCGCGGAGGCGGGCGCGGCGGCGGCGGCTGACGTGGCTTCCTGGCGGACGCCCGCCGTCCCACCGGACGTCCAGCTGCCTTCCGCTGCAACAAGGTTATTGGAAAAGGTAAGGCAACGCATATAGGCGCACATTACTCCACATTGTAAAACACTAACCGACCCGCACCAGCTTTGTCTGATGATAAAATATATTAAAACTGTGTATGTGCATACACAGTTTTAATATATTTTATTATTTCACCAGACTAGGGGCTGAATTTACCAAAAAGCTTGGCGAATGCCTACGTCATAATAGCTATCTGTTTGGCAGATCTTAGCCCAATCCGTCCAGAGTGCTTTGAGCTGAATATTGATATTCAGTCAGAACAAATAATAATAATTTTATAAGTTTAGATTATTTATAATGTCTTTTATCTATGGTTTATGTTAAACTTGGCAAGCACAATACTTTGGCAAGCTCACCTTAAAGCAGTATCAGTACTTTGTACACAGTTATTGAAATAACCCCAAACCTGAAAAAGGGGTCATTGAACTCATCATTATGGGCAACTTTTACATTGGGACAATGAAAACCAGTTTTGTTTTTAACCTGTTGTTCCATACCACCTGTTTGTTAACATAAAACAACAACGATGCCCTAACGATGGGCATGTTATCTAATAAATTAGATCCTAAACAGAAGTAATATAATATTATTGTAATTAATGCGAAAGTCACTTTCTCAGTCTTTATATAATTTTTCCACACCTTAGCAGTTGGATCGATTTCAATGGTATTCAATACTCAAGGATTTCAATGGTAGATCATGACAGACACTTGCTGTCAGGTCCAATGTCTCTTTATTAGTAGTTTTTTTTTTTAATATATTATTAAACTTACTTTGTGGTCTCAGTTGTGGTTGTGGTGATGCATGCTCTCCTGAGCGATGTGAAGGTTGGGCAGCTGCCTCCAGTGAAGGGAACTCTGTGCGGAAGTGTGGGGACGACGGTGGGGGTAGTGCCACCCATCCTCCGGGTCCAGTACCAGCAACCACACTGCTGCTCGACGTTGTTGACTGAAGATAAAAAAAAGAAGATGAAAAGATTCAAAAACAACCAACATGAGACATCCTTCACAAAAACTGAGAATATTTTATTTATATTACTAATCAATAATAGCTTTTTTAATATTAAGTATAAGTTATTTAACTAAGAATTTTGCTAAAATGCAAGGTAAAAAAAGACTTCAAGCCACCTGCATTCCTTTTTTCAACTAATTCAAAACCAATTGTGAAACAATATAGATGACTTACTGTAGTTTGAGAGGTACATGTTGAAGTTGTAGACACAGTTGTAGCAACAGCAGAAATAGAGCTGAAAATAAATTTATTGCTTCAGTCAGTATATGTCAAAAGGTCAAAAACCTCATTCACCTCAACGTAAAAGTATAATATAGTTTTGTATATGACATAAATTAAACTGTATAGCACAGTGTGTGCATACTAGTATATGAAACAATAAACCATATTGCTAAATTCACTGTTCCATACAAAAAATACACCCTTTGGAGCATTCAATTACATAGTTCACTTACTTTGTGTTAGGGTCTTGACCAGTTTCAGTTTTCAAAGAAGGCAAGTTGGCAGGAGGCCGCCTAGCTGAAGGTACTTTTCCAAGACTTTGCATTCCATGTTTGCGGCTTAGTTGAGATTTTACTGAGGACGGCTCTGAGTTCTCGTTCTATGATACAATAAAACAATTATTTTAAACAAAGCATGTTTTTAAATCTTTGGGCAGTAACATAAATGATACAGCAATATAAGGTCATTTATATTTCACTACATATTTGTGATACAGCATACATCTTTTTATTCCAAATTGTCAAAATTTCCAGTGAAAACTGTTTACATTTCCTTTCAAACTTTGAACATTGCAAATCTCTAAAAAACAAGGTCATTGTCTATTTCACTGTTGCAACTAGATATGCACAAGGCAACTGAAAGTCAATTTATTCAACTGTGACTACTGCAATAATTCTACAGCTGCCTTACACACTGTTAACATGATCAGACCTAGATGAAATCTAATTTCAGGACTGCTGTTTATTATCACACAAGATTTAAAAATTGTGTTAAAACTACCAGTTCCCACAAGAATGGCTACCAGTTATGGTAGACCAACAACTGGTTCAGAAAAGCTATTCAGGTCAAAGGAATGTACTGGTGGGCGTGTGCTCCTTTGACATTGGCACAAAATGTATGGATCAGGAGCAGTACTTACCCTGTTGGCGCAGTACAAGCTATTGATGTCCAACTTCTGATATCTTTGCTTGCCGGACGTCGGCTTGCTCTGCGCCGTAGTGCCTCCGCCGCCCGGCGTTGAGAGTGCAGACATGCTGCGATGTACACACCATCAGGAGATCACCCTCGCAACGACCACCAACTACAATCAGCGAAAACCTCACTTTAATGGACACACAGTAAACGCAAATCACTGTTATCAAAAGCAACTAGCCACGACCAAAGACAATCGTCCTTCAATGTAATCCATCTAGCACTAAAAAGAAATATTCGTACTATTTCGAAGCATGTAATATTCACACTATTGATTGCATTCACTGAAACACAAAACACTTTCACAGCACTGATAGAACAATAAATTGGAGCCCTGCCCTCAAAGGTTTATTGACGTGTTACATCCGTCTGATGAACGCAGGATCGATGACTTCAATAATTTCACTTACGTTTTTTGTTACACTCTCTAGTCCGTTATTTTTCTATAACTTCCTAGTATCTAGCCCAAAATAACGGTACTAACAAGATTGAAGTCTACGAACGGTAAATAAACTAATTTTTATCTTTCCAGAAAACAATAAAAGCAAAATACATCAGTACCTTGGTCCGTTACACTTGGTATCACGGAATAAAAATTAACTAAGCTGGATTGCTAATTTCTTAAAGAAGATTACTTTAGATTTAAACTATAATCTACGCTACCAAAAACTTATATCACTTTATTTTAAGATGGCGTCTCCAAAAGACGATCTCCTTCCTTTTTACAATCAATAGCGTGACGTCACAAAGACGCGACACAGCGCTCTCTGGTGGATAAACATACAAAGCTATGAGCAAGGTTTGCTAGACGAATAAAAATATTTTTACTCTTATTGCCTATTATAAAAATCAAAGTGAAGCGATCCAAAATGTAAAGCCGTAAACACATTTTTTGGTTAGTGGGTCGTGGGGAACACTACTGTTGATTCGCCATGACCGAGACAAAACACGGCACGGACACCGCCACCGCGCACCTCTTTCTGTATCATTCAATCTATCAATAAACTTCCGGGATCACAGCGAATCAACCGTAGATTTTCACTGCAAAAAAAACCGGTCAAGTGCTAGTCGGACTCGTGTATAAAGGGTTCCGTACCATCGTAGTAGCTACCGTACCCTTTAATTTTTAACTTATTTTTATTATTTGTTGCCGCCAGACAACAGAAATACACGTTCTGTCAAAATTTGTCTATCTATTACGGATCATGAGATACAGCCCGCTGACAGCCAGACGGACGGACAGCAGAGGCTTAGTAATAGGGTCCCGTTGGTTACTTTTCGGGTAAGGAACCCTGAAAAAGTGTGTGTACAAGCGGCTTTATTTTGCAGCACAGTAGAAAGCGGGTTGGATGGCCACGCACGAGTCCAAATATCCAAATATTAATTATTCTACAATGCACTTCTCCAAGATAAAGAAAATAAGTAAATCGTCTTTGTTCAAAACAATTAGTATATTTTACAACGCTAAGTAAAAAGTTAGTATACGGAAAGTGGTTCCAATAGGTCAGACTAGGAATGGGTGGTGGTTATGGACTACAATACCATAATCACAGTGCAGTACGATGCGCGCTCCAACACGGACGTGTTTCCACTGTGCACGGCACGAATTTTATTCGCGTGTTGCGCGGCCATAGCCGCTGCCCGTTATAACTATGAGTTCAAAACAACTTATAGTAAATGAATTGCTGGCATTCCTAGTCCATGCCATCGACTACATGGACGAGGTGAGCATCCTGCAGATTTGCCGGTCCAATTTCAAGGAGGATGACATCAGCAGCGGGAAGCTATTGCTGTTCCAGTCTCTTGGAAAACTGGACCAGATGCCCTCTCGGCGCAGAGATGGAACCGAGAAGAGTCTTCAGGATATCATCGATATGTTGAAGAAGACGGACCCGGACGACGTTCCAGATTTCGTGGCGAAGGAGCTAGGTAAACTGCCCCCCGTCACTTTCGATCACGTCGACGTTACACGGCTGCTAAAGGACATCACTACCTTGAAAGCGGAGATGACCAAGATGCAGTCCAGAATGGAGGTTTCAGAAAAAACCAATACCGAGCTGCGTGCGGAAATAGAATTATTGCGCAACGTCGGTTTGGAAATTGGGTCACCTGAGGCCTCAAAGGTGAACACACGTCGAGGGGCGCAAAATGCAACCATCGGCAGTTTTGAATCGGCGAACACAAGTGCGTCACCAGCTGCCGATAACGCTGAGCAAGCGCCGCCCGCCGCCGTCGTCGCCCGCGCCACAACACCGGCTGCGGATACGTCACGCGTAGGTACGTCGACCCCTAAACGTGCCTATGCTGCTATTGTCGCCAGCGGTAAAACTGATGCGTCGCAGCCTAATCGACAAACCAGGAAAGGGGAAAAGTTGAAAATGGGTGCTCAACCAGCCCTGGCTGCGGTCCGTAGCTCCGTGCCAAGAACGAGCCAAGTTGATGAGGAGGGCTTCACTAAAGTGGAAAGGAGGAGGAAGAAGAAGCCCTGTCCTCGTAACCTGTGCGGTACCGCGCCGAGCGGACCCAACATGCTGCTGCGTCCTGCTGTGCCTACGACGCAGCTGTACCTTTCACGTCTGCATCACTCCACTACAACTGAGGAAGTGGTGCAGTATTTGAAAGTGAAGACCAACTGGACTCTGAGGGTCGAAAGGTTGGAATCGCGCCACAACATCAACTTTAAGTCATTCGTGGTACGAGTTCCAACCCACCATCTACAGACCTGCATGAAGGAGGACTTTTGGCCGCAGGGTGTCGTATATCGACGTTTCCGAGGGCGGTTACGCGACACCACGCAGCGAAACACGACGCCGACAACGTTGCGTGTTTAGTTTAAGTTTTCTTATGGTTTAAAATATGTATTAGTTTATTATTGTTGTTAAAATGTTATTTTGTGTATTTTATCTATGGGCCTTAGTTGCCTGATAATAAAATGATTATTATTATTATTATTATAATTCATATTATTTCTTCAAAACTATGTATTGACAAATGCAAAAAAAATGTAAAAGGTTTGTTCATCGACTAAAGCTTGATGATTTAGTCAAATCGATTTTGTAGAGTATTTTTTGTAATATGATGAAAATATTGTATCTATTCCATTACAATGCATAAAATATGTATGTTTATTTGATATATTTACAAACCAAAAGCAAAAATTGAATTCTGAGATACCAAACTCACTATAAATGCTTTCAAGTTTTCTCTCCCTTCACGCCTGCGCACGGAGACTTTGCACCATATTGATGAAAGAAAAATCAGTAGGCGAGGATCTGCGGAGAAGCTCATAATACGAGGAGTGTTTGAGAAAACCGGCAGCCATGGCCGGGAATATGGGAATGGAACAATTGATTCCAATTGTTAACAAACTGCAAGATGCTTTCACACAGCTGGGTGTTCACATGCAGCTGGATTTGCCGCAAATTGCAGTTGTGGGTGGACAGTCTGCAGGCAAAAGCTCTGTTTTAGAAAATTTTGTGGGCAGGTAAGTGATTTAGTACGCATAAATTGTGTCTGTTTGTCAATTTCAATATGATTTTTGGGGTAAGGAGAATACCACGAGGAGGGACCCTGTGCAGCTTTTTCGAAAAGTTACATATCCGATAGCTACGTATTATTTTATGATCCCAATAATTTTAAATTGTTAAGGTTCTCAACATATTCTTAGAAATGAGTAAATTACGTAAGCAGTGGAAGATTTAAGCTAATCTTTTATTTAGCAATGTGCATGCACTATTCACATTTCCAACATTTTTAGACAAATAATCTCATTTCTCTGTGGGCAACTATATAAACTCCGGTCACCGTTTTTTTTGCGTTTAATTATTCTAACAATCCATAACATTATTAGTGTCCCAACAAAATTACTAACTACTACGAAAATAATTATTGAGAAGAGATATTTTTATATTTTGGCCTAGATTTAGTGCGCATGTCGAGCAGTATTGATTTACTAATGAATGCTCAAATATCAATGGTTGCGAAGGGTCAGTAGAATCGTTAGAAAAGAAGCCTGATTTTGTTTACAATGAATTTTAAAAAGATTGTTTGCAACAATTTTATTTATCCGATATATCACTGAAATTACTAAATCGGTGTCTAAATGCAAATATTTTTAACATGTACTTTTATTTGTCCTAAACTTGAAGGTATGATACGCGTTCTAAAGACAGAGACAGAGATTGTTATGAAACGTTCTACACTACGCTTAACTTATGTTTGACTGACTGAGTTGACAGTAGTCGAATCAAGCTGAAGCGAAACGTAACGTAACCACCTACCACCATTTTGAAAAATTAGTTTATCGATGATGAATTGATGATGAGCAAGTGTTATTAGTGTTCTAAAGTGATAAAAGTTTAATGTATCTTAGAAAAAATGGCTGGAAATTTCGGAATGCAGCAGTTAATCCCTGTTGTAAACAAATTGCAAGATGCATTTGTGCAAATGGGCGTGCACATGTCTTTAGATCTTCCCCAAATTGCAGTTGTGGGTGGTCAGTCTGCAGGAAAGAGTTCGGTATTAGAAAACTTTGTAGGCAGGTAAGAATTCGTATCCTGATTCCTGAAGGAAGTTGTGTTGTACAAGAGAATGTTCTGATGTGCGAAGATATCAGAAGTATGTATACCTTCTTTGTTTATTGTAGAGATAATGATTTAATAGTTCAATTTGTGGAATAGTCTGCAAGATTAGAGCACTTCCTTGGTGCTTATATTGCAGTTGTTAAGAACAACGCTAATCACAGATTCTACAGCTTAATTTGAATTCGTTTGTGATGAGTCAAGTAACCATTCCAAACAACAATAATAATACCAGTGTTTATTTAAATTCAATCGGACTCTTCTATGAAGTAGTGGTATACGTCTTGTTCTTGCTAGAAGGCAAGCAAACTTTTTTTACACACTTATCAAGTTATGTAATTTAATTGAGAGGGATCAAATCATTTTTTTTACACAGAAAAATCGACATTTAAAGTAATGTGCTAAGGCACGCTATGGTGAGTCATTGAGTTATGAGATTATGGGGGCTCATGTTTTTTCGGAAAGCCTTTAAAATACTATAAAACAGTGTATTACCCTTTACTTATTATTTGATGTCTTTGAGATTACTATGTGATGAAAATATGATTGGAAAATATTAATTTAGTGCTTGTTTTTTAAACTATCCACACATGTCCAGCATGTAGATAACATTCTAAATTGTGTCAGCCCAGATCTGTGCTATGAAGTTGTTTGAATGCACCCTCAGTTGTGTCCATTAATTCCTTACGCAGGACGCAATATTAAGTGCCCTATTGTTTGTGGAACAGTACCACATTAACACTCCAGGGTAATCATCAATGAATCTTCACCTTAGCAGGTTTTCCTTGCTGCAGACAACCTGGATCAGGAGTTTACATAGGGACCTCCAGGTTAACCATGGCAACTCATGGTCAAGTGGGAGATTCTCAGCAGGTGGAACAAATGGGTTTGGTAGGGATCCCTGTCTCGCCACAGCTTTAGTCATTCTTTAGACTGCTGTTATGATATTTAGCCTGATCAGACAAAAAAAAACAATATTATTAGAATTAACAAGAAAGTGATAACAATTTGATGTGAGCAGTCCTGGCTGCTATAGTGATGTTTATGTAATCTGTAACAATTTTTTAAGAGATTATGTTGATCCATCCTTTTATTAGGTCACCTTCTATTTATGAACTAGCTGTAGCCTACGAACTTCGTCCGCATGAAATTATTGTAAAAATATTACTTCACTATTTGAATCTGATTTTGTTAACAATTTAATGGGTTTTAATTTTTTTGTCCGGAACCTTAATCTTTTTTCTAATTAAAAGTAGACAAAGTTTCTCCTTATAACATGTGCTATTTGCGAGTAAAAGTCCCATCAAAATGGCTCTAGCTGTTTCGGAAATTAGCTGGAAGAAACAGACAAACAAAAACTAAACAATTTTTTTTATGAGTACTGTATACTTTCATATCATCATCATCATCAGCCTATTAATCTATGAGAGGGAATGGGCTGTAATCCACCACGCGAGCCCAGTGCGGATTGGTAGTAGTCTTCGAATTTTTTGGTTCTAGGACATGCCGGTTTCTTCACGATGTTTTCCTTCACCGTTTTGAGAGCAGTGGTGATGAAATAAATCACACAAAGTACCTAATGCGCCTGTCTGGGTTCGAACCCACGACTTACTGTTCGTAAGTCGGGGCCGCCACCACTGCACTACACTTTCATATACCTTCAGTAAAAACCGGCCAAGAGCGTGTCGGGCCACGCGAAGTATAGGGTTGCGTAGTAGCCCGTTATATTCAAGCAACTACTTCCATCTTAGTCACTTTAAAGGATTTATTCTAAGGATTTTGTGTTTGGTACAAAATTATCAACAACTATTACTGCTAAACTGATAAAGTTATCTTAATCGCTATAGTTTTCCTTTAAAGTTCATGAAATGCACTATCATCATAAATTTTTCGCAGATTTTTCAAGCCAGCAGTTAAGCTTTTAGATGAGGGGGGGGGGGCGACCTACTGGAACAAAAATGTTCACTTTAAAGTTTAATATTTTGAATGGGTTTAATGGATCATTAAATCGAAAAATAGTAGGTATTAGAAGTAATTTTAGAAAACCTATTCAACGATACCCCACACGATGGGGTAAATGTCGAAAAAAACTTCCCTAAAAATTTTTTTTTCCATTTTATTTTACCACTTTGTCGGCGTAATTGATATTCATACCTCTACAAAATAAAAGCTTTCCCGTACCACCCGTACTAACAGTCTCTTAGCAAGCCCTCGGACAGACAGACAGACAGACATGACGAAACTATAAGGGTTCCTTGTCTACTGAACCCTAAAAAGCTGAAATTTTGAAATCACTAACAGACTTTTATATATTTGTATAGGTAAAATAATGAGTAACATGTTATCGATAGTAAATGAATAGAAATATTCAAAAAGGGTAAAACAATTAAATATTACTAACTGCCTTAATTGTACACATTCAGTGGTTATTTTCCTCTATTCAAATAATACCATTACATAAACCATTGTTTAAAAAAAAATGCACAAATGTTTAAAAAAAATATTATGTTAGAGTTTTTTCTATTGAAGGAACCTATGGTGACTGGCATGACCCAAAAATTACTGTCTTATTAAACAAATTTTCCGAGATTTATATAAATAGGGATTAAGTATTTCTAAACAGTAAGCTTTTACTTCTATTTGTGGCCATTATGTAAAGAAGTCTGTCATTTACATAAATCATGATCTGTCGAATGACCAATTTGGTCGAGACGCCATTGTTTAACTATTGTGTCTACTTCGTGGACAGATCATGGGATACGGGTGTAGTATTGTCTACCACAGATGCCAATGGAGATATTACCTACAACATTTCTAGCCACTAATGATAGCACATGGACAATTTTAATAATAATTATTATTGGAGTGCTATTATCATGTATGTTTTACTGGATGATACAGAATATGAATGTGGTATCATCATTGATCTGCAATGTTGGCTTTGATTTGGTGTTGATACACACGCGAGGGATGCATTTGCCACAGTTCTTATTATTTTGTCTAGGCACAAAATTGGGTACTTTGTATCTAGTAGATACAGCAGTTAAAAGTAGCCTCTCACCTCTCACAGTTCACTGCCGGATATCTCTCTCTCTCTCTCTCTCTCTCTAAGATGAGCCTAAACACCTGGATTTGGCTTACGCAGATAGTCTGTTTCATCCGCCTTTTTAAGGCCCACGTCCATCTAGCCTGGGCGTGTCCGCTTCATTCCAATGACCACTAGCCCTTCGACAAATTAATGTGGTTAGTCCACTACAGCTTCAGTTTGCTATCTATTTTGGTGAAACCAGTTTTTTTTACGTTTCGCATATTTAACATTCACAGGAACACCGAGGATAGCTCTTCCTATCTATAGCGCGCTATGCGACCTAGAACTTATGGGCCAACTCTTTCATTATCCACATCAAAGCTCCGGACTCTGTGCAGCCGAGAGATGTGCGGAAATCGACTATTCACATTGGTTGAAACACTACATCGCGTCTCTGCTGCCTTGGGATTCGAGTCTTGCGAATCTTGCACATTTCCTTTCCGCTCCGCTCGCCTCCGCTTTCGTGGAGTCCGGGCCTAAGCACCACATTTCAAACCGGGCAGCTAACAAAAAATGTCGCCAGACTTAATTCTATCTTCCTGTCACCTTTTTTTCCTTTTTTTTTGTGTATATCAGCCGAATGACGTGCACTACACGACATACTTCTCCACAAAGCGTCGCCAAATCGACCGGATCTTTTGCTTTCCGCATCCAGCGGATTCTCACGGCGTCGTCAGGTTACTGTTGCCTTGCCTTCCTTGCAGTGTCCAAATGAATCGCCAAGATTTACTCTAAAAGGTTTATGTTGAGCTTTACTGGTTGTGCTTCAAACAGGATTTCTAGACTGAGATTCCAAAACCTTTAAATCACTTCAGTATCTATTAAAATTTCGATGTACAGTAAAACTTTATTTGGGTTTTTGGGGGCTATTTGGTTCAATATTTACCAAAATGTTATTGGGTTTTTCCATCAGGAATTTCTCAGTAGCAGCCAATCAAAGTGTTACTAGAGTTTGTAAAATAACTTCTACCATACACCAACCGACAGTTATCGATGTTTTTGTTCGAAATTCTGGGTCGTACCAAATAGCCCCTAAAACCCAAATAGCCCAAATAGCAATAGTTTTACGGTACTGCTATTTTTCAAAGAAATTTTCAGAAAACTTAATTCAGTCTATTGCTGCCCAGAGTTCGATAGGATTGAAAACGTACCTACGTTACAAGAAGTGTACGTTAGACACAACGCAAAATGTTGATTTGGTTGGCGGCACTAACCAGTTGCGAAACGAAAAATCTAGAAGGTCTCTATATGATGGCAATCTTGCTTGTGCACCTTTCTCTGAACGAGATGCATTTCAGTACTTTAAGAACAACAGCCGACTCATATTCTTTGGCACCTTCGGGCCCCGACTCCCGACCCGACAGGATCCCTATAGGAGTCGTAAGATCTGCAACCATACGGATCTGCTGCGTAAATCAGTCATACTATACATCATAGTCGTGCACTAATATTGTCTAGTTCTAAATGCGCATCAAGTACCGACGTTTTTTTTTTCTGAAATCACTGTTATTATTGCATGTATTACCTACAGTGACTCATTTATCAGTTCGCTATGATTACATCTGGGTTAATTGCGTGACATCAACCATCTTTACTTTAGGTTTAATTTTCTGTTCAGAGATTACAAATATTTTCCGCAGAACATTTTAGGTTATCCTAATACCTAAAAAACTAGGGGATGCTTAAAAAAGGCGACCTTTAGTAGCGATGCTAAATAAATGTTCCTTCTTCTGGCGTAGCCTAACCTAGGTAGTAAGTAGTATAGCACGCTGCCACGTTACAGGCTGGCGAATATTTCATTCTGCAGCATTATTATCATAATGTTCGTGCCGACAGAAGATTTTACCTGAAAGTCCTAAATGTACAGCTGCAAAAAACTTGCAAGTCTTTATGATAATTACTTTGTTTCAGGGACTTTCTTCCCCGAGGTTCCGGAATAGTAACGCGACGTCCATTGATTCTGCAGCTCATACATGGAAACGCAGGTAAGCTTAATGATTACGATCAGACAAAATGAGGTGTTACATTAAAATTACATATTTTATGGGGAAAATGATGGTCACTACGTACATCAGTTTATTTTTACATCTGGCTATGATGTACCTAGTTCATTATTGTGCAAAATGTGATCATTAACCTTCAGCTGTATTCTGAATGTTAAAACAACTAATTGGCTTACTAATACGCGCTATAACTGTCTGCATGTACTTTGTCAAAATTATAACAGTGTTAATAGCAGTGTTTTAAGAAGATTGTTACCGTACAGAACAAAATATTGTCTGTTTTGGTATATTTAAAACTGTGATATTTTTTTCCGGTCACGTACTTAGAGGACACTAACCTTCCGTTCTGCATGATTGGAACCCTACTTTTCGAGATGTATTTTAATGACAGGCAGATGATTTATGATAAGATATTATAGAATTTATTTTGTTCAAAATAAAGAATATGATTTATGTTTAAATATGCTTCGGAAAACCTAACCAAAACCCACGTTTTGTTGTTTGATACCTAATATTGTTGTTGTTAATGCTTATCGTGGAATTAAAAGAGCAAAACAAAATTCAACTGCCTATTAAAGCTGCTTATCTTCGTGTTAATGACGTTACAAAGTTGATTGACCAAGGATATTCATTGACTCGAGGAAAGACCGTAGTACGAGCACATGATGGGTTTGCCATCTGTCATCGCAGCTTTTTTATGCGACGAAGCCAAAGTTGGTTTACGAAGCCTGCCTGATTTTACATAAGATCTGGCATGCTAAAAGCAGTATTTATAGTGTAATTTAAATATTTACTTTTTTTTTAGAATATGCGGAGTTTCTGCATTGCAAAGGCAAGAAGTTTGTTGATTTCAATGAAGTGCGCTCAGAGATTGAGTCAGAGACGGACCGCATCACCGGCTCTAACAAGGGTATATCACCAGTGCCGATCAATCTTCGTGTATATTCCCCAAATGGTAAGGTTCAAAATGGTATAATAATTGTTTCAATGACATAATTTCCAAAAGAGAATTAATCACTCTTTGTCATATATCATTATCCACACTTTTAGTATATTAAAATAGTAGTTATTTACTTCAATCTTTGCACGTAAGTCAGAGGCTGCTTACGGTTGATAAAATCCGTGAGCGAAAAGAACATTAAAGTCAAGTCTTTAATTTGAGGCTTTATTTTCAACGTTTTTTTTTACTTATCATACAGGAGATGCGCTAAAACAAAGTTAGGACGAAACCGGAAGCATCTTGATACGCATGCGTAACGTTATAGATTGTCAATTTTATGAAGTCATTGGCCGACAAATGCGTGACACTCTTTATCATGTCACAATAACGACGTTTTTGATTTACTGTTGCCTTCTGTTTAGGAGTCAAAGCAAAGCATTGTCGAACAAAATTCATAAAGTTTCTTAGCTGCGCAGTAAATACTTCTATGTACAAAAGGGAATATACCAAAGTACTTACAAGATCAATGGTGATGCAAGGCCACAGTTGTTCACCTTTGACATACCTTATTTATAGGTCCCAGTTAACAAAAGAAGATTGCTCTGGTTTTATTTTGTGACGCTTTAACGAGAATGTCCACGAAGGCGACTTGTAGTATTCAATTGTTGTTCCATTACAGATTAATTAGTATACCTACTGTTGAAACAATGTTTTTGTGTTTCTCAATAAAGATAAGGCTGATTCATTCATTTTAATTATTATTCGACAAGTTCATATTTTTTAGGTAATCAACGACAGCGGGTTTTTGTTTAGACAGTTTATCATATGGTAGATAATAGAGATTCTTCGGAAAATTATCGATAAAGATGTATTTGTTACCTTTTAACATGATACTAAAAACTTATCGAGGATTTCAATGCGTACCATATTGTATATATAATGTACTATATGACAAAGATGTCTCCCGGGCCTGGTAATATAGTAATGAGTCAGTGTTACTCATCTGCTTTAGATAAGCCAATACCCAGTTAATTGATAATACAATAATAAACTCCATTATCAATTTGCTGCTAATACGAATATAGGTTTTTGTGCCCATTTGCGAAGGAATTATTGAATGTTCATTGATAAGTTCATTCATAATTGTCTATGCATTGAATACCTAGAAGTTCTGTTGTAGCTTGTAGCTCATGAAAAAATAATTATGTGTCAGTAGAATTAATATTTCTTCCACTGCTTATAAGGAGAGAAAACTATTATTGCTAAGTAGTTTGTACTACGTAGTATGGTACTGGCATGGATGCGTGTGTGAGCATCTCAATTATGCAATCTTGATTGTAACATTGCTTATTTGATAATATATATATTCTATGTGTAGTTTGATAATGACCTACATAACTAATGCTTAGTTGATGATTAGTTTGCCTTTCAATAGCTACACTTTATGGTATTTTCTAAGTTCTATAATTTTTTTTGGTATCTGTCTAGACTTCAGACAAGGTACAGCAATATAAATGTAGTAATAGATTTCATTCTAGTTAATGCAGCACTTGATAGTAGAAATTCTTTAGTTTGTCGGACACACTAAGGAATTTGTACTGTCAACAGCTGCGTAAGACGACGTTCCTATGACGTTATCATAGTTACATACATTGTTCTATTAACTTTCAAATAAAGCATTAACTACGCTTATTGTTCGGCGAGCATTATCTTAAATGCACGGAACACTCAGAATATGTACAAAAAATCCACTTATCGGGGTTTCAGGTGTATACAATTATGTTACCTATTTATTGTGAAAGAATATAATTACGGCGGCTCCTGAAAAAATAAACATTATGCTACATAATTTTAGGTTCCTATTTTTGTGAAGGTCATGGCAAAACACAGATGCAAACTTGGTGAACAAAAATGTATTTATGTCTTACTATTGAAACGAGCATTATGAAGTTTGTCTGAAACCATCAAATGATATAAATCTTCCGTTATCTACCCTTATCATGTATTACAATATTATCTATTGTACTGATCGTTACAGCGCGTAATAAGAAATGTTATTTTCTTCTATTGTACTACAAACAATTTAAAGCCTTAACATATTTAGAACGTCAGTCTGTCTCTGTTTTTTGTCAAATGATTGACAGAAACATAACGATGCTTTCGATGGGTTTGGTGCTAAACGCATTAGATGATTTTTGTGTAAGAAGTCTAGTGGGGGCTAAGGCGTCGTGTCGTCTCTACTGACTTTCATTTAGGACTTTGAAAGAACATATTATAACTTCGTAAAAAGACATTTTCAATAAGCTGTAAAAAGTATTTAAGTAAACTATTATTAAAAACATTAATTTTATTGTTATACAGTAGGTATTGTTAATTATTAAGCGATAACAATGACCTTGTGTTATTCTTTAACTGCAAACATTCCGTGATACCTTACATATGCAACTTACTCACTATTAGTAAGAATCAACAATAAGAAATATTTTGGCACGCACCGCAGGTTTATAGGTCAATTTAGCATTTACGCTTAAGTTGCTATTTATGTCATGCTTTCTGACAGTACCTAAATTTAAATTTTAGCTTAATGGTATTTTATTGTAGGGACACGTTGCTGCGGTTAACCATATCATGACATGACAAACAGTTTTAAGCATAATTAGTTTGTAATATCAACGACCTACAATGACCGATATGAGTGATGAATAATGCTGCTAACATCGACCTTAAAAGGAATAGAAATTACTTATTTTCCTTTTAGTGACGGTGACAATGTACTAACATTTCAGTGCTCAACTTGACCCTGATCGACTTGCCGGGTCTGACGAAGGTGCCTATCGGCGACCAGCCCATAGACATCGAGCAGCAGATCAAGGGGATGATCTTCCAGTTCATCAAGCGTGAATCCTGCCTCATCCTCGCCGTCACGCCCGCTAACACTGACTTGGCAAACAGCGATGCCTTGAAACTTGCAAAGGAAGTCGACCCACAAGGCTAGTAAATAAACTTGTCATATACTGAGTACTATGAATCATTAGCCCAGTTACGATATAAATAAAAAACCCATACTATAAATGGTTATTTACTTCTTCATTTAATAAAAGTGATGTGAATGAATTTATTAGATACGATTTCCTTCTATTATTATGTGTGAAGCATATATGGCAGTATATGGATGGTCAGCGACAACTAATTTGCAATGGCAGACTTATTACTTTTCAGTTTTTTGTTTTAATCTAAACAGTATTTTATTCTCAGTTCTTACACATTTTTTGTCTCACGCGGTCATTCAACTTGAGAGGTTAAACCGCCTTTTTTGGCAGCACACTGTACGAACTTGTACAGTGTACTACACTGTACAAGTTCGTAGTAAAGTAAGTTAAGACAGTGAACTGTCAAAAAAGGCTGTTTAAAAACATGCTTTACAAAAATTCCCTAGTCTAAGCATTTGAAGAACGCTAATATTTACGTTGTAAACATGTCGATGTTACTACAGGTCTACGTACAATCGGTGTGATCACGAAGCTAGACTTGATGGACGAAGGTACGGATGCGCGCGACGTGCTCGAGAACAAACTGCTGCCCTTACGACGAGGATACATCGGCGTCGTCAACCGGTCGCAGAAAGACATCGATGGACGTAAGGACATCGCCGCGGCTATGGCTGCTGAGAGGAAGTTCTTCCTTAGGTATGTATCTTAAGCTAATAGCTGTACTAATGAGTCGGATTGGCGTGTGAGCGGCTTTGAATTTGATATCTAGCAATGTTCGACCTCTATACCAAGTACGGTTAATAAAAAATGTAGGCAAATTATTTCGGAAACGATTAGAATACAATCTAAACATTAAGATGGCGTTAGACATGAGTGATTCCGAGACAATCAACTGAGTCATTACTTTTGAGGACTTGTACTCAATGACTCATGTCCTCCTTAATTTATCACCGTATAGTAAAATCCTATCGAAACGTCACCCGGCAGGCCAAGTGCTACTCGTACGAGAAGTTGCAATATACATTCTGATAGACAATATTATAGGTTGCTCTCGACTATCGGACTGACCTACTTCCGCACTTCGTCGATTGCATTTGCAATTTGTGACATGATAAGAACTTATTTCATCACGAAGTTTTAGTTTATTATACTACTTTCCGTATAATATTAGAATATACGAATATACATAGTAGGAATGTTATGTAGTACTATGTAATAATTAATTAAGTGAGAATAACCGAAAACAGGAATATTTGTAATTTCATTGTTTTGAGAATTCGCAAAATTTGATAAATGAAACAATAGGCAGAGTTGAATGAGTCTAGTTTATTTTATTGGCAAAGTTTTACGCCTACTATTTCCTTACAGCCGTGGTCTTTTCCGTCTGATCAGTTAAATATTTTTTCGCTTACATCATGCGGAGGCGCCGAGGCTTTCCTAATAGACCTTAACTTTAAGGGGGCGTCCCCTTAAAGTTTAGGCCTATTAGGAAAGCGTCAACTTTCGCGCGCAAAATAACAATAACACTCGTTTGGCGTGCGTCGTCAGTGCGCTCGGCCGATCGATATCTTTTCATTCATTATTTCTATACAAAGTCAACGGGGCGGGGCTAGAGAGCGTTTCTATGTTGTAAGTGCAAGAAAAATTAGCTTAGTGGTGATCAGGCGGGAGTGTCCTCGATAGTACATATTCCCATACGAATAGCAAAGAGATTACCAATTTATACTTAACTAGCTTATGCCCGCCGGTTCGCCCGCGTGGAGTTCGCTAATTCTCACACGGGATCGTACTACCGGCATAAAAAGTATCCTATGTGTTAATCCAGGTTATAAACCAGATTTTTGTGTGAAAGAGTAACAAACATCCATTCTTACAAACTTTGGTATTTATAATAGTAGTACTAAGATTCAACGCGTTTGTTACAGCCACCCGTCCTACCGACACTTGGCAGACCGGCTCGGAACCCCATACCTCCAACGCGTACTGAACCAGCAGCTGACCAATCACATCAGGGATACGTTGCCCGGCCTTCGAGACAAGTTGCAGAAACAGTTGCTCGCGCTCGAGAAAGATTGCGACCAGTACAAACACTTCAGGCCCGATGATCCCTCCATCAAGACTAAGGCTATGTTGCAGTGAGTATCAGCATGTGGTTATTGGTAAACAATAATAAAATAATAATAATAAATGACAGGACTGTTGTTGCCAATAGGCCTGACATTGTGGTGATAGATCGATTGGAGCGTCGCACAATGATTGTTGATATAACGGTCCCGCATGACGAGAACCTCGTGAAAGCAGAGAAAGATAAACAATTTAAATATGGCTCGCGATGTTGTTGACATGTGGGACGTGAGTACAGCAGTTATTGTGCCGATAGTTGTGTCAGCCAATGAATTAATAGCCAAGAGCCTCGACCAACATCTTAGGAGGCTCTTGCTTGGCAGCTGGATCAAGGGCTTGATTCAGAAACCAGTACTTCTGGACACGGCGCGTATTGTTAGGAGGTTCCTCTCTCAAGAGCCCTGGCCACCGGCAGCTCGGACCCTGTTCCCAGCGCTAGTGGGCTACTATTTTTATATTTTTAAATGTTTTTATTTATATTGTTTTTATATTAGGAATATTTATTTAAAAAATTAAAGATATGTTGTAAAATGAATAAACAATATTAATAATTAAAATGTGTAATGGTTATTCGTAAAATTTTCAAATTAAGTAATAGATCTTTATTCAGAATTAAAGTTGGTGGAAGCCTCGGAAACTATTATTGTCTGTCTGTTTTTTAATCTCATACTAAATTTTAAAACTTTTATTTATTTTCAGGATGATCCAGACTTTGCAAACTGACTTTGAACGCACGATCGAAGGTTCTGGCTCAGCGCAGATCAATACAAACGAACTGTCTGGCGGTGCGAAAATCAACAGGTTGTTCCACGAACGATTCCCCTTCGAGATTGTCAAAATGGAGTTCGATGAGAAAGAGCTTCGTAGGGAGATTGCATTCGCTATTAGAAATATTCACGGTATTAGGGTAAGCATGCACATTTTATATGACCCTACATATCATAATGAGACTATAACGATTCTCCCTGCTCCTCGGTTTTTGCAAAATTACGACATACACAAAAAAATATATCACCTCGCATGTCTCGATGTTGCGATGAAAGTAATTTAACCAGGATAATAGGCTAGTTTCCATCATCAATAAATTGTAAATCTATTTAGTCCGTCTGTTAGAGTATTGGAAAATAATGGACATTCAATGAATATGGACAAAGATAAAACGGATCAAAACTCGGAGTGGGGGCTCGTGACGTCAGAACGCACTAAAAACTATACCACGGCGTGACGTATTGAGAACGCACGCACAATGGTCCACTTCAAGGACTAAATGCGGAAACCTAAACCCCATGATAGATAGACGTATTGAGAATTTTAAAAGCGTCGTATCTTCGTCAATTTTGGTTTACGTAACAAAAGAAAAAATACGGGTCAAATATTTTTTCATAATCTAATTGACGGACTAATTAGATTTTTATTTTGGTATCTACCCTATTCTTTAGAAATTCAACCTGGCAACCCGAAGTCTGAAAATATGCCCGATATAGGCTTGTATCTTATTACATGATACTCAAAATATAACTGGCTAAATGTATGCATTCAATACATCTATGAAGGGGTGCGCTTCAGAGAGTAAAGGCGCAATTTTATCTAAATAAATACGTAATTTTAAAATTTATGTAATACCGTTCTGTCCCGCAGGTGGGTTTGTTCACTCCGGACATGGCGTTCGAGGCTATTGTAAAGAAACAGATCGCGCGGCTGAAGGAGCCCAGTCTCAAATGCGTTGACCTCGTCGTGTCTGAGCTGTCCAACGTCGTTCGTATCTGCACTGAAAGGGTAACTATACGATTTCCCTATTATGTTTTAGTTATTATGGGTGTATGAGAATAATGGTGTAAACTTTAGAGAACATTATTCTCATACACCATTCAGCCTGATGGAAGGTAACTTTAGACTCTAAAGTTATCTTTCGGCCGAATTCTTGTCGCAATTGATTTTAGGACGCGACTTGTAACGATACTAAGACACAAGAACGACAAATTGAATAGTTACTACTATTCACTTTATCGTTCTTGTGTCTTAGTTTGTTAATACCTGTGAGTTGCATTACCTCCTCGTCTTGCTCATTTTTGAACTTGTAAAATATTCCTCTGACACATGAAACTCGTTCATCTCATTCCAGATGTCCCGATACCCGCGGTTGCGTGAAGAGACGGAGCGTATTATCATGTCTCACGTTCGTTCTCGCGAACAAATGTGCAAGGAACAACTGGTAATACTGATTGACTGCGAGCTCGCTTACATGAACACTAACCACGAGGACTTCATCGGATTTGCCAAGTAACTTATTTTTCTATATTATGAAGCCTGTAAAAAGAAAAAAAAAAACGAGGAAATTATGAAACCTCTTGCCTACCTTCCACTGCAAGCGGAACGGGCTCCGTACGGACTCCGTCGAACTCACAACAGTACACTTTGTACTAATATTTCAACAGTAAATGATGAGCGAAGCGGAAAAAACAAAGAAAAAAAGAGTTGCAGAAGTGTTGAAAGAGTTAGCAGATTTCTAACGGATTCCGTACGAAACTCGTTCGACTCTCAGCACAAAATTTAACAAAAGTGCTTCCATTGTAACAAAATGAGGGTAACTGCCTGAATGAGTAAACAAAAAAATGTGTTATGACATGGTGTCAAGAACTAGTTTTGAATGGACTCTGCATGCCCCCGCCCCCCCAGCAGTCGCCGCGACATTACAAGTGACAGTTATTCTTCTGTTCTCTATTGACACTGAAATAATTTTTAAAATATTGTCTTGTAAATCGTAGTATATCGCCCTTTAACAGGTCTCTCTCTAATATGGCTGCTCATCCACCATCTAGGTTTGTTACGCTTCTTTTTCTTATTATACCTGTAGAGTAGAAAACGTTTACTTATTGTATTTATAAAATCATCTTCACCGGACTCTTCAAAAACTACAAACACATCTTTGTGCCGCAAAGCGCTTTCTGGCACTGGCGCTCACTCCGCAATGCCCACTGATAATGGAAGTAAAGTCCCATCCAACCCATCTCATTTCCCGCCTAGTTCACTCCGCGAAACCCGCTGGCAATGGAAGGCAAAAACCAGTTATCTATAAAACTCTTGACTCCGTTCCGCTTCGCTATTACCTGCTCATGACTCTTTCGTTCGGCGTAAAATGGAAAACTTTGTAAGTTTTAAGAAAAAATGTCTTTGAATTATCTGGTTTTGTTACAGTGCTCAAAATCAGTCTGAGAATTCTACGAAGTCAGGACATCGCGCACTAGGTAACCAAGTCATCAGGAAAGGATACATGTGTATTCATAACTTGGGAATCATGAAAGGTGAGATGCTATAGCGTAATTATCTATAATTTCTGGTGCTCAGCATTCAAAGGTATAGGCATAATTCAAAAAATATTATGTCTGCGGCTTAAAAAGTAAGAGTTTTATTCCAGCTGTGTCAGAACAAACGAGAAAGTATATCAACATGAATATCTTGCTTGACATTGATATGTATTGATTAAACCTTAATGAAAACAAGTTGCTAAGAACTGACATTATTCGTCTAGGAGGCTCCAAAGACTACTGGTTTGTCTTGACTGCTGAGAGCATCTCCTGGTTCAAAGACGAAGAGGAACGAGAGAAGAAGTACATGCTGCCTCTGGACGGACTGAAGCTGAGGGATCTTGAGCAAGGGTTCATGTCGCGGCGGCACATGTTCGCGCTCTTCAACCCTGAGGGTAGGAACGTGTACAAGGTACGACGGATAAAAGAATACGCTAATCGTAAATAAAAAGTTTTTAAGCTTCAATACGTCACTATCTGACAAAGCTACAACATGTTCTTAAGTATCGGCACAAAAAAGAGATGATAATTTTAAATAATACTCTTTTACAATAATGTTCAGACGCATAACCTGTGACAAATAAAAAAATGATTGATTTTTGTTTACACAGGATTACAAACAACTGGAGTTGTCGTGTGAGACACAAGACGACGTCGACTCTTGGAAGGCATCGTTCCTGCGCGCAGGAGTGTACCCAGAAAAGACGTCCGAAGCAGCCAACGGAGATGAGGTGAACATAGCTCATACATATATCATTCTTCATCTTATATATTTATATACTGCCTGTCTTATTATTATTATTCCGATGTTTTTTACCCCTCTACATTATTTCCCCAATTTCAAACTATTGCGGACATAAGTTATGTTTTCTATTTGAGCTTATTTACTTACTATATGGCTTTATATAATAATGGTGTTTGATATAATTGTGAATTATATACGTAAATAAACCTATCATATGTCAGTTTTATGTTATAAAATCTGTTGTTTTGCCATGCTATTCAGAATGAAGGATCAGAGGTTTGTTTATACAGGCTTATGAAACATTTACACAAGTACATAGATCACACAACACGGTGGTCGCACATTTAACACTGCGCCCGATGTGGATTTCAAGAATAACTAACTAAATGTACAACATATTTACTAACAATTTTTTATAAGTTATTAATTTTCTTGAAATACATTCTAGCCGATGTAGCATGAGACGTAGTAGAGTGCTGTTTTGTCATTTTTAGTCTCACATGCACTTCATTATCATATTGTTTGCGCTACCCACCGCTAACAACTGTTTGTAATAACACAATATACCTACCACAAAAATGCCACGATTAATATCTGTTTATAATAGTAGGAGTAACATCTGAATGTCGTGCTTCGTTTGTTCGAGCATATTCTGCAAGATTCTGAGAGGTTTTTTCGTTATATAATTTTCATAATACTGTCGAAGTTTAATTCAATTTTGTTTTAGCATGTTTATGTTTTTATTTTTTAGTTATTTCTGCCTTCCATGGGCAACCCCAAAGGTGGAAATAAATCAAGAGTAAGTGACTCGTATTTTAAAGCTTGTTTGCTGGATTTTTGACTTGTTACAAAGGTGATGTGCGATATATTTAGGCAGTAGTTATCAATTTGTATTATAAACAATTGCATGTGCAATTAATAATTTACAAATGATAGCTCTGTGCATCGTATTGTAAAGCATATCATATGGGAGCGTCATAAAAAGTCCAGTAACATGGTTTTGGTTTTTTTTGTAGCACTGGCTTCATTGGTTCATGATCCATTGCGTGGTTAGTGAGTATGGTAGCGCTGTAACCTTGCATCGTACAGGACAAAACATGGTTTGCCGTTTTAGCATTACTCATTATTATCGTCTTTAGAAAAGTCTTGGTTGTTTAAAACTTAGAATACTAATACGACAAGTAGACGTCATAGGTGGAGCATGCCGTAATACAATGTGATTTTGATCTTCCTATAAAAACAACGCTTATTTTGACGAATAGGTAGACTCAGATTCAGATAATAATCCTGTTTTGATTTGGTGTGTGGCCGACGAGATAGGTGCTGTAACTATTAAAATGTATTTCTTTGTTATGAGGCGTTTTTTTCTATATTTAATTCTATTTGCCATCTACAGTACTTACAGACAATTTGGTAAACACATTGTCATTGTATTTATACGAAAATATATAATCATGCTTGTTGATGCCTTTGATACAACGACGCTTACTTCAAGATGCGTTTAGACCTAACAAAATTCTTGATAACAGTTCCAACTCCGAGTGCTCCACGAAACTTATCGGGAGACAATGTTTGCTTCGTCTAAACGCAGTTTCCCTTGCATGCTATTTGATCGTAAGAAGTTTGATTTAATGAGTTTAAATAACATATTCTTCGTATTGATTGGCAAAGCCGTATTGTACCTCGTCTCATGTGGTTCGCTCGGCCTGGCTTTTTGACCTACTGCGATAATATTCGCGAACTTCGCTGGCATAACTATAACAGATTTTACTCTTTGTGTTTTCCGTTGTAGAAAGTTCTTGTTTTTGTAAGGTTAAAAGCTTGACCGTTAGCGCATTTATGATTATTAGAAAATGTTTAATGGAAGTACTTAGTAGTTTTTCATCATTTCAAGATTATCATGTCATGGGAATGCTTAAAAGGGACACACCAGTGACATCAGTCGGCGAAATGGGGATTTGTGATTTTTTCGTTGTTTTTGGAATTGGCTCGGAAGTGTCATCACTTTGTATGATGTGACGTTCTTAGTTTTTAATTTGTTCATACGTTTTAATGACCAATGTATTATAAAAAACGAGGCCCAAATTGTATAAAAAGGTTTGTGGTCATCAATTTTGAGGTGTCAGGAGTTCGTCATCACAGCAAAATTCAATGGAATTTGTTACTGCATGAAAAAATAATCTGTTTCCAGAGTTCGGACAGCTCGGGCACAAGTAGTATGGACCCTCAGCTGGAGCGGCAGGTGGAGACCATCAGGAACCTGGTGGATTCGTACATGCGCATCGTCACCAAGACGACGCGGGATCTCGTGCCCAAGACCATCATGATGATGATCATCAATAATGCCAAAGACTTTATCAATGGGGAGCTGCTTGCACATCTCTACGCTTCCGGCGATCAGGTAAAGAAACGAATTCTAGGTTTTGTTGCGTTAACCAACCAAAACTTTTGTTTTGTTCTAATGACATAAATAGTGAGCAGCTGGCACTAACATTTTGACTTTACCTTCACAGTCACAAATGATGGAAGAGTCCCCTGAAGAAGCACTGAAGCGCGAAGAAATGCTGCGCATGTACCACGCTTGCAAGGAGGCGCTGCGGATCATCGGCGACGTATCCATGGCGACCGTGAGCACGCCCGTGCCGCCGCCCGTCAAGAACGACTGGCTCGAGAGCCGCCTGGCCGCCGCCGACGCCAACCCGCGCCTGTCGCCGCCCTCGCCCGGCGGCCCGCGCCGCGCTGCGCCCGCGCAACAAGGTTAATACTCAGCGCGCGACACCTACTTTATCCTAAAGGCCACTGGTGTATCGAAAAGGAATAATGTCTTCACATTGATTCGTTTATAAGCCGAAGATCAAAGCAACAGAATAGCCCCGTTATAAATTACGACACGGCTTATAAGTAGATAGTACCTACGTGTGACTTTTATGATCTCATTCGGATCTCCATCTGACGCTCAACGCTCTTACGCTCTAAGTCTATTTGGCTTAGGGAGAATCAAGTTGTACGGTGTCGAGAGCTCTGATTCCTACCATTTTGGTGAAGAATGAAGAGCCGCCTTCAGCTGCATGCAGAATCCGAATGGGAGAACACGGTGTCGGCAATTCGTTGCCGGCACTTCACCAATTGATTTATGAATGCACTGAAAGGCGAACACGCCGAGTTAAGATGCAGGTGACTTCGCAGGCTCGATGGGCGGTCGCGGCGCGCCCCCGCCCCCGGGCGGCACGGGGCGGCCCGCGCCCCCGCTGCCGTCCCGCCCCGGCGGCGGCGCCCCCGCGCCCCCGGTGGGCCGCCCCGCGCCCGGCCAGCCCGGCCTGCCCGCGCCGCTTGTTCCCACGTGAGTATAGCACTTCTATTCTCAGGAAACTCTTCCTACTCAAACGCACAGGGTGGTCTCCGTTTAGGTTGTAAGGAATTGTGTTTGTCATTTACCTGGACTACACAGATAACCTCTACTAGATTCCGCATGTAGAACATTTGTTTGTATTCGAGTTTCACCAAATTTAGCTGTAGGCATTCGGTGCGCTGGTAGTGACAAGTGCAATCGGATTGGCTATTTCAAGGTGACGTCACCTGTCGTAGTGATGGGACATTAAGCATAGATTCTGACGTCGATATTTTTTTTAATCAGAATGGCAATTTAATATTCACTTTTTTATGTTGTATGCAGGTCCTACTTATCAATATCAATATGTAATAGATTACCGAATATTTATTTGAAAAGTAGTTAAATTTTCACTAAGATTTTATTATAATATCGTTATCGCAATTTTTGCTTGATTATAGCACATACAATTAGTGAAATTACTATAATAAGGTAAAAAAATTAGATGTAAACAAGGCAGATTGAGACAAATGACGTCACATCATGGCCGCGACAGTCACGGACGTTTGAACTGTCGTAGAAAAATTCGGGAGTTTAATATTATTTTTGAGCCACAAACAGTAGTTGAACTTAACTTTTAATACTTTTCTTGGGTTGATAACACTATTTTATTGATTTAAGTGAAGAAAAAAATTACATGCACTTTTATGAGAAAAAAAAACAGCAATACAATTATAATAGTATTGAGTAAAAGGGAAATACATCATCGAGAGTCACTGCCTCAGCCGCTATAAGTTGAGCTCTTTTTAAATGGGCGTTTTTTATAATTTTACATAACAGTGGAATATTATCCTATTTTTTTTTTTTAAACTCGAGGTCTTGGATATTTGTCCACAACTCCACACCATTTAACCCAACATCCAACCAACAGCATAGGGAGCCTGTTTTTAAGTAAACTTTACTTTATCAAACTTTCATACATAACGACTTCTCTAAATGCATCATCACGGGTCTAACGTCTGGTCGACACTGAAGAGATAAATTTTATACGAGCATCGAGTAATATTTGTGCTAATTCATGGATGTGCGGCGCGCATAAGTTGCCTTCCAAGCTGAATCTAAAGGAGGTTATCTGTGCCTGGGTTAGTTAAAAAATTGGATTGCCCCGTAAAAAATGAGCTTACTTGTTTCTGTACTTGGAGCCTAATTTAATGTGACGTAAAATTTTAACTTATTCTGAGACTACCCTTACATTTTGCTGGTTTTAAGAGCTAAAAATAATATAAAGAATTGGGGATACGTAGATTGCATTCGTTGTTTGAAGTTTTAGAGCACACACGATGGACGTGATGAGTTCTCGAACCTTGTATCAGTATGTCGTATTGCAAAAAATATATCAATTATTATAATGCCGCGGCACTATCTGTGTGAGCTTTGCTTGAGTACAATAGGAGGCATTTGTGTGGGTGATGTAACAGCCATAATTTGCAGTAAACACGTATTGTGCTTTATATATTAATAAGTATCTATTAACGTAACTTTGACTATGCATTACATAATTATGCACGTTAATAATTAAATAAATCCATAAAGGGACTAATGGTTTGGGAACAGATTCTTATATTTCGGTTTTTGTTTAATTTTCTGAGGTTTACTAATATAGATAAATGAAGTATGCAGAGTGAGGCAGTGTGTGTATGTGTTCGCAGGCGGCGCTAAGCGGGCCGGCGCGCGCACTAACACACTAACATAAGTTACGTATCGACGTAAGGCACTAACGACGAACTTGTGAACTTATTACACAATCACAGTACACCAGTTTACTGTTACATTTTAATAAATAGGCGAACATCGCAAAACTATGTAAACTCTTATCAGTGTGATCCATATCCTCTTCTTCCGAGATACTTGGATCTGTAACGAGATTGTAATAAGTTAACAAATATCGACAAATTTATAAATAAATTATACATATGTTATATACAATATTATATTATTATTAGCCATGTAAATGATCAATACTTATGATACGTATGAAAAAAATGTTGCTTCCATAAAATTATAAAAATAATAGTGGAATTTATTATTACCTTTTGGTAGAATACAAATAAAATGATAATATTATCTGCTTATGAATCCTCTGCCGGCAGCCTTTCGTAAGACGACACCTATTTTATATACGTTGAACGCTTTATTTTGATATGTTTTTATTCCATAATGTGTAATGAAATGAACTTTCCGAATATTATATTTTTGATGAAACTGGTTGTGTACTCATCGAACAGTACTGGCTGCCCACAGACCGATACATATTCCACATTAACAATATCGATTATAATATTACGATTACAAATGTCTAACAAGTCTATTACTTTCAATATTTGTGACTATGATGAGAATCAGCTAAAAGGAGAGGCTAACAATAACTTACTTTGGTTTTTGGGTGTAATTAACAAAAAAGGTATTATATTCATGTATGTTAAGTTCGACTTTCCAATGTGTTAACAATATCGAAGCACCGCATGCTTTGTGCACTAATTTGTGTGATCTTCATGATTTCAATAATATCGTTATCCATTCCCCTGTGGTCATGTATCAATTTTTTGTCTATGTTTCGTCACCACAAATACGCTACTTGACAGTTAAGTAGGTACACGTTTAAATACTAGGGATGTGTCTTTCTGCTTTATATAATTCTGATAAATAGCCAAAGAAAAATATTGTTAAGCCGCTAAATTCCAATGCATTAAATAATTATACTGTTCTGTAGAAAAGATGGATTTACACTTGATAAATTGTGACGCGATTTGTAGTTAATTGTTCTGTGTTAATTATTACACTCACAGTTACGCTGTAAGAGTTGTATGTCAGTATTATATCACCACTTTCAATACGAGACATTGCATTATTATGGCGGTTACGTTACCACGGAATGTCTTACAGAGAAGCTGTGACAACTTTAGAAAATTCACTTACGAATATAAAAAAAAAACAGTCTATACGCTCTTCCTTCCTCTGTGTATATAACTATCTTGTCTATGTGTATAAAGATGTAGCTCGGGTATGCCTTGTTGTACTTTTTAAATAAGGTAACTCAATTACAACCGTTCTATGTTGTCATTTGTTGGAAAAGTACTTTGTACGATGTCGTGAGACGAGGTCCTAACAATCATCTTAACCCCTCCCCCTACATTTTGCTTGTGTATGTTTGAAAAGGAAATGTTCCCAATAAACCGATTAGGAGGCCGGGAGGAGCGCTGCCCACGGGCGCAGGCGCGGCGGCCGGCGTGTACAACCAGATGCCGCCGCACATGCGCCAGCAAGTGAACCAGGCCGTGGGCCAGGCCGTCACCAACGCCGCCATCAACGAACTCAGCTCCGCCTTCGCCAGATTCAAGTAAACACGACTATGTTGTCCGTTACGACTATATGTACGCCACGCATTTGTTGGAAACGTCGTCACTTCGACCAGCCGCTGTCTACAATACATTGACACATATCAGTATTGACATTCCTAGTACACGTATACAGCCTCACGGACATATCAATGTTGTTATCCCCACTGCCCCATGACATAATATGCGGTATCACACTGTTTTCTTATTAGAAAATAAAAACGTTTGAAAATGTGTGTACCATTAGAATCTTTATAGTTAGATCAATACGTTATTATAGAATTAGATAAAATGATTTTATTCGAAGTGACTACGTTTGTTACAAATAAAGTCTGAGTTTGTAACCAATTTTCTCCTTGATATAAAAAAAAAAAAACTTCTGTAAATGATTGAACACGCATTAAAAATGTATTCAATTTAAAACATCGCTTAAATAACCCTCTTTAATATATTTCGAATCGTATGTTAGTTGTTACTCCTAAGTCCTAAGCGTCATGCTCGAATCTTTAAGCGATGTTTTAGAGGTTATGAGATTTTCTGTTGCTTATGATGTTTTACAACTTGATCCAAGCATTTTCAGAGCACATTGTTTAACCGCTTGAACGTTTAGTGTGAACTAAACCTCTTGTACGTGGGAATAGAATGCAGTGTTGTGTTACATTGCTTATCGTCCAAACGTCTAAATGTAATCCAATGTGCCTGTGTAACACTGTACGCTGCACATCAACTCTGCTTGTGATACATAACCAACGTTACCGTAGGGTTATAATTATAATGTATTTAAATATTTTATGTTAGAAACTTCTTGTTTATTCGGTCCAGTGCAATTTGATGCTCGAAATTGATTTCGACGCTAAAGTTTTGCTCAAACATCACAATCAAATCACGGAGATCACACATGCTACAAAACGTTTCAAAAATAAAATAGACCCGTTATGAAAATTCATGTATTGTTACCAATTTCGTGGCATAGTTTTTCTGTGTACATTCCAATGGTTATATTTCGATACGAAAAGATGCGTTTGCAAGGTCCTCAATGAATGGTGGAACCCGGCCAATGATAACGTCGAGTACTTGCAGACTTATCTACGCTCTCCTACATGTTGCTTTATTTATTGGAATTTAGGTTTTAATTAGTTAATTAGGGTTTTGCCCAAAGATTTATAAAACAAAAAACTAAGTAATGTATAGCGAGATATATGTACCTATATCAAAATTATAAAACGATTAAATTGTTCAGTATTAACTGTGAACGAAGTATTGCTTCACAGCGCTTCATGATTATGTAATGATGCAAACGTATACTGGAGCGCGGAGGTGCCGCGGGTTGCGTAGTACTTTAATTATACTTACTTATGATGTAATTAAATTTATGTTACGATTAATTGTAAATGTTACATTCAGTGGCTTAATATAGGTGTATATTGGGATTACGTAGTTGAGCTGTTTCGCGGAGGGCATTACGGGCTCCCCGAGTTCGGTAGAGTCCACGAGCATATCATATTGTTTTGTAATGTGCTAGGGTTGTTTGTACACTATGTAAAGTCAAGATTACAGTTTGTTGATGTTGCCGCACCATTGTCGCGTAGAACTAGCTGCGTAGTAACAGTCGTTGCAACACGTACTCATGTATTCACGTCAGTGTCTAGGTGTTACTGTAGTTTAGAACTTTGACACGCTCGTCTAATCTCTTACCGTCTCCAGTAGCGACGATGCGTATTTAACGTTTATGCATTTACTCTAAATTGTACCCAGCTTGATTGTTGTTGTAAATATACAACTATGTCAGTATAATCTGGTATTTAGTGACACTGGTAACACGTTACTTATGAACTCGTAACGATATATATCTATCGATTAAAGTTTGTATGTAAAATTAATATGTACTTATAATGGATAAGACCAAAGCAGTTGTCTCATATATTGTTGCTGTTAGCAATACCTTTGGTCAATTATTAGATCATTTTATTGATGGTGATACAATATAAATTCGTTATTAAAAATATTAAATAAAGCTTATCGATATTTTAATCTTGGAATCATCTTGCATCCACTTTTCATCGTTAACGATTGCGAGTGTCAGTGATTCGCACAGAGTCAAAGAGTCGTCACTAAACATGATACTAGTGGCGTTGCAATACGTATTATGATAGAGTGGTTCCACTGGACATGTTTGAGAGTCACGTGAGCGTAATCGCGGTGGGACAAGACGGTCGCCGTGCGTCGCGTACGTCGGCCGCCAACCAATCGAGTTCCTACAAGTAATGAAGTAACGTTAAAGCTATACTCATTGCTCGATCAACATTAGCTGGAAACTATACAAAAGTAATCGATCATTAAACGTTTTGCTCTCTCTATCTTGTTAATAGCGTTAGTACCATCGAAAAAGGTATAGGCAGTGATTGTTGGATTTGATATAGTTTATGAATATTGTTAATCTTATGCTGTATAAATAGAGTAATTAAATGCTATATGTGTACTAAAGACGTTTGATTTATTCCAGTAGTTTTGGCAAACATAATGCCCATTGGCTTCACTATGTTACTAACAGTTTCGGATAATAATATATCTACAGGATGTAATATTAGGTAAGCTGAGTTTGAATAATGTTAGAAATATTTCAATAAGAATTGTGCTTTGTTATTTCGAAATCGATGCATTCAAAAGCCAGTATAAAACTGATGTTCTTGCATACGTTTAAATTTGTATCGGAAACATAAATTTGTTGCTTATTTTTCTGTACTAGTACTTTTATTATAAAAGCCATGATTTTTTTTCTGGAGTATGTGTCTCCCTGCACGTTACTCTCCATCCTCTGCGGAATTGCACGACGTATACAGATTTAGTTCTTATTGAAATATTTACCTATTTGCTGAACCGTTAAGTAGGATGCTTGCGTTGAATATCGGTTCTAGGTATTGCTGCATGCAATTGATACCTGAAAGCCTGTGTACATATTAGGGACGTATGATTTAGAATAAGCATTGCTCTTTTAATAGTTTATTTGAAATTGTAGCATGGTGACATGAACATACTTCCGAATTCGATTAGTACGTATCATTTTATCCATAAAACTCCTGCTGACGGTGCAAGGTATTATGTGTACATTTCGTGAAGTTTCCCATTTCGCTTTATGCTTATGAATGTGACTGCGTATTGCGTACTAACGAAACCGTTTCATTTTCATTTTAATTTCCCCGTGGCACAGTCCATAATTTTATTTGTTAAACTATTATTGTACATTTCCTGCGTAATTAGATACTTATCACTGTAAATAATATTTGCATTGTATGTGTTTGTTCATTTGTGAAGCAGATTTTAATATACATTTTGTATGTCGATAGCCGCCCGGTGCCGAACCAGCCGCCGAAGTTGCCCGAGCGGCCGCAGAACGGTCGGCCATTTTGAACTCGCCCGATCTTCGCCGCCATCTTGTGATACTAAGCGTCAATGTAAATATGTCCCTACTATGTACCTATATTGCTTACAATTATTTAATGCTTAGCATTGACTAATGACTTTAAGTCGATGAAATTTGTATTTACCTTTATAATTTAAAAGGAAGTAGTTAATTTGTATTTACATTTATATCTTAAAACGAAATAGTTAATTTTTTTATCTTCCTATTATGAGCCGATAAATAAACGAGCGCTTGCTGAATGCGTAATGTTATTGTTGTAAGTTGAGAAACTGTCATGAATTACTAAGTTACTGCAATACTAAATATTGGTAGCGTTTTGGGCTGCCGGCGTGCCTTTAATTCTTAAAAATTATAACCATGAAAATGATGTTAGTCCTATGTTAACCAAGTAAAGCTATTAGATTGTGCCTGTACCTACATTTCATGATTGTATTTGACGGCACTAGCACGCATTCTTGTAGATGTGGTACGTATGTATGTTAGTAGTTACACTATTACAATGACCTATTTTCAATTTAACAATTGATTAAGAAAAAATGGAATTCTAGTATCTGGTTCGGATATGCAATATATTGTGCAATATATTTAAAATGTCCTTGTGCTGGAACTAGGTGTGTAGCAAGCAAGCTGTCGGATTTCGACTGATATTATAAGTAGGATATTGGCATGTTTGTGATAGAAGAGGCTACTCAATACAATGGTCGCGCCTTCAAGTAGAAATGAACTGTTCCACATTTTAATCGTGTTATTGTGGCATTTAGTATTAAAACCTGGCGCGTGAGCAATGAGGTAACGCTAATGCATCGAGTTCAAAGAGATTTATAGGTACAGACAAAGCATTTATAAACTGAGTTATCCGATGTTTTCTCACGTCTGTGCATCCCTTAAGACTAGTCAAGCTTTATATTTTACTTTATTCGAATATTATATTTTTTTAAATATTATTATCCCAATTTGTCTTTACTAAAATACTTTAGTTTTCATACATTCCTTAAGCCTCAATCATGGTCCCGCGCCAGGTTATTACATGTATATAAATGTATAAATATCATTATAGACCTGTTTATACTTGTGTACTGTTGTATGCAACTGTAATAAATGTGTAAATAAAAACATATCTATTTTATTTTCCCTTGTAAAGCATAGCACTATTTATCAAACATTATGGACCCCATTATCGGGGCTGGGGAGTTTTTGAAAGGGTTAATGTCCTGAATGGTTTCAGTTGTAGCAATAAATGTAAATATATTGGCAACATTAGTATTGGGTCGTAAAAGTTTTTATCATGATCACATCATAATCGGATTTATTGCAAATATTTTTGTATAACTTATGTCGTGGTTCTAGTGAGTAATAAGTTGAGATGACAACCTTTTATGGGTAACTGAACAAACAAATTATTCATTGCTTAATGTTCAGTAAGAAAAAAATATAGAGTCATTATCATCTGCCTAGCCTTTTCCCAACAATGTTGGGGTCGGCTTCCAATCTAACCGGATGCAGCTGAATACCAGTATTTTACATGGAGCGACTGCCTATCTGACCTCCACAACCCAGTTATTAGTTAGTACCTACTGGGTAAGATACCCCTTGGTAAGACTTTTTGGGCCACTGACTACCTGTAACGACGGTCAAAGATCTACAAATGACAGCAGGGATCAACAGCTTAACGTGCTTCCGAGGCACGGAGGAAACTCGGTATGTAAGGATGGACAGTAGTTACCCATCCACAGACCAACCTAGGCAAGCACGGCTTAACCTAAAGATCGACCCGAGCGGCTGTTATTATTAGTAATCATTTAAAAAATATAGAGTAACATACAAAATGGTACAAGGGACACAACATCATGGCATGGCTTCTCAACTTGTAAATATAATGATGCAATGGTGTACGTTACCTCAGCAGGAAAGTGTCTCCTAGAGTTATATGAGTGGAACGTATAATGTGTGCCCTAACTGCTGTAAATGTTCGTTTTGGAATAAAACGGAAAAAACGATTCCTGCTGGGGTAACGTTTTTCTAGCAGGAAAATTCTAAACGAATGATCAGAGAGAGCAACATTGTGCATGGCCTTGTAGCTTATAGTACTGCCAAAGTGTGCCCCCAAAAATAAATTGTGTGCCCCTTCAGGTTTTCGAGATATTGCATTTCCTGCTGGGGTAACGTTTTGCAGAATCGTATATCTCTAAAACCATTGCATGTGCCCCTGTAGAATAAACATACACGCGTAGCTCTTCATGTGTGCCCCTCAGTGCCCCAATTAGATTTAAGAAAATATTTATAATTTCCAAGTTATCACGGTTTTATGAAAACTCGAAAAAACATCACAGCGCCTAAATGAGACAAGGTATAAGCTCGCTGAAAACTGTATTGGGTCCGTCTTGACGCTACTAATAACCATACAAGTTTCAAAACTGGTCATGCATGCGTTTTTGAATTATCTTGATAAAACTCAAAAAGATGGTGTTCAGCTCAAGTCAGCAGCTCGATCCCAGATGTGGGTGTTAAGGAACTAGTGTGCCTTTAGTCAAAAATATATGGTGAAAATATTCAGCTTGGAATGTTTCGCATTAAGTAAATATTAACAAAAAACCAAACATGTAAACAACGGCTGGTTATCCGGACCAAATTCGAATGACTACTAAAAAGCGACGGATTCATACATATCGATGACGTATTATACATTATGCTGTTGTCCGTACAGTCGCGTTCAAAAGTTTTGGGGGCTAATTAAAAATATGTTAAATGCACCTTGTGACCATATTAAATGAAACAGCTTGGTGTTTGTTATTTTTAATCCCTTAATATTAATTCATAAAGTAATAGCTGCCATAGAACATTCTGTGAAAATCAAGTATTTAGCTATTTCGGCTAAAAAGTTACAGCCCTATGATATGTTGACGGATTGTGGTCGAGTTTTGGAGTCTTGTGTTAGGCCCCACTGACACGGCAGTGTGACGAGAGATAAAAGGTGAACGCGATTGCATGTTACTAAGCGATTTACAGGACCGTTTGCACAACATCTGAGTGATCATAATAAAATACGACAACGACGGATAAAAAGAGAGATTGCTATCTCTCTTTTTATCCGACTTCAAAAAGGAGGAGGTTCTCAATTCGTCGGAACCTTTATTTTTTATGTATTTCCCCGATTACTCGAAGATGGCTAGACCGATTTGTTTTTTTTTTGTATTGTTTGAAAGGGGTATACCCTAAAACAAAAAAAAATCCCAAGTGCTCCCATGATCATCAAGTCAGGATCTGATGATGGGATCCTGGAGAAATAGAGAGAACTCTTCAAATTTTATAGGCACACTCGAAGCGATTTGGGTAGTTTCTGGAAGAATACTTTCTCGGAGTTTCACCATTTCAATTTGGTGATGATCTGATGAAGATCTTCGGAGATAGGCAACGGAACTCCTCAATAAATGATAGCAAATGGACTGGGATTGCTGAAATCTCATGTCTGTCTATTGTTTACACAAGTTTATAACATAACATCACGCCGGTACGCTGTGATGGGGTAAACACATGTGAACCACTAAAAAGTGAAAAATAATAAACTTTGTTTGATTGATTTAGTTTTTTTGTCACCGACTTCTGAACTGAAGTTATATTTCACTTTTTTGTGTTTTTTGAAGTCGGTTTTATTTTTTGCAAAAAAGTTTTTTTCATGTCGGCACGAGCTTAAGGTGGATGCTCCAGGGTGGCCCGCGAAATTTAAATTTTCTTACGTTTTTTGCAACTTGCAGGTCAGTGTCAGGTTGTATGTTGATTAAACTATGAATCGCGGCTCTAAGCGCATAAAGGTGCAGGAATGACTTTGACCTTGAAAAAGTAAATTCATACACCTTTATAAGCTTGGAGGGTTGTATTGATGATTTTGATGATTATAACTATAACTACATACGTCTTACAGCCGCGATTCATAGTTTAATCAACATACAACCTGACACTGACCTGCAAGTTGCAAAAAACGTGAGAAAATTTAAATTTCGCGGGCCACCCTGGCGCAAAGCTCTAATAACTCGTGGCATGAAGCAGAGATCGGAATAGTAGTTTATTTGAAAAATCATTCCGGATTATAAAGGGACGTATTATTAACATGTTACTTCCTTAAAGTTTAAGTAAACTACCTATTCCGATAACATACATCACGCCTTTTAGTCCCCGAAGGGATAGGCAGAGTACCTACCTAACAGGTACACCCACATTTCGCCAGTTATGTTAGTGTAATAGGGGGCGAGCCTTTTGCCATCAACCGGGTACAAATCCAGACTCCGTGATTGTTACTGAGAAATTCCTGATGGTAAAATCGAATAACCTATTCCGATCTCTAAAGATAGATAAGTCATTCAGCTCGAATGGTAGCGAGGCGGTCAACCCTGGGTGAGCGCGGTCGAAGGAGGTCTACACTCGTGGAGAGTCTGCATCTGGCTAAAGGCACGAGATTTTTTTTTAATAAATTGCAGTCTACTTCAAACTCCACCAAGTTTGAAGAAGACTGCAATTTACATATTACCTACCTACCCATTTTCTTGAGTGAAGGCCGTAAATCACCAATATGTACCCAGCTATATAAAATACAGGTGATTGGCGAGTTTTGTCGGAATGTTAGGACACAAGCGGCTGAATCAACTGACTGGCAGGAAGGTGTGTACGGCAGTTGGTGAGGAAGCCCACCTAAAGACGACTACGAAGTTAATTGATTGGAATCAATTAGTCGTTGGCGGCAGGTCTTACCTACTCTTCATATCGGGAAATCAGTACCTACTACAGAGTTCGTTACATAGGTACAGTGGTGGTCTTTTCCGCCTGATCAGTTAAAAAAAATCGCTTAAATCATGCGGAGGCGCCGAGCCACACCCTCTTAAATTTTAGGCCTATTAAGAAAGCGTCAACTTTGGCGCGCAAAATAACAATAACTCTCGTTTAGCGTGCGTCGTCAGTGCGCTCGGCCGATCGGTATCTTTTCATTCATTGTTTCTATACTAAAGTCAACGGGGCGGGGTAGAAAGCGTTTCTATGTTGTAAGTGCAAGCAAAAATTAGCTAGTGGTGATCAGGCGGGAGTGTCCTCGATAGTACACCTATGTAACGAACTCTTTGACAATTCCACCTAAGAATTAATAGGAAAGTAAGTAGGTACCTCCTCATATAAACCCCCGTACTATTCAATCCATCCATCAGCACAATGTTTTGCGTTACATTGAGTTCTACCACAAAACATGATTTTTCACCCCAAAAAAAAAAGTCGGTTCCCAGCAATAATTTTTGCGTAAAGTTACTTAGTTTAATGTACCTAGAGAATGCTTGGTTGACGGCTTCGTGATGAGGTTGTTAACACCCTGTAGGAAAATTTGCGTCCAACCCACTAAATCCTGTGTATGTGGTCAGTAGGTAGGTATCTGTCACAAATTCGGGCTCCAGGCTGTTTCAGCATGGGACGCCGTCACCTCCTTCTGCGAAGCAGTCATGCTAGCGAAGGAGGTGGCGGAACAGGACAGGGAGAGATCCTCACGTCCCGGCCGCCGCGGGAGACGCCCCGGGCGTCGGGGGCCACGTGGTGGCTTCCGGCCACCGTAGGCGCGGGCCTGTGGACGGGGAGCTATGGGCTAGCTCGCCGTCCGTTCGTCTCATGACGGCGCGTTCGTGTTCCACGCGCGCCTCAAAGAGAGTCAGCAACAGTGAAGGGGTCCGCAAGGACCGAAGCCTGCCGGGGCTGCGGGACTATTCGAAAGAGATACCGTGGCCCCGGAACACAAAGGGCGATGAAGGAACATGGATGGGTTTTAGTCAGTAAAAGTCTGACACTCCCTCCTGCTCAGCCCAGAGCGGGAGAAGTCATTTGATGATTTCCCATCCGAAAAAAAAAAAAAAAAAAAAGGCTGTTTCAGCAACTTTTTATAAGCCGAGGCTCGAACCGTGTTCAGGAGGCGTTCTTGGTAAACTTGGTGGGCTTACTACCTGTAGGTACCATGAGGCAGTCTATAAGATTATTAAGCCATAATCGTGTGCGTACAAAGTAGATACAATTGGAATTTGTTCTACATAACATAACATCACGCCTGCAATCCCGAAGGGTTAGGCAGAGGCAGGTAGAGGTGTAGGTACCTAATAGTAGGTGCACACACGTCATTTCGCCAGTTATTTTTAGGTAAGTCCTATGTATAAGGAGGTGAGCCTTCAGTCATCAACCGGGCACACATCCAGACTTCGTGGATGCTACTGAGAAATTCCTAATGGAAATACCCAATAACACTTTGACCCACCTGGGTTTCGAATCCAGGACCTCATACCCAAAAGTCGCGCTTGCGACCTAGATTAAATCATGATCTGTCAACTGACCGATTTGTTCGAGACACCATTGTTTAACTATTGTGTCTACTTCGTGGATAGATCAAGGGTTAACAAGAAATTGTTCATAAAGTGAATTTGAGTGAGTGAATTTGAGAGAGTGAATTTGAGTGAGTGAATTTGAGTGAGTGAATTTGAGTGAGTGAATTTTTTATTTACCTATTTAGCTTGTGGCTAAATAATAACAGCCGCTCGGGTCGATCTTTAGGTTAAGCCGTATGCTTGCCCGTCACATACCGAGTTTCCTCCGTGCCTCGGAAAGCACGTTAAGCTGTTGGTTCCGGCTGTCTTTTGTACCTAGATCTTTGACAGCCGTTACAGGTAGTCAGTGACCCAAAAACTCTGACAACCAGTCTTACCAAGGGGTATCGTATTACCCAGTACTAACTGGGATGTGGAGGTCAGATAGGCAGTCGCTCCATGTAAAATACTGGTTAGACTGGAAGCTGACCCCAACGAAGTTGGGAAAAGGCTAGGCAGATGATGAAAAGTAGATACCATAACCACATACAGTTATGATAATTATGACAAGTAATGTTACAATAAAACTTTAAATAGGTGAAACAATTGTTAACGGACGACATTAGGTGGGAAAAATGTAACCGTTAAACGGTATGCAATAATAGGTACCTAGGTAAACCTACAGCACAACCATCAATACATACATAGGAAAGAAGAAATAAAATACATTTATTTGGCACATGCCACAAGTAGGGGAACACGGGGGAATTGGAGCCACGGGGTAATGAGAACCACCCTAGTTTACGTGTATTTAATCAAGTTAGATCCAGATTTGTGTAACGTGTGACTAGTCGTATCGATATTTATTTTCTTTTGGTGCATAAAAAGACCGCACATCGGTTTTTCGGGCGATCGATCTAATTTTTCACGATTTTCAAAGACAAATTGTGAGTATTATTCGAAAATGGGATAAAAAGGTTTAATTTAAGTAAATAATAAACTATGTTTTGAAAATTAAATGAAAACTTAAAAAGGAGCATTTGGGTAATGGGATCCAGGCCAGGACTGGGACCCGAAATCGGCCTGGGCATTTTAGAGACGGTCCGGTCCTCCACTACCAAAAGAAAGGAAAACTACTAATGTCAATTTTGAATCGACCGAAGAAAACATCTAAAATATGTTAGGTATAGGTATTAATGTTAGGCTAGGCAGCGGCTTTGATAAAGAAGAGACTCGAAACTAGAAGAATGCGACGCTGTCAAACAAGGAAGTCGCCAGCTTTTGAGCCAGGGGTCCCAGGTGCCGCAGAAAGGTGCGAGTAAAAATGGATTTTGAAGGGTTAAGTTTACTAGCTACAGATGCAGCTGAAGGACTCCTAAGAAATACGCCCATCGGGCATTTGCCCGTATGGCCAGTCCGGGCCTGATGGGATCCGAATAGTTTTCACTACCCCACTTTCTAACTGCTAGTAATTTGTTCCAGGTGCCTTGAAAACGGTCTCATGGAAAAAATTAAAGCACCAAAAGGGAAGGGTTGAAACGTTAGAGAGGAAAAGAAAAAAAAACGAATAAAGCAAATGAAAAAGATAAATAAACCCTATTTCAGACCATCATCTTCTGAGTCAGTCAATTCATAATATCTGCGATGATGATAGTAGTGACTACGTCGACGAAGATTTAAACATGTGTATGATTTGTTTTGAATCTGTAAAATCAGATGAGTCAGACAAAAAATCAGACAGGCCCTGCATCTGTACCACAACAGATGCAGGGCCTGTGATAAATGGGCACATGCAGAATTTTTAGGAAGTGATTCCACCAAAGTTTGTGATTTTTGTATGAGGCAATAATTGTTTTTAATCACCTACATGCATACAACTAACTGTGATTTACGTTTCATATGAAAATAAGTTCAAGTTCCTTATACGAAAACACATGAAAAAAAAATATAAGGGTATATCATATTTTTGGCTACCATTACCCCAGTGGATCTCATTACCCCTTACCCTGGTTCTTATTACCCCGTACTCCTGGGCAATGGGAGCCAAAGTTACTTTTTTTTTAATGGTTTTAATTATTTTTGTTTGTATTTTTTTTAAATTTCTATGTTGTTAGGATAAACCTGATTAGATACACTATAACATAAACCAAAAAAATAATTAAAAAGTGGTTATTGTAAAAACATAATGGAGTTTTAGCTTAAGTGGCGCCAATTCCCCCGTGTTCCTCTATCTATACATATAATAAAATCGTTGGGACCAAAAAATCTGTTCATTGAAGATTAAAAAAAAAAAACCAGCCAGGGTGACTTGAAATAAGTAACTGAACATATTAAAACCATTTAAAAAAAATTTGTTTGTTTGTTTGTTTGTTTGTACGCGCATCACGTAAAAACTGCTGAACCGATTTTGTTGAAATGTTCACAAATCTGTTTAAATACATTCAGAATAACATATAGGCTATAGAAATTTTGGATTTTTTTGGAAAAAGGGGGTGAAAAGGGGGGGTAAAGTTTGTATGAAAAAAAAAAATTAGATTGTTCTAGAATCATGAAACTCAGAATAAATACTTATTAATAAAAATAAAGAAATACCTGTCTTAGCATTTTTTTTAAATCTCATCCAGAGGCGCAAAAAAGAGGGTTTTGTGTTTAAAATTAATAAACTTCAAACACCTATACAATCAAAACCAATGAAGTGTAACCTTTAAAAGTTGCTACATATACTCCATATCTAATACAGGTAAATATAATTTCTCAGTTTTCTTGAAATTTGATTTTTGAGGTGAATAAGCACAAAATAGCGGAACTCAAGAAAATCAGCTTTCCTTGGTTTAAGTAGTTGGTACGAAATGTTTGTGCGCGCATCACGTCTAAATTACTGCATAGACTTCTTCAATATTTAAACTATATATTATCACGCTACTTCCTTAAGGGGGTAAGCAATTTTGCATTATTTCCGTATACTTCAATTGTTTGACGTTTCAGTCATGACGTAAGTACATGAGAACGGCTATTTGTGGCTTATGTCAACGAAGTAAATAGCCTTGCGGTTTCATGACCGCTCTGTAAACTACGGGGTTGCAGGTTTCAAACCCTCCAACATTATTTTCACTTTTTGTGATTTGTTTAATTTTTTTTTTGATGCTGTGAGATTTCCTATATTTCATTTTGTATTTAAGTTGTGTGCATTTCTTATTTTTTTCGTGAAATATTTTTCCAAAAAGTAATAGAGTAGTACATAAGGAAGAAGAATACAATCATGCTACCCCCAAATAAATTGGGATAAGGGCAGGAGTATGATGATGAGGATGATTTCTCCAAAAAGAAGTATAGCGAACACCAGAACCCTGATAAATCCACGTGTTCTTGCCGTGCAAGAACTGTGCTATGCTATTCGCAATAATCAATAATCCATACGCAGTTTACGTAGATTATATTTACAGCTAAATTGTTATTGGCCTCATATCGTGTTTTCGGGCGGGAGGAGACGCCCGGGTTCTTCCATTGTGAGGATCGACCGGAGGCCACGGTGGAGCACACTGTGGAGGTGTGCCCCACTTGGGCGGAGCACCGCCGTGTCCTCGAAGCGGCGATCGGCGGCGGCGACCTCTCTCTCCCAGCCCTGGTTCAATACATGGTCCGGAGCAAGACGGAATGGGATGCCATCACCTCCTGTCTGCGAAGCAGTCATGCTAGCGAAGGAGGTGGCGGAACGTGAGAGGGAGAGATCCTTACGTCCCGGCCACAGCGGGAGACACCCCGGGCGTCGGGAGCCACGTATTGGCCCCCGGCCACCGTAGGCGCGGGCCTGTGGACGAGGAGCTATGGGCTAGCTCGCCGCCCGTCCGTCTCATGACGACAGGCCGTGTCGACGGCGCGTTCGTGTTCTACGCGCGCGCCGCAAGGGCCGATGCCTGCCGGGGCTGCGGGACTATTCGAAAGAGATACCGTGGCCCCGGAACACAAAGGGCGATGAAGGAACATGGATGGGTTTTAGTCAGTAAAAGTTTGACACTTCCTCCTGCTCCGGGAGGAGTCATTTGATGATTTCCCATCCGAAAAAAAAAGCTATATAGTGTTTGGGCTCAATTCATGCACCTTGATGAGAACTTTCGACCTAGCTGGAGTATGACTGTCACCGAGTGTCTAAGGATGAAAACCTAAGGCTGTCGAGGGAAGCCCCAAATTGAAAAAACATAGTTCAATATTTTAACGATGATTGCATATAATTCCGAGAAATTAAATTGTTACCTACTTGAATCTATACTTATTATAAAGGAGAAAAGTTTGTTTGTTTGGTTGGTTGAACGCGCAAATTTTAGGAACTACTGATTCCAGTTAAAAACATCTTTAAGTGTTGGATAGCCCGTTTATCGAGGAAGGCTATACGTTATATAACATCATGCTACAATCAATAGAAGCGGAGCATCAATGAAAATTGTTGCAAATACAGCGAAAAATTATTGCTTTTGAGAGCTTCCTTTCCGTGCGCTGCGTAATAAACGGTTAAAATTACTCAACAATCATACATGTATGACGGGATTGTTCCTCTTAAAAAGTCCGCTAAAGCATTTTATCTGCATTTTTTTAGGTTGACTCACACTCTCTCTAAGCCTCTCTCTCTCTTACGTAACGCAGACGAAGTTGCGCGGGTCAGCTAGTACACAATATACATAATAGTGCAAAAAAGAAGGTGCATAACATCTTGCCTGTATTTCTTGACGAGGAAGCAGAGGTGCACCTAAAGATAAAACCCACTCGTACCTACATTTCGCTAGTTAGTAGATATATATAATAGGTATCTATGGTATAAGTACATACGTGTAACTCCACTTAGGCTATAGGGGGCAAACCTATTACAAAGTATTAGTTTTAAACTGAACTAATGATCATTAACACTGCCGTAAACACAAAAACGGGATACCTATTTACCTACCTAGGTACTTACTATTTAATTTGAGTTCCCGATTTTTCGGCATTGATGCAAGCACCATGATCACGGATAAAGGAACTCTTTATTACACAGTAGGTACCTACTCTACTACAGTAGGTACTGCTGGACAGATCATCGGGATCAATCGGAGATTGTTTAGAGATACCGAATGATACCTAAGACTTAGCCCGACCAAACCGGGGGCTTAAAAAAACAACCTTTTATGTAAACGCAATCAAAAGATTTAAGCATGTAGGTAGGAGGGTTTTCTGCCATTTATGCCGAATATTTTCACACTCACGATCTTTTCAATGATACATCCAACTTGCAACTTGTTTGTATCACTTGCATCATTATTATCACCAGTAACAATCGTACATTTTTCAAAGCCTACTTCTGATGAAGAACGTGTGGCCAGCTAAATTTACTAATAGACACACATTTATAGCAGTAATCTATAAGTAGGTACATAATAATTATGTAGTATACAAAGATATAAATTGTATTTTGATTCATATAGTATAATTAAGTAGGTAGGTATGTGTTCAAGATCAATCAGGACTAAAGGAAATTTTTCAAAATCAAAATCAAAGCATTTTTCAAGTAGGCCAGTTACAGGCATTTTTGAATATTGTCGAAACAAAGATGAAAATTAAATGTAGCTACAGTCCCAGTCACAAGGCATAAACTGTGAAAGTACTGTAGTTGCCCATTCCCTAGCGAAGATCTCTATGGAGAAGAACGGGCAAGAAAATTCTGAAAAAGGAATTCATTCCTACCGTTCAAAAAGGTGGTGTGAAAATGATGTACCGTGGCTCTGAATTACTAGGTAGATAGCATGAGCACTCTTCAGATCGGGCGCTTCCTGAAGGGAGCGTATTTCAGTCAGTTACAAAAGCTTTAGTGAGCGTCTTGCTTGGCATAAAAGAGAATTTGAGTCACAAATAATTTATTCAATCTGTTTTTGAGTGGACGCTGGATATTTTGTGGACTAACTTTATATTTATTGTTCCCACCCCTAGGTGTTCTCGCTAATTGTCAAATCGCATGTCGAGTAGCACGTTTAACTACGTGAAAACGTTTCCGAAAACAAGCTAGTTCTTCAACATAAATTTGGTAACTTTGAAAAACTTAACGTTGATGAAAATTGTGATTTAGGTGCTAATGTGACTCAGATACACATCAAAGTCGTTTTTGCACGTCAAGACGTTTTTAGGTTTCTAAGGCAAGGCAATTAGGTAGGCATTAGAGAATAAAATATTTTTGATTATAACGGTAGGTAGCTTTGTTCTCAATAACATCAAGAGGTCGGTAGGTAGAGATCATTAGCTGTATTAAGCTGGCCCCGCCCAATATCCACCGCAAAGACAAAAACAGTGTCCATTATTACAATTTAATGAAGAGAGAAAGCCATTAGGAACGGGGACTTGATTAAATCGTCGGTGAGCAATTGTCGGGTTTGTGGCGGCGCGGCGCCCTCTGTCGCGGGCTGCGGGGGCCTAATCGCACCGCCACGATTCTGATTACGTGTGATTGTTGTATCAATCATTTTCCCTATCAAATTATTCAGTGGCTGGTAATTGTATCAGCGCCGTCTCGTAATGGTCGTGGAGACGGGACCAGCGGAAACATTCGGCTGCACTTAGTCTCGCTTTGTTACCCGAAGGATTGTAATTTATATGCTATTACTAACGAAAATTAGAGAGAAAATTGTCGTAGATAGTTGTTTGTTGTTGATTGCCGTGCCTATCATCAGATCTACGGAGTAATATTGAAAAGTCTTGTTATAGGCGTTATAATGGATTTGAATTTGAGTGGATTTCTTTTGTCGTTATCGACAGTCATCATTAGTTAAGTAGGTAGATATAGTTCCGGGTTGTTCAAACCTATCTGATAAATGAACTCTAAAGAAATTTGGTACACTTAGGTACCTTACCACGTTAAACCCGCATTAATTAGCACGAAAGCCACAAATTGCCTTGTTATGTCTTATAAATGTGCTACTTAATACCTTCGGAGTACCGAATATAAATCATTGAACAGCATATTTCCCTTATCGCTGGCGTGCGTGTAGCTAACCAGCCGATTAGCTATGCAAATCCGAGGAATTTACTACGAGTGCTAAACGGTGCTGTACCGACGGAGCTTTGCATAACGCTACTAAACGTTACCTTAACGATCTGTGGTTTACAAGTTTATTTTCGTCAGCTTTAAATATTTTTTATGACTTTCATAAAGTTATAGTGTTCCTACCTGAGTAGATAAACATATTTACTTAGCTCATTTCGAAATCAGAAATTAAAGTTGTAAATTAAATAGGTAGTACCTAGCTACGGAAATCACTTTGTTTTAGGTAAGTACATATGTTCTAGAGAGAGTGTTTTTGGGTTTTCCAGCTATACTTCTCTAGGTACTTAGTTTCTGATCGAAAACGATCGACATATCCAATCTATCAATGCCTGTCGGATATTACCCACTGACCTTATTGCTGGGATTTTGGGTTCCTGGATGCCTGTTAATGAATGCTATCTAACTGGAAGAAGATAACAAGTAACATGAGACGACGGCAGATGATGATCTATTCTGTGCGCAAGCCACAGTCACCAACACAATGCAATGGCCACCCTTATTTACCATGCAGAATATCTTCTGCAAGCTCTAAAAAACAATATTTTTAGAGCATGCAGGAGACAATCTGTAATAAAAACTGGCACACTAATATTCTACTTAACTAACTTACTTAACTTAGTTGCCCTCATTTACAAAAGAATAAATGAAAATAGAGCACGAACAAATCAAATCTTACGTAATACCACGTTTAACGGTCTCCAATTAAAGAAAATCAGCTCATTTCTGTAACATTACCAACTCATTAAATCACTCCCCACATAGTAAGAACGCCTAATAATTCGTAGATAACTATCCATAATTAGTTAGTTACTAGTGCGAGTGACAGTTACATGGGCCTCAAATTAGCGGCAGTAAGAATCGAAGTAGAGTTTATAATTAAACAGTTGTCTAATTTAATTGGCAATAGGCGAGTTCCCACAAGTCAGAAAGTCACCCTCGCTCATTACGTTCGTTCCGAATTTTCCCAACAATTAACATGCGAGGTAATATAGTATATGTAGTAATTACAGGTGTGTGCGGTAAACGGTGGCTCAATCACGCTACAGCCCCACAGCCCGCCGCCCGCGCCGCTGCGTCGGTCGTGGTCGTGAGTTGCACACATTGATTTATAGCAAGAATGACGGATTATTGAAACGTTTAAAGTACACTGGCCTGCAAAACTAAGTATCACACTTTTAAAATTGCAATACTGTTTTCATATACTTACACAATACATACTTTCGAAACAAAAAGGACTGGAAAAAAATATATTTTGTCTATAGTTTCAAAGAAAGCTGATAAAATTGTTCTAAATCGTTTTTTTCATTTTAAATCTCTAACTTCTATAGTTTAGAAAAAAATGAAATTTTAGAAGTGCAGTACTTATTTTTGCAGGCCAGTGTATTTATGAGCAATTCATTCCAACATACACAAACATTCCATTTTTGCGGATTGGCACATGGCTTCGATTAATTTGCCTAAAAACCAATTACATAATACAACACGAGCTTTTAAATAAATTTGCATCAATTTATACTTGTTTCGGATAAAATTCACATTAATTTCTCATTTGGCTGTAGTGTACTGTAGCTGTAGGGGGTACTCTAACAGTGGCTCTGACATGTAATTACAATTATTATTTCACTGTTACGGTAATTATGCCCTGCCACAGAAATTGAAAAAGTTTGCCATCGATAGAGACCCCAAACAGCCTGAAATTACATTCTTTATTGTTATTTCTTTTTCTCGATTCCTATCAGCTTTATTTAGCGGTTATTACTATTTGAACTTTTAATAATACGACCGCGACGTGACCGAGGATTTCATGTCGAATAATAACTCGAAGCGAGTGTAATTTATAAACTTACAAAGTGATTACATTGTATTTGATGGTTTTGCTTCGAACGAATTAACTCCTACACAGTAACGTCAGAAGTTGCAGTATAAAATAATAGTTGTACCTAATACCATATACGGAGAACTTTAGACCGCTGTGGGTGTCTAATATGAGTCTAAATACATTTTGTATACAACGTCATTTTATAGTGAAGTGGAGTAGAGTTAAGTATTCGTCATTAAACAAAAGTTCGACGGTTATCGAAACAGGCCGCGCCACTCGAACGCTCGAAGAGCGATTTAACTTTTTGTAAAGTGCAACACTTTCCCAGCCCCCGCGTAGGGTCCTTCAAAACGCTACTGCGTTTAGACAAATGAACAGCGTTGCACCCTTCGCGGCACACGACACGCGACATCGTGCACGTTTAAATGGAAGCGACTGGCGTAGTTTTGTGCCTGACGTGAGCGTACTTCGAACCGGAAATAGTGTTATGTTAGTGAAGAAAACTAACAGAAAGCTAAGCAATTTGGTTTTGTTAAGATTTTTTTTTAGAAAGAAATAGTTATTTGTGCAACAAGAGAGCAAAGTGGGTTTTTGCTGCGAGTGTTGATTTTGAATCCCGAGTAAGCGAAGGATTCTATAGTTGAATCACGAGCGTAGCGAGTGATTCTAGGTTAGAATCCTGAGCGTAGCGAGGGATTCAAAGACACGAGGTGCAAATAACTTTGGTCTCGTGTAACACATACAACTTTTCACCTCAGCAGCGAGAACATATACCTAAAGGTAAAAAAAACAACATGGTAAAAATTAAATCAGAACACCACATTAAGAGACACATGAGAGCAGCGGTGGCCCAGTGGTGGCGCCCCCGACTTACGAATAGTAAGTCGTGGATTCGAACCTAGGCAGGCGCATGACTTTGTGTAACCAATCCGCACTGGGCACCGCATTAAGAGGAGGCCTTGCGTGTCCCAGCAGTGGGAACGTTAATAGGCTGATGATGATGACCACATTTAAACAATATCAAAAAATCAAAAGTTAAAAGTAAAATGGTTGCAGTTTTGCAAATAAAAAGTACTTAACACTGGAGACTTCCATTGCTTAAAAATTTCATAAGTTTTTAGATATTTTTAGCGAGACTTTTCAGGCAGGAAACTTAATTCTGCATTTTTTACATTATGCTTCAATTCTTCGGGAGTTAAATAGCAGACTTCTTCACTGGACTCACTGATATTTATTTGTTATTATTACTTTATTATCCAAATTTGATTGTACTTTGTAGCTAGCGTACATTGAGTTAATCATTGCTGGCGTACAAAACAACAAAAATTTAAACCCCGCTATTTTTTTAAAATGCGTTCTGAAACTACACTGGCGGTATTCTGTCTCAATATTAAAGATTGTTATTACAAAAAATAAATAAGTAGATACATGATAAACTTCGTATTTTTTTCTTTAACATTCTTGATGTTGATATAAAAAATATAATTCGATTATTCGAAATATAACATTTTTTCATTTACAACCTAAACACGCAATATTACGTTTATCGATTTACAATATCGGTATCCGAACGTTTTATTGTTTGTTTCTTTTTTGGGCCTACTAGATATGGAATTTGAAAATCGAATTTCGAATCGACTTGTTTTTATCTCTCGCTTTTTTCGTATCGAAATGAAAGTGACAGAACAAAGTGAAAATGGAATCTTTCGAATTTAGTGAGTAGACCTGCACAGTTGTCGGTATTTAAAAAAAAAAATTAAAAAGTTACTTTGTCTCACGCTCGCAGCAAAATCGAATTTTGCTCACTGTCTTTAAACAGCAAAACCTGCTTGTTTGAGGTGCTGAGGTGAAAAAGTATTTAATTGTCTCGCTCAGGACAAAACAAAATGGTTAAATGAACAATAAAAAAAACCTGTCACGTGCGAGTTGGACTCGCGCACCGAGGCAGGGTTCCGTATAAACTTGTAGGTATTTTGTTAATAAACTACATATTTACGGTTTTCAGATTTTTTACTTCACATGTGCTGTAATACATTGCTTCTTGCCAAATCTCATGATTCTAGATCAACGGGAAGTAGGTACCCTATAAATTCTGATTCCCTGAGAGTGTCGAAATATACGTTTTTTGTGGCATAACGGCCGTATCTTCTTTTTACGTTAATTTAGAAGTTTGATTTTTTCACAGCTTAAAGGGACTGTACACATGAGTATTTTAATTTCAACTCGATACCTCTACGCGTTCTCGAGATAAAGGGTCTTGATATACAGACGGACAACAAAGTGATCCTATGGGTTCCGTTTTTTCCTTTTGAAGTACGGAACCATAAAAAAACTATATAAAAAAGGAAATGTGAGAAAAAATTAAAAATAATAAAAACTAAATTGGTCCTGTAGGTACGAGGCCGAGCATAGATGTTAACAAGATTTTCCCATAATTTTATTTTTGGCATTTTTGTATGGTCTCCATATTTTGGGTCTTCATCAGAACCAATGATCCCATTAGAGTTTCTATTTATCAAAATTGCACGAGAATTTTACAACTCAATGTTCAGGAAGAGTTTTCTCTTCCAATAAACGTTAGGTTTGCGCGGCCCTGGTATACCTACTTCTAAATACTGCCATAATCACTACAAATGGATTCTTGTTTAGTATAGATTTGTCTTAGCGAAAATTCTATGTTGGGAAAAACCTGGGAAAAAAACCATTCCAAAATTTAGGTACCTAAAATGTCACTTCCAGTGAACAACTATTAGTTGCAACACACATCCGCCACAAAATGGCGGAACTCGTAGGACACAATAAATCAATTGGAGTGGGTGGTTGACTTTTCACTCAAATGTGTGGTTAATTGTAACCGAAAATGACTGTTGATCGAGCCACACTTAATTTGAGTGGTGCTTTAGTACGCAGGGGTTGCGCAGTGGGGTGACTTCCAAAGTAATGGCCCCGTTGGTTTTGTGATTATTTCAATACTAATTTCCTAAACCTGCCGGAAATAGTACAGCAATTATACTTATTATTGTTTGTATATCGTGTGTCATGCAGTTGTTTCGGACACAGATTTTAATATCATGCAATGTAGGTTTGTAAAATATTTGTGGACTTTTGGGGAATAGTTTGCAGAGGTCATTTTATTCCTAATATGCTTACCAACCATAGATTAGCATAAGGTATCTATGCTTCTGACTATTCACTGCTGGTGTACTAGACTAGACTACCCTTAAAAACCGGCCAAGAGCGAGCCGAGCGCACCGAGGGTCCCGTACAAATAATAATAATAACATCGTAGTAGTAAAATCGTTTTTTTTTTGTTATTAAGCTATATATTTACGGTTTTCAGATTTTTCCCTTTACGTGAGCTGTAAGACCTTGCTTTTTGCTAAATTTCGTGATTCTAGGTCAACGGGAACTACCATATAGGTTTTCGACCCAAAATCTTAGGGTACTTCCGGTTGACCTAGAATTGACAATTTTGGTTAAAAGCAAGGTCTTACAGCACAAGTAAAGGGAAAATTCTGAAAAAAAAACAAAACTAAGGTAAATTTTGGTTTTTTGTTTAAAATTGGGTTTTCTCGAAAAACTAAATTTGCCCATATCTTTTTATTGTGTTGACTCAGCACCTTGATTTTTATACACCTAATAGGGATTATAGATCTAAGTATCTGGTATAAATTTTAACTTGCTGCCTTGGTCTACCCGTTCCTGAGAAAATCGGCGGTGACAGACGGACAGACGGACAAGAAAGTTATCTTATAAGGGTTCCTTTTTTACCTTTGGAGGTACGGAACCCCTAAAAATATATTACCTATGTCAGCTAACGAAGTGTCGAAAGTTGTGTCGCGAAATAAATTAGGTAGGTACATCCATTATTTTATTAAGTTGTGTTTTAACTTAACGTTACGCTTTCATAATCATACATCAATTTCTAACATTAAATTGATCAACCAATCTTAAATGAAAGTAAAAAATTAAACTTTATTAATCGTTAGGATATGGTATAAAAAACTAGAACTAAATAATTATGTCCCTTTTCAAAGGATTTAAATGCTAGTGAGGTTACAGTTCTTCCGGCCAGTATACCTCGATCATCTTTTTGAGTCTCTGGTCAATCTCCTTGCCTTCCGGGGGCTGCTTGCCCAGGATGAAGACGAACTTCTCATGACAGTCCATCATGCCAAGGTACTGCCCTTCGATGACCTTCAGCCGCATCGGGTAGCGGTGGAACTCTGCCAGGTCTAGTTTAGCTGCGACATATTGTTTTATAATTAGTTTTTTTTGTTAGTTACCCTACCCTTGCGCTTTACAATACAATAAAGACAGGTGTAGTCATCATAATGACTGCCCAATCACCTGCTCGAAATCAACGAAGTTGTATTGTTATAAAGGAATTCAAGCCTGCAACTTATTATAATATACTATCATTACCCATAAGTTGTTCGACTGTTAACTGTTGAAATTAAAAAAAAATCTACTACGGAACTTTCCAATGCAAGAGTAAGAATAAAGCACCCATATGTCTGGTTCGGACGTCAGTTGACGATTTTAAAAATCTGCTAGGTGCTCTACACAACATTGCAAACACTTTCAAAATCGAAATGTACATCAGAACAGCAGATTTATTTTATTATCAATTACAATCTGTTCATGTCGTCTGTGATGGGTGTACCTAATTATCTACTGACATAAACTTAATCATAAACCTGCCACTGTACATTAATAAACTATTTCGTATTTGTACATACCTGTAGATGGTGGCATCTGCAGAGTCCGGTAGGATCCATCACCCTCAAGTTTCTCCAGGTAGTAGTCACGTGTCTTGTTGATCCTCAAACTTGCACACGGAATCTGCATTTTAAGAACAAGATTCTCCCACTTTAGGTTTTCCACGAATTTTTCGATCAACTCCTTCAACTCCTTGCGTTCCTGTTAAAGCAAATAAAATAATTAAGTAGGATCATAGTTTTGACAATATTTTTGATGAAAATATACCTAGTAGACCTGTCAATGACCTAATAATGAGGAAGTCAGTTAAATCAAGATAGTCTTCTAAATCTTGGTTTACCTGTTTTGTGTAGAATTTGCCAGTATCGAGAAACCAAACATGTACAATGTACATAAGTATAGTTCTTCAAATATTCCGTCGGGAATGAGTGGGTGAACTGCGCAGTTATTAGATAAACGTTACGTCTACTACGCAAGGTTCTTGTGAAGACCTATAAAATTGATTGACCTTTGTCATAACCGGTAGTCAACAAACAAAAGATCTGTTAAAATGACTCAGTCTTGGAACCAATTCCTCGGCGTGGGTTCCAAGCCTGGGAAGTACTTGCAATGTCAAGGTAAATGACAATATTGTTAGGAAAACGGAAATACTGGATTTTGCTTGGGCTCATACATGTAAATGAACAACACGAGCCAGCCTGGTTACTTATGCTTGTTCTTTATTTATTTGGCAATAAGTAGAGCTGGCTGATATTACGCATCATCATTATCATTAGGGCGAAACACGTCCACAGCTGGAGAACAGCCACCTCCTAGCATCATGTCTTATTCCACAATAACCGTTCTTATATGCAATAACTGTTCATACCTGATCATTGATAAGGTTGAACTGAACGCAATGTGAATCTCCTGATCCTTTGGTCTTCTCCGTCCTATAATGTAGAAGGTGCCAGGAGCCGATGGCTTGGCTGTCGTTGAACGAGAGGCCCTGGGTGAACGTCTGGCATGTTGGGTGCTTCTCTGGCTTGTCGTGTCTATCGGGTTTGTCGTGCGAGTGATGTGCTACGGCATCCACTGCCACGATCAGCACTAGCGCTGAAATTAGCAGAGTTAGAATCTCAAACTGGTATAGGGATTTAGTAAAATAAAAAGATGTAATGTAGAATTGATGGAAAATTAGTTGTTTAGGCACAGATAAAATCAAACGTAAGTAATGGCTTGTAACTTTAACACACCAAATCATCAATTGGAGTACTGAACCATTTTAAAATTTAAACCTACATACCAAATCACAAAGAGTAAAAGAAAAAAGAAGATCCAGGGAGAGCTAGACCTTATGATTTACAGACTCTCGCATGTTCTTGACTTTGAGGTAAATATAAAAGTACCTAGTTTTTTAAAAAATTGGGAGAATTTAAAAAACACACGAAAGTCAGGAGAGTTTGAAAAGAGGTTTGAACAAGTACCTGTGACAATGAACGTGATCCTCGGTGACATGTCGGGAGCTGGAGCGCGCGCGGCCAACTGCGGTAATGATCTGAATGACTTGATTGCGACTAACGATGCCGGGATTAACTCATGTTGTGCACCTCCGAAGATAGGACACGGCGATAGTTTTTTGTTAGCCTAGAATATTTATAAAATAATGTCGGAACGTAGCAATCACAATGTAGGACAAAGGGTCTTCCTATATGGGAATGTAACTACTTAACAATGATCGACACGCTTCCTCAGTGCGTGTTTACGATTTTATACGGTTAGTAGCTTTTTTTCTTAAATATAGCTTATGATTTTTGGTGATATTCTAGCTCCCATAAGTAAAGTCTTCCCATTGGATAAATAGTTTTGAAGATTACCCCCTACATCTAAACTTAGAAACGCACAAGCTTAACGTCTTTATAATCTTAAATAAACTTAGTGTGTGTATGTTTGCAATAAACTACCTAAAACAGAGTCAAGTATCCCATTTGCTGGAACGCTCCTGATACTTATACAATAAGTAAGTAGAAAGAACCTACCTTAAAGATGGTTAAGTTAATACTAACGACATGATGATGATAAAATGTCAGAAACAGGAATATAAATGTTGACGGATGGACCTCTCCATCTGCCGAGAGGAAGACCAAAGAAACGATGGATAAATTGTGTGGGGAATGATATGAAAGACGAAGGAGTAAATGACAGTGTGACAGAGAAGACTGGAAGAAATAAACGTGTTACGCCGACCCTAAGTAACACGGGAAGGAAGATGATGGTGATGAGTCTGTTACCTATAGTTGAGAATTGAAGGAAGTCTCTTTACCGATCGCCTTGGTAAGGCAGGCATGACGACAGTATCAAAAAATTGCAAATCTATTTAGTCCGTCAGGTAGGGTGTTGGAAATTAATGGACACGTATTTTTTGTTTTTGTAAATCAATGAATATTGACAAAGATAAAACGCATAAAACTCGGGAGTGGGGGCTCGTGACGTCAGAACTAGCTAAAAATTATACCATGGTGTGACGTATTGAGAATTTTAAAAGCGTGGTATCTTCGTCAATTTTGGTTTACGTAACAAAAGCACGGGTCAAATATTTTTTGTTAATCTAAGTGATGGACTAATTAGATTTTTTTTTTGTCTTCTCGCCTATTCAGAATATTTTAAGGTCTCACGACGACTCTCGATACTCACTACTCCTTACAAAGGATGACACAGGTGATGGACAGCTTTCCTTTGTCCTTTTTTTATGTATCAAAATAATAATACCGGCCTGTTACTGTCCCACTGCTGGGCAAAAGCCTCTTCTCATACAGAGAAGGCTTTTATATGTAAGTAAATTAAAATTTGTATGGTGTACATAATAAAGAATGTTCCATCTATCTACCTATAGAAACACTTCAGAATAAAAAAGAGACTCATCCACTGATCTTTGATGGTCGATGACGCGATGACCGCACGGTAAACAGAATAAACAGCCACTTCCCGTCTCCGTCCTCAGCGAGACGAGACTATTCCTCGTAATGCGATAATACTAATCAATTCACCCCACTTTTAGCACGAACATGATTTGGAAAAGAAGGCCCATTTATCCTGTTTGCAGCGAACATAATCAAGTTGCCAAAAAGAACGCTAGTGACATCTATGACGCAAATTAAGAACTAACATCCTGTGTGTGCGCTATTCTGATAGCGTGATTTAATTATCCACGTTATTTCGAGAGAATGACATACCGCCTTGGGAGTTTAGGATTATGAGTAGCTAAATATTACGGAATATTTTTTATTGGGTTTTTCCATTACGAATTTCGCAGTAGCAGCCACGGAGTCTGGATTTGGGCCCGCCTGGAATTTTTTCGTGCCCGATTTTACTGACAATAAACCAAACCTAAATGAATGCCGGAATATTATTAGATTGCTGGAATTTTAACTCATGGCACTGCAAACAGCGTTCAAATTTTTAAAACCGGTCTTGTTTTGGGCACTTGTTTAGCTATTACCTGGCGTTAGTGCTACCCTATCATTAAAAGAAGTTGCTTTAAGAACTCAACGACGCAGGTATGCGATATTTAAATCTTTTCTTTTTATATTTTTCATGGGACAAGCTCGACACACTGTTCCCAAACTCTTGTAACTCCTGAAAGCCAGAATCAACAGAGGCGACCACCAGAAAAGCGCCGAGACAATGAAGCTCGACGACGTCCCAGATAAATAATTTAACTGTCTTGGATCCCGCAACGAAATTAATCAGAAAACTATAGTAGAAGAGTAGGAAAAACCATAATTTCCACTTCCCTTCATATCAGCAAGAGACAGACTGAAACAAGGCCAATATGCACAAAGGGACGTTAACAAGTGGGATAGGCCCAGTTGCCTAGCATCACGGATAAATTCTAACATGAATGGGTCTTAAGTTGTGAGCTGTTATATTTGATTCCAATAATAGTTATGGCAAAAACGCTTGAACGCACGGAAAGTTCTATTTTCTACAAGCTCCTTAAAGTAAATAACTCCGGATATAACCTATAGGTCCACTATCAAAATATTGCGTTCATTCTGCCAAAGACAGCACAGCACTCCCATAAAATGTAAAGTGTAGATTGTTCATATTCGCAGTCAGATGTTAGGACATTGACATTTAAGTCTGTTTAATTAAACAATGATTATTGTATTGCGAAATGCTTAAAACATCATAAGTGTTGTGTTACCGTTGGACCACAAGCTTTTCGAAACCTCCTGTGTGGTTAAAGACAAAGCCAAGCGCGTGTCCTTTGTTTTGCGTTTATCCATCAACTGCTTGCAAATTGTTACCATTGTCAAGCACAATCGAAATAGATCCTTATTCCAACGAATAAACGAACTTTTTCCAATGGTAACAATATGGATTCGTATGGGGTTGCGGTTAGGTGCGCACGCGCTTCTTGTATCGAACATTTGATTACCATCCTTTGTTGCGTTGCACGAAGTGTGACATCTGTCGTTTCTTTTGATTTCAAGAAAGTCGTATGAAATTATTGTTTTATGTTTACTTTAACCGGAATTCATTTGAAGTGAATGTGGAACATGGATATAAAATATTAGGTTCACAACATCTCTATGGGTGCCAGCTAATCAGACGTTGATATCAGCAGATTCAATTCTAGGAACATCCAGATAGTTCTGTATCTTAGCGTATGAACATTGTTATATATATTTTTTACATAACATTACAAATATGAAATTTCTTGTCTTTGCACTAGGCGTTTGCCAGCATAGGCGTCCGCTCTAAGTAAAGGAGGTACCGGTGTCATGTAGGAGTCACATGACGTTGCGTTGACGCACCGCTAGCGCTGCTCAACGTGGCGTGGGCACGCGTAGGCCTGCGTTGTTACTGTGCTAGCTTGGCGCAGTTGCAGCGTGGTAGGCGTAGGTGTCGCATAGGTCCGCCTAGCGTAGTACAGTCGTAGTTTAGGCGCAGTAAGCCTGTTTAGTCGTTGTGTTACTGTTGCGCAGATGAAGAACTGCTTTGGTGCGTCTTTCGTATTTCTATTGCTCTATCGAATTGATAAGGATAAAAAATATGTAGGTACTCAAGACAGACAATAAGGCATTATTTCACGCGGTGTTACAAACTAAAGAAGAGTCAATAGAATAATGAATGGTTTGGCTTCGTAAGTCATGTCGAAGGAGGAAAGAAACACATCATGTCAGAAAGATGACATTACTGTTTTATTCACAGTAGCAAGTTGCATTCTCCAAATCAGCTAAACCTCTGGGAAATAGAGCCTGGCAGAAATTAGTAACACTCAACAAGGCACGCAGAACCAATTACCCACATGAACGTTTCGTTGCTCCATTGCCAATTTATATTGGACAATAAATCATCGGTGGACGTCGAGTGAGCTCATTAAATCTATTATAAGGTACTACACTCATTTACCTACATACACATGCGTGTCTAATATACAAAATGTGGCTAATATTAACTGTGTCATCAATCAACAAATTTATTGACACACATACACCGCTGGAACTTTCTAAAAATGACTGAATTCAAATTAGATGGTATCATGACGAGTTGTTTCGTATTAACTTAGGACGATTGTTTTATTAACTTGAGAATATTGAATGTAATCAGGTACCTAATTTAACCAATTTATCTAATTTTAATATGTTAAAATGATTTTACAATTTATCATTGGTACAAGTTATCTATGACGAGTAGGTAATTCATCAAATGCTTATCGGGCAGGATCAAGACAAAAGTGATCTAAAGGACATATTATGACAGTGAAAAACCAAATCTAAAGACTAAAATAAACTGAACTGCAAAAATAAGTACTACACTTTTAAAATTTACATTTTTCCTAAACTATAGAAGTTAGAGATTTAAAATAAAAAACGTTATAAAGCAATTTTTATCAGCTTTCTTTGAAACTATAGACAAAACTAAACTACATATTTTTCGAGTCCCTTTTGTATCTTGTGTACTTAAAAAGTTATTGCAATTTTAAAAGTGTGATACTTATTTTTGCAGGCCAATGTAGATACGTAACATTACGCCTGTAATCCCCGAAGGATAAGGCAGAGGTGTACCTATATTAGTCCCACATTTCGCCGGTTATGTTTAAGTCCCATGTAATAGTGGGCGAGCCTATGGCCATCAACCGGGCACAAATCCAGACTCACTGGCTGCTACTGAGAAATTCCTGATGGAAAACTCCGATAACACTTTGCCCGACCCGGGAATCGAACCCAAGACGTCTTTTTAGCAGTCGTGCTTGTAACCACTAGACCAACGAGGCAGTCTACTGCACGTATTTAAATAGATAATTTTCTCAAAGTCTACTGCACCGTGCAGGTGACAATTAAATCGTAGGCGCAGCAATGCTTTTTGAGTTTGAAATTGTATTTAAGTGATCCATATAACGATAGACATTTAGATATAATTTTTAGGGTTCCGTATCTCAAAAAGTAAAAAAGGAACCCTTATATGATCACTTTCTTGTCCGTCTGTCACCACCGATTTTCTCAGGAACGGGTGGACCTAGCAAGTTGAAATTTATACCAGATACTGAGATCTATAGTCCCTATTAGCTGTATAAAAATAAAGGTGCTGAGTAGACACAATAAAAAAAAATGGCAAATTTAGATTTTCGGGAAAACTTCCAAGATTATTTAATTTTTACCTTAACCCTTTGTAGCGCAAGATTATAAAATTTTAAATTACTTTGGCATTTGACAGGTTTAAACAAATAAAAAAACACATATTTCTCAAAAATTAAAAATATTTATTTATTTGACATTTTAAGGAGTGTTACATTACTAGAACACTGATTTGAATGAACTTAAATGTTTAGTAAATATTTTAGCGGGATTATTGAGGTTTGTTACAGAAATGTCACACGAGTCTACAAAGGGTTAACCAAAATTGACAATTCAACCAACCGGTCAACCGGTAGTACCCTATAGGTTTTGGGTCGAAAACCTATATGGTAGTTCCCGTTGACCTAGAATCACGAAATTTGGCAAAAAGCAAGGTTTTACAGCACATGTAACGGGAAAAATCTAAAAACCGTAAATATGTAGTTTAATAACAAAAAAAAAGGGATTTTACTATTACAAACTTATAATTTGCGGTTGATGTAATAGCCGTTTCTAGGCATCGAAGAGCTAGCAAAGTTAAGTTTGTCCTTTAAAAAGTTTGTACGGAACCCTCGGTGCGCGAGCTCGACTCGCTCTTGGCCGGTTTTTTTATATGGGACAGAATTTCACCTTCACCTTCAGTTCACCAATAAAATTTAACACGATCAATGCATATGAACCGCGTTCCAAAGCTGGCAATTTCAAAATTCCTTCCGGATTAAAATGTGCTGAAACGCAGTTTTAAACGTGCTGATCATTCGGTGTCACCCTTAGTACCTATGTGGCGCGATTAGTATGATCAAGTGGGTAGGCACTAGGCACTTAATGGTTAGATCTCCTTATTGAAATAACTTACGATCATCAAAATACAATACTCCATCCAGAATATAAAAAGCAGTATTAAATGTTCCAGTACTCGTAGCTACATTCAGTTACGTATGTACGTCAGCGCAGCGTTGCCGCTAGTTTATGTGGCTCGGTTATCTTCGGAGATTAGATCGCGCCTCGTCGGGACATCACGCCCACCGCTGGCCCACCAGGGGATCAGCAGAATACAACGTAAGAATATACTTGTAGAACTGAGGAAAGCTCGCGTGATAATGTTGTTGTTTTATAATGGTTTGAGTTCTTTGAATGGACAGTGGTTATGAATTGTGTTTTTGTATGTATTATGTATGGCTGAATTGACTTTATACCTATAAACCTTCTTCAATAACAAAACATTTAATTACAATATTTTTGAAACATTTGCATATTACTTTTCGTTATGATTTATCTATTCAGATTTATGGATGTATCACTATTTCAATTAGCTCAATGCCAGTCTTTACAGCAGCATGCATGTCGTGATGAGAGACGAATTCATCCAAGCGGATTTTGATGTTGGATAATGAATGCTGAAGATTACGAAAACACTAAAACTAAGACTGAATGAATAATAAATATATGAGAGATAATATCTTGAACACTTAATTAAAGTAACTAGCTAATTTAAAGACAGTCACTTAATTATTACTAGCTGTAACTTAATCTAATTAAATACCAATTGACTGGCGGGTTTTTTTAAATAAAAGTAATGTTAGAAAGCCATAAAATTAATGAAAAGTAAAAGAGTTATTAGCTAGCTTTTTTTTCATAAACTTTTATGGCGTTTTCTATTTGCGTTTAAATGTCTCTCTCACGGCCCGTGGGCAACAATAAATTTAGCGCAGATACAATCAAATAATTACTTGTTAATTAATACTTCTTACCTATATTGCGTAAAAAGTCATACGAGCAATTACTTACGTACAAATAGGAAAAAGATTTCTTTTAAAGATTGTATATGTTTATGGGGTTAACGAGCAGTAGTACTATCCCTCACATTATATGTTTTTATTATTATTTATAGATCGAGATTATACAGGGTGTAAACAGACTCATCGCGAAGCTGTCAACCAAGCATTCTGTACGTCGTTTATGTATGCAAGTAACTTTTAAAAAATTATTGCTGAGCAACGACTTTTTCTTTTGGGTGTAAAAATCATGTTTTACGGTAAAACTCAATGTACTCAAAATATTGTGCTGGTGGATGGCTTGAATAGTACGGGGTTCGTTAAAAAACTTACATTAAAACATGTATATAAAAAAAACTTGTGAAAAAGTTGGAACTTTGACCCCTAATATCATAACTAGGAGGGTTTGGTTTAGATTATAGACTATACCTGGGAACCTTCTAGACTCTAGAACAAAATGAGGGAGAATAAGTGCCTTTCGGCTTCGTTAAGAGCTTTTTTACACCCTTTAGATTCGCAAGACAAAACTTGTGCATTTATAACAGGAGTTTACTAGTAGCTGTTATCTTATTTTCAGCAGTTACTAATTTATAACTTATTTTAGCGTTTAAGGCTCGTTTGTTGGCTATTGCCTTCCCTTCCAGCTGCTCGGAATCAATAACTTTCTTAAATCACACAAGTTAACAGAGAACTTTCCTGTTGTGTTAGTACTTGTAGCTAAGCTGGGTGTTAAAAGATTTCACAGAATCGATTTGTTTAATCATGAACCTTTCAAGTTTTGTATTTAAAGAAAGCAAGCATTCCACTTGCTGGACCTAGTCGACCAGTACAAAAATAAAACGCACAGATCAATCCATGATATTTTCTCTATTTCAGCTGCATCGTATCTAAGCAGGTGATAATTCAATCGTAGGCGTAGACACCTGCATCTGCATTAGCGAAATCATTTTTCTTCTGTTTCCATTAAAAACTGTTTTAATGGACGTGGTCTAAACCGCAGTCTTTTGTTCATCGGCATCCTCGGATATCCCGCCGTGGTTTTAATTACTCCCGGCCAAATGCGTTAATGTAATCAAAGCTCAATACATCATACTCGCGCTATCGCCCCGCCTCGGTTTGATTAATAATTCTAATGAGCGGCGGTGCCAAACGAGTTAATTAAGCGTCGTTTTTTACTGGCCGGTGCCACCGCGGCTGGTAAACGGCGCATCAATCACCGCTTTGTGTCTGCCGCCGAACTTCTTAATGATTGAAATGATGCCGGCGAGGCTGCGCTGCCCTTTGACCGCCTGTGCCTGCCCAGCCCCGGCTGTGGGGTTGAAGGAGCGGGTGCAAAGTGTTGCGATTATTGTGCTAAACTGTGGCTTCTACTATTCAAATTATTTGACGAACAGAAGAACTACAAAGCAACAATAACCGTTGGTATCTATTTTAGCTTTGGAACTTTTTAAGTTCGAAAAATATGTTAACAGAGTTAATAAATATCGGTTTGTCTCTAGCAAACACATAGCCAAAATACCCATACCCCATGAAACAATAAAACGAAGATTTTATAATGAAGTATCAACACAAAAACTGTAGCAATTAGGACAATCAGTTTCTCAATATTAAAACGTAAGAGGTTTAATAAAAAGAAGAGCTGAGATAAAAAATACGATACCCTAATGTAATATCTAGACCGGTAGCTACAAGATTTCGGTACGTACATTATATATTATGGCCTGAGGCTTTATCTCGCTACCGGTCAACTTCTCCAACATCATTTTAAGATTTACATAAAATAACATTTAATAGTCTTTCCACCAATCAGCGCACCGCTTCTCAATATACTATGTACCTAAATACTTTGAAAAAATAAGTTATGTTACAATTATACAAAACAAGTCTTCGATGCTGGTAAAACTCTATCGTACCGCCAAGTAGAGCCGTATTTGTAGGCGTAAAACACGTATTTTATGTTTTTTATCGCTGCAGGCTATAGGCGTTCTGAATACCAAAATTTAATTTTCATCATTTATAAAACGACAAATCAAAATATCTTTGCCCGGGGATGATCTACGAGACAAATGGCGAACATTAATATGAATCAAAACAGTTTATTCTGTAAAACTAGTGGGACCGGTGTTCGTCAAACATTATCAATCATTTTCGCTTCGGCCGCGGGCAGAATAGCTTTAATTTGATAAAACGCAATTAGCTACCAAAAAGAAATCTAATCTCAAGAGGCGGCTCCAACTTTATTGGCCGCCATCTTTTTGGGTTCCACATTGACGCCTCGAATAAATAGAATGAATTACAAAAGTTAACTATAACGAATGGTTAATAGAAACAAAGCTTTAACTAATTAAGAAGACGGTTTTGATAGATTGATACCTAATCGAATAACACATAAATCGTTAATTACTTTTTATTGCGTCTGCACAGAAAACGATTGCAGATGAATTCTATGGTGTGAGCTTTACAAAGAGCAGACTAAATGAATAATTTTATTTTCTTATATTATAAACGCGTGTTTTCTACGATTGAATGGTCCTACGATTTAGTGGCGAGTCATTCCAGTGGCAGTATCAAGTGGAACGCGCGCCGCGGGGTTTAATGTCTAATTCACCGCGCTACCAACAGGTGGCGGCTGCGCGGCTTTTCAAATCTGACAGACGCCATTGCCTTTACGTCAGAAAGCCGCGAATAAAATTAATGATGTTCGCGCCTTAATGACGTTTCACGACGCCGCTCCATTGTGTCCGTAATACAACAATTATTGAGATCATTTATTAAGTTTATTGATCTTTTAACTTAATCTTTTATTTCGTAATTTAGCTTCGTGCGAGAGCGCGAAATCTGAAAAAAACATCTCATATGCGGAGGTATTTTTTGGACTATTTTTGTCATTATACGGCGTGATGTGAGCGGGGTCTTTGAATATAGAGGCAATTACTGCCCCGCATGTGGTTTGATTATGTACGACGGTTCCATTCCATCTAGCGATGAGGCTATAAAACGTTGGTAAAAACATTACTAAAACCTTTGCGAGCCGTAGTTTTTGAGCTTCCGTTGCTAAATTGATGCTGATGTTAAGAGCTATTGTTATGATTTTGCGAACGTTAGAGAGTAATTGTCTGTTTTTTGTATGTTCTAAAGTAGATTAAGTTTTCGGATGTCTTCGAGTTTTGATAGTTTGTGACTTTGCGGTGTGCAGATCTGTATGTGTGTGTGTGCAATTTGTGTAGCCTGTGGCAAGTTGATGCCGCCAGTGCAGACGTAGTTAATTAGCAGTTAGTTGACAGTTAGGTTCCTTTGACGCCGGGTAATGTCGAAGCTTTGCCATCTTAGTGCCATTAAGTCTGAGCTCGACTGGCATGCAAATACCTCTCCGCTTGTTGCAAATTAACCAGCGTCTTCTGGGAGAAGTTAACGCATTCGTGATTAGAACATTCTGGTGATTTAGGTACAATATGGGAAAATAAGGTTAGTTTTGTATTTTATGGAAGGTACCTAGTATATTTGAGGTACTACTTAGAATATATTTTCTAAGCAATTCGTTAGTCTAGTTCTTCGGTGCAAACAATTAGGTATTAATTTGGACTAGCCTGTTACAACTTTGCTCGGTTAAAGTTGGGACTTTTTATCGAACTTATAAGCACCTTGAATATGCATGAAATACCTACACGCTTCAGATGCTGTAACTATTTATTTTTTGGACGTGAAAACCAATAAAGAACGCCATCTAACATGTTTTTTAGGATTAGAGAGATTACCTAACTAAATTATCAACAAAGATCCTAAACCACTGAAGCTGGAAACTTGAAAATCGGACAGGTTCCTTTGGTGACACAGTTCTTCATTCCCATACCATTGATGTATAACATAAGTAAGTGGGCTAAATATGTCAATAAAGTGAATGATAATTGGTGATATTACCTACAAAAAAAGTAATGAAAATTGATATCTCTGCTTTTGTTTAACATTCTATATATGAATACGTTTTTATGGATTTCCGAAATCAATTCAAATGCAAGTTTCAATGAATGTATCCAGGATTTTAAAAATTCTAACCTTTAGGTGTCAGAACAGAGTTTGTATTGGAAATCACACATACAATTTCGAGTGTAATGGATGTTTTTCTAATAATCTTGTAAGACGTAGTAGTGCAAAGAAAAGAGATAAAAATGTAGGTTATTTATAAGATATAAAATCATTGCACTGACGCAATTCATTTGGTATAAACCTACTAACACTAACTAAATAGGAAACCACTTACATCAAATCATCAATTCATTGTTGCTACAAGTTTACTAACCTGTAGAGCGCAAAAAGGCAGCTTGACTTCATATAATTTTCTAAGTAATGTGCATTCTAATTTTATCTTTAGCTGATGTTGTCATAGTCAAAAACTTTGGGAGATCCGAATCAGGCGAGTTGTGGCCAAACACAAGCCAATTTAGTCTGAAAAAAAAAGTGAAAGAAAAATTGTTTCATTTGGGGTCGGTAAAAGCAATACTGAACAATTGAAAACTGGCTGCTGACATCAGACGCTGATAGATACTTCTAGTATTACATGAACAGTGTACGGAGCTGAGTCTGATCATCGGGCGTCTCCCGCGGCAGCCGGGACGTGTGGATCTCTCCCTCTCAAGTTCCGCCACCTCCTTCGCTAGCATGACTGCTTCGCAAAAGGAGGTGACGGCGTCCCATTCCGTCTCGCTCCGGACCATGGATTGAACTAGGGCCGGGAGCGAGTGGTCGCCGCCGCCGATCGCCGCTTTGAGGACACGGCAGTGCTCCGCCCAAGCGAGGCACACCTCCACGGTGAGCTCCACCGTGTCTTTCGGTCGATCCTCACCATGGAAGCACCCGGGCGTCTTCTCCCGCCCGATTCGGTGCAGGAACTTACCGAAACATCCGTGTCCGGTAAGAACCTGCGTCATGCGGAAGGTGAGGACGCCGTGGCGTCTCTCCAGCCAATCCTCAAAGAGGGGATTTATCGCCACTATTGTGGCGTGCCCTACAGGGGGTACCCTTAGTTTGAAAGTTTTTGCAGGATAGTACGGTTAAGCAGACGACAACCTCCTAGGTTGACCTGCGGGAGGCCATTTACAAAAAAAAAGCTGTGGCCGAAAGACCATACCGGTTGGACCTTAAATTATAGGAAGAATAAACAAGATTCCACATTGTTTTAATTCCAAGCTCCAGATTCCGTTACCTTTTAACAAGCGAGTATCGAATTAGCGCAAAGCGGCGAAGGAAATCGCCTGAACCAATTTCAGCGCTGTTATTACCTTGTAACATGCTGTAAGAGCACTTCGCGCCATCGCGTTACAGGCATTTGTTGGCCGCAAACGAAGGCAAGGGAAACACGTACCGCAAAATGATATCTAATAAGGCAGCGTTAAGATTATCGACGCGATACGCTTCCCTCAACGAGCACCGATTTCCCAATAACATTCCGCATCTTACCTACTATAATTTCAAAGAGCCTTCATGTACGTACCTACGTAGATAATCCGTAATTCCTTGTCTTCGGTCCACGATCGTCGGAAACCAGCGCAATTAGATGCAATCGTGTCGGAATTATTGTAATAACCAAAAAGAATCGATGGTCTAACGATGGGCGATCGCTGCGCGGCTATTGGCGCGGCACTCACCAATGCGCGCGCGCACGACTCGCGTTGTTAGCCGATCTACACGAGATAAGCTAATTATACAACAGCGGACGTTGATTGTTATTCTACTTTCCTCCTTTATTTTTCAGATGTTAAGCTTTCGAAGTATATCTTAATCGTTATACGCATACATAAAGCTCAAAGTGGTTATTAAAATATCGATCGGAAAGAGAAACACGTTATTATTGTACGAATCGTCTAATCATTACCGATTGAATGGACCACCGACGATAGCCATTACGGAAATTAAAACGGGGACTACAAGTACAAATATGTCTTTACCTACATACAAACATTCTATACTGGAACCAACATTGAATTAAATTGATATTTATGAATATGTTTTTTACCATTTACCTTTGTAAACTATATAAACTTTAGGGATATTTTAACATTTTAATTGACTGCCATTGTTTTCGGTATCTACACCACCATATTCATGCATGTTTTGTTCTAATAATCTCATGAACATAGGTATTTCATTTATCAAAAAAGTTTCCTCTTCGTGAGTATCGGAGTTATTATTGGTTACACTAAATGTGGCGTTCCTACTTACCTACTTGATACTTTTTAGAAATCATGCTATTAATAAGGATAACTCTGGGGAAAGCCGCCATGTAGTCGGGAACTGGAAAGTGATTATCACCGGAATGATTAAGTCATCATTATCGTCCTGCCTTTATGTGCCACATACTTCTCTATTACCCATCATCTCATCAGACACCTCCTTCGTTTCTTTGGTCTCCCTTTACTCTTATCCACGCCATCCACATTCATACTAAAAACTTTCCTCACATTTTCCTCATTCCTCCGCATCACCAAGCCAACCGATAACCACATAACATCAGTCACCGGCTCCACTTTTAGACTTGACCGGAATGGTTAAGTTAATAGGCATGACGACAGTATCAAAAAATTGCAAATCTATTTAGTCCTTCAGTTAGAGTATTGGAAATTAATGGACACGTATTTTTTGTTTTTGTAAATCAATGAATATTGACCAAATATAAAACTCATCAAAACTCGGGAGTGGGGGCTCGTGACATCAGAACTAGTTAAAAATTATACCTAGGCGTGACGTATTGAGAATTTTAAAAGCGTCATATCTTCGTCAATTTTGGTTTACGTAACAAAAGAAAAAACACGGATCAAATATTTTTTGATAATCTAACTGACGGACTAATTAGATTTTTTTTGTCGTCTCGCCTATTACCATTATTTAATGAGAAACAAGACTTGTACAGCTGGTGACGTGTTAGCGTCGTATGAAGTCTGAAAATTTTCAAGAAACTGAAATGAGATCTTTACAAAACATGTGCATGTTTATGAAATTTTGATCCTCAGTTCCACGCAAATTAGTTTAAAACACGGGAACTGATCAGGGTATTTGATATTTAAGGAAGTATGTGACGAAATTCACACAACGTATATACCTATACGTATAGGTACTCGTAGCATAAGATAACATCCATTTATTAAACAACGTACGTATATGAACTTCTTACCAATGCATTTTAATGACGACGGTAACTGTTTTCATCGAAATAAGATAAGGGTGGTTTAAAACCTTAAGTAGTTATTTCTTTCTAAGTTACAGTTTTTACTTAAGTTATTAAATGGCCATAGGTAATGGTAATGGTATTAGGCAGACAAAAACTGCGGGTAGTTTTTGTCTGCCTAATCTTTTTCCAAGTATCTGGGAGTTGTATTTCGGTGTACCCAGATGCAGCTGCATACCAGAATTTTACATGGAGCGATCACCACAATAGACAAGTATAGAAGTCAAAGAATCTCATCTTACATTTTCACATGACATTGGTAAATCGTTCTGGACACATTAAATTAATGGAAATGCAATGAAACGAAACATATTATCTCATCACTGAGCGGCATTGAGTTTACAATTTTGTGATATTAAGGCGACATTTACACGTATTAATTCATCGTACTAGCACAAGTTATAATATCTCTGACTTGAGTCTAGGGTTGCTCAGTTGATCACGCAACCATGATGCTGAAAATATAGGTTTTAGTAATTTGAAGAGCAGATCTCGAAACCTATTTGATTTAGGATAGGCACTGAAATAAAAAAAATACTTCAAGAACTCCAGCAAAAGATCATAATTATCAGTATCGTAGACCAGCCAGAAGAAGAATACAATAGTTGACTTAAGAGTTTCATGATTCTATTAATCTGAATAAGTATTTTGTGTGTAGACTCATGAATAAATAAACTGAAACAACTGTCAGAAACGAAAAGAACTGTTCAAAATCCAATGCCATCTCCGACGGGCGAGGCAGAGCTGAATCTGTGGTGCACATTATATATCACCAATTATTTTGAAATCACATGTAATGAATCGCGACACAACTGCCATCACACATCCCGACTCCTGACTGCTAATATGCAAAGCCGAAAGAAAATAAGAATTGTTGGCAAGTAGCAAAACCAAATAGTGTAGTTAAAAAAAATCTCAAGGTCCTTGATATTAACCGCTGAGGAGTTCTCTCGTGAGGAGGCGATTCTGGCTGCAGGATAAAGTCATGTCAAAAATGTATTGTCACCGAAACCAATGATGCGTGCAAAATTTCAGCTCACTTGGTTGGGGGGAACTGATTTGAAATTCAGTTGCATGATTTCACCAATATATCTACTAACAAACACTCTAAATAAAAGCTTAAAAAAAATTATATAGTTATGGCTAGAAAGAAGGTGACTGCTGAGATGACGAGTAATGGAGAAGCTTGGAAGAAACAACAACAAGAAAAATACAGAGTCCTTACACTAACTGGTATCTACATTTTAGAAGTAAACAAATTTGTAAGAAAACACCAGTCACTGTTCCCACTTACTAAGGACCTTCGCCCACAACAACATCGCAGTGTTAGACGCCAAAACAAACATGAATTAGCTTTACCCAGCTCAAAATTAACTATGTTCCATTCAGGACCTTTAGCCATGTGCGTGAAAATTTATAATAAGCTTCCAACTTCAATTAAGGACATAGAATTCGAAAATAAATTTAAAAACAGTCTCCAAAAATATCTTATATTAAAATCGTATTACACTCTAAAGAAATTCTTTGACGATAAGTAAATTTTGACATTGAAATTCATACCAGTACACGATACTCACAACACCTACAATTTTGACCTACCTATGTTATGCTATTTTATGATTATTATTATCGCTATTGGCTTTGTTTGAATTATTATTTTATTTTTATTTGCGAATGTAAATGATGACCACTAAAATGTTCTTACCCTATTTATTACATTATGAAAGCTACTTACTTATTTAAATTACAAATGTTGGATACCTGTTAGACATGTTAAAAGTATTTGTTTAGTGGTTTGTTTATTATTGTGAACTGTAGCACTTTAAACTATTTATATTGCTGTGCCCTAACAGGGTTCATGTATGAAACCTTAATACTTTGTAACAACTTGTAAACTACATGAATGCAATAAATGATGAGATTAACCAACACGAAATAAATTGGGATAAGGGCAGGAGAATTATGTTATTTTTTTCTTAGTGGCATCTCGCAGGTCAACTTTGATGCTGGCTTCTGCTTAACCGGACTATTCTGTGAGGTGTGGGTGCCTTGAGTGTAAGGCCTCCAACCAGGAGCAAACAACATGTAGACTAAGCCACAAAGCGCTAAGGGCACCCTTTGTGGGGTACAAGCCTCGGCTTAGGGTGACGCTGAATAATCTCACTCAGATCAGGGACAGGCTGGATCTGAGTGAGATTATTATTTAGAGGTTGATTTAAAACTACTGGTTCTGCAGCATCGCGGGCTGGCTCGAGCAAGGATAGGATAGAGGTAGGAGAATGATTATAAGTTTAACCACCTCTTTATACAAAATATTGTTTATAGGTCAGGTTCATGAATCATGCCTGACAACCATAGCCAGGCCTAGCATTACCCTGGATCGTAGGCACAGTGGTCACGTACCGACGATTGGGCCGGCTCTCTTCATTGCGAGGACGTGTGCGAGCCGTCCGCGCATGCGTCGTGGGTGCGCATTAAACGCGCCATGTGTACGCGCAGTCGCGCAGCCATTATGTGAATATCGTACATAATCGCTATGTGCTCGTGTCAATTGTTTTGCTTAAAGCGAAGGAGGCTTTAGTTAAGGTCGAAATTCGTTTCAGAAAGTTTTAGGTAAGTCCCTTGTTTTCTGTTTGGTTTTATTTGAGCATGGGGAGCAACTGGACTTGAAGACAAAATTCCTAATGTTCTTTCATTGGTTTTCTTTAGTATTAAAAAATAACTTTAATTTTAACAAGTCAATTCAATTGACCACACCCAAATAAATATAAGAACAGAAAAAAACAAAGTCTTGTAGTCACTGGGCCTACGACATATTCAGCCGGATTTTACTGTAACTCAGTTTTCCTAATTACCTGCTGTTTTGGAAGTAAAAAGTAACAACAGAACCTTAAAACAGACGAAAATGGAAAAAAATCTAGATTCTTATTATTCTTTGTAAATTAGTTATTTGTGCAACAAGAGAGCAAAGTGGGTTTTTGCTGCGAGTGTTGATTTTGAATCCCGAGCAAGCGAAGGATTCTATAGTTGAATCACGAGCGTAGCGAGTGATTCTAGGTTAGAATCCTGAGCGTAGCGAGGGATTCAAAGACACGAGATGCAAATAACTTTGGTCTCGAGTAACACATACAACTTTTCACCTCAGCAGCGAGAACATATACCTAAAGGTAAAAAAAAACAACATGGTAAAAATTAAACACCACGCCACATTAAGAGACTAGACACATGAGAGCGGCGGTGGCCCAGTGGTGGCGGCCCTGACTTACGAATAGTAGGTCGCGGGTTCGAACCTAGGCAGGCCAATGACTTTGTGTAATTTACTTCATCACCATTGCTCTCAAAACGGTAAAGGAAAACATCATGAGGAAACCGGCATGTCCTAGAACCAGAAATTCGAAGACATGTGACATCTACCAATCCGCACTGGGCCCGCGTGGTGGATTATAGCCCATTCCCTCTCATTGAGAAGAGGCCGTGTCCCAGCAGTGGGAACATTAAAAGGCTGATGATGATGACAACATTTAAATCATTTCAAAAAATCAAAAGTGAAATGGTTGTAGTTTTGCATATTAAAAGTAACAGTTCAGTCTCCATTGCTTAAAAATATCATAAGTTTTTAGATATTTTTCGCGAGACTTTCCAGGCAGGAAACTTAATTCTGCATTTTTTACATTATGCTTCTATTCTTCGGGTGTTAAATAGCAGACTTCGTCACTGGACTCACTCATATTTATTTGTTATTATTACTTTATTATCCAAATGTTATTGTACTTTGTAGCTAGTGTACACTGACCAAACTATTGCTAGAACACACAGAAAATAAAACAATTAAATTTTAAATCCCGCAATTTTAAAAAAAATGCGTTCTGAAACTACACTCTCGGTATTCTGTCTCAATAATAAAGTTTGTTATAAGTAACTATAAATAAATAAGTACCTAGATACATGATAAACTTCGTATTTTTCTTCAACATTCTTCATCTTGATAAAAAAATATAGGTAATTCGATTATTCGAAATATAACAAATTTTCATTTAAAACCTAAACACGTGATTTGCAATATTACGGTTATCGATTTACAATATCGGTATCCGAACGTTTTATTGTTTGTTTCTTTTTTGGGCCTACTAGATATAGAATTTGAAAATCGAATTTCGAATCGACTTGTTTCTATCTCTCGCTTTTTTCGTATCGAAGTGAAAGTGACAGAACAAAGTGAAGTTGAAATCTTTCGAATTTTGTGAGTAGACCTGCACAGTTCTCGGTATTTAAAAAAAAATAATTAAAAAGTTACTTTGTCTCACGCTGGCAGCAAAATCGAATTTTGCTCACTGTCTGTAAACAGCAAAACCTGCTTGTTTGAGGTGCTGAGGTGAAAAGGTAATTTACCTATTTACATAGAATAATAAGAATCTAGTTTTTTTTCCATTTACCAGGCGAAAGTTAGTGAAGTAAGTGCTTTCAGTGCCTGAAAAGCGGTTAGAATCACTGCAGCTCATTCGTGTCGTAGCTAATCGGCTACGCTGCTACGAAAATAGAATAACTGAAGAAATAGGTACCTTAAAAAGGTAAAAATGAGAAAATATTGAAAAAAATAAGAAGAGTTGGAGAACAGCATTATTTCACCAAACTGATAATTTTGCTAGGCTGAAAAACGCTGCCATATTTTTCAACTAAAGGTGCTAGAGAACGGAAGAAAATGGGGCAGACGTTTGCCTGCAAGATGAATAATAACTGATGTAACATTAAACTATGATCAGTACCTTTACACCTTCAATCCATACTTAATTTTAAAGGAAAAGCACTATTGATTTAGCTACGCCAATGCTACCAGACACACCTGGCCTAATTTAACGTTATCGAGTCCCAATTAAAGCTAACTGCCACCAAATGGCGGAACATTGCCAGTGTTTTAACAAGACCAACTTCACTCAACCGCATGTCATTTTATTGCTCCCCCATAACACATAATTGTCTGCGGTTAAACCCACCCTTAAATACTTAAGCGAATCGTGCGCACTTCGGCACTACGCATCGCAAATAATTCCACAAACAAGCCGTAATCATACCTATACATAATTTGTATAATTATTTGTCATTTGTAAGTAAATTGCTTTGAATTTTATTTAATGTCATCTTCCGTAGCTTCGGGCCCTTAATGTTTCGAGTTACGCCTGTTTTCATAATATACAACATGTGTTATAATAACAATAAATATATTTTCTTAACTGTCATTTTCGAATTTGTTTTATTTGTCCTCCGGACAACGACTCAAGCATACACTTGCCTGCGAATTACATTCAGCAGAAAAAAAATACCGAAATCACATAAAACCTCTTCATATTGCATAAAATAATCGAAATGTGTCATTACAAGTTCTAAATAATAATTTAAAGGTTGGTTATGAGGAGTTAAATGTTTGAAAGTGTGGATATAAAAAGTGTGGCGAGCGCGACAGTGCGAGCGTGGGCGGCGACAAGCTCAACACATTTGTTACGATGACGACCGCCGCGATTTTATTATTATTCATTTACCGTGTTTTAAACAGAATCAGATATAGTATTAGGCGATCGCATTCCCCACTCAATTGTTAAGATATCAGGCCACATGAGCAGATCGACATTTCAATTCATAAAGATAGTGAAGATTGAATTTAAAAATAAAATAGGTATGTCTTATCTCAACTATACGACACCTAGGGGTTTTTATGAGTTAGAGATGAGAGATTACACTTATAGTAAATAGGATGAAGAAATAGTGCTGTCTTTAATAGGTATAAAAAGATCTATTCAATAACACTTTAATATCAATTATGATTGAAAATTGCCGAACAGTCCCCGCAATTCATTACAACAACTGTTACCATCTAATCATGGAGTTATACGGCTCCAAACTACCTCATATAGGTACGACCAATAAATTAAATTGAAATGGACTTGACTTGAGACACAAAAATTGGTAAAAAAACATTGTTGTCTTCGGCTTGCTCACCCACGGGTAATAATTGGCGTATGAAAAAATACAGGAAGTCATTAGTGGCAAAGCGAGCGAGCGGCATCTATTTCACGAGAATGGTCGTTCCAATACCGGGACTGCGTGTCACACCGGACTTCAAGGTGTGAATAGGGTTTGTAGATATTTTCTCACACACTGTTGTTTTTTTTTGTCTTGAAGTGCTATTTAAAAGTCAATTACTAATGGCTTTTGAAAAATTGCCAGATGCATGATATGTATTTAATTCTGTGTTATCAAATACTCACAAAACCTCTCGGGAAGTGACGCTTTAAATTTGAAAGATCACACCAAGCAGTGCACAGGCCTTTGGTCTAGAATATAGACCAAAGCCTTACTGTGCCCGCTTCATCTGGACTTCTAGATGAATAGTTCAATTCGGATTATCAAAAGTTGTAAGCATATGAGGATCTAGTTCAAGTTACGCGACGTTCTGACAGGAGGCGAACAACATTCGTCACTAATAAGCCTTGTGTCCTCGCAATTTGACATTTCAGACATTTTAATTCACTTTTAATTCGACTTATGAATAGCTCTTTTACGCGGTTTGTACATCATTTTATATTCATTAATATGATACTAATGTGTCTCGTTATATGTGGCCAGTGTAGTGGGACGAGTGGCCGTTACCGATCTGTGTCACCCATTGTCGACTGTTCCTACGATCATTTCGGCAACAAATCTTTTTGTTCGCCAGTTGTTATAGTGGCTGTACGGAAAACGGTTACAAGAGTAATTTGTAGCAATAAACGGTATTTAGAGCGTATCTAATTTCGTATTTTAAACATTATCTTTATCAATTTCTCGAATCGTAGATGCAGTAATTCATGTCTTCTGGAAGTTTTTTGAGACTTTGATGTTAATGTGTCTTATTATGGGCAATTATTTATGCAAAGATAATAGCTCACAGCAATAATTTTTAATTACACATCGTTAATTTATGTAACACGTTCAGAATTTAATGCTTTTGTAAGCTGAGTTTAAATATGATAATGTTATACACAAAATCGTTGGTTCTGTAGCCGGATTTACGTACACTGACTTGTGAAATGTTTACTTCGACAAACAAAAACTCTGTTCGAACAATAAGCGTTTGTTCCTAATTACTAGATGGACTGCACTAAATAAGAAAATATCCTAAACTTGTTCATTCGTACCCACTTTTACCATTCTTACATTGAGAAATGTTTTAGTGTTAGTTTTATAGACTGTTTACACAACAAATGTGGAATTGCGATGGGGTGGAGTGCGTCGAGCGGAGAGTCGGAGACCCAGCACTGCGTCATAAAGCGAGTATTCAGGAACGACACCCATAAAACCTTTATGATTAGTCAAACCGCTGGCGAGGACGATTCATTATGGGCCATTATGCGTCGTGTTTATCGACTTACTCTATACAAGCCAATAAAATAACGAACGACCGAGATAAGAGGTGGACAGTCCTCTAATCTCCGGAACAAGGGACACTAATTCGATTGTGGTTTTGGTCGAGCCTTTTTTTGGGGTTTACGGCACAAATTGAAGTGTTAAAAAAACTACAAATTGGCTTTTTCGAGGGCCATTCATTAGTTCCACGCTGAATGGCGTTCGTTGTGTCGTTTTCGCTCAATTAGTTAAACGGAAATTCGAGCTTCGGCGGTCGCACACGGCGCGCGCCCCGGCTCCGCGTCTCCCGTGAAATATTACGACGTTTTAAGTGTTGCCATCAGCATTACGATTATACTGAAATGGAATAAACTATGTTATAGTAATTTGTCGCCTCATAAATATAAAATTTATATCAGTAGGTTTAGATATCCATAAGTTGAATGCAGATAGCTAATTGAATTAAGCATTCTATTAAAGGTATCAAAATTTACATTTGCATTAGTGTTATTTTGTATTCCAACACTGTTTTAAGCTTTCACGGTTCATAACTATACTTAAAATGTCACTTACGGGATATCTTCCGTGATTATTTATTGTTTTTGAGCTCCCGAGATATTTCGACGCTGTTGCAAGCCGGCGTTGTTGTTGTTGTTGTTGTTGGGTGAGTTGACCCGCGATCATGGCGCTTGCAACAGCGTCGAAATATCTCGGGAGCTCAAAAACAATAAATAATCACGGAAGATATCCCGTAAGTGACATTTTAAGTATTTTGTATTCTATTCTATACATATTAGATCTAGATTTTATTACAATGATTTCTCCGAAATCTATTTACAAATAGAAGATATATTATAGGAGTTATGAACTTTATGAGACAGTCAGCGTTTAGAAAATATAAATTCTGTTATGCTCAATGGTTAAGAATGTTATTGAAACATTAATTAGATACAAGAGCTGAGTTAAGAGTACTGGTTTGGCACGGGCATGTCTGCTAAAACCGTTAATTAAGTAATTCATTGAATAAATTAGTAACTTGTTCCTCACAGTCAATCAGGCTGTATTATCGTATCGGTGATAGATTGCTGACAAAGTTATTCGAAATATTTAACTTTCTATTTGTCTACACACTTCTATGGAATGGTTACGAAACTTATTCGCAATAATAAGAGGTATAATATTATTCTGCTTTCACACTCGTTGTATATTTCTAAACAATTTGACAGCAAACATTACAATATTATAAGCGACAAATTGACTTCCTTCGCTAATGGTGAAAGTTTTCGCGAATGCAAAATACATAGATAGGTACTGCATATTTTTAAAGATGTCTTGTTTTTCATAAAATGATTAAGTTATAGGTATCTTAATGTAAGAATAAAAAGACCCATAAAACGAAAACACATTTGAGATAAAAGCTTTACAATTTCCGGTGTTTTTTTATCATGCATGGAAAACACTAGATGGAAATTAAGGTTAAATGATGGCACAGGCGGATGATGCACTATTATTAATATATGTGGGTAAAAAAAAAATATGTTCTTGAGAAAAACTCACATGAAAAGTTCACATAAAATGTTCGCTACTCTGTGAAAAGGAGAAGAATGAATTTTTTCCGTGTTTGAAGAATAAACAGTCCTGAATCACTAAAACTGTTTTTGTTTTATAATGATGGACCGGTATTTGGTTGTTACTTTTTCACGATGATTGTCTTCTGTTTTGTTTGATTAAATAACTAACGGCCAAGGCTTTCTTTGATTTTTCTATGAATAAAGTGATAGGTAGGCTACGAGAGTAGACATATTAACTGGCAGTTATACGTAAGTAAGTTATAGAAAATGGCCTTTAATGAATTGTGCCTAAAATAATTCTAGGTCTTTTAAATAGGTGTACATGTAGAAGTTTCAGTTTAAGTGAGTAGCTCGTGGCTAAATAATAACAGCCGCTCGGGTCGATCTTTAGGTTAAGCCGTCCTTGCCTAGGTGGGTCTGTGGATGGGTGAACACCCTAACATACCGAGTTTCCTCCGTGCCTCGGAGAGCACGTAAAGCTGTTGGTCCCGGCTGTCATTTGTGGATCTTTGACAGTAGTTACAGGTAGTCAGTCGCCCAAAAAAGTCTGACAACCAGGTTTACCAAGTGGGATCGTATTACCCAGTACAAACTGGGTTGTGGAGGTCAGATAGGCAGTCGCTCCATGTTAAATACTGGTATTCAGCTGCATCCGGTTAGACTGGAAGCCGACCCCGACATAGTTGGGAAAAGGCTAGGCAGATGATGATGTAGAAGTTTCAGTTTAATCAGACATTTTAGGTAAGTCTATAGGTGCCCAATGCGTGTATATTTTAATTCTCATCGTATCGTTAATACAAATATGAATAGATAATCTCTTAACGTTTAGCATATAAATTGCCATTTAAAGACTCACAAATAAGAATCTATTTGTTCCCCGTTTCATTGAGCCCACGCACATCCGCGCAGGTGACCAATCCACTTACACATTCTTTTACCTTAAAAACAAACACAATAAGTTGATTTTAACACATTTAGCGTATCGTTCGTATAGTTAAAAGCTGTATAATAGCGTTATCTTAGGGCCGGTACTAAATTGGGATGTCTCAGGCGAGCGTGGCGGGGCCTTATCAGTTTTGTCGTGTTCATCTTGAGTTGTGTTAGGCTTTACTCGGGATATTTATGTCGCCCCACGTCGGGTGGCGAGTTCTGGCGAGCGCGAGCCTACACGCGACAATGTCGAAAACTTATTGTTGACGTCGCGCAAGGAATGTAGAATTCTATTCTGTTTTCATACAGAAATTGTATTGATATTTACAAGAGAATGGCGTAGGCTGGAGATTTACCTATAGCTTACTCTGATTTTGATACGTGCACCTAACTTTACTATTTGATAAGGCACGAAGGCATCATTCTGACTAATGATTCAACACATGACAACAATACGTCGTAATTTAAACAAAGATGTCGTTTATGATCGTGGGCGCATTATAAAGTGACAGTAACGGACGGATAACCGGCGATAGCGCAGCGACAACCCTTGCCGGACGCATCGGTTTGATGCAGCGCTTTTTTGATACTCTTTCACATTTTTTTTCACCTTATTGTCCGTGGTCCATTGATAAACGGACAGGTATACGTACTCAGACAGGCGCCAACATTCCTCGCTCCGACCTCACACTTACTCGTTGCCTTATAAAAACGGGCACACTTTTTTATATTAGCACTTTTTGGACTTATTTGCCTCCCTTTGTGTTCATCGCTGTTGTTTGTTTTGGTTATTAAAGCGGCTGTAGGAAGTGGACGCGATAAACCTATTGGGCCTAAGCGTTTTATTGTACCAATTTTGGATATCCGTTTTCATTTCACTTAGAGATACTGAGAGTCCCGATGTCCGTTCGTAGTCACTTATTTATTTGTGTGAGCCAAATGATATCCATTAACACCTCGCCGAGAACGTAGTTACGTAATAAATGTACATGTATGAGAATGTCATAAAAACTGTAGGGTAAGTAATGTTGTTAGTTGTCGCGTTCCAAGACGCATGTATATTTATTAGCATAATGTGTTCATGTTAAATGTTTTTGCCAGGTGTTAATTATAAAATTAATGGCACAAGCTGAACAGGTTGGTGCGTTTGTCGCTCCGGGCAATAAATTTAGCAAGAACAATGCGGAACTAATCGCAATAGCATTTTATGAATGGGTTGTAGCGTGTGACAAATATTTGAAAGTTGTGATGTCGCCGGCTATCGTCCATGGCAGCCGAGTGTCCGGAGTTACCATCTGACGGACAGCTAGGTTCACTGACACCCATAGACTTAGCCCATCATTAATTAGGAAGTTACCTATATTTAAAACATTGCTTTTACGATCCCGGATACTATTGTAATGTTTCTTGTTTCCCTAAACGACAGATTTTACGTTGGTATGATTTTGTGTAGAAGAAAAGCTATCATGTAATTTATGAAGTGTGAATGATCCGTGTGACATATCCATCGTTTTTTTGATTGGATTGCTACATTTTAGTGTTCATTTCTTCTAGTTAATTAGAAGGGTCATTGAAAAGCACTATTAAAATGAATGCGTAGGTATAGGTATTTATTTAAATTGATAAGTTGTAGATATCAATGAGGATTGCCTCAGCGCCCTCAGCCTCAGGCGACATGAGCCTCCTTGGCAGCCTACAACCTGTCTATTTGGAGCGGTGTCTCTAATTAGGCACAATTAGAGCGCGGTGGGTTCCGCCTCTGGGTTCTCAAGAAATTAGTAAAGGGCGCCGCAAGCGCAGCGTCACCGGGTCCTTTGCAAGCGCCACCTAATCGCTGCGTTTACGTTCCTAGTGCAATTTTGATTTATTTGCCAAACGGGTCATTTCCGGCACTAAATGACCATTTCGGATTGTTTAGATTTCATTCATGGGTTTTTATGTTTCGACTAATTTGTGGAATGAAATGTGGGGAAGTTAAATTACGACAGTTTTTTTTGTCTTTTCGATAATTTGTTTATGTTTTCAGTTTTATGTGAATGGCAGGTACCTACCTACGTTAATTCAGTTCCAAACCTGATTCGATGTCAGTTTTTTAGATTACTACGGTTTTTGTGAGAACTGACGCTGCGGCCTTGCATCTGTCTCTACTCTACTCAGATGATTTACTAACATATAGGTAATTTGCAATGTACTTACATAGATAAATAGATACTCTGACATGGATAATTACCTATGTAACCACATTTTATAAATTGCAAGCAATCTAATGTTGTTTGTAATGATTTCCCATGATTGCGTTGGCCTTAGAATCTATTATTTGTTATTAGGAACGAAGTCAACCACAACTAGTGGAATAACTAAGAAGTAATTTTCCATATCGAAATCATTTTTGATTCGTGATTATGTGTAAGGTAATACACCTAGTTAGGTACTTATTGTCTTCTGCTTAACGTTGTTATTATACGTATTTATATCTAATCTAAAGCTTGGAATGTGCACTGCGGGATTTTCCTTTAATTCTGTGGAACTTGGATTAAAAACAGAACTAATTGCTGTTGCTCATGAGCGCACCTAAGTGTCTGTACCTACCTATTTATTCATCCTTTAGTTATGTACAGTCGTGGTCTTTTCCGCCTGTTAAAATTTTTTTCGCTTAAATCATGCGGAGGCGCCGAGCCACTCCACCTTAAAGTTTAGGCCTATTAGGAAAGCGTCAACTTTAGCGCGCAAAATAACAATAACTCTCGTTTGGCATGTGTCGCCGATCGGTATCTTTTCATTAATTATTTCTATATAAAGTCAACGGGGCGGGGATAGAGAGCGTTTCTATGTTGTAAGTGCAAGCAAAAATTAGCTTAGTGGTGATCAGGCGGGAGTGTCCTCGATAGTACCTAGCTTCTAACATCTTGTGGTATTTCATGATTCTGTCTGGACTAGATGGGGCTTCAACAGCATGATTAAGATCAGCTCTTTTTCCGTATTTTATTGGCCTATAAAGCATTTGAATACTTACAGCATGTTGTCATATAAGTCAAATCGCTTATCATAGTACATCTTTTTAATTGTTTAATGTCAGGGTGCTAATTTGAACTCAACAAGGGGGATGTTGTAACATCACTATTTAGTATTTAATTAGTGTGTACACCACTAGATATTATCTATGGTTCCGGTTTATAATACCTGCCACGTTCCAGCAAGGCACTGCTATCCCGCTGCTGATCCCGTCTGTAATACTACTCGTCAACTGTCTTTATAATAAAATGTGTAGGTACCACATGTTAATAAACCAAGTCTAATCAACGATATCTTTCATTCCAACAAACATAACATTGGCCACTGGAACTTATGTTTCTTTTTATATTTTTACTGTCCAAAATATTTTTATTCGCGGTTAGATGTTATTATGACCTTTAGTCGCTTCTTCTGACACCTGAAAAATTATGTGGCTTGATCAAAACAGCCTCCAACAGGTATACCAACAATCTGCTTCATGAGTATTAGACTGACTGATCAATGCGGGGTTATTCTACAGATGGAGTCCCTACACACAAATGCCAGCAAATTTTAATCTAAATTCGATTCTCGATTGCTCTACAGCGATGCGAATACCAGCACATCCCTGAAGGCGCCTATATCGATTATATTGACGTTAGCTATTGACATAGGACAATGTGCCTGTTTGATTAGCCCTGCCGAACAAACACGACATTAGCTTTGTTTTGCTGACGATCAATCGGTAGGGGTCGTGTTATTTGCACGGGATCGCTTCGCCTTACCAAATACGAGAAATTTTGTCACAAGGCCGCAAAATTTAAAGGTAAATTCGAAGTTTTTATGGATTTAAATGGAATGACAAATATTTTGGAGATAGTAAGAGTAGTAAGAGTTCTGTTGTGTTTTGTGTTTGTTTCTTCATTGAATTATCACCTTTTAACTGATAATAATGGGTATAATCCTCTCAACATTCTAGACTTTTTTCATGGACCGGTAACCTGGCAGCTACAGGTTACAGGCTGTTAGTGTAGTCCTGTTTTAAATACTAGTAGGTCATTAGTGATAGTTAGCTACTTACCTCTTCATCGATTCAATACAATACCTGTTTTCCTACAAAGGTACAAAAGTACAAGTTTACATACATCCATGGCAATAAGTATATCCGAATATCCTCCATTTTTTTAAAACAGCTTTCTTTCTTCCATTCACAACCGGTTGAGAAATTCCTTTTGAAAGGACACGTAAACGTTGAACACATCGATTAAATCAATGAAAACCACCAGTCAAACATTGTGTCATCGAAATCCTTGGTACCTATTGAATTATTCTTATCTCTCCACTTACAATACTGCGTGTGATGTCATCGGAGCCCGAGCAGGTATCATTAAGTACCTTTAACTTGGCAACCTTATTTTTACACATATTGAAAGACACCTTCCAGTCTTATGAGTAAAAGATAAAGTTCAATATTGAAGAGGAATGAGTTCGGTAATCTTAAATAAGGTTGTATTTGTTATCTGTGTCCCGACTTGTGACACCTCGGTCAGACCGGACGGATGGAGTAGTATCCGACTAGGAGACTCCAATAACTTTTTTATGAAGTTATTGTAATTATAATTCCTTATTCAAAAATTCACACTCCATTTCATTAAGTCGAGCAACGCACAGCACACAGCAGCAGTGCTCATGCTATGAGTGCCGTTTCATTAGAAACAACTCCGAAATAAGTTAGGTAAACCGAAGACAAACTAGATAACAAGATATGCATTATGCATGAACCACTACACTTAGCTCATGTGCCGTGTCGCTCTTCTACAGTTGCTAATATGCCTTATAGATACACGATTTTCCAAAAACAATTTCCACTGGCAACCTGCTTGGCCAAAAAAGTTGCTACGAAATTGCTAACGCTCTCCTGAAAAAAATCCGAAATTTAATTGAATACAATTTTTTTGTAAGATAATTTCGATTATCATGTAGGTACCAAACATGATAATCGAAATTGTTTTCTTTTCAGGTAATCACAGAAAACGAATTATATCGAAAACATTAAGTAAACCTAATGAAATAGCTATACAATCATCTACAAAAAAGCAACTTTATCCCAACATATTTCAAAATCTGTAGCCAAGTTTGAACAGGGACGTGCGTAAGAGGCGCCAAGCAGATTAGATGGCCGCGCTCGCTTCAAATTAATTTGTTTTAAGACTCATAAACAGACTAATTAACCAATTAACATTAGATTCAAGTGTGAGTGCGATAATACTTCTCGATGTAAAATCGAATGAGTAAACAAATCGAATTTAAATTGGACCCGAGTGACATCGATATTCATCAGGTACCACTTTTATTCACACAAAGATAAGTCTGTGACGATTAATTTTGTTCAAGAATTTTATTTTATGTTTATTTAATTGGTGAATGGGTGCTTCCTTATTAATGTGAAAGCATTAATTCTTCAATCAATCCTTCGACAATCTATTAATCAATGTACTACTTCTATGTAATGCCACCAATAACATTAAATATTATTTTCAAGACATTGAAAATCGATATCAATAAAACATTAGTTGAAAGTTTGAAAGAATGTTATTCACAATGTCTAATGATATGTTAACGAAATATTAATTCTGCTTCCAAAGAATAGCGAACCACGGATAGTAATAGTTGAATACGATCATAAACCTTCAGTTATTAAAGTTTTAATAGTCAAATCCATCATAACAGAGCATCAAAGCCACAGCAATTTATTCGTTCAATGGTTTCGCTACTCACTTTTTATTAATCCACGGTACATTCCGACGCGTAGGCGAACTCAAAAATTCTCACAGAAACGAACATTTAATAATACGAATGAATATAATGCGATTCAAACGATTTATTTTCCGTGTAAGCACATCACGTACGAACTAAATCATCGGTCGGAGAGCCGAAAAATATACCAGAATCGCTCCTATTAGCTTACGATGGGATCATTCGATACAAATAGTATGAAATCGATTCGTATCGAGACTAAACACTACAATCAGCGACGACTCGTTGCAGCTGTTAGTTATGCGATCGGCGTCATCCACTAAAATAATATGACACAGCCATTTCTGTATCTCCTTCGTGCACCCAAAAAGGAAAACTATTGATATGGCCATAATTAAGTGTAGTGGTGTAGCGATCGCAGAAAAGAATCTTAATCCTCAATTTAAATTTAATGTTTGGAAATGAATTTGCAATTTGTGGTATTGCATAAACGCTAAATATGTTTAGTATGATGGAAGTATCGGCTACTGAATTTTAAATAAAAAAAAACCCGGAGCTTGGCAGTATGGTAGTCAGTTCCATAATCAGACATAAAAACACATTGATTGATTAAGAATAAAAACGTCAGCATAACTATATATTTTTATTTTCTCATTCAAAACATTGGTTATAAACATAAGCGCAACAAACACTCGTTGAACCTAAAATATTGCTTTGAATATTCAAGCATAAACTTGGTAACTCCAAACCATCCTTGTAAAAAAAGCCCGTGTTGTAATATGTTGACGCTACCAAGGCCAGGGATCAACGGCAGACATTGTAAGTGGTTACCCATGCTTTCAGAGCCTATAATTTGACAATATTTTGTGTCATTTGGGCTTTATTATTACTTACGCCATTACACGACTGTGGATATAACGTTAATACACGAACAGCGCCGTCCGAAGGCCCGATTAAGGGCGCTGTAACCACAGGTTCCCCTAATTCAATATTAAAAGCATCCTACGACGTGATCGCCAACTAATAATAGTTTAATTTGGTGAAATGTCCCTGAGAAAATGACGGAATGTCAACCTTTTTCTAATGTTTTTTTGAACGTCAAAATGAAATAGCTCGTTTCGAAATTTTTTGATCGGAATTACAGTGTTTACAAACACGAATTTTAGTAATAATGCCAGTTCTATTGCAGTTAAATCGGACATTACTGCCTGTTATGATGTATCATTAGATCATTAATGTGTTTCGAACATATGTAATGATTCCTTTTTTCGGAAAACATCGGAAAACGAGCTTTCAGACCTCTCAGCCAAACATTTAATTATTTTCATTGCTTGTCGTGTGGGGTCTGTCCTAAGGGCCATAAAGGTCCTGTATTTAAAGGCAAATTAATGGGATATTCCGTTAACAAGTTTTGATTTCTTTAATCTATAACCTGAGTAGTTACAAAAATGACTTTTCGCCACTCCCGCACGAAAAGTGTCTTTCCTCTACGAAAACAGTAATATCGCTGGACATTAACACACAGCGCCATCTAGTGCCACACTAAGCAACGAGGCTTGTGTCGTGGACACCAGATAGTTGACATACTACATATATACTTTTTGTTTGTAAATACATACTTATTATACATATAAACATCCATGACTCGGAAACAAATGTCCATGCTCATCACACAAACATTTGTTCCAACCGGGATTCGAACCCGGGACCCTAAGAACGTAAAGCAGCCTCACTACCGCTGCGCCATTCGGGTCGTCAATGTAAGTACGTAATGTAAGTAATGTAATGTCAAGTAATGATCCCGTTCAGAAACTAACCTTGCCTGATTTTTTTATGTTAAGCTTTAAAGATATTTTTAAAAAAATATATTGATTTGCTTTGTGACTATTTAATTTATTTGCCTATGATGACTGAATACTTTCTTGCTGGGAGTGGTGAAAAGTTTTGTATGCAACATGTGAGCAAGTTCATTTGCTATTCGTTTTGTTGAGTCTTTCGCTTACTCAGGATTGAAATTTATAATCACTCGCTGCGCTCGTAATTCTATTTTTCAATCCTTCGCTCGCTCAAGACTCAAAATCAAAACTCATAGGAAAAACGAACTTTCCTCACATGTTGGATAAATAACTATTATGTGTATTTTCAATGAGAGAAAATGCGTTAGATGTGGAAACACTCACTGAAAAAAATTCAGTAGGATAGTTCTGATCTTGAAATAACAAAACCTATATCTCGATAATGAAAAGCAATCCCTAGCACCAGATCAATCCACAACCAACAAAACTAAACAAAAGCAAAACAGAATCATGACATCACGTAATAAAATCTAAATTGAGTCGGTCTGCATTCAGGGGTGGTTGGTTCAATCTAGTTAGGTGTAAATGGAGGCATCGTTTATGTACGGAGCAACGTAATGCAGTAGGGCGCTGGGCTCCCAAGCCATGCATACTAACGCGTTGGGTAATAAGTAGCCTGATTTCATGTTTACCCTCATCTCTATCTCTGGCCTTCGCCCGACGACAACCGCTCAATATACTGCGAATTTGAATGTAAACGGAAAATTTCGCTTGTGACTGGGTTTGATTGTGTGGTGTGTGATTCGAATTGTTTTTGAGTGCATTTGTCGGATTTGGTTTTGTGGAAACTTTATTGCGGTTTGCAATAGTGAAAACGTAGTAAGGAAGAGGAAAATTCTGAAAAATATCGGTATTAGACGGCAATCGAAAGCCAATTGTGTAATCTTCGGCTAAATATGACAACACAACGTGAAGACTGAGCTGTAGGCTTAGCCAAGTTGACAATCTACAATCGTTAACGCTAATAGATAACTATCCAAATGTATGGGAATGACATCATTTCAACGTTAAGTCACGTGGTCGAAACAAATGAATAGAAACTTTTAAGTTCACTCAAAACTGTAAGTTGGCTACGATTTATATGGGATGTAGCGATCACGATTGTAGAAACGAATACATTTAATTCTATCATCTAACCGATGTAAACTTGTCTACGAAGTTCCTATTCGCTTGTTTTGACCACGTGACGGAACGTTTACGATTGGAGAAAGAGAATCGATACGAATCGTTGGTAACTTGGCTAGGCCTGTTGGACTTAAAGACTATCACCTGGCAATCACCACTTTTTTCGATTTCAAACAGTTTTCAGCTTTTGCCAAATATTTTCTGTTGCTGTTACCAGTGTTTAAAATTTTTTGAAATTAAGCAGGTCATGAATTAATTTCAACTTTTTTCTTACTACTACTGTAAATGCGAAAGTTTGTGAGGATGGATGGATGTATAGGATGTTGTTAAAAACTCTTGAACGGATATGGATGAAATTTGGCACACAGATCGTTTATAAACTGGATTAAGACATAGGATACTTTTTACCCAAGTAGTACGATCTCGTGGGATAGTTACCGAACACCACGCGGCTGAAACCGCGGGCATAAACTAGTTTTTTATTATGAATAAGTAACATGCCTATAACGAGCAGCCTTCGATTGTATGTGATGCGGACATAGTCATTAAAGCAAAAAGTGTTGCTTCACAGCTAGGCCATGGGCAGTCATGGTTTATTACGGACCTAAATGCAATAATACTTGTGCGAGTTAGTGTTATTATATAATATAATAACTATGATAATATGACGCTAGCTAGGTACGGGTAAAAAACTTGCATAGTTACACAAACTTAGTATGATAGTGGAAATCGACTCGACATATCATGAAGCATTGAAAAGCAAAATAATATGGTCAAGAAATAGGAAAAGAAATCAAGGTAGTTTCAAAGGTGCGAAGACGAAATAAAGATCACAGCAGCGAAAACATGGATGAGAACGTAAAATAAAACGAGATGGAAAGAAATGGAGGAGGCTTTTGCCAAAGTTGGGCAAACAGACCGGGCTGTCGGCGTCACCGACTCGCCATGCAGAGTCGTTAGATTAAGATAAAAACTAAAATGTAAAAATTCTGTGTCTGAATAAAGGCCTATACAGGGTGTAAACCACCTCATCACGAAGCCGTCAATGAAGCATTATGTACATCAAAGTAAGTAACTTTACGCAAAAATTATTGCTGGGAAACGACTTTTTTTTTTGAGGTGAAAAATCATGTTTTGTGGTAGAACTCAATGTAACGCTCTCAAAACATTGTGCTGACGGATGGATTGAATAGTACGGGGGTCGTGGAGGTTTTTAAAGTAAAAATATTACATTAAAAACTTGATTTAAAAAAAAAAAACTTGTCAAAAAGTTGGAAGTTTGACCCCCAATAGGTATCTCCGTAACGAGGAGAACAAGTGCCTTTCGGCTTCGTTAAGAAGTGTTTTACACCCTTTATTATTATAAGTATGATGGTAGCAAAGACAAAAAGTTTCAGTCCAACGATTTCAGGCAATAACTATGAACTTATTTAGTGATAGCTGGAGCTGTTATGAAGACCTAATATTCTGAAGGGTAATAAAACATTAATAATGGACGAAAAACGTTTCTTTTCTTTCAGAAACCCATTACGCACTACGAGTCTCGCAATACTAACAAATAAACTACCCAAATAAATCAATCACGGTATGTTTGCTGGGACACCTGAGCGGTTCTGCAGCAAAACCTGGCCAACAAGCGGTTATTTAAGAGGGGAAGTAAGTAACTGGCGGTAATCACAATAAATACAATTATGCAATGAACACTTTTTAACAATAGAACATAAATCGACGCTAGGGATGCGATGCGGATGTACGACATGACACTCTAATGCAGAAATAAATATTGTCATTAAAAAACATAACAAAACGGTTATTACAAACGTAGTTTTTACCGATAAAATGACATTTAATGTCTGTTTGATGCTGAATTAAATTCTTATTGTGGTTGCCGGCCATTATTTTATTAATAGCATTATAAATGGAGGCGAATTGTCATAGAGCGGATAATGAGGAGAGTTTTTGTCATGTGTCCTTTGCCGTCACCGGCTATTAAGTGCGACCCTGCGGCCTGCGCCCGCGCCGCCCGCGCCGCGCCTCTCCCAGCACGTATCACTTACGAGACGTTATTTAGGGCATAATTGTCGAAAACAGTCGCATGTAGACGAAACTTTTTGCTTCAACAATACTTAGATATGTTTAAAAAGTTTTTATAAAACGGTCACATTTTTCCGTTCTGTGTCTAGTAATGGGAATTCTGTTTTTAAATTGTTCGACAAACTGTAATAGTCCAAATGACTTTAGAACATGGCAACCTGCGGCGGCGACGAGCTCGGGCGCCCGGCGCACGCGCAGCGTTGCGTAAAAAGCACTGCGAACGGCGAGCGGTGCTTAATGCAGATAATGAGACCATCATCGTTTACAGAAGTAAGTTTAATTAACGTAAAAAAGCGCGTTTACTCTAACCGCCGCGTTATCGCGACCATCTCGCCACTTATAATGACTTTTGTTCATTATTTTGTTGCTCGCTGTACGTGTCTGAGCCGTTTCCGGTCGCGCTGGCCATCTAAACACCAATTTTATGCTTATGTGACTCTTTGATTTCATATGTATGTGCGCTCATTTTAGTTTCAATTTGGGAATCTGTTTAATTAATTTTCAGCCATAAAACATAGTCTGTTAGATAACATCGCTGTGGAAAGTAGGATTTAGGAACTCGTAGGTATAATTAGCGTAATTGCTAACTGTTCTTCGTAAGTATAGCGCTGCGATCTCGGCTTTGTTAAGAAATTAGATAAGTTTTACATTTTGAGTTTTATTTTTTTCGTTGTTGTTTTCCAAGAGAAGGTAGAGTCAGTGGTTTTCGATCCACATTCAGCATCGGGAAATACTAGGTAATTCGATATTTCAACTTTTAGAGCTGATTTCCTATTCGTATAAGGAAATGTTGATGTTTTACCGAACAGTTTTAACTTGCTGGAGTAAGTAGTACATTTCATGATTTACATTAATTTAAAAGTTTTGGGTTTTTACAAAGTAAACATCGTTTATTTTAAATATGTAAGCATTGACAAACCTTGTATTCTAGTTTAAGTGAAATATGGTGACCATTAGTGTTCTATTTGTGTTTAGCTATAATAGGAATACATAACCTATGACATAAAATACTTATAAAAACAGAAAGAAAGAAACCTGAAACAATAAACTAACCTAGGTTTTTCGCCATCTATGTACACAAAAGTAGGTAGGTACAAAATTAATAGTCATGCACACATGCCATTACATTTTCACGCTCCGAAGCGTACATTGCTCAACACAAGTTTCGGAACTAACGTTCATGGTGATTCTTACATAACTAGGTACGCATTATGTGCCCGATTGTACATTGTACATAATGTTACCGCTACTCGTTTTATCATGCAGTGAATTGTTTTTAATGACTATATTTAGGTTTTATTGTGGTGTGTTACGGGTATAGTGTCTAGCTATTGCTATTGCCTGTTGCCTGAAGCGACGTAACAATATTGTGTCTGAAGATGGAGTGACTGAGAACCCGAAATTATCTTGCTTTCAGTTCCAAGTACATTAGGTACAGTTGCAGGCAATTAACACATGCAATTAATGGCCTGACTCAAAACTCGTTTTTGGTAAAGTATAATCTATTCTATTCATAAAGGGTGTAAAACACCTCTTAACGAAGCCGAAAGGCACTTGTTCTCCTCGTCATTGCGATCATTTTTTTTCGACACCATACCTGGGAACCTTTTAGTTACGGAGATATTGGGGGTCAAACTTTTTGGTATTTTTTTTTTTAAATACATGTTTTTAATGTACGATTTTTACTTAAAACACCTCCACGGCCTCCGTACTGTTTAATCCATCCATTAGCACAATGTTTTGAGTGCGTAACATTGAGTTCTACCACAAAACATGATTTTTCACCCCAAAAAAAAAGGTCGTTTCCCAGCAATAATTTTTGCGTAAAGTTACTTAGTTTGATGTTCAGAATGCTTGGTTGACGGCTTAGTTGACGGCTTGGTTTACACCCTGTATTTATGTATTTCTTTACAAGATTAATTATAATTATAGACAGTAATTTAAATTGGTGATGTTCTTCTTCGAAGTACCGACTCAAGGATCCTCTTATAAAATTGAGTAAGTAGGTACCTAAAACCTGTCTCGTGTATATACGATGTCACCATAGCTAGCTACTAGTCGACAATAAATTTGCAAAACGACAACATTGAACGCGTTTACCAAAGATGTGATTAATTAGTTAGATTTTAACCAATTATTTAGTACACGTTGCGTTTAAACTTTTTTTTATACACGTGTTTATTTTACTTTTTGCCTAAATCTAAACATGTATTGTATTTTCCCAATAATAATATAACTATTTGGGAAAAGGAAAAGCAAAGGGTTTGGATTTAACCACCTCTTTGCCGGTTTCTCAGTTTCCTGAGATCTGTAACCTTCTATAGAAAATATAATTTAAACGATATCATAAATGAATATTTAATTAATTTTGTTCTTTGAATTTATTGTCAATATAACGCCGTGACTCTGTTAATAGATTTTATGACTAACCTAAAGGTTACAGAGTCAAATAAAATAAAACGAAATTAATGATTTTATCGAATAGCTATACCTTCCAGATCAGCCTTTCTATGAAAAACCATAAATTAGTGCCAACAGCAACACGATGAAGGAGAGATATAATGGAAATACCATCACCGCAATTAAAGGTATAAATAGACCACGAAACAATAACCTGCATGTCTTTTAAAATTAAATTCACTTCGAATTACGATTGTCTCGTTACCTAAGTACACGAGCAGTTGCATCACATGTCCTTTTGTAGGATATAATTTTATTACCAATTCAACTTACCCGACCGCAACAGTAATAGGAAAGATCAAAAAACGCAGTCGACATAAATTCTTGAACGCACAACAAAAAAATATATGAGCTAGTATCAAACAGTTTTACATTTGCAAGTGAACACTGAACAGTAATCATTAATGTAGGTTACACACAGCCTATTAAACTGTCAGGGAAATAGTCAATAGGCGCGTAAAAAGAAATTAGTACCGTGGTTGTGTAACTGGCTTTATAACTAAGTTAGTGCGTTTACAGTGAAGATATTGTCAGCGAATCACTTCTAGACACAACAAAGAATATCTGATTAAGGGTACGCGAGCACGCGAACTATCTCGCATGCGCAATGTAGCGTCAACTTTTTACTCTTCCCAAGATTGCTTGCACAACGATCAAAATTGTGTGATGTTGGTAATACTGTATAACAGTGTTGCGTCACCAACCTAATAATCTTGGTGGAACAAAGACGAGCAATTAAATAAGTATTTGTTAAGTTTGCTGAAGTAAAAACTCTAAATTAATGTGCCAAGCTTCCTGATAATGAGTAATTATTGCAATTAGAGTACGGTCAGCGAGTTAGCTGTCAGGTATTTTATTTGTGCTCGCCTTGTTTAATTAATTATATTATTTAATTAACGCATGTCATGCTGCTGATCTTTAAGGTAGGGTTCTTTTTAAATGAACAAATTAGTTTTATACTAATTTGGTACTTTTTTATACCGAAAAGAGATTGTTGCTTTGTTAAATACAGGACGTAGACACGTAGTAACAATCTGGGGTATGTTGAGAAGTGAGTAAACCTAGTGAAATTTTAAATGTTTTTTCCATCGAATCCAACTAAGACAATCACTAATGGAGACTACACTTATGCTAACTGGAGAACCCACTTTACATATATCTGATAGCTAGATTGTAGTAAAACAGTAACCCACTTGTTAAGGATTTTTGCAGTTTTTCTTGGCTTTGGAAATGGAATTTTAGATTTGAATGCAGAACATTAAAAAGTAAAACAATACACGTATGCACATGCTGACGCTACAGCGAGGGGGAGAGCGGGGTGCGCAGCGCCGGCGCAACTCGCGACACAATTATGTCATTCGATCACAACAATTACGTGGGAATACATGGGATCTCTATACAATTATTGATTTTGTTAGCTGCGCCCACGATGATTATAAATCGCATGTGAAATGATAATAATCTCCGAGATTATTCGATCAACTGCGCTTTTCTTACACGCTGATCTAGGTGAAAATAAAACGTTAGATGAATAAATGTAGCTTTTGATTCTAGATGTCGAAAGAACACCAGAGGCAGGAAGAGTAACTTAAAACCTATTCATCATATGCGCATGAGTGATTTTTGGGCTAAGTCGTTCCTGGCTGTATGCCATATGGGGTTTGCTTACGCCAAAATTGGTATACTTTTATAGAGTCAAGCAGATATCGTATGGAAATGAACAATTCTAAATTTAGTATTTATTTTAGCTAAGATTAGGTGTTTAATGGTAGGTTATTGATTAGGTTTTAAGGTGATCTTTACCTGCAGTGTGATCCAACAGTTTTATTCGTTAACGATTTTGTATTCTATAACATTATCATACGAAGCGATATTAAAAGTCGCATTCAACAAGAACAGTCGCCACACGGTCTACATATCAAACATTCATTAACCACTAAAATAATAATTCAATAACTTATGAATGAAGTAGAAATTGCCATGATATCAAGAAACCGTGACTGATTGGCTACAACGTTTGATAACACTTCCGGAGCCACATCCGATGACGTACCTAACCTTGCTGTATTTTTGGAAGACTTCATTAACAAAGGGCACATGAAAGACCAGCCGCACCAGATAAGTGCAGAAACACAACACGCGCGTTACAATTGTAATTAAAAGCAACGATTCCTTGGAAATCGATAGCAAAAAAAAAAACTGAGCGCGACTCAATACCGAGAACGGAAACGCTCGATAAACGCTCTAGTTTGCCGAGTACGAACTGCTAATAAATTTATTATCATTTAAAATTATCATATTTGTAATATAAATTGCGAGTAGGAGCCATAAGAGTGGTGTGATTAGAGTTTTTCAGGTGATGGCTGGCGGCGGGAAGCGTGAAATTACTGCGGACGCACACTCGAACCTGTCTGCTGCGGTGTGGGTGCGGGCCCGAGCGGAGCTAGGCTATGCGGCGCGAGTGTAGATGTTTCTGCTATCATGGTGATGGCGATTGAGACAGATGTAAATTCTAACATCTTAATAAAACTACTTTTTTCCCCAAAAGAATTAGACAGAGGTGTCGTACCATAGTACACCCACATTTCGTTAATAGTGTTCCATGTAGGTATTACTATCAATCCAGATTCCGTGCTGCGAATGAGAATTTCTAGTGAAAAAACCCAAAGTCAAAAATTGCGAGTCCGGCCGCAATTTTCGACTATCGGGTTTCTGGTTTTATCGTTATTAGATTATTAATATTTTCCTTGTCATAAAGGACATTCGTGAGGAAACCAGCATGCCTGAGAGATATTTTTCGACGGCATGTAAAGCTAAGTCAGAGGCATAAAAACTGTGACGCCAGGTTAGGCAATAACCACACGATTGACGATAAAGAAGAAGAAGAGTTATTTATAAGACGTATCTTATGACATATCTATAAACGTATCTTCTACAAAACTTTTTGACAATGAAAAACCTTAAACTTGAACAAACAACACCCATTTTCATCGCAAACATATCTTATGTACCGCATACGGCATACCTAACTTCTTTACGTAAATGCCGCCTGTGTGAGTGCAAGCACACATCCGTGGTACTTTCAATAAACGCTTAGGAGCATTTGTACTATTAAATAGCCTTACATGCGATTAAACGTCCACGCGAGCGTGAAATGAAAATTCTAAATGCAGTATACAGATGGAATTCGCTGGAAGTCGTTTTTTTACTCCATATAATTCATTTAATGGTTCTCTTGACCCAAGTAGGTATTGTAGTTATGGAAGCGTCATGTATGAGGAATATTATCGATTGCTTCATTAACAGCTAGTTGAGGTCACTTGGGTTATAAATTTTCATCGATGTAAGCTATGATATGATAAAACATGTTATATAGATACTTTTCTCAGGCAGGATCTAGTAGCCATTAACGTAAAATATCTAGGTTCCGATGTGTTGAATAGCACATTTATATGATAATGTTAAAGTTTTTTGTGCATCAGCACACGAAGGGATCTAAGTTTGGTGCTATAAATGTTAACCTATCTAGAATTCTAGACGTAGTAAAAACATATTAGAAAAATAATTAACAATAATAAAATCAACTCAACAGCAAAATGTACTCATCACGTCATCACCGTTGCTTCCTAAGATTAATAAGTGCAGAATTTCGTTGGCTTTTGCAAATAGGAATTTTTGAATTGAGAACAGTAGGATCTTTTTTTTCAATTAGAATCACTCTAACCCATTAACATTTTTGATTTCATCTGTCTGAAATTCTGAAGTGTTTCATCTGATGAATAGGTAGTGTGTGAAGTCATATTTGTTGTTCGACTCTGAATTCGGATGTACTGGTCATTGTTAGCTAAATATTCCAGAAGTAATGATTTCTCTCCCTGGTTCTTGCTACCCCAGAAGAATACTGAGTCACCTCACCTTCATAAGATGACACAACTATGCGTATTGTAAAAGATATTGTATTCGTGTGTGTAGTTTTAATTGTGTATATAATCGCTGGCTGCGCCTGAGTCGGTCTACTGTGACCTAACAGTAATTGCAGCACTTTGCCGTTTTTTCCTTCGGCCATTAGTGCTCTTTACGAGTTGCACTGAGCATGCACGAATTGCACGATATAAGCATTACCATTTATATTAGCGTATTCGTCTGCAAATGTGGAAATAACGTATAAGTTTCCGTGTTGTTATCTAAGAGTAAACTATTTGTTGGTTGTGTAAGTGTTTCATGGTTGTTGTTATTTTTTAAATAGGTCAAAAAATATGTCTGTTGTTGTTCGATTAGAATGATTATGAGAACTTTTTAATACCATTCTTTTCATATGATGTATCTATATCAAATAACTATTACTGCGAGTTCCTTGAATGAAATACATATTATATCTTAGGTTAGGTTTGCCGACTTGGCAAAAGTAAGGTAAGACGCTTCCACGCTAGGCGGAGCGACGATTTTCTTAAGATAGCTAGTGTCAACTGGAGGAGAACCGAAAATCGTGATGAATGGCTTGCGATTAGAGAGTTCAAATTCAGCAGTGGAGGCGGATTACTATGATGTTGGGCAAGTTATTGACTGTTCAATATCCTAAATAGATAATTAATATATAAAAGACACGGTTGGCGCAGTGACTGAGCGATTGGCTGCTGCGCTGCGTGTCGCGGGTTCGAGCCCCGCACGAAACAAGTATTGTATGTCCTTCAGGTAGTTGTTTAAATGTTTGTAAACGCACCCGCGATACAGGAGAAATCCTAGATTGGGGAAACGTTTAAAAAAAAAAACTGACAATAGACCTCGCAGGAGATGGCGGGACGAGCTGGACAAAACCAACGATCAGTGGTCCACATTGGCTCTGGATCGAAGAATTTTGGAAGTCATGGGGAGAGGCCTTTGCCCAGCAGTGGGATTACATAGGCTAACAGTAACAGTAAAAAATGTGAAGTCCCTCCGAAGGGATCCTCATGTTACTAAAGCTAGGAGTGATCAGCTTGGAAAAAATGGTTATTAGAATTTCTTCTGTATCGGCCCGGAGTCTGGATTTATATGCATTTGGTAGTGCTAGCGTAGTCTTATGGAACCTAAACATCACGAGAGAAATCTAAACTAGTACTTACACGCTAGTTAGACTACACAGTACCGAGTACACGTCTGTCAACCACTTCGGGGAATACAAACGTTATGAAACTAATGTTCGTGTCGACACAGGTTTTCTTCAAGAAAAGTGTGGAAGAACAAGTAAATACTTAAAACTATAAGTTATGCGCTGCCGTCGTAAGAAAAAGGGTGCATCTGAGGGAAGGGGTAAGATGCAGATGCGCCGTTTTTGTGTAGTTCAGGTTTTCTATTTTGCTTTAATTTTTTGCGAAGACCCTCTTCGGCTTACGGCGAGGCAGTTTCGGTGCAAGAATTAGAACGACACATATATGTTTGTGTAACGCGCTGTCGCATACAGTAAAGGGCTTAAAAACCTTTGCCCTCTGATAAATATAGTTTTTTTTTTTTTTTAATGTACAACATTTATTTATATTTGGTTTAATTTTCAAAGAATTCTGATAACAATACTGCTAACTGAATTACAAATTAAACTTAGTTTTAGGCTTTTTAGCCAAATGCTAAGTAACCTACAATATTAAGGAGGTTGTTTATGTGGCATTTGGTAAAGGACATTTTTTTAGATCGAAACAGAAATGTATTTTAAATATGTAGTTATATACCATATCAAGCTACTACAATTTGTTAAATTTCTTTAACAGATTTCCAACTTTATCGCTAAAGCATTAGGTTCAAAATTGATTGGGTAGACAGTTTCTGCTTGCTGGCGTCTGTACTTAACTTTATTATTACACGAGCCTATCATCAGTAATAATAAAAAGATAACTACAATGACTCAATCGCAAAATAAATCAATATCCCAAGAATCAGAACTCTATGTTACAAAAGGTTTCATTTGGATGTTCTTACGGAAACCCTTAGGTATTCATGTAGAAGAACTGGAATGCGTTCCATATTCCAACCAACTGATTAAAACTCTTCAGTAACGGACAGTACTGTAGTGTGGGGGACGTGTTATTCTACTATTACAATACTTTTTAGGATATTATGTATATATTTTTTATAATTTTCAATACGTAATACATGTTCTTTCGTAACGTATCAGAAGTCTGTCCCCCTGACAATACATCATTTTAATTGTCTTCTCTAATTTCTTTATTATAAATATTTAAATTTATCAAGCTGCCAGTATTAATTAGTGGCCAGGATGATCTGTATTACCATTGAACCTCTACATTACCTACCTGCCTACATGCATGCGAATGGCTATAACGTTCCCACTCCTGCTGGTTTCCTTCACCGGCGTTATAACCATTTATATCGGTAACTTATTTCCCAAATAAAGAATTCGTTGTAAACCCGGTTTCTGAAATCATCTAACTCTATTTTAGCATTACCTACAATGGAGAAGTTTCCTTTTTTTTGAATAAGTTTAAGTAATCATTGACCTGGACAAAACCAACGACCAGTGGTCCATATTGGCCCTGGATCGAATGATTTAGAAGTCATGGGGATAGGCCTTTGCCCAGCAGTGGCTAACAGTAAAAGTAAGTTTAATCATTTAAACAAGAAGAAACAAAAATATGCAAAAATCATTAAAATATCTCTGGAAATTAAAAAGTTGTGAGACTTTAAAGTTGCGTTTGCAATGTGGTAAAAGTAATCTTCCGTCTTGTCGTTACTTATTCTTGACGTGTGGCCAGCGAAACAAACCCAAGAGAAGATAGATAAGTAGATACTTCCTTTTTTTATTTCAGCACTAACATAAGACGTAGGTACTGAAAAAAATTGTCTAATATTGTGTAAATGGAAATTTATCATTTTTATTTATTTAGTTCGATTTTAATAATCTATTTCTCAGGTCATTGGTGAATTTTAGTTTTGTTCAACGATTTCCAGTTTTAATCTATATTTTAATTCCATTTAGTTAATAACAGTGTGGTCACCATCATTAAACTTTTAAATTTTTGTTCAATGCAGCCCGCAAAATATTTGTTTCAAAAACGACACATTTTCATGAAATAGTCTTAGTTGACTTTGTCGTCAGTCTATTTCCAACTCTGAAATATAATGTCGATAGCTGTACTTATTGATGTTTAAAATGAGTTTCATTACTATTATTTTATCATTATTGAATTGTAATTGTACAACATAAAACACCGCCTTACCTTTAATTTTATAAAATAAAAAGTAACCTATATAATGACTCGCATTGTACCAAAGAATAAAGAAGGTGTAAATCAAACATCAGCTGTTGGCTATCGTTGTTTTAAACGCCATAAAAAGCGAACAAAAATAGCTTTTATTATAATAGAGACAATATAATTCTTGTTGTCTAAACCCGATAAGTCATTGTTGTACTCCGATAGCTTCCAGGGACATGTGAACTTTACACTATAACAACAGTTTGCTGGAAAGAACACGACTATATTTCATTGGACTTAACGAGAACAATTTCTTCGTCGAATGTTTGTCTTTCATAAGAGCGATGGAATTAAACGAAATTAAAGTTTTAGGTAAATGGGATGCGATTGATGAGTACATTTCTAGATATATAGGTTGATGAAGGAGGTGCTCCTGGCTAAATAATAACAGCCGCTCGGATCTATCTTTAGGTTAAGCCCCACTTGCCTAGGTTGGTGCGTGGATGGGTGACCATCCATTACATACCGAGTTACCTCCATGCCTCGGAAAGCACGTTAAGCCATTGGTCCCGGCTGTCATTTGTAGATATTTGACAGACGTTACAGGCAGTCAGTCTGAAAGTCTGACAACCAGTTTTACCAAGGGGTATAGGTAGGTACTGGTATTCAGCTGCATCCTTTTAGACTGAGAAGCTGCCCCCACATAGGTAGGAACAGGCTAGGCACATGATGAGGCTGATGAAGATGGGTACGATGGTTCTATAAATGCAGAAGATAGCTAATTAAAGTGCTTAGCCAGTTGCATGTTGATTGAGTTGACTTAAACTGAAAATTGCTGTGATCGACTTGGAACATGGATTGGTAACGATGTTGTTATAAGCCAAAGGTAGGTAATTTAATAGGATACGAAAGAGAAGGGGTCAGATTAGAAGGGGACAGATGATTTGTAGCGAATTGCTAAGTGCTGACTCGTTTTACAAGAACAACGTCTAACCGAGCGGACAGGGGACCGGACCGGACTGCGGACATCGGACATTGATAGACAATGTCCGGTCCTCTCGGTTTGAACTGCACCTTTAGACGATGGCGCAATGCCCAGTTTGTCCCTTGCAAGCAGAATTCGATTTTGTTGTCCCGTTTATCTTTCCTAATTTAAGTATATTTATCTTCGTTATTAGAGGACATCACGCGTAACATGATAACTTAATTTCTTCCTCTACTAAGACCAAGTGACGTTTCTTTTCTTCATTTTTGACATCGCGCCATTCTTATACCTAATTCTTTCTACTCTACTATCCATCATTTTATCTTACGGTTTTCCTACGGTGTTGCTATAATGGGTGTTAAAATACCCTTAATTAAGCCAAAAGGCAGTTAGTTTTCCCCGTCATTACGATATTTCTTTTGTTCCAGACCATACCTGGGAACCTTCTAGTTACGGAGAAATTCGTGGTCAAAGATCTCACTTTTTCACAAATGTATGGAGAAATGCTATAGTCCAATAAATTTTCCTCCAAGATATTTGGGTATTTTTAAGTGTGCTCATTTCAAACAAAAACAGTTTGGGTTATTTTAGTTGTTTGTTAATTAAGTGACACCACAAACACATTTGGCACATATTACCTAGCAGTAATGGAGAGACGTTATTTTTGACTCAGTAAAATGTGATGCTTACTTTTTTCACGATTGTTCTACATTTATATAACTCGTCAACTGATAGCTGATTGTAAACACTTGAAATTGTCATAATTCTCTAATACAATTCGTGTTTGAAATCCGCAAAAAAACAATAAGAAAAAAAATCATAATAGATTTATTTAATGTTGGATAATACGAGTTACTGAATTGCAATGACTCTTCGTGTGGAAGTTGTTTTTATTATGGACCATATTTTAGAAACTATTAGTAACGGAGATATTAGAGGTCAAAGTTTCAACTTTCTAATAAAATAACTTTATTTTTAACACATCCATTACCCTTGTACAACTCAATGCATCTATCAGCCCAATGTTTTGAGTTCTCAACATTGAGTCCGAGTCCGTAAAACGTAATTTTTCACACCAAAAAAAAGTCGCCCAGCAATATTTTTTCGTAGAGTTACTTAGTCTGATGCACAGAATGCTTGGTTGACGGCTTTGTGAAGGGTCTGTTTACACCTAGTATACCAGCTACAGGTATACTTATGATAAATGTTTTACCAAGGGTTATCGTATAAGACATGGCAGTACTAACTGGGTTATGGAGGTCAGATAGGCAGTCGTTCCATGTAATATACTGGTATTCAGCTGAATTCAGCAACACCTGCTGACCCCGAAGTTGTGTAGGTATCGATTTTGGTGTAGGTAAGTGGCTGTGGAAGACGAGGACTACATTGTTGCAATTGCGGGAAAAACCTAGATGAAGCTGGCACAGGAGCTTGGAGATTGCAAACAGAGGCATATACCCTGCAGTGGGTGAAGTCGGGGCGTGGATGTTAAAAATAAAGAACAAAAAAAGTTTAACCTATTTATCGATGGGGATTGGCTAAGCTATAAATAAAGCAAAGTAAATTCATAATTTATAAAAATGTGTGGTGAATAAACGAGCCCTTCGTTTTCCCAAATTTTCTCTTAATAAAAATATTATAACGATACCTTTTGGTATGGAGATAAGTAGGTAGTACTCATAATAGGAATACCTGTTATAAATACCAAAGACTAACAAAAAAAAAAATTTTTTGGGAAACATTGCAAGACTGTGGTAATTGCATAATTACCCCAGTCTTTGACTGAGTACAACAAATTGCTGGAAAAAGCATAGCAAAGCAAGTTAGGCTATAAGTCAACTTTTTGAATGCAATTATTGAGTTCTTTCTTTCTTGTTCGTGTTAAGCCAAGTCAGAGGCCCTGGGCGGCTTAAAAACTCTGACACCAGGTTAGGCACTGGTGTCTGTGACTTGGCTTAACATGCCGTCGAGAAATATCTCTCAGGCATGCTGGCATTATTGAGTTACCATTGTGAAGTTTACAAAGTTTTAAACTCTATTGTCGTTTAACTCTTTTTTTTTTCGTGGAACATAACATCACGCCTGTTTTGACAGAAGGGTTAGGTAGAGGTGTACCTTGTAAAACCACATTTCGCAAGTTATAAATAGGCGGAGAGCCAAAGGGCAGAACCGGCCAGAAAATCACATTCCAGAGAGGTGACTGAGAAATTTCTGAAAAACCTAATAATAGTTTGCCGGATCTCGGAATCCAACCTAGAACCACACGTTCAGCAGTCACTACTAGATCAGCCAGACTGAATAATATTTTAACTAACATTGTGGCAGAATTTTAAAATAGGCAGGTAGGTATGTGTTTTTAGTGTTTTCATAAAACCATCAAATGGCTTAATAAATATACCTAAAGGTAAAAATGTAACCGCAACACAGGAAAACGAGAGCAGTCGATAGTTTCATTCGTCACAAATATTTAAATAAATGTACTACCTACATTACATTTATATAATTGTTTATTAATAAAAATAAATAACAATAATCCTATTATACCTTTGAATCTTCTTTTAAAACGGAGCGTTTACTATAAATACTTAGTTTGTTAACAGGTAAATAAAACACCAGTACGAGATAGACTTAATTAACATTGTATAAATAGGTATTTGTATTTTTACACCATGAAGGTAAATGCCTCGACATAATAACATTTGGACAAAGGTTTTTGAATTAACGGTTCTTTTACTATATTAACAAAAAGCGACCCGCCCCGGCTTCGCACGGGTGCAATGTAGACACTAATGTGTGTACATCTAATCTAATATATAAAAATCTCCTCTCGTTATCGAACTCTTCCGAAACGGCTTGATCGATTTTTATGTTTTTTTTTTGTGTATATTTTTTTTAGGTCTGAGAATAATTCGTAGGCTATTTTTTAGTCTCACACATAGGTACACATCAAAATTTACGCGAAAGAAGTCGCGGGCAACAGCTAATATACATATATCAATTCAATTCCGGTCTAAAACTTATTCTCCCACTTATCTCCTACGCTGTAAAAGATTCCATCTACTTCCTCTTTCTGAACGTAGAAGAATTGCAGACCTGGCGTTTTATTTAGAATCGCTAACGGTTTAACCGAGCTTCCCGAACTGCTGAGCAAAATTGGACTGCGGATTCCTTCTACTTTTCGGCGCAATACCCGTCTATTGCATACTCCTGTGGTAGGAACGAAATATAGACGAAACTCATACTTAATAAGAGCGAGTCATACGTATAACGCGGTTGGCGAGGACGTCGACGTCGATATTTTCAGTACTAGCATCTCAAAATTAAAAAGGACTCTTTGTAATTTATTTTTTGATAACATTAACTAATTCAATGCAATTTGCGCTGTTTGAAACACATTTTTACTTATGATACTGTCTTTTCAAACACTGTCTGCCTTCTTAAATATTCTTGTTTTTGTTAATAGGCCCTTTTCTATCTGTGAAAACTTTTAATTGGCCTTATTTTTGTCACTCTTTGTCATGTGTAAATTTTTAGCTGTAAGTTTTCCTAAAACTGTAAAATAAAATAAATAAATACATATAAATCTTGCTTTTGAATCACTCAAAATTGCTTTATTTCGTTTTTTATTTTAAATCTCTAACTTCTATAGTTTAGGAAAAATTGAAATTTTAAAAGTGTAGTACTTATTTTTGCAGGTCAGTTTATTTGAAGCTTTTGATGAAAACAATTAAAAGGGCTTTCTTGTAAGTTGTAAAATGGGGTTATTGCAGATATCAAGAGTCCGAGTCAAGGTTTTGATCTCGGTCATTGCAGTGCAGCGTTTTATTCGGTATGTAACCTTTAACTAAATTGCTCTTTAGAAGAGGTAAATACCATACCTCTTGGTGACGAGGTATACCTACAGAAAAACGCCTAATAAAGTTTCACCAACCCCAGGGGGACTACCCTCGTAAGAAGTCTTAATCGACTAACACGCTATTTATTTACAGGCTGTAAACAGACCCTTCACGAAGCCGACAACCAAGCATTCTGTGCATCAAACTAACTACGCAAAAAATGTTGGAACTTTGCAATATCTGCGTAACTAGAAGGTATGGTGGTATGGTCTAAAACTCTAGAACAAAAAAAATAATCGCAATGACGGGGAGAAAAAGTGCCTTTCGGCTTCGTTAAGGGTCTTTTAACACCCTTTATAAATCTTTGCCACTTTGGTTTAATTTTTATCCCTAAATCATTGTTTTATTTTATGTTGGCACCAACCAAAGATATTTTCGAGCGATAGACGGGCTACGACGAAGAAAATAGTAATCTAACATTTCTTTGTAACAAGTCGGTCTGTCTATTGCCCCACTTGTACAAAAATAAAATTATTACAAATAATTATAATAAGTAAAGATAGGAATTTTGGAAAATGATTAACGTACGATACCAGATTTTAAAAAAAGAACTCATAATAAAAAGTATATTCATTTTTGATTTCACTCGAAACGTCGAATTTACCCCTCAAAGTTGCCATACAATATTAACAAAAAACAGAACAGGGAAAAAATATACTCATACCGGGCCTAACATGTAAAAAATTTGTAACTTACCGTAACTTAAAATGTAATAAATCAATATCATTTTTATGTTTTATTATCCAAAAATCGAATAATTTATTATTGAATTAATATTTAGGGGTTTCTGAACATAAAAAGTTCTTTTTTAATAAAACCAAAGGAAGTTTAAATACCCATGGGTATAGATTTTTATTAAACTTCATAGTCAATATTTAACATAGGTAAATATATACCTATGTTGTTATAATTTGTATGTGTTTTGTTTTGTGCCAGACTTAAATCTTTGTGTAAAGCAAAGAGATTACATTCCTGCTTTTTCCGCAGTGATATTATTGTTACAAACGAATAGATTGTCTCAGCGTGAAGAATAATTGTCTCCTAGTGTTTTTAACCAATATACTGTGTTTATGAAATGACTGGGCGTACAGATATATATATATATATTCAAAATATACACTACCTACAATACAGATAAAAACACACTTTAGCCGTAGTGACACTTTGTTAAACCTTTATAACTCTTGTCCAAACATGCTGTGCCCTAGGCACCTTTTTTATTCTTGTTACAGAAGATTGTTACTATTAAATGACATAGATTTTATATTTGTACATTCTGGGGAACAGTCTCATAAAATATTTGTCCATGTCCTTTTTGTATGAAAATATTCCCAATGTCCGTCCTCTAACTCTTTTAAATCTCTTTGGCACCAACATAAATTCATACATAATTGGGATCGACATTTCATACATGCGAATGCTGAAATTCAGATTTCTTTAATGAAAAATATTTTACTCAAAAAATGTTTTTAAATGAAAACAAGAGATAAATAACTAACCAGTCTGTAACATAAATATAAGTTATTCATGTTCGGGCACAAAGCTGCGGTGGCTGACATGCTAGCCTCAATTTGGCGGGCGTGAACCAATTACTAGAGTATAGTGTCGCCAACTTTCAGTAAAACGCCGTCATAAAGTGCGATATCCCGCTGCGAGAACGCTTTATTTTCCTATAAAAGCGTTTTATCCACGTATAAAAGCTTAAATCCGCGCGGAGCTTTCTCCCGGCGGCGAGTTGGTAAAAAGAGCATTAAGTTGGAGCGGCAACATGGCCGGGGCACGCCCCGCGGCGGCAGGCGGCGGTTGGCTGGCGGCGCGCCCTCCCGCCGCGCCATTGGCGGGCCCGCCTCCTGCCCATCGCGCCAGTCGAGCCGAGCCGCGCCACCGCGACGCACACTCCGCCGCCGCGCCCGCGCATCTCACACGCGATCCGTAGCACGCGTACCGCGGAATATTTGTAGCAGTGCTGCGCTCGCCGATTTGCACTAAACTTTATTTCGTGAGAACTACGAATGTGTTAATTTTGTTGCTCTGTGTCTGATAACTGTTATCTGGAGTTTCACTTTTAATAAATTAAAATAGACGTTGCGAACATTCAGAAGAAAAAGTGAAAAACAAACTTATCTCTATCGGAATTTCGGGAGCACGTGACTTTCGTAAGAAGGAGGACTATAACTTGGTGTGCCGGCGATGCCAGTTCGGAACTTATAAGTGTTGCTAAAGTTAGATAAAATTGTTTTGGAATTAATTTGGACTGTGATGGTACGGTGATTGCCGAGCTGGGGGCGATCGAGCTGTGCGTGGGGCGCGCGGGGCGGGGGTGGCCCGCGCTGGATGCGGTAGGGGCGGCGAGCGGCGGCGGCGCGGGCCCCGCCGGCGGCGCGCTGGCGATGACGGTGCAGCGCGACGAGCGCGAGCGCGCGCCTCGCACGCGCTTCATGATCACGGACATCCTGGATGCACCCTCCCGGGACCTCAGCGCGCACCGGGACTCCGACTCCGACAGATCCGCTACTGACTCCCCAGGTTTGTTTTTTTTAATTTTAAGATTTCGGACGATAAAAATGGAGTAGATTACCCTTTTTATTTGCTCATATTTTGATAAGAATATGCCAAAAATTTGATAATTTTCACAAAAATAAGATTATCCTAAAACAACCGCAAACTATGCTAGAATTTTCCGTCATATTAACAGTTTTACCTACATGTGATAATTAATACAGTTTCTGATACAAATGCGGTTGTAGATCGATAAGAATTGTTGGTAACAAAATTAGTTTAATTGTTGATTATAATACCACAAACAAGTTGAAAATATAGAGTGGTGGTCGATGGTTACCTACTGTTCAAATTAACTCTACTATTGGCTGAATTAACCCTAATGATGTTAACTAATAACTATTTATATCAGTTCAAGAGATCTGTCACTATGGATTCAACTTGCAGAAGTAGACATAAGTTAGTTTTCTTAAGTTAAAATTCAAACTATATAAGAATTAGCCAGCAGGTATATAATGTTAAGTAGGTAATGTAGGTTCTTACATTAGATTTTCTCAGTCATCATAAATCCTAGTTATTAAATAAAGAGTGCATAATTCTTTGGAAAATTTATTCATGAATATGAAAATAACTAAGTGGAAGAAAACAACAGGGAAATAAAAACTAGATAAGACAAACACAATACAAATCCAAAAAACAAGACACCAAAAAAAGAAGTAGAAAAACATCAACAAAAAACGAATCACAGGGGTTGCTACGAAAATCCGAAATTCGCCTACAGGAGCGCTACGTCGTAGCACTTAAGATTTAAGAAAAGACATCAACGCGACAATGCACTCATTACACCTTATCTTTACCGGAGACGGAGTTAAACGTTTTCCTGCAGGCTCCATAACACTCACACAGTGTACAGTGCTCATTATGAAACCAGCAACACGGTAAGCACGGTATTATAATTTGATCTACTTCGATTGCTGGGAACCGCGATAAAGTGGCGCGCGGAGTCACGCGACGACTCAGGGTGTCTATTAGGAGACTTTACTTCGAAACGATTGTGATAAACACGTTAACTTATATAATGTGTTTACGTGTTAAATGTGCTTCAAGTGATGGTGCGTGGTGGCGATGCAATGGTGCCATGGTGTTGGTATGTTTATTAGATTTTATTATGGCGTAGTTCAAATTGAAATAAAAATATTTTTGGGCTATAAATCCTTTAAGGTGTGAAGTTAGCCGCTGTGAGGAAAGAACTTTGGTAGGTATTACTTATTTCGTTTTCCAGTCACAAAAATAATGATGTATCATAACTTTTTTTTAGTTTTTTTTTTTATTTGGATAGGCTTTATAATCAGCGGTGGCCCAGTGGTGGCGGCCCCGACTTAGGAACAGTAAGTCGTGGGTTCGAACCCAGGCAGGCGCATTACTTTGTGTGCCTAATTTAATTCATCACCACTGCTCTCAAAACGGTGAAGGAAAACATCGTGAGGAAACCGGCATGTCCTAGAACCAAAAATTCGAAGACATGTGACATCTACCAATCCGCACTGGGCCCGCGTGGTGGATTATAGCCCATTCCCTCTCATCGAGAGGAGGTCGTGTCCCAGCAGTGGGAACATTATAGGCTGATGATGATGATGATGGATAGGTTTTTTATACATGGTGATACTTACGACCGAAAATGGTGTGCTTGCTGAATACTTGAACATTTCTACATTTTTAACCTACCAGGCAAAGAATTGAGAAAATTAATCTTGGTACAGAACCATTGATTACCTACACAAGTCGAACTCGTACTTAAGTGGTTTTTTGCGTTAGGTTACTTAATAATTGAACAAATAAGTAGAAAATGAAAACCGGAAAAAATTGTAGAGAACGGTGGCTAAAAAATGTTGCCCATTTAAAAACTAACTTTGACTTTTGACGGACACTGTTTAGATTTAGGTCTTATCTAGATTTGAAATATAGGTATTATTATATAGGTGAAATATAAAATTTTGCTTAATTGGATAGAAAAACTAGTCTTATTAGAAAATTATGGTGGTTCGGTAATTGCCCCACGGGATCAAACTACTGGGATAAAATGATCCTATTCAGGTTATAAACCCTCTGAGTGCCAAATTTCTTCCAAATTCGTTCATTAGTATTTGCGTGAAAGAGTAATCCATACATCCACCCATCCTCACAAACTTTCACATTGATTAGGCATTTAATAAATAAGATTCAAAACGTGAAACTAAATTTTGAAAGTTGGCGTACCTTCCTGCTAAAATGAAAATGTGCCTATCAGTGTGTTGGAGCAATCCTTATTATCCTTTAAAATTCATTTTAAAACCATCTATGCAATGGAAATGTGTAGACATTTGTTCTATAAATGGTTACTGCAAACAATGTAACGTGTAACACAAAAACTATAAAATCCAAAAATAAATTCCAGTAGGCCATCTCGGGGCTTTAAAACATATATATCTTTCTTGTGTATGACTTCTCAATTAGGAAAGAAGGAAGATCTGATATCATAATTATGTTTCAAAAGGAGCTGGCAACGCTTTCTCTTTTTTAATTTCGGCAAAAGCTATTCCGCATTAAAATGGCCTTTGCTTATGGCGAATGGACTGTAAGTTCATGCACATCCTTATCAAATCGTTAGTGCAATTTCAAATTGTAATTTTGCAAGAAGGTAGAGCAGAACTGTTTTGAGCAGGGATTGGTATAGGTGAATTTATTTGCCTGAACAAGGAATTAAGCAACATGTGCTTCTCTCTTTAAGAGCTTTATTTCGGGACTTGAATATCAGTCCGGGATTTTATAGGGAGGCATTATCCACAAATGAAGTTTAGACAAATAAACTTTTTTCATTCCGATCTCTGGTTATAAAATAGTCTTTTGCAACCACCTATTTCGTAAACGACCAAATATCACAAATTGTTGATAACCCATAAACATTTAAAAGTATTGTGTAACTCCTTATTTGAGTCAACTAGATTGAACGTCGTATTTGTCCCACCCACAACCACAGATCTAATGTATCTTCTACTAAGTAGGTTACACCAAAAACGTTTACATTTCCATAGACTCGTAGCTGTCAGACATCTCAATTTGCAATAATGTTACAGAAGGAATGGCTTGTTTTAGTTTGTTTAAGTTTACTTAAACAGAGGCGCTTTTCGGGTATTGCTTTGATGCAAATTTTACACAGCATAATCTTTAAACCCACCAGCGAAGTCTTCCTTTAATAAAAAAAGCAATATGCAAGAGTTATCTTAAGCTCTTAATTAAAGTCAATTTTACAAATGGTTATTTTATTAAAACAAACTTAATCCGATCGGAATAATGTCTTTACGATGTTAGTTTTCGACCTTGTTAGGGTCAAACGTCACGCAGGTGCAGGTTCTTATGACAGGGGTATGTCCGGTGCGGGGCGGAGGGGGATGCAACATGATCCGGAGGCTTTTGTCACAACCGACCTCTTCCGATGCCAGCCGCGCGCCCGACCGGCACAAATTCTGTGTGACTCCCATTTTTATTGTTTTGATTGAACTTTGAATATCGAAGATTTAGAGGTGTTCTTTTTTTAAGACGAAGGAGTTTGAATTACTTTTTTGCTGGTTTCTAGGTATTTTATGGGATCATTATTCCTATCCTATACACTTAATAGTTTAAGATGCTAGAAAAGTAAATACCCTAAGGCTTAGGGGAAAGAAACTGTTAAAGCTCGGAATGCGAAAGTTAGGTAAAGTCGGCAATTAATTTTATTAAACAAAAGACATTCTTACAATGTGAGTTCACAATGAGATGTGTTAAGTTTGAGACGTTAGATGAAAAGGAAACAGTAAATGAATAACAAGATAAACGGCGAATCTTCAAATATCCACACACAGTTAAAACCAAAGTCACGTTTGTGGCAAAAGAAAAACAAGTTTTATTTCATTATATTACAGAAAAAAAAAACAATGCCTGAGCGCTAAGTTTATCTAAACCTAATAAAATATTACGGAAACTTTTATGTGTGTATACCTAATTATAACTTGAACTATTCAAAGTTTTTACGACTAAACGAAGGCTTATTAGCAAACATTATTTAATTAAGTGTTCTTAAGAGTTATTATCGTATAATTAATTATATTTTTTTCAAATAATAATGACAAGCGAAAAAATTGCGGTGAGTAACGCGGAACCGAACCTGTGCCTATAATTCTCATAATTTGTTCCTAGATAATTATCAGCAAAACTAATTGATATTAGCAACTTTATATTAGTGCCCATACCCGGTTAGTGCTATATACATTAAGAATTCTATTAAAAAAATGCTGTTAAAAGTTTCTTTTAACAGAACCGTGCAACTTGGTTCTGAAGTGACTTGTGTTCTTTTTTTTAATTTATAAAGGAAACACACATTGCTAACTAATCGTTAATCCAGTTTTATTGAACGTTTGCATTCCTATCCTAAAAGTTCAAGAATTTGCGTGATGTTTCCTACTGCCTGTTTTTAATACAGAAAAAAAGTCCAACAAGCTACAGTTTCAATAGAGACCAAACTAAAAAGATGTCTGTTGACATTCAGTCTTATTTAGATACACAATGAAAGGACGCCGTAACAATTCCCGGTTACAAAAGCACAACTTTATTAAAACGTTTCGATCACAAAGCTGTTAAGTATAACATTGGAAAGTTACATTCAATAAACTAGCGGGCACTTAAAGCGGCGTATTAAGGGCACTGCATATGATTATTATAATTTATTAATTTAAAGCCCCGACCGTGTAATCCCAGCTTCATTATAATTCCTCATTAATGTTTAATACCGCTCGGCTTCAAACTAATTAATGTACACTAAGACAAATGCTTGTTATCAAGATTTTATATTTACAACACGCGTTATTTGCATAAAATCTTTTAAATTGCTATAAATTAAAATTAATGCGATCTTATTTTTGAGAACAGCTAATAAAATCAACTCATCTTTATTGCATTTGACACCAACAACATTCCCATTAGATACCAGTAACGTCCCAATCTCTAAAACAATTTTAATCACAAACGAGCAGTTGGAAAGTTTAATATACATAAATAAATTAACAAAACAACGCATTTAAGACTAAGTAATGTTTGGTTTAGATCGCATTATCCCATCGACGATTTAATAGTCAAGCGGCTAAACCCGAAGCGTTAAATAAATTAAATAATAAAATGTATAATGGGTTGCGATAAATACAACCCGTTCTTAACACTCGGCTTCGAGATAAGTAAGCCCTTATAAAACGGACCAAATTAATCCTGGCTCAAAGGACTCTCTGTGTCACACAGGGGAAAAAGAAAAAAACTGACGTCATAATCAGCTTTTGTCAAATGTCAAGCTACGTTCGCTTTTTAAATTTTAAAATAGCTCACCGAAATTCAACAGATCTGTATGAGCTTGGTACAGTCAAGTACAGCTATATTTTATGTATTTTCGTGCGTCCATCAAATTGTTTTGTACATACGTAGGCCACGTAAAGACACCCCATACTTATTATATTTCTTAACGTATACGTTATCTTACGAATTTACCTCCCAATTACTGTATTTAACATCCGTTGGAGGCAATTAAACGTTTCATGCAACTGTAAATACAAAACCTCTGGCATCGTAATTTGAAAAAACCCACTTACCGAGAATGTGAAAAAAACACAACGTTTACAGCAATTAGTGACCATACAAGCCAAGACGATTTAACTAAGTAATTAATCTATGAGTAATGACAGCGTACTCAGTCGCACGATCAAATTGAATGTTTGGTTTTTACGACTTGAGAGAAAAAACTGCATTGAAATAAACATATTAGTTACGATGCATATTCGTATTTAGCTGCACAAATATCGTGTTTTCCTTGACATCACTAAATGAGTATCTTATCTGTTCTGAGCAAGCAAAGCGATTAGTTTTCATTGCAAAACTTATTTATCACTGATCACGTGATCTGAACACTGCAAAATATTTCGCAAAGGTTTATTTAGTGCCATTAGTCGTTGTGAAATACATTTTCACGCATATCAAATAGCAAAGTGTTTTATGTTTAACAGGTGTTTATTTCCCACCCAGTTTCCTTAGTCACGATTACATTACTACAATTTAATTAATTGTTACAAGCTATTTGTCGTTGGCTGTACTTGTAGTGCACAACTGATGCCACTGGATCGACTCGTCACTCACTCGAAACGTCAAGCAAGCCTCATCTCGAGTCCGCGCCATCGCATCACTAAGCTGCTTAGCATACCTTCCATGGAATTATCACCAAGCTAATACAATTCTTATCGACTGAACAATAAAGTCTCAAGTAACGTAAGGATTGGGATATAACGTGACTTTTGGCATCGCGATAAGGACGAGAGGAAGGTGACGATTCTTTCATCACTGCGAGTTGATAACATCAAAAGTTTTTATTGTGACAATAAATAGATTATCATTGATATAAATAGGGTCAGTTTGAGTTCTCTCATAATACGGCTGCGATTGGCTTTGTGTCACATTTGACAGGCGATGCGAGCTGTGAAATTGGGTTCGATTTAAAATATAAAGGTTCGTCTCAAGACTTTGCGATTAGCTTTTTTTCCAGAGGGGATTATTTAAAGTTTGTTTAGTTGTAGTAGTGTTACAACTGTCAACCATATGCTATGGTATGTTTAATGAAAAATTTTATCCGTTATTATTACTTTGTTTATTTAAATTGGATTTTTGTGACTATTCGATATGGAATCAGTCATCAAAAAAAGAATAATTTATATTTATAGCACAGACAGATCTAGTTAGACATAAAACTGTAGGCTACTAGCAAATGAGCAAACTCACCGAAGTGATAAGTGGTAGAAATTATACCAAGATAATCTTAAGCAGACAGTGACTAATATTTATTTTTCTAGATCTAAGATTCCGCTATAATTTACAAGAGTAGGCACACCCGCTCACACTAATTTATATGCGAATTTATTAAATTAGATTTTTACAACGTCAGGTTTTTAATGTATTTGGTAGTTTACTTAGTATTAAATAAAATAAAAAACTGCTTAGTTATTTATAAACTATTTCATTGGAACTATGTACTTAAATCTATTGTTATTGATAGTTAAATAAGACAAGTAACGTTTCAACTAAATTCGTGACCGACCGCTATCCGATATCCATCTACAAATTAAATATACCGTTTATCGATAGAGCATTAGTAAATTATAACAATATTTACAATTCTAGCAATCGTATTACAAGAAGTTGACTATGATAACAACTGTTTCACTATCACTTATAGGTTTTCCTACTAGGTTATACATAGCTGCCGGCGGCGACCACTCGCTTCCGGCCCTGGTTCGTGCCATGGTCCGGAGCGAGACGGAATGGGACGCCGTCACTTCCTTCTGTGAAGCAGTCATGCTAGCGAAGGAGGTGGCGGAACGTGAGAGGGAGATTTCCTCACGTCCCGGCCGCCGCGGGAGACGCCCCGGGCGTCGGGGGCCACGTGGTGGCTTCCGGCCACCGTAGGCGCGGGCCTGTGGACGGGGAGCTATGGGCTAGCTCGCCGTCCGTCCGTCTCATGACGACAGGCCGTGTCGACGGCGCGTTCGTGTTCCACGCGCGCCTCAAAGAGAGTCAGCAATAGGGTAGGGGCCCGCAAGGGCCGAAGCCTGCCGGGGCTGCGGGACTATTCGAAAGCGATACCGTGGCCCCGGAACACAAAGGGTGAGGAAGGAACATGGATGGGTTTTAGTCAGTAAAAGTCTGACACTCCCTCCTGCTCCGCCCAGAGCGGGAGAAGTCATTTGATGATTTCCCATCCTAAAAAAAAAAAAAAAGTTTATACATAGCGGTTCTTACGGCATTGCTCACCTCTAGGTATTCAAGATTCTTGTAGTCAGCAGACGACAAAGGTATTCCCACCCACCTGAAAATTCAGACTTTCTTGTTGGTCGGGAGGTCGCAAACTCGACTGCCAGAAATGTAGTAGCAGCCACAGAGTCTAGATCTGTGCCCGATTTATGACTATAGGCTCACCCCTTACGGCGTATACACATAAACACGATACGACGTCGCATCGTGCTACGACGAGGCCAGCCAGTAGTAGACCATGCCGCGTCGTAGCACAATGCGGCGTCGTATCGTGTTTATGTGTAAAAGCCGTTACATATTTCATGGGACTTAATACAAAATAACTGCGAAATGTGGCTGTACTTCTAGGTCCACCTCAGCCTAACTCTTCGGGGACTACAGGCGTGATGTAATGTTGTGTGAAAAATTCTGATACAAACTGCACAAATACGAAATGTCTACTAAACAACAAATAAACAAATGGAAATGGGCGCGCAGTCTATTACATGGCACATAAGCCTCAGCTCAACCCTGGCATAATACTAATATGTTACAAACGACAAAAATACAATCAAAGCAAAGATACATTGAAACAGAGATCTAAACTTCAAAACATTTTATAAGATCTCTGGAAACAAAAGATGTAGAGGAAGAACGACGTAAGTTTACAAGTAGGTATTTACGGTTGCATATCGAACCTTATCTTATTGTGCTTAAGTAGATATTAGCGTGACCTATGCTCACGTAACGTGTGTAAACACACCGTGTAATGGCCTCTCAGAGTCCACTTGAACGGTAGTTGGAAAAGCTGTCAGTGTAAAAATGTTTTATCAAACCAATTTACAGAAATACATATTATTTAACGGAGCTACCTACGGATTTGCACTAGGTGTAATAGATCCTTAAATGTCCAAGAAGACAAAGGAGTAACCCCACTAACGGCCATTTTCAATAACTTACTGACAGGTAGGTGCTATCTCTGTCTGTTTGACATTTAGCTTACGGACGATTAGAAACAAAATGTCACAGAAACGCTTTTTTATTTTTCTATGAATCATGTGACAGTTAGGTGACGCGGATAGGATATTTCAAGCTAACTTAGTTTATAGAAGCACCGATAGCTATATGAGACGCTGGCATATTAACTGACAGTTATACGTAATGAATGAATGATACATTTATTTGCAAGAATATAGGTTGTTAACATAAGTTCCAAATATCTAAAGGTTTCACTATATTCAAAGTAAGTAAGTTATAGAAAAAGGCATTTAATCTACCTTTACCAAAGATGAATTAAGACAGAGATCAAAACTTCAGAGCAACCACCAGAATTTTTATTTAAGGAAAGAAAAGATGTAGAGCAAGAACAACGTAACTTTACAAGTAAGTATTTACCATTGCTTATCGAACCTTATCTCATTGGTACTTAAGTAGATATTAGCGTGTCCTATGCACACGTAACGTGTGTGAACATACCGTGTAATGGCCTCTCAGAGTCCACTTGAACGGTACCTAGAAAAGCTATCGGAAAATGCATAATTTTTCATTCGATTTCACATCGACAGGCCCGAATTTGTCGCGAAAGGAGAGCAAAGCGATATCGCTTTGATATGTCGTTATTTTGTATTCGATACATTTGATATCGATATGTTTTTTATGATGAAGCATTACGTCCCTTTTTTGAGGTTTACTTGGATGTTTAATCATGCAGAGAGGATATTAAAGCATGTTTTGGCGTACAGTTTTGTTTATAAACCTGATGTTACAATATAAGCACTTGATTATTCCGAAATTACATTGTATAATGAATGACACGTTGAACTATTTACAAAAGTAAATCATCTGCCAAGCCTTTTCCCAACTATGTTGGGGTCGGCTTCCAGTCTAACCGGGTGCATCTGAATACCTGTATTTTACACGGAGTGACTGCAAGAAGTGAAATATAATAAGTACATAAATGAAAACGTTAATGTCTGTAAATAGTTCATGACGTTTCCGGATTCAATTAGACCAGACAGTCTTAATACCTTTCTTTAACAGGGAAAATATATTAAAATGCATGTTGTAAGCGAACAATTACATTAATCACAATTGCACGTAATTGCTGCTAGCGCAAAATCACCGCATTGTTAAGTAGCATGTATTGACTTACGTATGAACGATTAAATTAACGTAGTACCTTATAGTTAACTGTTAGGTTGGTTCGTAATTAACGTTCCTAGCGACCGCGTTTTTCTAGCCATACCATCATTGTATGGTATGGTATCGTCTTTATCTATGGAGTTTTCCTACTCCATTTATTCCTATTAGCCTAGTCTGGAAGCCACACTCATTGAGTAACTTTAAAGTTTGTTGATACCTGTAGTTGAAGTTCCCAATGTATTTTGTTGCTAACAAGTCTTTCCTCGTGTATAAGGTGTTTTTTGGGGTAGAAAAATTCTGGAGTGGCGACCAAGAACCGGAAGACGTTGCGTTGGAAGGCCTCCCACTCGGTGGACCCACGACGTGGTGAAGGTTGCGGGGATCCGCTGGATGAGAGACGCCCGGGACCGGACAATGTGGCGACACTTTCGGCTGAAATTATGATGAAGGTGTACTTTAATACTGTCGATCTCTATCATCCGCAATCATTCAATCAATTATTTTTTATCTGTTACTTGCATTCAACAGCTTTTCACCATTTTCCGTGAATAATCTCTATACCTTTCTGAACCTTTCTTTTCCTTTGCTTTTTTTGCCGGACTCTAAAACGCTACTGACTATACGTATTGAACTAACACCCTAAAGCGGTCCATACTGCTTCCATAAAATGGTTTACACTAAAATAATACTTTCAAGTTGTTAGTAGCGCTAAGTGACACAATAGATAATTGTCAGGGGAAAACCGCTGCTAGTTTTAATACTAATTGGGGTATTTAAGTGTAAAGCAGGAAGTTTCCGTCTGGTGATCTTTAATAATACATTGAGAAAATAGGGTCATCTCATAAAGGGGTTAAACAATCTGGTTCCCCAAGGAAAACTCCGTGACAGCTATAGCCATACACATATTGCACCACCCATGTGCTTTCTCCATGTCTATAACTTGTCTGAAATGACTGCTAAAAATCACTATTCACCACTGTTTCAAACAGATCAAATGCTTTCCTTGACCAGACAGAGTTCAAAACAAGTAAGACCCCATAAAACAATAAAATTCAGCAGAATGCTAAGTGATGTTGAGCATGGGTTGCTTGGCTATGATTGCGCGTGTTATGCCACAGTCGTGACATAACGCGCATGCGCGGTGCATTGTGCGGTGTCCGCGCCGCTCACACGCCGCGCCGCCTGTGCCTGCGCACCCATTGTGCATCAATTCATTAAGAGTTGGCACACACTGAATGGAAGAAAGCGATTTGAGTTTTACTGCAGTCTTTTTGGTTATGGAACTTTAGGGTTTTGTATTATCGTTTTTGAATTTTATACAGCAAGTTATTTCCCGAAAGGAAAAATCCTCTGACAATAGCCTAACAGTTAAGGAAAATTATGATATATAATCTGCAAATACTGATAGAAAATTCACCTTATTTTTTCTTTCTTTATTCAACTTAAAAACATGATCAGACCAAAATAGACAGTAGGAAAAGGCCATATATAGCGAAGTAAATGTGGAGGTGGCATAAACGCTATCGCTCATCGTATGTAACCGCTACATTATTCTTGCATCGCCGCTCTGGAAAGCAAGCGTTACAGTAATTAGGCAAATTGTATAAACGGCATATAGACTATTATTTAGTTGCTCGCTACCGGTTTAGATTTTAATTGCCATTAGATTAGATATATATTACACAGCAATTCAACTGACGTTCTAACTTTATGTAATACTACCCAAAATAAATATTTAGCAATCCTTCTCTTTTGTAATTTGATTAATTATTTCCTTTGTTTCAAGAATGTCGTCGTTAAGAACCAGGAGGTTATCTCACCAGTTATTATGACTTATTATAAAAAGGTTTAACTTTACTTCAGCCATCGTAACTGTAACTCATGTTTGATTAACGTCTCCAGTCCCCACAGAGCAGTGAATAGAGAATAATTCCCACTAATCGAACAATTATATTAATTACGTAGTTATGAGTGGGAGTACCTATATAGTGATTAAAACAATCTATTGTTAAATGAATTTCCTACAGGGGATTACAGTTAATTAAACGGCTGACAAGCCTATAAATCTATGTTCTTTTTTCTAGGTTAAGTCATCATTGTATTGTGATCGATGTGCCTATTCAGTTCTTGGCAATTTTCTCCTTTTGGGGACGTCTGATGACGGTGGTAATGATAAGAAGACAATATGCCATGATGATCAGTCATTTAATTTAAATAATGTTCGTAATTTATTGCTTCGTCGTTACCTTGTCATTGTTTATTAAGTGTTACACTTGTTATCTGAGAAGGAATAGACAGAACCGCAGAATGCTCTTTACGCCCACTCTGAACAATAACGACATTTTAGGCGCCAGCACCAGTTTTATACATCGATTTAGGGTATCATTTTATCGCCCCATATCGAGCGAGCTCTATCCCTATCCAAACCAAAATGTCTACTTTTCTTTATCTTCATTATCTTTTACCACAATTTTATTGTATTATGTTGTTAGAATCTAGAAATAATTCAGTCACTTCAAGTTACCCAGCCTTGCACAAATTCAGACGATGTTATCACCAGCTGTCATTCTCATTAATCTAGGTTGTCATTGAAATTCAATGTCTCTGAACACACCTGCCTTCACACTTTTAATTACTTAATTGCAATCACTTGATATAAGTTATAACTATTGCTTAGCATTGTGAACGTTGAAAACGTAATTAAATAGTACAGTTTTTTTGTCAGTCGATTCTAAAAGTTTTATTAGGATAATCGTTATTAGATTTAAAGATAACATTGTAGCTAATGTTAACGTCATATTCCATTAAAATGGATCTTAAAATTGCGTTTTACAATACCTGTGTATGTTTAATTGATTTACATATTGTCGTGTTATTATATATACTATACGTGTTATGTTTTAACGCAAGAATTGGTCGTGTAGGTTTATAACAGGCAACTAAACAAAGCTTTTAGTGTGTCGTTCAGTTTGACAAGTACTAATACAACGGCCTTCACTACCAGATTTGTTAATCGAGCTATCGCTATAATTATCGAATAATTAAAACTAGTTTGAAACCAACCGCGCGCACCTAAGTAACTTAATATTCAATTAGCGCCTAAACTTGTGTAGATATACATACTTGTATACGTACTGAATTGTCCTCTAAGAGTTATTGCGGGGATAGACAGACGGGCGAGGCCACAAATCGTCACACGTTGGCAGTATTTAGCGTCCATTGCCGAGTCTCTTACTCCTTCAACTAACTTCTTGTCCACAAATCCTGCAGTGGACGTCACTCAGGCTACTGAGTGCCGTCGTGTAGGGGCAGCATAACTCATAATTTCAATTATAAAGCCATTAGTGTGCCGCTCCTACGCATATTGTTTCATATTCACATTTAACAGAGGTCGAACCAGTGATTATTCTGTCGACGACAAAAAACACAATTATAGTCAGTTATTGAACGGGTTTGTTTTAGCGGATTCAAAGGTGTTATTAAATAAAGTAGAGTTAATAATACCTATGATTTTTAAGGCACGCAGAATGACTTGGGTTGTATGTTCAGGCCGAGGGGACACCATGTGAAAATTGCTTCTGTGGAAGTTAAATAGCTGGGGTGTCGTGTCGTGGGGTTCTTGTATATTATAACGTACTACGTGATAAACCACTTGCGTCAAAATAGAAACGTTTAGGTAACGGCATTGTTTAAATTATCAACCTATATTATTTACATTGTTATTCCAAACGTTATATATGGAATTCCCAGTGGTAAGATTAATTCAATGAAGTGGTAGGTAACAGGTCGCCATTCGCATCGAATAACATTCGATACAGTTTTCAATGATCTCGGTATAATCGTCAACAGCGAGTGTTGCGCCACGGCCGGCCGCCCGGCCAGCCGGATCGAGTGTCCGTGCTCCGATGCCAACTGAACCATTTAGCATTTGCGTCACGTCATCATACCGATTTCTCAATTAGTCGATTGAAATCCGTGTTCATGTAGATTGTGAATTGGATAATATACAAAGCGCTTTCAGCAGCTGTGAAATCGATTGAGACCCAATCGATTGGAAGTCGCACTCGAGTCGAAGCTAAATGAGGTTCTCACTCAGCTGGCAGTTAAAAGCATTTTTATATCTTCAGAAACGACCCGCGGATTAATGTACAACAATATGAAGGTAAATGATACATAATACCTATATCAGCGGCCATTTCACGTGACGTGTGTTTATATAAGCTTTAAGAGCAGTTCTGATAAGGGCTGCAGTAGCTTAATGTGTGCATTGTGTCGTACATTACTGGGCACTAATGATAATAATTTTCACGGTCGAGTAAGTGCAGTCGGCAGTTGGACCTTATTATAATAAATTAACGGCGGTGTACCCTAATGGCCTGCCTGTACATAATTATACTCAATATTACAAACGGCTAAAGGGTCGCCGGTAAAAAATCAGCTCGAACCTCCAACGAGCAATTTATATCCAAGGTTGTTTTATTACGGAAAACGTTTACGTGTAAACATTTTAACCGCTTGTAATTGAAAACAAAGTTGTTTCTGATCTGCAAATTGATTGCGGTACATTTTGCTATAAAACGATTTTTGTTTGAGTACTTTGCTAATGATAATGACGTAAGTCTTGCTCCTTTGTTCGTTTAATGAAAATATAATAAACTAAAAATAAGAAAAATATGTCGATATTTATGTTTTCCCAACGGTCCCAACAATTTTACGATCACTTCTGCCAAAATCTATCTATAGAGTCCACTTCCCACCTTCTACCAACAAAGTATCAGATCATCGAATAGTTAACGTAAACGCACCGGTTTGCGTTACACCGAGGCTCGAGTAGCGGGTGAACGCGTACATGGGTGGCAAGCCGCAACGGCCGCAACCCGCGACCGCAACCAGCGCTCCACTGCGCTAATACCTTGCGCATTATACACTTAATCCTTTGTCTCCTCACTGTGTTTAACACGTATTATATTTTGTTGACTTTGAGGATATTACCTGCTTGTGGATAAGGAGCTTTTCTTTTGTTTTTAGGTCAAGAAAATTTCCTTAAAGAAAAACTTTGTAAAACATCGTGCCTGTCATTGATACTTTGGAGACCAAGATAAATTAAATTCTATCAGTGACTGTAATAGAAGAGTCGAAAATGTATTGAATTAACATAAGTTACCAAAAAGCATTTGTCAGTTTTGTTGAGAGTCTTTGTAGATAGACGAACGTCAGATCCTTTCTTAAGCTCGATGGATCAATTTTACTACTATACTACTATATACTATATTTACATAAGATGTTTCCAGTTAGAATTTATACGAAATCACTTCAGCTCTTGTCGGGCCTCTCGTATTTCGATTACCATTCAATTAAGAAACTCGAACTCGTTTTATAGGTACTGTAAACCTTCATATCAAACGTGCAAGCCGCCCAATAAAATCCTAATACATATACTAACTTGTTTATGAACCATATAACAATAAGCAAAGAGAACGACTATAAATATTTACCGTGAACTCTAAATTTATAAGGCATAAAAAGCCTAAATACACAAGCATTTAAATTTACATTAAGTATTACATTATCAAAAACGGCACATAATAAGTTATACTAGGAGGCGATTATGAATCTAGCCTATAAACAAACAAATAAGTATTACCTTTTAAAAGGCTTTTCTGTACCCTCTTAGACAGTCACACGCTAGGCGTAGCGAGGCGTAGCGTCTTTGAGCTACATCGTAGTCCGTGGACACAAACATGAAATGTACTGCAATACAGTGCAAAATGAATTTATTTCAGCACAGAGCACACACACTTTATAGCATAGTTTTGTGTGAAGTGTGATAGTACTAAACTAAAACTAAATACATAGTATCTACTATTACGTACTGATTAGTGTCCTGCCGCAGTTTTGATTCGAAAGGCGTTTGAATGGATTAAAAACAAATTAGTAAGGCACAATCGGAGTACCTCGATAATTAATGTTATCTGTGCATTAACACATTGCATTTTTGCTTTGGAATTCAAACTAATTACTAAGTTGCTCCATCGGGGTAATTCATTGACATAGATTTGAAACAAGAAAGCACCTACAATTTAACCCTGTGGAATCCCTATAGTGACCGGAGATCTTGCACAAATCTTGCCATCAATGTTTGCCTATCCTTTTGAATTATATTATTTAGATAAGAAGACATACACTTATTTCTAAGCATCATCTTTATTAAAAGGAGATATCACACTTTAACTACTGCCACACAAGTAAAGGTTAGCCTACAGTATTGAACGGCAGGCAAAAAACCATTAAGTCGTTTAAAATCAAAACCCAGTGTGGCAAAGCCCCAACTTATAAGTAGGTAGTATTTCATGTGAAGGCAAGACAAGTGTCGTGAAGGAAGCGACCGAGGCCTAGTGACCGCAAGAAGCCCTACCGCGAGGGAAGGTTTCGTGGTGACTGGTGACCGAGGACAAGCACTCTCTAATGAGAAACACGTTTCAGTGAGGTCGTTGACTGAGACGTGGGGTTGGCGACTAAATATGATTATCGTAGTAGACTTAACATAATAATTAAAGCTGTACGTTGCGTTATTTCAGTGATGGCATCGACAGTACATTATCAAGATGTGGTCACACCGCGTTTAGAGGTAGCTTTCTTATGAGGTCAGATTTTCAGCTGAAACTACTCGATGTATTATAGTATTGTTCCAAGCTAATGCTAGGTAATCCTCTCAACAATTGTATAAAACTTGTTACCTGTTGACAGTTTTTAAAGTTTAGGTACAATACGGTTTTTAAGTTAATCAGACAGCACAAAATTAAACCTAACAGGGTTCAAATTGTTACAAGTTGTTATGTTGAATTTTTTCAAATTAGATTTATAAACTTAACTCCATACATTATTTCGATTAAAAACGATTAAACAAACTAAAAGTTAACCAACAACAAACTATAAAAGGGTATCAAAAAACTCTTTAACTCTGTCAGCTGGTAATGTGCCCAAGAGACTGGCGGCGTTGCCAAGTTCTATGGCAACATTTAGCCTCTGGCCAAGTCAGCCCTTGGATCACGGGAAGCGTCAACTAGACGTTTAGAAATTTCCTTAAAACGCTGAAACCACTCAAACCGCCCCCGCACCGCACAAACACACTCCACGGCCCCAGAGTTTCAACCTCAAACGGCGGAAATATAGTTTCCGCATTACAATTTGCTTCTAGAGCGCGACGATATGCAGAAATTTTGAATATATCAATTTCAACTCTATCCGTAAGGTGTCTTCTGATTATCATAAAAGCTTATTGATTTTGAGAGCTGAACAAAATGATTATTTATAATTTATTCTTTTCCAACAGGTGTAAAAGATGACTCAGACGACGTATCAAGCAAGAGCTGTGGGGGAGACTCATCGGGGCTGGTGAAGAAACAAAGGAAGGCGCGGACGGCCTTCACAGACCACCAGCTACAGACCTTAGAGAAGTCCTTCGAGAGACAGAAGTACCTCAGCGTGCAGGACCGAATGGAGCTGGCTGCCAAACTAGGACTTACGGATACGCAGGTCAAGACCTGGTATCAGAATAGAAGGTTAGTTGGTTTGGCATTTTTTTTTACACTTTTTTCCTGGAGGATCACAATGTCGTGTATTTAGTGACAAAGTCGTTAAACAATTCGCTTTTTTCTCTGGTATCATTTATTTTTTGGTACAATTGTTACAGACAAAATCTGATCATCGGTTTATTATAGGTACTACTGTTTTCAAAATATTCTTGTCAAAAAATTTTCTTCTGAACTGTGAAAAGTGTGTGTAGTTTTTATTTGATTTTAAAGTATGTACTATGTCCATGATTGTAATGTCGTAATGTGTGATTGTAATGTCGACTTTCGAAGTTAGCTTAGGTTTTTCAGCTAAAACAATTAAATAGGTACTTTAGCCGTAGCAAACAAGAGTTGAATGAAGGAAAAAAACTGTTAGGTGTTTTATATATAGTCATAGTTTACACAAATACAGACAGTACATTAGATCACACTACTCGTGCTCAGTACAGTTTGTCGTTAAAATCCAAACATACATACAAAATTCTTATATGAACGTTTTTAACAATATAGGTAAACAATATAGAGTACGTGTATGTGCGTGTTTTGGCAGTGCCAATAATGCGATAAATTATAAGGAAATTAACCAAATACATACATGTTGTTACTCTGTTCATTATTCCTATGGTCAACTTGATTAGGGTAGTGACGTAAGTAATATATATCTAAGTTGTCGTCTAACGATTATGAACCACCTAAGTATAATATTATTGTAGCCCTAAAGTAAACGTTCTTTGCTTATATTATTTTTGTCAGTTGGTAAGTATAGTGAGGTGTTTTTTTTGATATTCTAAAACTATTCTCTCTCTCTCTCTTCTATACTTAAGTAGAAAAAATGGTTGTCTATAAAGTCGGTTTACGGGCGATAATTTTACGTGATAATGTCATAAAAAACATTGATGAAAAATTGCATGCTTTTATGATTTGAATTGAATTATTATCACTGAATTATCATTATTTCTCTTCTAGGATGATTTTTAAAAAAAATTAGTACATGTAATTATTAGTTACCAACCAAAAGGCTAAATACAAATTATCATGATATTAGTGATTTTAATTTATAAAAACCAAATTTCATCCCCCTTTTCACCCCCTTAAGTATTGAAATTCTAACAACACCGTTGTGTTAGCTTCCAACCATACGCCTAGTGTGATTTTTACTTCGAAAATTATGGACTTTCCATACACAACTTCATCCCCTTTTTAACCCTTTGGGGGTGGTATTATCAAAACGCTAAGACACGTTAAAATTAATTTTCAATCGTCAGCCTAAAATAACTAACTTCAAAACTGATAGACTTTCATACAAACTTTCATCCCTTATTTAACTCCCTTAGGGGTTGAATTTCAAAAAATCCTTCCTTATTCCTTGTCTACATTATAAAGGGAACCACTGTGCAAAATTTCATTTTTCTAGGTCCAAGGGTTTGGGCTGGGCGTTGATGAGTCAGGCGGAACGTGCAGAAGGTTTTCTTCGATTTATAAGACGTTTTCAAGTCAATAATACAAAAACTCCTAGAGTATGTGGTCCAAAAATGCATAGTAGTAGCTAAAATACTAAACTAATTGTTTCCTTGTCATGGATGTTAAATGTATAATAAGTATGTATTTACAAACAAAAAGTATCTAAGTAGTATATCAACTATTTGGTGTTCACGACACAAGCCTCGTTGCTTAGTGTGGCACTAGATGGCGATGTGTGTAATGTCCAGCGCTATATATATATATATAATTAGCCTTAAAATTAAGTCTCAATTTCTCGTCGAATAACGATTGTAACTTTGAGATATTATAATCTATTACAGAATAATATGAGTTCCAAAATACCATATTCATAACATATGTACCAATCAATATAGTAGAAGAAACTTCCAAAAGTAGCTTAGTGTTTACATATTGGTGCCCGTAACTGTACCACTTCCAGTACCCTACCTCTTGTACTAAATTGCCTTATTATGAACTAAGTGAAATTGAAAATACGTCTCGTACGTAACATAGAGGTAGACTGAAGAAAACAATTAACTAACAATTTATTTTTGCCCGACTCCGGCGAAGTCTAAAAGGAGTGTTATGTTTTTAACGTTTGTGGTCCAAATCATAGGCGATACCCTTATATTGCTGTTCTGTCATTGTCATTTTCCCTCCGACTTTGCTGTAGGCACAGCAGTGACATCGATGCCATAAGTCAGAGGTTTAGACCGCCATCTGTACGTAAAGTTTCAACTTTCGTTAATTGTCGGTTATGACTTATGGTTCAAATAGTATTACACCCATTAATAGGTTATGTGCTTACTTGTTCTTCCACAAGTGGCTCTTGTTCGTCTTACTATTAAATATTCTCCTCAACCATCCTGAAAATCTGAAATACCAACCATTGGGAAAGATTACGAAATAGGTAACCCACCTAATTTCGTAATTCCATCTTAATTAAATAGCTAATTAGACCGTCCCATTTCACCAGTCGAACGCTATGATGTGTTTTATTCAACATCATTTTCGCCCGTAATCACCCATTGTTGGGTATAGGCCCGCCCTTTTTTCTGCCACAATACTAGGTTTTATTGAAATTGTAGCGGCACTACAAAAAATGCTACGCTACATGAAACAAAAAGTACTACAACGCCATCTATGACACAGATGATGAACTAACAGCGAAACACGTCAAAGTCCTACATCGCGCAAGCAAAGTTATCCGCGACATAAGACTACATACGAGAACCCGACAACAACTGCCTGGCAGTGGCCCACCAGACACAACAGCCGTCTGGTCGGGGAATCTTCCCTTTTCTATGGGGGATGAAGAGTTTTACACTCTGTTCTTCATACCCCCAAAGAATCATTAAACGCTAGTAACTTGGGACAAACACCGACAGAGGTCGTGAGATAGTCGGCGTTCTTCACAGAGCAATGCTGAGTCAGCGGGACCGTCGACATGTTACTGCTACTGCCCAAAACTGGGCTCAATCGCCGTTTATAATAGGACTAGCTTAAGGCTGCGGCTTCACCCGCGTGGTTTTCGGTAGTTGTCCCACGGCATCTTGCTACCGGGATAAAAAATCCTATGTGCTATTCCAGACTATAATCTATCTCTGTGCCAAATTTTATCCAGATCCGTTCAGCCGTTCTGGCGTGATTGAGTAACAAACATCCATCCATCCAAACTTTCGCATTTAAAATAGTAGTATAGTAAGACTAGTTTGCCATTAATTGCCCACGGCTTCGCTCGTGTAGAGAAATTATCACACGAGAATGACCTACTTGAGGTCAAAGGTATTCTCTGTCCTAACCTTGGTCTTGGTCTGTCCGTATGCCAAATTTCATTGAAATCAGTTCAGCTGTTAAGGCGTGAAGCAGTCACAAACAAACTCATTTCCACATAATAGGTAGTTATTAAATTAGTTTCTATAAAAGAATTAATCATTTACTTCCTAAAACTACATGTGATTGTTTGCCGAAACGTTTTTTTTATTTCAACATTGTCTCACAGCAAAAGGTCTAAAAAATAAATAATGAAGAATTAAAAACGACAACCATTAAACATTTTTTCTACAAACTCGTTTATCTTCAAGTTCGCAATAAAGTCATAAAAATAATAATTATGACCTTATAGCAGAATTATAGCTATTACTAATTGTCTATTCTTTACATTATTAAGATTCTGAAGGTCCATTATATTTTAAAAGAAAAAAATATTGGGTACAAAGAAATTCTGTCGACGACAGTACGGCGGCTATTTCAAAAACAAACGTTTGTATAATAATTAGGGTCTGATCGCCGCCTTCGATGCGTCCCTTACAAAAAACTACGGTAGCTAATAACAAACTATACTAATTTTCTATTGATTGAATACCATCTTTCTAATCAAGATTGTGCTGTATTAAAAACGTTCTAGCAGTACGCAGTTTTTGTGCGTACGCTACTTGGTGCAAAACGGTATGTGGTAGCTTCAACACTCAGCTCTATAGCTTCCAGTTTAAAAATTAGATTCGGTAATCAAAAGTTACTCGCGAAACCATTGTTTTGTTTTCTTCCCATCTGAATATGCTCTATGCCCGTGGAAGTTCGTGATCGCAAGTTTGACACTACAGTGTCAAGTCCTGCGTAGACGCCGCACGGTGTTCACGCCCCCGCGCCGCCGTCTGCACCTTTTTGTGGCACTTTTTGTTGATTTTCTATAATTTCGGTTAAACTAATGTTTGGGCTTCGATTTTTCGGTTCGTGAAAGGGTGTGAAATCGTAGTTAATTGAAGGATGTAATGGGCTTTTGTGTGCGGTCACTTTCCTTTGGTTTTTGTACCGGCTGCTCAAATAGAATAGTGCCACTGCCTACTAATAATAGGCACCGATTTTCTGGTTCCCGGATACAGAATAAATTATACAAATATATGGATTATTTTTGAACAATGGTTACTCCTAATTTGGAAAAACACAAAGCTTTTTAATAACGACCCAAAGTGAAACAATTAATTTTAATTACCTATTTACAAGACACGCCGTTTGCTTTTTGCTTAATTATAAATAATTACACAGCTACATAACTTCTTGCCTACTTGCTTAGTGATTTTCAACAAACTATTTAAATGAAAATCATTATCATTTTGATATTTGCTGCGATCAGTTTTAATTGGTATTAGATAATTTGTTTCACACATTCACCAATTTTGTAATTAGAGAGTGGAGTAGTTTCATTTTGAATTGCATTGCATTTTTCGCAATTGGATCAGTAATTTGTAGTGTTGTTACGTCGATATGAGCTTGATAGTAACATTAGCGACATAAGTGTCCCGGCTGCTAACGTTCCCACGCGACAGGTGTAAGAACCAAGGAGTATTAGTTGCCACCGTGTAATTCTTTTCAGGGTAAAGTTTGTACGTCGTATCACTGCATACATACGCTGTAAAGTTCAAGTTTCAAAGAAAATGATTAAGTATGTAGGTTAGTAGTCCTTTTGAATGGAATTCCTGAATAAATAAAGCACTGAACTTGTGGGTGAACATTGAACTTGAAACGTAGTTCACTTTATCATATAGACGCAGTTTAGCAGAACCGTTGGTCCGTTTAGTCACATTTTGCATCTGAAAAGTTGCTGAAAGCAAAGCTTCTTAAAACAAAATAATTGTAACCCATCCTTCGCGCCACCGTGTGACCGTCGGCTTGCTCTCATCACAAAGGCTGCAAGTCACCGGCGGGCCGGCGCCGGCGCCGCACACACCTCTTATTAATCACCACACCGCCGACAACCTGCCTCGACCGACCATCGGACACTGGTGTGTGTTTACTTAATTGTTTTCGAATAGCTTCCTTATTTGGTGAGATAAATGTGTGATGCTAGCGGAATTTGAAGCTGAAAATAAAAATTAGGTAGACACGGTAACAATAATGAAACTGGAAAATATAGTCAACAACAAAAATACAAAAACAAGTCTTTCCAAATCCAAATTTAGTTTTGCTTGCAATACCTGCAATTAAGTACTAACTAATATTTGTTCACCTGGTTAAATATAACTGCAGTTTTGAAGGAAAACGTGGCTACTTTCCTCTATCACTAAACATTCTTCACTTAAGAAAAACCCTCTTATATTTTCCTTAATAGTCCGTATACAAGCAATACAACGTTTTGACATCGAACCAAACAAACACAGGTATAGAAGCTCAATACATGATTCATCAATAGTTATAATATTCTGTCGGAACTATTGTGAATTCACAATAAGCCGGGGGCCGCGAACAAAATGTCGTTTATCGGCGTTTAGTCGTCGAAACGTGTAATCCATCGCGATTACCTAATGACGTACTCTATAATGACGCTCGTAACAACACCTACCTTTGTTGCGACTAGTCCAGTCGCACGACTCTGCCTGTTATTAAGTCTAGTCGTTATGATACCTACACGGAATTGTTGTAGCTGTTGACTAAGTCGACAGCTACAACAAAGTCGACTCGACCTTGTTGTTTTAGAAGTGCGAAATTGTATGTAGTAGTTAATAGAAAGACAGATTCTGTGTACAACCTACTTCTTTCTAACACTTCGAAAAGTTTGTAATGCTTAGAAGATTATAGAATTAAATTTTAGAGCTAATCAATAATTTTGGAAAAGCGTGCGGAACATTCGTTTACTTGGAAATTCGATGTTAGAAAACCCAATAAGATAACCTATGTGAGAAAGTTGCCCAAAACTCACAGTTATACAAAAAAAATATCACATTTATGGTGGTGAACATTCATATGATTCATTATTTTCCCATATGGAAACTGAAACGTACGCGTAAGTGTGAATGCGAATTTTTGTTAGAGACTAAACGGTTAACGTTTCTCGTAAATTCGTATCATTTGTATAAACGCTGCCGATCACCCAGGCTACGTGGGAGCCTCGAGTCACACCACATGAAACGCTGGATACGCATGACTACTGATTTTGTTCGATATTCTGGTTTCATTTAGTGTGTAGCGACGATTTTGCCCGTGTTGACTGAGAAAAGAGGTTTTGGTCTCAGGAAATGAATGCCAAGGCTTTGAACTTAGACTTTACGCAATACAGCGACCATCCCACTTAGCTTCGATATCTTTTATTTAGATTAAGGCAAAATGCCGGCGATGTAAATTGATATGATTTCAGCTGACTATAAAATGTATATGTGATGACTGCTGTAAATATACCCACGGAGGGAGGCATTGAACAGTAATATGCAGAATTTTCCTATTATTGCACCATTTAAGTCTCCCTCGTCTATTACCAATCGCACCGTGCCTAAAGAATCGTTAACAAGTCGATAAGTCGTAAATTACATCGAACAATCGGAACGGCGCGTGCTTTTTAAACAATAGATTATTCAATTGATTGATTCTAGCATCCTAAATAGCGGCTGCTTTATTAAAATTCCGTACGTGTGCTTACACATCTCTAATGACATAATGCGCGGGTTCCGCGACTCCGCGTAGCTACCGAGAACCAGACTAATCGGTTATAGCGAACCCTTCCAAATTACACAGCAGAGACACGGGATTCGAAGCAAGGACGCTCCGGTCGCCCGGCTTATCATTTAACCACTAATCATTATACTGCAAATGCCATTTCAGTTTTGGCCGGGTTTTAATAAGCGGATTGCGAACCCGGATTATTCGTTCTACAGCAATTTGCAGTTCTAAGTCTGGCGCATGATGCAATCTGATATTAGTGAACGTTCCAGTTGCAGGAAATGTTTTATTGTATACCTACCTACTTGTTCATTAAAATAAGATTACGTATTTTTAGATGAAGCAGACAAATTGCTACATTTGTTATTTCTTCAATTAAATGTGGTTCATATTTTTTTGCCGTCGCGCTACGGCAGTGAGTAACAACATCAAATAGATAATCGTTTAGATGACCTTTGCAATGTATAATTTCAATGGGTCTGTATAAATGTCGATAAATAATCTAATAATCTCTTCCTACCTGTAATATTCGTGCAGTTATTTATTCAATGGGTTACATATTCGCATCACGTCTATCGCATTTTTATTGGGATTCGGAGTTATTGTCCATAAAAACAAACAAAGAGGATACTACTAGGTGTAGGTTAATGTCTACTGGTGGCCCTTTTAAATTGCCTTATTAGTGAGTTTCTTAGATAGGTCAGTTGCATAGTACTCGCAACCAGCGTGCGTGTATGTCCAGATCTCTATGTTTGAACGTGGACGAGTATGTAAGGATCGTAGCCTGTGGTTTTTACCTACCCCCATGGGAGAAAGGCGTGAATTCATGTATGTATGTAGACTTTAATTGATGAGGTTTTCTAATTCAACATCATCATTGCAAATTCAGAATAATTTGACTAAATTTACACGTAGGTATATTTAGGTGTTCTTAGTGTCGTCGTGGCGGCGTAGTTCGGGCGGGAGAATTTAATTATCTTGTTTAGAGAGCTACAGGAGCGAGTTTTATAATGCAAAAAAGCATATAAGTACCCACTTTACTAAACCAAATACCTGTAGACATCAGAGACTTAATGAATAGTAAAAACATAAAGCGTAAGCTGAAAGAATATTAGTCGATTATAATTTATAACTTAACTTTCAATACCGCGTTGATCAAATCTCAGTCCATGGCATGCTAAGACAGACCCCAGAGGTCTAATTGTGTGCTTTGTATAAGTGTGTCTGAACATGTACCTAATTTATAAAATAAATAAATAAATAATATGATTCACTGCAATGAACAAAACCAGAAAAATATATGATATTCTTCAGGATGTATGATAGTGTTTTGAAAACATAATACATACAACTAATTTAACTCGATAAAATACTCAAATACATGCGATCATTATGATTTTTTGGTAAATGATTCTACAAGTAACATATTAGCATGATAGTGTTTTATTTTTTTAGTCCAATCAATAGATTTTTTGTAAATCGCAAAAAAACACTAATTTCGTACTATTCGGCCCGCAGTGACCGACGTAACAACCACTTTGTAGTGCAAGCTAATTAGAACTTTTTTCTAACAGTATTTCAAACGAAGTTTGAACCACCCCAAACAGAGTTGCTAATTTAGCTCCTGTAGTCGCCTTAAATATAGTTTAAGAACGTTCTTGAAAATTCAAATAGAAGCATTCAATCATTAAGTATGTATTACGTATGCAACGCATAATGTTCTCAAATGCAGACAGACTAACTTTGCAATGTTTAGCAAAAATTAACTTGGTACTTAGGTACTTTTTACGATATAGATATCTCGTCAGAGCAAAAATGGATGAAAATAGTGTACAGAGATCACCGAATCTGAAAGTGATCAGGCTAAAATTCACACTAAGTTTCACACTTTTTAGTCTATAAGTTCGTATAAAATCGATGTATGGCATGTTCTATAGTATTATTTGATACTACTTTAAAGCAATTTGTTCTACGTAATATTAGACAGGGTTTCCTCTCGAACATTTGTGGATTTTGGCGACTTTTGGCGTTTTTTTTAATTGGCTTATCCTTATAATAGGCTTTTATAAGGATAAGCAAATTAAAAAAAAACGTTTATAAAAGAATACTTAGATGCACATTTTTTAGGTTCCTACTTGCATGACAGTTAAAGCACATTTTAATTTATAATAGACTATAGAGTCAATTTAAATGTTCAAATTTAATGGCAGTAGATAGCTACTGCCATTAAATTTATTATTTGACAGCTAAACGTCAGAATATTTTCAACTTAGGTACTTACTTATTCCTTGTTTATTATTTATTTTTTATTAAAAATAACATCATTGCATGCAGAAAAGTTAGAACAACAAAAAAAACACGATTTCAAGCAACTTAAATAAATGAGATATAATGGTTATAAAATTTCAAATTGCTTTTTAATTTTCATATTAAAATGTAATTTAGCCCCAAAACAGCCATCGGTAATACTTTGCTCATATTTTCATGCAATTGTTTTTTTTTTTAATAATTGTTGCTGTCTTAAAACTATTTTTAAAATACATATTATAAACCGCCATGAGTAACTCTGCTCAGCTGAATCCAAGCCTTAAAAGCCATATAAGAGGGCAAAAGTTGCATCACCCCAACAAAATTACTGAAGTAGTTTCCCTACCAAAACCGTCTTAAAAGCCACCAACTGTATAGCTGGAGGCACAAAAATTGTTTCAGATAGGCATGTGTCATGTTCACAACAATAAAGATGCTTAAACTTCAAACAATTCCCATAAGAGCGCTCACACAAACATGTTTCTGAAACTTTCTAAGATGCGTATAAATAACGTTCGATAAAGCTCAAATTGGGCCCGACTACGTGTTGGAGCCTTAAGAGCGTAAGCGGCCGGCGCGCCGCGACTCGTTCCGATCGATGAAAGTGCTCTTTGTTTGCCGGATATACAAGCCGAATTCGCATCACGTCGCCGAAAAACGCAAACTGAGATAAACAACCTCCCCCCCGGAGAGGTCGTAAGCGGGATCGTTTTACCGGACAATTTTCGTCTTTAACGAGAGCAGTTAAGGCCCGTTTTTGGACGGGTCTTCTCCAACAACAATTGAATCAGTTCACGCAGCATCAAATCACTAAACCACTGGGCGGGGCGTACTCAGACTCCACCGGGGGACGGCGGAACAGGGACGGAGGAGAGCGGCTCTCGCGTCGCGCCCTCGAGTTAGACAGAGAGGAGCGTACTGTCTGTCGAGAGGTCTCGGCTTGAGATGGCAGTCCAAATTTAAGTGCGCTCCGAGAGCTTTTCGTTCGAAGCCCGCGGTGGCAATAAAAAGAATAGTGTCACTGAGCAGATTGCCCCTCATTCAGCACTTGACAATTAAATAAGTGGTCTCGAGTGACGTACACTAAGAGCGAGCCGTCATAATAACATGATTAATGAGAGCACAGCTTTCTATCGATCATTTGTCAGCTACTGATAATTAAAGTGTAGTATTTAAATTAGGATCGAGTTTAATACGGCTTAAAGTGTTAACGTTATATTCGAAGCTATAAATGCTTCTATTATGAGGCTGGCTTATGTATTACAGTATGAATTAACTAGACAGATGATAATAAACGGGGTTATAGAAATGAAAATTATTAAAGGAATGACGAGCATTAAACATGAACTCCCCCTCATTTGCATTTAATAAAATTAAATGATCCATTTATAGAAATTAATTAACGAGGTGGGCAGTGAAGCGTCTAGTTGTGCGGCGGTAACAATGGGCGCACACTACGCGACTGCGCGACTAATAATAGCAATGATAATACGACGACTCCCCACGAATTAATAAAAAGCTCACTCGACGACAATAACCACTTCGGAACTAATCGAGTACCCACAACGAAATTATATTAAATTTTCAAATGGGGATGCGTTTGTTTGTTTGATGCGTGCGGAAAATAAATGCGAAATACAGATCTATTTTTATTGTATTATTATTTATAATGCTTAGTTGCGTTCACGAAATCGTGAATCGTTGGTGAAGGGCTAATTACAACTTATAATTATTTGAATCAAAACACTGAATGTGTATCTCTAAGAAAGTTTTTAGCATATCATCATATGTCCTAAACAAAAAAGTAGGTCTTTATAACTTTCATCAGTTTTCAGGGCATGGCGCGTGATAAAAATATGATACTTTCTTTCATTATCGTGTGGTTAGAGCTTAACTGTCAGAGTTTTTATGCCACCCATGGGCTTCTGACTTGATACTGACGTTAGATAAAAAGAAACTCTCCTTTTGAAAGTCCTATATAATTCAGATCATCATTCTTCACGAGTATGCAACCATTAAACTTTTTGCTAAATAGCATTGTGGGACAGAGCAGTTGTAAACTAAAGTAATAACCGTGGGTATTGTAGCGTAATTTATACGCGCTTACCCTTTCCCAACCGAATCAAATAAATCAAATTAAAGTACTCGACCACGCTCCGGCGACTCCACTAGTGCCCAAGACGTTTTGTCAAATTTATTATTTTATTTACATTTTTTTTATTAGTTTTACCACAGTGGTGTCTCCATTGTACTCTCGAGTGCACTGTGACAAATTTGATGACGATTGGGGTCACAGCGCGTGATCTATCGCCCTGGGGTCCGTAAACGGCAGTTCACAGAATTTTAGAGTCGATTTAAGTTTGTAATGTGACATAAATCGTTTCTCTGTACTTGTGGGATTTCTCGTAACGATTTATTTCGATTTCAAATGGACTGTGAACTTTTGTTGATCATACTTTTTGCAATTGAGTCGAGAGAATTTACTTGCATTTTTTTTTATTTGAGTTCTTAATGGTTGCTATTGTATTCTAAGATATCATTTCGGTCAATTTTTATCTGATTTCGCGGAAAATATTATTGTTAAAAATATTTCCACTGATTTTGTAGAGACCGAGTTGCACCAATCCTTCAAAATCTGTCTATAACATAACATTCATTTATTTTCAGGCAACTTCGGCCCATAGATATATTACAGACTAACTTACTAAAATACAAATTGTGACCAAACGAACAAATGTGATGTGTCTATGCAACAGACACTCGGTAGAGTCCTTTCATTTACTTACACGATACTAATTTCAAGAAATATTTGCGTAGATTCTCTAACCTAACAGACCAAACCCCATTGTTAACTGATAACGTCGCGTCGGTAGCATCTTACCGCTTACCCATCTGGTTCTAACAGATAGATGTGACAGGACTGAACTATCTCAAATGGTATCGAATCTGCATGAAAATACTTTTCGATTACACTTCCTCTAAAACGGGTTCTTATCGCACTACGATTAGGTTCAACATGCAAGGTATTTTACACACGTGCATTTTCTTTTTTGAAAAACGTCGTTTGATACGTGGACGTTTGTTACTGCAGTTCTCGGCTCAAAAACACCCTCGTCTACGGCTCGTGGGTTAATTCCACCTCGAATGCAATAACAAACTTTCTCCACTTGTTGATACAAGTGGAGAAAGTTTGTGTGAAATGTACTATTATTCATCACCACTTTTCTTTCAACAGAACAAAATGGAAGCGACAAACAGCAGTGGGACTAGAACTGCTTGCTGAGGCTGGCAACTACGCGGCGTTCCAGCGGCTGTACGGGGGTTACTGGCCTGGGGTGCCGGCGTACCCCGCACAGCCTGCGCCCGCGGCGGCGGACCTGTACTACCGGCAAGCTGCTGCAACTGCTGCAGCGGCTGCGTCAGCCAGCGCTAACACGCTGCAGAAGCCCTTGCCTTATCGGTGAGTAGTCTGTTTAGAAATAGTTTCATCAGCTTTCGCAGTAAATAAACCTGTGGGAATTGATAATAATTATCTGTTCTTCGACGAATTTTCCCCAGTGTTTACAGAATTTAGTAGCAATAGACCTACACGGAAACCGGCTTTTTGGTTGACATCAACTAATTGTGCAGGATTTGTGTCTAATGCAAACTTTGCATCGTTTATTTGCACTTCTGCTACCTAAGTGATTCGTCCTACAACTGTGTTGTTCTTTGTCACCAGGTTATACCCCGGTGCACCGCTAGGCGGCGTCCCACCTCTGGGTCTGGGCTTGCCCGGTCCGTCGGCCCACCTGGGCTCCCTGGGTGCGCCGGCGCTCGGCGCGCTGGGCTACTATGCGCATGCGCGACGAACACCCTCGCCTGATCTCGACCCAGGCAGCCCTGCGCCCCCGCACCGTTCACCCCCTGACACCCCTGCTGACAGGCGCTCTGATGACGAAGACGACGATGAGCCCATACACGTATAATGTGAACAAACCCTTACCTACATACCCTTACGACAAGTGAAAAATTCCATCCAAAGTGATTATTACATTACAAAAACAAAAAAGTGAAACCTAAGACAAAGTGATAAACTCTACACAGACGAGTGCTTTGGATATTAGGTAAGAAGCCATTTCTTGGACAACTCACACGTTTGACTATGGTTTCTCTCGACTCGGTTGTCGTCCGCTGCACTGTTGTTTTGCACGAGAATTTCATGTTCGAATATTATATTTCGAATGTTCTTTACTTGAGACGGACGTTGCCTGTCCGAGATATGTGATATTATAAGAAGATTTGATAATAAGAACGTGTAAAATATAATTGATGTCGTGTTAACTACTTAATGATAAACTAATGACTAGACAAAGCTTTGTAAGTTACGATAGAGAATAAATAGGCTGGAATCAAACATTCCGTTATCGATTAATTTATATTTAAGAAATGTTCCACAAGGTTTGCTTCGGTGTTGCATCTTCGTGATAAAGAAATATTATCCATTGAATTATAAATAATATCAGTGATCTACGATTGCCAATTCGATCTCAGCTCAAGGATTCATCCATCAAACATTCGTCCAGTCATCAGTTTTCCAACAAATATGCGTTTTCCCGGTTCATCCTGCACGTTTAACTGCAAATCTGAATTAAATTATTTCTTCAAGTATTAGTGTATTCTTCCATTTTCCACTCAAAATAATCCTTGTAGTGAACTTAATTACTTACATTAATTTCAAACGCTGCCTAATTTTTATCCCGAAGATTATTACCAAAACTTAATGTGAAAAACAAAAGTAAAATTGGCAATCGTTGGTAACAAACAAATGAATCTCATAATGAGTGATATTCTGACGAGTGTATTATGATGTGGCACTGAAGTGCACTGTACAGTATTTAGTGACTCGGAACGCCAGTCGACATTGTGCAAACATACTGTATATTACCTATAATATAAATATATAACTATTCATATACGATGTATGTATTGTTAGTATTAAATACACAACTTAAAGTATTAAATGTATGTAATAAAGTACCTAATGCTATAATAGTAATAACACAGCGATGTTCTTAAGCAATCCGAGATGTGGCATTTTATGTCCCATAGATTTTGTGGTGTTTTGTAATTAAAATGTTGTCAATTAAAAATAGCAATTGTTTTTTTGTTGTCACACCTTTTACATATTACAGATGTTCGCTTTCGATGTTGTATTACAATGACGTTTATGACGTTTATATTTGGCAGATATTAATTTAATTTTCGGAATTAAAGAAAAATGCACTCTATCAATTGGTTTCAATGTAGCATCAAGAAGTCGAAATTCGGTAATTAATAACTTTGACACCGTTACAATATGCAACGACACCAACAACAGGTAGATATTTCAAGTGAAAAAAAAAACAGTAAAAAAAAAGTGGCCAATCGACTTAGAACATGCAAATATACTAGTCAAGCAAACAGAGGCAAACGAGGTTAAAGCAAAGATTAATTAGAACTAGTATATAAAAGCAAATTTAATACATTCTCTGTGGCACTTTACCAGTTGTAACGAACACCTAGCGGGCAACCACGCGGCGTGGAGCTAACTCCGCTTTGTCACGCCATCGCCGCCATCGGCTCAGACTCGGTTAATAGACCCGTGTTAAATTGTGTGTGCTATCTCCATTTGCAACTGCTCCATTAGGGCTGTTACCAATATGAGCCTATATACGAGCATTACGACCCAAGCTATGTGCAATGTCCTGATTGCACGCTATGTAATTTTATGTCTGCGAATAAAAGTGTTTGTATTTACGCCAATTTATTAGCGTGCTTGTTTAGTTTTTTTTTTGCCGCTAATGCCAACTTTTCACCGACTTTGGACATCCTTATTATGGTACACTTCTTTTGTTGTTCGACTTCAATCATCCTCGGTGGTTTGTTTTTTAACAATTTGACATTTAACGTGACGGACTCGTTGGGAATTGAAACAATTATAAAGTCGTAGAGTAGGCGCCACGTCACAGGCGCGTCTAGAGCACGTCACGGCCGTCACGCCAGATTCGCGTTTTATAAAACAACTTGTCCTCGGTCGCGTTTACACAATCGGCCCTCACGAAAACTTCTCTTTGATTTCCTTCGAAACATTTTTAGCGGGCATAAAACCTATTTAAAAAGCAATCAGTCAGAGGCCGCTGATTGCCCATGGGGCACGCCACCGACCGTGTTCACAAAACGGAGCAATTAACAGCACCCCTCCCCCCACCGCTGCACACCCCAGTGTTTCCTCCTGCACAGATCTAATCGCAAAACGACCGTTTTCTAGAATCGCCTCTACAAAGCATTGCGTGCTTCAGCGCGTTGGGGTAACGCAGTGACCACGATCAACAACCATGTTACTTTGAAAATACAAACATATTTTACTTGATGCCTGGCTTGATGGTCATCATAACTTATTGGGAACGATAGGATCATAGCCACCTGTATTGTGGGGGCAGTAAAAAATATCCAATTAGCTATTCACGACGCTTGTGCAACTTATCAGCCTCACGTTAAATTCAGTCGACTGCTTTTAACAATCTTTACCATAATCATCAATATAAGGCGCTCATAAAATTATAATTTCTAAGTTCAACTGTTTGCTCAAACCTTTTTTTTATATAATCGTTTACAGCAAAAAAGTTGGAGCTGATATAATAACAGGGTATAAATGCAAAGTATATTTATTACACATATTTACGTAGGAACAACGCGTTACATAAAAACTAGGCTGGTATCACGCCACGCCACGCCGATAGGCACTCGTGCCGTATTAATATTTATGTTGTTTAAACGATGTTTAATCACAACAGACACGAGTAGTTTTTGCTGTCAGCTATAGTGAAATGAATATTTTCTGATTGAAATCAATACCTTATTCAAAGACACGAATTACGGCGTAAAACTGATGACAGGTCAAGTTCATCCTGAAAATAGGGACCCTTTACTTCCGTTATTTCTTCGATTTTTATGATTTATAACTTGGCACTGGCTGCAATCGAACATACAATTTCATTTTAAAATATTGTGTGAATATAAAAAGTTGATAACATTACGACCCCTAAAAACGAAAATAACTATAGAAATAAATGTTTATTACCACATAATTTAATTAGAAAACATTGACCGATCCAGAATGTCATGTAATAAAACATTTAATTTAATTGGCATGTAACTTATCCCTTTATCTGCTGTCTGTATCTATGGTCTACGAATCTGTTATGAGTAGGAAAAAAAACATGACGCTCTATGGTCAGTTTACTTAAACGACTTCCTCGCGTTGCATTGTTGCCGTTAAAAGATGGTTTAATTGAGTGAGTTATGGCTGATGCTTCCTCAATTCGCGTAATATTTAACATTTTATTGCTGTTCACCTACTAATGTTTCCTGCGCTTTCGGTAAGTACCCGTTTTAACAAAGCAAAATACGTTTCACTTAAGATGCATCGCAATCGTTAACTGTAATGCGCGATAATCAACGACTACCACTCATTCTGAGAGCTATATTTGTAGATTAATTCTCAAAATGGCTGTATTGGCCCGGATACATCGGAATGAGCGTAAAGTGCCAATTTTGGGTAATCCAACCACGGTACCAACTGAGTATTACATGTGTTTATTAATGTATGAAGTGATCTCATGAGCTTTGAGGAGCTGCAAAATATGTTACATTATTCTTTTACGATGTAAACGGACTGTAACTTTTTTACAGAAGTACAATACAGATGTTTTGAACAATAAACTTCTAAAACATTATGAAATCTAACTAAAACTGAAACACATAGTGAAGGTAAAGCATTTAACGAGTGTTTAGCACTAAATCAATGGGCAACAAGAGCGCCGGCGGCGGCGCCCGCGCCGTTGCGTTGTAGATCACTATCTGCTTCCGTCGCTGCCACCACTCGTAATTACTGATTACAAGCGATTTTAGGCTTTTTGTCCAGCGAGCCGACTACACACGGACATTAAAATACTGACTCACTTGTTCGTACATTTTTTTTTTGTTGTAAAAAAAATAACGTTGTCACTTAAGGGCTGGAAGCGATAGATTATAAACTGCTTTGTTGAGTCAAGGGCGCAACTGTCATTTGTAAGCAAAAATAACTTAATTAACCTGATCAAGCTGTATGTAAAAACCGGTCTTTCTGTAAATAAGCATCAAAACAAACCACTTTTAACAACACTTGTGTAAACATTGCTAATGCCGAAAAGATTACAATTCTATGAATTCAAACGTTTTCGAATGTCTCTATAAATCGTTGTGTGGTGTTTAAAAATGTCGTGTCAAGCTCTTATCGGTACATGGCGAAGTCAAACAGACAACGATTACTGTGGACTAGTGCCGGCATTAGTCCGGTGTAACTGTATTTGTGATCGATGGAGGATAAAGGGCTGAAACTTTTTTATTGTGACAGGAAAACGATAGAGTGTAAGTACAAGTTTTGTTTGAGCAGTGAAGTGCTCTACATCAACAGTTTTTATGGAAAACAGAGGTACACTCATACGGGCGATTAATTGGTCAATGCGGACCAATACGTCATCATCATCAGCCTATTAATGTGCCCACTGCTGGGACTCAGGCCTCCTCTCTAAGAGAGGGAATGGGCTATAATCTACCACGCGGGCCCAGTGCGGATTGGTAGACGTCACATGTCTTCGAATTTTTTGGTTCTAGGACATGCCGGTTTCCTCACGATGTTTTCCTTCACCATTTTTCGACCAATACGTATTGGTCTTATATTTCGTTACGACGATAAAAACCGGTTTTGGCACTATGCATAAAGCAAGAAGCAAACTTAGTTGTGAAAGTTAAAATTAATGTTTTTCCTTTTAGTTTCTGATTAATTTCGTTCGGCGCTTCTCTGGTGGTCACCACCGTTGATGCTGGCTTTCAGGAGTTACAATGGTTTGGGAATAATGTAGCGGGCTTGTCCCAATACAAAAAATAGAGCAAGCTTTGAAGCAAATATACACCACCAGACTACTACATCTTGAGAAACATGCTATAGATTGTATTAGTACCTCCGGCAAGTGTTGCCGGCAAAAGTTGCTGAAAAAATCGCCAGTGTGTCCGCTACTAAAGTTATATCTAGATGAGCAGTCGTTTATTGACAGTGGGAAAATATATTCTTTATATATTTCCTGCGGCATGCGGATGGTACGTTTACGATGCAACACTTACGTTATCATGTCTATTTAATAGAGCCTGAAGAATTGCAGTTGTCTTGTTGTTTGTGTCTTTGTTTTCACTCGGTGAAGTTAATTTATTGGACATTGGAAGACTTATTAGTAAAGATAGAATCTTTTAGTATCCATCCATGCATTGCTTTGAGTTCACTTGTGCTTCAGTTTCTTTCCAAAGGATATGAAAAATAAATCTCATCTCATATATGGTTTGACAGTGGCAACGGCGTGGCTACTCTGAGAAAAAGGGAAGCAGCAGTGGGAATGTTTTAGGGAGGTCTTGCCTTGATTTTCTATAAGCCTTAACTACAATGGCTTTCCATAGATCAGCAGATAGAGGCGAAATCTCCACATCTTCCCTTTTATTACTTTCCGTAACGCCTATTAACACAAAAACCATAAAGTCTAACCGTAGTTTAACGCACGCTTTAAAAACTAAGGTGAAGAAATAAAGAGTAACGATATGTGAAAGTGGAACCACCACCACCAGTCCACCACATTCAGCCACCGCATAGGGATATTAAATTATTAATGTACACTATACTTTAGCATATTAATCAGGCTGGTAACGTAAACGCAGCTAATGGGCGCCATTAAAACAGTGGAGCGGTTCATATTGTATGCACTTAATGCATTGTTACAATGCAGTGTGTGAATTAACACAGGATCTGCATAACAGGGATGTAGCTAAATGTGGAGTTAAATATCCTTTGATGGCTTAAGTTTACTTGGAACTAAGTAGTTTTCGAACGGTATTAAATTAATTAAATAACAAAGATTGGCTTGGATGTCTGTCAATTTTTAGATGCTTGAAACGGTTATACCGGCCATCTTCGACGTAAATCGCCAAAATATGACACTATCTTGTAAATAGTACGAAAACTAAGGGGATCTGACGCAGAATGTCCCATTCGCAAAAAATCCCGTTGACGCAGAATGTCCCATTTGCACAATGTCCCATTCGCACAATGACTGACCGAATGGGACTTAATGCGAATGGGAATTTGCAAAAAGTCCCATTCGGTATGAACTTTTTGGTCAGTGATTAATTCTCCAGCTTTTTGACATCACTATATCATTCTTTAGACTCCAGATTGGCCAGAATTATTCTTTAGGCATGAAATACTTTAGGAACCGTTTTGCAATCAACTTTTTATGTTATAATCTTAACACATTCACACTTTAAGCTTTTCCATAATTCAAAACGTCTTTATATCATTTTATAAGAAGCTTATTAAAAAGTGCATAAAACAGGCATGTAGGTTTATTTTAGATTGCTTTTTTATTCAAACACTCTTCGTTGTAGTAGTAATTACAAGCACTCACAACATTCATCGGAATTAATGGAATCGACTGCAACACCATGTCTCTGTCGAGCAGAAAAAAATGCGTGTGGCGGCACGTAATGTGTTACATGTATTTACTGAAACGGTAACAACTACGAGTGGAACCGTATAATAACAGCGTAAAAATTCATTATTATCAAGACAAGGAATAATATTAAGACCCCGGGAAGATATCTTTTGTTATGGCTATACTTATCAAGACAAGGAAAATATTAAGACCCCGGGAAGAAATCCTTTGTTATATGGCTATACTTATCAAGACAAGGAATAGGTAATATTAAGACCCCGGGAAGAAATCCTGTGTTATGGCTATACTTATCAAGACAAGGAATAATATTAAGACCCCGGGAAGAAACCCTGTGTTATGGCTATACTTATCAAGACAAGGAATAATATTAAGACCCCGAGAAGAAATCCTTTGTTATGGCTATACTTATCAAGCCAAGGAATAATATTAAGACCCCGGGAAGAAATCCTTTGTTATGGCTATACTTATCAAGCCAAGGAATAATATTAAGACCCCGGGAAGAAATCCTTTGTTATGGCTATACTTATCAAGACAAGGAATAGGTAATATTAAGACCCCGGGAAGAAATCCTGTGTTATGGCTATACCTATCAAGACAATGAATAATATTAAGACCCCGGGAAGAAATCCTTTGTTATGGCTATACTTATCAAGACAAGGAATAATATTAAGACCCCGGGAAGAAATCCTGTGTTATGGCTATACTTATCAAGACAAGGAATAATATTAAGACCCCGGGAAGAAACCCTGTGTTATTGATATACTTATTAAGACAAGGAATAATATTAAGACCCCGGGAAGAAATCCTTTGTTATGGCTATACTATACATACACAGAAATTATCCATCGGTAATTTTAAAGAAATCTGCTGTTTCCTCCAAAAGTCCAATCCGAAACCTACGCGGTCAATATGTATGGAACAGCTGTTTTTTTTTTATTATACTGATGAAATTTTTCTATGTGGGGGGGGGGGGGTTCAGGATGGTGTACTGAGTATGTAGGAAACGTTTGTGCGTCGGTGTCCCTTCAAAACAATTAATAACCATTACCACTCTACATTTACACTACACAACAGCTTATCATCATGAAAACTCAACAAGAAAATATGCATTCTTCGGAATTTCGGCCAGTCGTCGCAGCCCTACGCACCGTAGCGGGTAAGTGCTACATAAACGCTATTATATTATAGCATTAATTGATTATAAAGACATTTTATTTGCACGCAATACTGGAAGTAAGTGGATCAGGAGCGCTCCAGTTAATGATATCTTACCATTAAGATACGTAATTGCAGACACCGCGATTTGAATAGCAAAGCGGACCGATTTTTATTTTACACCCGGCGATTCTATCGCTCCGTAATTAACCGTAGCATTTAGTCGCACCGTAAACGATATGGCCACGTTTGTAACACGAATAAAATCAGTATGAATAATAAAATATGTATTATGCATTAGAAAGCATTGTTATACTAATTCATTATTAATTACAATTGTACGTATCGCGGAACGTTTATTTTAAATAGGGACGAAAGGTTTTCTTTTCTATTTGGTTTCCTTTCAACAACTTATATTCAGGAACTTGATTGAAATCTTATCCTACTTACATGTGTATTATATTTGGGTTCGCTTCTCTAAGCTCTGTTCCTGAAATAAATTATTTGGCAGTACCGACTTCCACTGCTGCACACACTTCAATATGATACAAAAGTTATAAATACATAAAAAGTCGATACACAGACATGCATGCATAGGTACTGCATAGGTTATCCATTTAAAGTTCATATCTACCTTTATGGGCTTACATTGTTTTTTTAATTGTCAGTCTGTGTTTCCTTTCATTTCAATCAAAATGATTAACAAAGTGTTGTGTTTAAAACCGCCGTGTGGCCGGTGAGGTCGCGGCGCGGCGGTGCGCGATACGAGATGCTATCGCGCGACCACTGGGTAATTAGTCGTTTCATTTTAGTCGCGTCGCGTTCTGTCGCGATAACTGGCTGCGCGCGTTGTATGCACTTTTTTGTAATTAATTTCTTTGAATCGATTGATTCACCGCGTATTTGTGCCACGCACGTTTTGATTGAGATCTAAGTAACTATTTATGCAGCATTATGCAACCAGAACATACAGTTAATTCAGTAAGTCCTGTTATTACAAGAGCAATTAGTTTCGTTACATTTATATACAGAATGCGTACCATTTATGGCCTTTTATTATTGTGATTGGCTAGGTATCGCGTCACGTCATGCGCTCGCGCAACGTTTTTGACAAGCAAATTGGATAATACGCGGGAAACGCGGCGTGGCGCATTGTTCTGTCGGCGTCGCGATTGTCAGCGGTGTTTTCGAATTTTAATCTGCCATTTTGTGAAATTATGGAAATGAAATGGACGTTTCGCGGTTAGCTGCGTCCGAACCAGGCTGGTACCGGCCGCGTGTCATTTTATTGTTATGATATTAAATTGTTTTTAATAAACGTCGTAATTGATTCGGTAGTTAAACATTGGGTGTAGGTAGTCGGAATTTATTAATCTTAATTCGTATGAACGGTAAACACTTTTTTTTATGGCGGCGGTACTAAAACATTTTTTGGTCTAATTACCACGAAAACCGTCACAACATAAAAATAATGATTTCCCTAGATTTCTCTACAAACAATAGACAAGTACCTCCACCAGAAGTTCACTTAAACAGCTTTCAAGAATTGTGATCATTAGGAATGGCTTGTATTACGATATCGGCGATATAAAAGCGAGATGGTCTGTAAATATCCATTATGCGGGTAACCTGTGTCGGTATATCGGTAATGAGCGCGCGATATCGTCCGTTTTGTAGCGCGTAATCGCGATGTTATCGCGGCCCCCTCGCCCCCCACGCCCTCCAGCGGACACCCCACCCCCTCCCTCGCCAGACCGTAGCCCCCTGCGGATTTTATCACCGTTTTTAAACCGCTCATTTGCCACTCACGTCTGTTTAATGTGGAGTACAAGAATTTAAAAAGGGAAAATTGTGCTTTCCGTATTTTTGTAAGCTTTTAATTTAAAGTACATATTTTTTGTTGTTGTTTATAGTTGTTATTTAAAATTGTTGTTTTTTTTTTTTTAATTATATTGAAATCAAACGTCGTAGTCTTTTAGAACAGATTAGCCAACATAAAAAGTTATTTAAATCGATTTATTCATTGCTATGCAGCTACGAAATACGAACTTGGCAAACAATTAAACTAAAATAAATGAAAATAAATATAGCTGGACATTAACACACAGCGCCATCTAATGCCACACTAAGCAACGAGGCTTGTGTCGTGGACACCCGATAGTTGATATAATACATATATAATTTTTGTTTGTAAATACATACTTATTAAGTTATCATACATATTAAACATCCATGACTCGGAAACAAATGTCCATGCTCATCACACAAACATTTGCTCCAACCGGGATTCGAACCCGGGACCCTAAGAACGTAAGGCAGCCTCACTACCGCTGTGTCATTCGGGTCGCCAAAACTCTATCGTTGTTCCTTACCCCGTAACATTTATTAAATAATGTTCTTCCCAAAAATGTTCGTAGCTACATAAAAGGGTGTTCAAAGTTAAATGTAATGTAAAGTAATATAACCTGTCAAATTAAAAGAAAGGTTCACATTCAAGAACTCATTGTTACGTTAAAAATCGATTAAAAAAATTAACAAGAACAATGACTCTCCCTTATAAGGAGGTTTAATTATCATACAAACAGGTTTAGTTTTAACTTCACTTTAACGCAACGAAATTATGAATAATGAAGTTGGATTATAAGCTTCGTTACTTTTTGTCCAAATGGTTTTTGAAGAAAATGTTGTAAATATCATATGTGATGAATGATATTTATCATTTAATTAGGTACTCGATAGTTTTATAAGATTTTTGGTTTATTGAATATGATACTATTTACTGTTAACGAATAGGCTATCAAAGGCAAGAGTGAAAATCGGTTTTAATTTCATAAACTTTTAAATTTTCGGACAAAGCTCATTGAATCTTATTTAAATAAATATCGCTAGACACTACACACAGCGCCATCTAGTGCCCCACTAAGCAACGAGCCTGGTGTCGTGGACACCAGATAGTTGATATACTACATAGATACTTTTTGTTTGTAAATACATACTTATTATACATTTAAACATCCATGACTCGGAAACAAATGTCCATGGTCAACACACAAACATTTGCTCCTACCGGGATTCGAACCAGGGACCCAAAGAACGTAAGGCAGCCTCAGTACCGCTGCGCCATTCGGGTCGTCATTAGTTCCATTCTTCTCCATGAGATCTACGATTTGGGCAACTACAGTTCATTCACAGTTAGGTATTATGCTTGTGGCTGGACTTTACGTAGCTTATTTTTGATTATGCAAAAGTGCGGGTCACGGGTCTATTAGAAATAAATGCTTTGAGTTCGAGTTTAAAAGTAAAAACAATCATGGACTCGCTTATTGAACACTAATATACAATTAAACAATTCTCATTGGGTATATGTAGAGTATTATCTACCTAAAGAATACATTGACCATCTGAATGAATACAAGGGAAAATCCTAATTACAATTCACCCTAGTGTCTCAATCGACGTCTCCACCCCAGCTGCACAGCGAAATAATCCCTTTACATTTAAGCAAAAAGGTTTTAATTCCAATCAAATTACTTTTGTGAAAACAAAACACAACCTCACGCCTGTAATCCCTGAAGAGTTCGCCAGAGGTGTAGTACCTAAAATTAGAGTCATATTTCGCCAATTATGTTTAAGACATATGTAGTTGGGGGCAAGCCTATTGGCATCAACCGGGCACAAAGCAGTGGCTGATACTATTAAATTCCTTGTATTAGAAAACCCCAGTAACACTCGGTCGGTCAGTCCACCCGGGAATCGAACTCGTACCTCATGCTCAGCAGTCGCGAACTAGCAACTACTAGACCATAGAGGCAATCCTTTTACATTCACACAAGAAGGTTTTAATTCAAAACAAATTACTTTTGTGTTTCATGATATATGCAGTTAACTATTCATGCTACCGTTTTTACCGTTACTGTATATTCATTGGCATTAATTACGAATTAAAACAAACGATTAAATCGCGATTGAAATAACCATATCGCTTTAATTACGATGTTGATTTTCTATGTGATTAGGATTTGAGCTTATATTCTTATTTCAATGTTCTCACTTGTATTGCATGACGAAGTCAGAACACTATTTTTCCAATTCAAACATTAGAACAATTTCAGGAGGCTAAGAGAAGACTAATGATGAAAACTGTTAATTTGAGAGATATTTTTGAATTAAAGTCTTTGTAGTCAGTAGGTAAAGTAGTAGATTCAAAATGAATTACCTCTCAAGCACGTACTAGTCGGGGTTCGATTCTTACACTCTTTTTGCTCCATTAACACCTGACCTTTTTAAATAACCTTATCAATAAGATAAACAACAACAACTGAAGGCAAACAAACAAAACACTACCAGGTACGGTCAACCACACTTCTGTAGTCACACTTAAATTACGCTAACGCAAACCTGCGTAGACACTGGTAAGAAAAAAGGTACCTCATGACAATCAAAGTCTAATTAATAGATAGATTTATGAGCACTAATGTATGTATAAAACTTAGCAACTTTTACAAGTGATTTTCTCTCACTGTGTTGATTATAATTATTATTGTATGTTTTAACAAACATAGTATTTTGGGACCCATACTATTTTGAAATTTGTCTTATCTCAAAGTTGCAATCGTTACTCCACGACAAATCGCTTTAGTCTTTTGCTAGTGTAGACATATTACCGCTCGTAACTGTACATCTAGTCATCATCATCAGCCTATAATGTTCCCACTGCTGGGACACGGCCTCCTCTCAATGAGCCTTCTCATTGAGAGGACGAGAGACGACGAGACCAATACGTCATCATCATCAGCCTATTAATGTGCCCACTGCTGGGACTCAGGCCTCCTCTCTAAGAGAGGGAATGGGCTATAATCCACCACGCGGGCCCAGTGCGGATTGGTAGATGTCACATGTCTTCGAATTTTTGGTTCTAGGACATGCCGGTTTCCTCACGATGTTTTCCTTCACCGTTTTGAGAGCAGTGGTGATGAGCAATTTCATTTCAATTTAAATTTTCTAGTAGTAGTCGCTAAACAATTAGCAAGCCAGCTTCTTAACACTTGTGTAAGTAGCCATATCGGGTGCGTGTATATGTGTGGTGTGTGTCGGTAATTGCCGCGTCCGGCGGAAGTGGCCGGTTCCGACGGAGTCAGGTGACGGTCGCACCTGTGTGTGTCAAACACACAGACGTAGGACAAAGCGCTAGGGAGAATGACGTAGTGTTTTCTAGCTTGATCATTGACACCGTGTTAGGGGAATTGAACTTTGAGGTCAATCTGGTCCTTCGTGGCGCACACGCCAACAATTGCACACGTTAGGAAACAAAAAAACAAGATTTCACATCATGTCCCGATTGACCCAGAAGTCGTGAAGCAAACCATACATAAATCTCTTCAATCACGCGTGTCACTCTCAACACAACTTTGCAAGTGAAACCAAGATTTGGTCCTTGTGAAAAATACCGACAAATATTGGTCCATCCAAAATGAAATAATATTACAGTTAGAAGCAGTATTTAATTAATACAATTACCGTAGTCAACACAAACCATTATGCAAACGCTAAATTACAAATCTAGCTAGATTACCGTAACAAAAAAAAACACACATAAAATAGACCACCTTCCCACACACGACAAAACGCGAAACTTAATTTATTCTGATAGATGATATAATAAATTACGGACAAGCATAATATTACGACACAACAGTGCATTTGTGTCCACTGACCATTGAAATTGCATATGTGTGGTGTACACACATGGTTTCTTTTCCCCTGTGTGAGTGCGACTAATTAGCTATTCGTCGATCGAACGATAAGGACAACAATTAACTTTTGTTGCTAACATAATAATGTAAAAAGTAATAACGTTTATGATAAAATTTGAAATTGTTCCAGAATGCTTTTTGGGTTTGTTTCTTTTTTTAAGTTTGTGGAGCAGTCAGTCTGTCAATTGTGAAGCCAATTAGCCGTATAAGCAAGAATGTGACTTCGTAGGGCGAGAAACTCAAAATTGTTAAAAGAATAAATAGCGATACTTTGTTAACTCCACAGATGGGACATGAAGGTTTATATGGTGCCTACTTACTTCCTTATACAGTATTCTTAGTTACCCTAAAATTAACCGAAACAGAAAACACCTCGACTGCAAAAATAAAATACAATAATCACCCATTTTTACACAAAAAAAACACTCAATAATCTAGACAACGCGAATGTACGATCTAACAAACAGCTAGCTATGAACTCGCCGTTAACATCAATTCCACCAGAGAACCAACTATTAAGTGATGTAATTAAGCATTTTAGTCATCAAACTCATATTTTAAACACTCATGCATGACTTTCAATTTGCAGAAAAAAAAAATATTACGGTGAAGAAATGTCGTGAGCTAATGTGTCGAGGGCGAGCGCAGGGAATGCTCGCCATTTTGTTTTTTTCTCTCCTTCCCCATAATTACGTAATTAGTGGCGATGCGAATTGGAAGTGCATTTGTTGTGGGTCCTTTTGTCCGCGATCGGTGTGCCTGCGCCCGCGCCGTACGGAACAGCTGTTCCACGGCCCGTTGAGCTACGACTTTCTCGTTTGACAATTACGAGCTTTTTATAATTGATACGTAGGAATTGAATGTTCAGTAATTCAGTTGTGTTTTTAAATATCTTTAACGAAGCATGCCTATTTATTTTTTTAAATAGTTGAGTAATGATGATTGTACTGAATTAAATATCCTTTTTTAATTCATATTCGTAAGTTTAGTTTACTTTAAGCTGATGATTAGACCACCACAGCCTGTCTAGGTGGTATCAGAAGAATAATATGGTCATATTTATGGGTGGGTTTTATGGTAGGTTACAGAATATCGACTTTCTCTACGGGACCAACATCATAATCGCAAAAAAAATATTACATTTAGTTCGAGTAAGCATTGATTTTTTTGGGACAGCTGATTATTTCGTAGATCTTTTTTTTTCTGCTTAATATTTCTTCTGACACGTTCTATTCAAACCTTCTTTCTTGGAGCGCTATGCACTGTGCATAGCGCTCCAAGATAACACTAATCAAATAAAGAACACAAATAGTTTTACTTTTATTTTCTAAACTAATGGGACTTTTTGTTCCCGCTAGTTCTACAATTTTGTACCACCTGAAATCGTAGGACTAGTGGGGTAAAAAAACCTACTAGTTCCGTAGAACTGTGTAGTATAATTAGTGGGAATGGTCCCTATTTTGAAACATTTGATATTTTTATTAATAAGGGTTATCCATTACACATGTCGATCCATTACTGACCTATCATCACACAATGTGTTACCAAAACATGAGTGCAGTGTTCACAAGTCGATTGGCCACGGTTGCGGACACGGAGGGTAGAGTACTTGCCGCGACATTTGGCGCGCGGGCGTCCGTCGTGCCGCGTCGTGCCGCGCCGCACGCCACGCCATCGATCGCTAATCGATTACTCCGATATCAACCTTTGTTTATGATAATAATATCCAATTGCGAAACACTACATCGAGTGCTAGAAACTTTAACTCAATGCAATATAAAAGCATCCATAAATACAATGAACGGAATTCAGATATTGGATTTACCCATTCAAGATTTCAGATAAATCTTCTAAAACTGCAAAAGATTTAGTAGACTACCCAAGAATAGAACATTGATTTATAACTGTAAATGTGGCATAAATGCATAGAAACTCAAGTACGCCCCAATTTATATTAGATTTATAGCAGGATGTGGTGTGATGATATTCCTTTTCAATTAGCACTCAATGAATGTAGTAGCCGTGTGGCGTTCGAACGGTTGCACGATTCGATACGCAATATCGACACGAACAACAACCGATGCCTCCATTCATCATTATTATAAATGTGCCACACTCGCTTATTTACGGAAATCGATATTTTTTTTCGGTATCGACTTTGAATGCTTGATTTCGACACGTCGATAAACGTAACGCTATTGTGTGGGATGACCCCGGCATTGTTGTGCTGCGGTGGTGAGGCGGCCCGCTGAGCAGCGCTCTGCTCGTCACATGAAAGTAGGAACAGCATCATTAGTTCCGCGTCTACATTTTGTTATATTGTAATTATTGATTATAACAGGTCACGGTTATTGGTGAGTAGCGTTTGTAAAACAGACCGACTTAATTAATGATAGGCGCTTCTTTGTAGTTATGATTAGTTTAATTATCAATAACAAAAGCGACAAGAGAGCTGTTACGTGCGTCTAATTTTTCATCTGTCGCATGTTTTCTATACAATTACTCAATCTATGACACGATAGCGGGGACGGCGCGGTGCGGTGGAAATGGTAGCTGCAATATTGATAAACGTCGACGGGCAATCACTGGCCGGGCAATTTGCGAGCGATTGTCCGTGGTGAGATGCGAACACACGCAAATTGGAAGCGGCTGCACGTTCAAACGGAGCTGTTTAGAGCTCACATCATAGTTAGTGCCAGCCAGTTACCGCGGAATGTTACTATTTAGTTATGTTTACGTACGGCCTAATTGACTTCACACATGATTTCGATGGAGAGATACGTATTTGCATCATTACATTGGACAAAACTATTATATAATAAATTACAGGTATTTCTGAAAAGCCTAAATAAATTACACATGTTAAGAAATGCTGTTCACTAAAATCTAAACTAAACGTGCGAAGCATTTCTTCATTTTCCTCAACATTGTGTCATTAATAACACTAAGTTCAACATGCACATTACTGTATCCATTATTGTATAACCGAAGGCGATCGTGAAGGAAGAGAAGGGCTCTCACGGGGTCACACATAAATATCTAATGAGAAATACGATTGCGCAAGAAAATGATATCGATATCAATTCGATATTCGTTCCAAAGCTAGCAATCACGAAAACAAATTTGCGTTCATTTCCTTTCCCTCGGAACAAACGTATAGCGAATCCGGCGTAGCAATATCTTTTATAAGGCGGTAGATCGTAATGGAAACCATTTCTCATCAATTTTCTAAATAAAGGCGCACAGAAGCTAGCGGATAAAACAAAGCGCGAGCGCTCACGACATAGATTGAGCTGAATTATCGCTTTACCGCAGAACACAATCTACCCTCGAGTGTACTCGGGACTACTATAGGTACTACATACTTACGTACGCCAGCTACATGCGTATAGCGTGGTATCGGAGCGCCGCGCCCGACCGCCTTGTGCACTCAGCCCGGGACCAGATAACAAGTGTGAATTATGTTAAATCTAGACAGTTTTTCTCTCTTTTATCAATTTACTACTTCACTAAGTACAACGTTTGGATCTGATCAAATTTAAACAATAATTTCACCTTTGCAATCGCGCTCGCTAGCTTTGAAATTGTAGCAGAAAAGGTGTACAGCTAAATACAGAGTTTGGTTTAAGTTATACATGGGTACGTGTATGGTAATCATTAGATATTAATTGTTTAATATCTTCTACAGAAACCCATTACGTTGAGCACAGACAAAGAAAGGTTAGGCAGTCAATGTGTCAAGATTACGGAAACCCAGCTGCTCACATCGCATATAACAACAAAACAACACTTTTCGTACATTAACCGTTCGCCTGTCGTAATCAAATTACATTTAATAGCGAATTTTCTGTCATTATAGCAACAGTATTAATAATTGTAAATAAAAGAATTACAGTAATTTCAGTGACAGGCCAATCAAAACGTCGAGTTACAAAACCACCAGCAAATTGGGTGAAAGTGTGACGTTAATATTCGTACGGATGACAAATGGCCGAATCTTGTGCAGGAGAGGTAGTAATGAGACCAAATCAAATGGTGGACGAGGTTATTCGCATGTTCGTGGAAGCTTTGTGAGCGTTCGTGCTGGGAGGCATTACCGTCACTCTGTCAACTCGTCACTAAGAATAATGAAATCAAACATACTTAGGCTTTATCTAGCGACCTTCGCCTTCGTACAACCTTTTACTACTAGGAAATAATATTCCAAGAAAGTTTGTTTGTTCAGGTTCACATGTACCGATGTAGTTACCTTCACTTTCATGCAAGACGTACTAGGTCATAAATAGCTTTTGAATGAACTTGCGGAATTTCAGCATTTTCTTTTTTTATACGTTGTCCTTCACTAGGAATCTCTCTGTATCATGGGTGTGTTTACAAACATTTAAGCTCACATACACAAACAGCTAGACCCGGAACCACGGCTCCTTAGTCAACTGGTCTCACTCATTTGAGACCCGCGTGATGAGTTTACAATGATGAGTTTGTTCCGTGCGAGAATCTAACCCGCAACATGCAGGCAGCCAATCCCTCAGCCACTGCACCCATCGTGATGCCAGTTACTTGCTTAGTTTGTAGGTCCTGTATTTTTTCGTGTTTTTACAAAAATCTTAGTTAATGAAGGCCTAAGCTTAACATCGCCAATTGCGAGTATAATGTAAGCGCTCTCTGATATCTTGAAGTACAATTTAATGTTCACAATCAACTTGCATGTAGGTAATTGAATTAGCCGTACACTACTCTTACTTTTCTGCTAAACTATACAGTTTTAATGTCAAATTAATATGACGAATGGCACATTATTCAACAGGCTATTACATAGCTTGTAGCAATAATTTACCCGTATACATTACCCCAACGGGATATCATACAACCTTTTTATACGAGACCCAATAAATATTCCCGGGCCACTATCATTATTGACGAATAAGGTTGAACTTACAGACAATTAAATGTGTAAACGTGTGATAAATTGTTGGCTGGCCAGGTTTTATGGCGACCGATAACGGAGCGCTGTTCGTTTTATCGACACAACTTATTGAACTATTTACTATTAATTTAAACAGACTTCGACTGATTAAACCGACATTTAGTAGAAACGTGCTTTATTGTTTGGACTGATTTATTTTTTTACGTGTAGGTTTGTTTTTTTTTTTGGTTTTAGAGGATTAATGGGATTCAATGAAAATGCTGCTTTGTTCTTATGCCTGCTACACAAGACTACGTGATGCAATGATGATATTGCAAACCCATCTCTTCTGAGAAACACATGTAAGCTTTTAAACTGACATGGTACTGACACTGAAAACGGGATATTTACCATGTTTACTATTTGTTTTAAGTTCCTGATTTTCTGAGAAATAGGTACTTAATAAATACATAATTATTAACATACTTATTATTATCATTTTTTTTTGAAATTATTATCATTTTATTATTATTATTATTATTTTATTTGGACAATTTGAGACACGTGTTTAGGAGCTCACTCACAGAGACTAAATACGTATCTATATTGTGCAGTTCCACCAATATTACATACATAAGGGCCGAATTGATGGTGATTGATTTTGGTGATTCTGATTCTGATTGACTATCTTTTTTTTCTGAGGTCGGTTTAAAACTCTTTTAGATTTAACTGCATAGGTATAGGGCACTGCATGGGCACTTGTATGCCTATAGTTTACTTCTTATATGCATTAAAATGAGAAGCATTACACCGGCAGCTGCAGCCAACACCATATTATCATTAAATTTCGGCTATTTCTAACAGCTTCAACTTTAAATAAAAGTAATTAAACTAACAAAACATAATTGCTTCATTAGAAACAAACGCTTATATTTCCATGGCTTACCATATTTTTATGGGAAAACATTTAAATACGTTATACTATAAAGAATTGTATCTTACATATAAGGGTAGGGCTGTCGACATTTCAAATGTCATTGTAGTAGTAGAGAGAGAGCGAGAGAGGCTCTACAATGTCGTGCAGTTTGCTACGTGTAGTTTGGCCACTTTTTAGTAAAATTTCAGGCAGATATAAGGTTATATCATCAATTGAGTCAAAAAATCCTTTGAAGATAATATCCCACGCGTCACGACTGTAATTTCCAAAGCGTTAGGCCGAGGTGTAGTACCTAATAGTGCTCCCCCATTTCGCCAGTTATGTTTTAGTCCCATAGGGGTAAAGCCTATTAGCGTCAATCGAGCACAAATCTGCTGCTGAGCAATTGCTGATGGAAAAACCCAATAACAATTTGCTCGACCCGTGAATCGAACCCAGGACCTCACGCTCAACAGTCGCGATTGCGACACGAGACCATCGAGGGAATTGTTTTGAAATATGTTTATTTCAAACATTTTTTTTTCAACTAAGTATTTTTGTATTGTTTTATACATTACTAATATTATAAAGAGGAAAGATTTGTATTTTTGTGTGTGTGAATGTTTGTAATGAATAAACTCAAAAACTACTGCGCCGATTTCAAAAAATCTTCACCATTAGAAAGCCACGTCTTTACTGGGTAACAGGCTATATTTTATCCCCGTACTCCCACGGGAACGGGAACTACGCGGGTGAAACCGCGTGACGTTCGCTAGTAAGTTGTAAAGAAGTTTAAGGAAATACTTGGCTACAAACTTACCTCGTAAGAACAACATAGAAATCGGTAAAATAGCGCTCAAACGTTATTTTCGTAATTCTAACTTCCATAGTTTAAATGAAAAAATCCGGTTAAGCAGCTAGCTTCTGCTTAACCGGATTTTTTCATTCATTCGTCATACGTTGACCTGCGTGATGCCATATCAAAAAAAGAATGTATTTTTTTTCTATTTGACCAACCCTACAAGTGCCAAGTACTATTGGAATGGGTCATTTGACGTAGTGGGCGCGTAACCGGTGGGCGACTCGTAACGCATCGGTTATCTACGCGTCATTTACCTAAGAACTGTTTGATGCGACTATCCTACGATCTACGTCTTCTACCAGTAGCCGACGGTAGCTTCCAGACGTTTATTAACCGCTACTTGTCAAATTACGAACGTTTTAACTGATTTTGGGAGTGCTATATTGGTGCTACGGCGTTTATACTCCTTTACGTCAAACAAAGACCATGTCAACAGATTGTAGTTTTGTGAATTATATTAAATATTAGTAAAAATGGTAATCTACTAATATAAGTAGGTTCATTTACATACATTGATTTATGTACTGTAAGTTCAGTGACGTATCGTATTTATCTAATTCAAGAATAATCTGATAGATGATCCTCTACATTTACACAACTGGATTCACACCATACAATATGTTAGTTTACTTTTAACTTCAGCTTATTAAACCGAAGTAGTAAGTCTACCTCTCTCTGCCTTCAGGCTGCTACAAATAAGACGGGGATAATTTCCCACTGCGTACGAACGAAACCTAAACACATACAGCAGACTCGATAAACGAATAAATCCCGGATAATAAATAGGTGAAGTCCTCCCCTGCACCTTACAATTTAGAATCCTACACGTTCCTACAAAGATATCTCTGAATGCAAATCAGTAATTTATCTACCTACTTTTCTTTTTCAGAAATCACACATCTGCAAAACCAGTCGACATCAACAAGGCTGCAGATTGAAGGACCCCAGTAGGGTCAGATCTCTATAGTATTACTGCGGGTTGAAAACCGTAGATCAGATTTTGAGAGTAGTTTTGAGTCTTGATTGAATTAGTCTTTAGCTTTTTTCTTTTTCAATCACACGGCTTTTTTGATAGGCAGAAATTGTAAAATGCCACGTGCTTTTGATCCATGCTTTTCCTGCAATTAATTAGCAATAAACATATTTAATACATAATATGCAAAGGCACTTTTCCAAAGTTTTCAGGCTCTATTCAACCAGCTCTCTTGAAAATTAGGCGGGAAAGCAGCAATCCGATCTTCATTTGTTTTTTCGAGTTGATTCAAGTTTTTATTTTTACTTTCCTTGTATTCGTAATGAAAAGCACAGTGTTTACCTCGGGTTAAAGACTGATTTAGTCCCTCGAACTATTGGCGCCCTCGCTGCGCTCGGGCACCAAACCCCGTCTCGGGACTAAATAAGTTACTTTCACCCCTAGGGTAACAATGTACTATTTTCATCACCTCAACTTTAAGTTCATCTTCGCATAAGTGGTGGTAGTGTGACAGAAGCGTGTCTAACGGCACACCTGCGGCTGCTCTAATGCGCCTGCGCCCGTAATGCGCTGGCTCTGTCTTACGGTCCACGGTCCACCATGTCCGATGCGCATGATTCGGTCATGCCACCTCACTCCTGCATTTACGCGACCTTACGGACAAATGACAGGCTGACGATTGTCGTTTGTCTGTGTATTAGTGTAAGTGTGTGTAAAAGTTCTAGAAATAGAAGATTTGCCTAATCAGTCTAAACATAAATAATGCATCGGCGTTAGTCTTTCTACAGTGAATTTATTTGGAATAGCAGAGTAGGGAGTTAATCTGTAAAAGAGAAGTAGTCTGCAATTATCGATTTCAGTCACAAAAACAATGTAAACCCTTAGATTTAATCATCAAAGTGGCTTAAATCAAAGCTCTCTAAAACTTGTAAACTGTACCTACGATATGATTTCACAGGCATCGAAATTATTTACACCAGTTGATATGTCGGTTTATAAGTAACTTAAGTATATGGAGTATGAGGTAACGGTGCCTACACCATTAAATAAAACAAACCATAATATAACGCTCGAGGAAAACGTGTGATCAATAAAAAGCCAACCCATGGCCGTAGAAAACTATTTATTACAGTAACCAAATTAAAAGAGCATTACACGACAACAACTCCAGCAAGGAGTCAACAAACAAAAAGTCTACACCGACTTCCTTTTAAAAATGTAATCTGCGTCAAGCGCGCGGCGCGGCGGCGGCGGTGCGCGGGGTAATCATCGAATATTCCGTATCTAACTACAACTTTATACCGCGCGTTATCATGGCCGTATAATGAGTTATGTGCTCTTGCTCGTTTTGTGTCCATCACGGGGTATCGGCGAAGGGCGTCATCCATCATCCGCTGCGACTAATTGCCTGCTACCTTGCTTCGGCTCTCTTATCCTTTTAATTCGTCCTCCGAACACCTATACGACGTCGGAGCGAGCTGTTACGAATAATTGCTTGCAAGATACCGACGTCCACTTGATTGCAAAATTAAAATGTAAGAGCAAAAAGTGCAAGGTGCATAAGTTGTTCTTAAGTGAGTATGTTATTTATCCTTTATGTATTTACAGCACCCTTTTACATAGGCTTTTTCATATCTGCACCTTTAATACAAAAACGTTTAACAGAAATGATTGTTTTCAAGCAATATCAAAACCAAATATCAGTATTAGGCGCCATTACCAATCCACGATCTCTCATACATCAACGGACCGCTTAATGCAATACAAAAATCGTGCTCGACCAATTCGTAAGCAATCCAGCGACTCCGCTAGTGGCGGGGCTAGTCACGAACGAACGCCGAGTCCATTGGCAAATAAAAATAAGGCCGAGGACAGCGATCCCGAATCCCGCCGAAAGGGGTAGCTCTATTAAGTGTCGGTTTGAGTTTTATTCGCGCGGGGCGAGGGGTACGTGTGGGCCCGGCGCCGCATTAATCATTAACACAGCCTGCCTAATGACACCGCCGAAATGGGCCCAAAAGTGCTGCACCCGGCGTTGTCGACAGTTGTGAGACGGGGTTTATAGGAGAAATGATGAACTAGTGTGTTATGTAGAGCCTTCAATTCGTAACAATGAAAATGCTTGCATCTGAACTAAGGCTAAATGAACATTAGTGGATCTAGATTGTAGTGTAATATATTCGAGTTCAAAGTTTCTTGTTTCATAAGAGAGTTTTTAAGAACATTGTGTTAATTTGATACTGGCCTAGAGGACATTAGAGGGCGACAAGGACTTTCTTCGATTTCTCCACTCCGTTATGGCTATGACAAAATCATAATCCCTGAATATAAAATTAGGTACCTACTAAAAAATCTTATCAATGAATAAACTTTTGGTTATAATATTATTTACTTTAAAAAAATAATCGCGTACTCTCTGTCACACATTCCCGCAAGTTTACTGACAGTAAAATTATCGACATAATCACGGGCACATCACTACGCCCGATATTAGATGTCGCTATTAACTCCGCAAAACGTAATTAATCGAATAAGTTTATGATTGATATAACCAGTTTGTGGGGCGCTTAATTCACTTTCCCAATTCCTGGAGACCCACTCGCTTTTATAAAGTTATCCTTTAAGAAAATTGATTGGCTCTATCGCTACTTAAGTGATTTAGTAATGAATCAATTCAATTACTATAATACCTTCCAAGAGTAGCGATCGAGGAAGCGTAAATAATAAGTGAACCTTAATCAAAAGCAACTTTATAATTGCGTTATGTGGTTATAATATGTTTTCTATTGGCTTGGCGTCTGTGCGCTTCACTGGTTTTGTGACTACGTCAATCTGACTTTGTTCTGTTGATCAATAATTTATTTATGAAAGAATGTCCAACAAGTTTAGTATGCTGACAAAACATACAATAAATTCGATAGAAATTAAGAAAAAAATGCTTAAATTTTGTCTTACAGCATAGGCGAGACAAAAAATATTTGACCCGTGTTTTTTCTTTTGTTACGTAAACCAAAATTGACGAACATATGACGCTTTTATAATTCTCAATACGTCACGCCTTGGTATAATTTTTAGCTAGTTCTGACGTCACGAGCCCCCACTCCCGAGTTTTGATGCGTTTTATCTTTTGTCAATATTCATGGATTTACAAAAACAAAAAATACGTGTCCATTAATTTCCAATACTCTAACTGACGGATTAAATTGATTTGCAATTTTTTGATACTGTGGTCATGCCAATTTTAAGGTAGGTATAGGTAATTCGTCTTTTTTTTTCATTTGAAAAAGTAGTTTTTCAACTGGCTGTTTAATTAGCCCTAAGTAACTAAACAAATCCTAGTGGGCCAATCTGTAGGTAATTTAATTTAGTGAATTCAAAAATGAATTGTAACCATGAACTCATAAAAATAAGGAACATCATACCCAAAAAAAATTTACGACAAAGCGGATAAAAATCTCAGTTCCTTACGTCAGCTAATTGGAAAGCAAAGCAAGTACCAAGTATATTACACACGATCTTGCGAGTAAATGTAAAGTGAGATAAAGGAAATGGATTATTATTGTAATGTAGGAAACGGCAATGCAACTCTCACTATTAAGTTACATTAGTAATCTAATTACCTCGAACTATCCGCTATGCATTGAGCTCGTCTTTCATACACATTCATTACATTTTAAATATTTCTCAAAAAATGGTTTTCTGGTTTCGGGAGCAGGGTCGAACCTACCGGTTAAGGCTCCAGAGACAGGAAGATCCTCCCAATGCGCGCCGTATCGTGGACAGCCCTCTGAATCAGGCCCTTGATCCAACCGCCTAAGGAGAGCCTCGTCATTTGTTCGTCAAGTAAGTAACGTTTATTGATCTCGGCGTTAGTCTTATACCTATCAAGTTATTTAAGTCGATCGAAAAACGTTTCCTACGTTACATAGATGAATAATAAGTTGTGTGAGAACGGTTTTACTGAAAAAATAAAATGTATCTAAAGCTTTGTCTTAAACCTTTTAGCAAATTGTTGATCGAAGTCTTAAACTTAAAATATTGTAATTGTAACACAAAATACTTCATTTAGAACTTGATGATCGAGTACCCCTGACGTAGCAGCGTGAAAAAGGCAGTGTGAAAGTAGAGGGGGTGCACAGACGAGAGGGGCGGAGGGGTGGCGGGGACGCAATTTGTAATATTTCACGAGCCAGTAGACGCTTATTAACTAGGCGTGCAAAAAATCGACGCCACAGTAGCGCTCAACCTTTGATCGCAAATGGAAAAATCTAAATCGCAATTTTAATCTCTCATAGTGAAATGTATGGGGTTGTAATTTTCCTGTATACGAATATAATTTTAGCCATATTAACTGAACAAAACATACCTTTTTATTACGTTCACAAGGCAGCTGCTAAAAACAAAGTTTCATATAACATTTTTTTTTTTTTGGATGGGAAATCATCAAATGACTTCTCCCGCTCTGGGCGGAGCAGGAGGGAGTGTCAGACTTTTACTGACTAAAACCCATCCATGTTCCTTCCTCGCCCTTTGTGTTCCGGGGCCACGGTATCTCTTTGGATTAGTCCCGCAGCCCCGGCAGGCTTCGGCCCTTGCCTCTCGCCTCTTTAAGGCGCGCGTGGAACACGAACGCGCTGTCGACACGGCCTGTCGTCATGAGACGGACGGACGGCGAGCTAGCCCATAGCTCCCCGTCCACAGGCCCGCGCCTACGGAAGTTTCATATAACATTACGGTCTTATTTGAACATTAGTTACTACAAAATTACCAACTTAAAACAATGTTGGTGTTACTACTGGTACTAAATACTTAACTAAGTATCACGGTATTTCAATGACAATAGGCAACGATGCAAGTAACAAGCCATGGTATAAAACTGTGCAGCACCTCTGGCTAATGCAAAAAGTCGTATCTAGTCAGGGCCAGAGTATTACGGGGCGGAAAATAACAGGGACGTAGTTGGAACCTTACTTGATTCCTTATTATTTTATAGATGCACTATGTGATACCAATTTTTCTGGCTTCAATAGTTTTCTGGTAAATTTTCAGTCTGACACCAACGTAGCAGTGTCTACCTACAGTGTAAAGTTTACTTTATTTTCGTCTTTCGTCGTCGACGTCTTATTCTAATAGGAAATATAACATACCATCATCCCTGTAATCCCCGAAGGGTTAGCAGAGGTGTATTACTTTACCCAATACCATTACCATCGCTACTAATAGTTTCTAATAGGAAATGACTTAAAATTCTTAATGTTGTCTTATTCTTATGCTAGAAATTCTTACTGTTAAACCTCACTATAAGAATAAGTAGGTTTTCTATTTAGAGTTTTAAATTAATTTTTAATTTAGAAAAGTACCCAAATAGTATTTTAAGAATAAAGGTTTTAGTCCCTAAGTTGTTTTTTCCATCAGAATGTTGTCACTATTGATTCATTCGATCCGTTGGTCACTCATTCTGGCCTTTAGCCAAAGAAAGACGAAAAAATACGACCACTTATTTTTATTTGACCTAGAGTATTTGTCCGGACAGGCGAAGACATTTTGTTGAAATGTCGAAAGAAAACATAAAATGTATTTCATGAACAATAAGTATAGTCTCAGTTAATATTTATTTTAATTTATTATGTCAACCTTCTTGATGCTAAAAATATTTTAAAAGGCACTCCTACTTGTTAAGTTGTATAGATAGGTACTTATAGTGTTTTAAGAGAAAATATGTTGATGTAATTCTGAGGATAAAGTGTATCTGTAGAAATAAATATTCTAAATGATGATTGCCTAAAGACAGTACGAAATTATCTGTAACTACAGCTTTTGCGCACGGCTTAGTTCTCCTTATGGTCGGAAAATAGTTATATTTAAAAGTTTCCCACGGAAACATTTTAAATATAACCTTTGGAACTTGGAGATAATGTTGCTTCGTATTATTGAACGAATTTTTCGGAATCGGATCAGTAGTTCTAAGGATTTTGGATGTATCCGAAATTACAAACATACTTGCTTACAAACTTCACCTTATTATAATATGAGTATAGAAGCATAGATACTATCAGAATAGTACAATGGCCACTTTTAATAAAACAACAAGAATAATTGCTCTATGACAGTCAAAGAGTTTCAACCTTAGTGAAGTTTCAATTTGGTGAAAATTATTGTCTTTTATCTTTTACAAGTTTGACTATGCAACATTATTTTTAGTATATGCGAAATCTGACTATAGTTTGTTCAGAATAAGCAACTGAATCGATTTTAACAATTTTTACACTATGTTATATGTTGTCCTAAAAATATTTTAAAAAGGATACAAGTTGGACGCCCAGTGACACTAAGTACCTATCCGCTATTATACGCGCACAACTGACAGATCATAGCGGCACTAGGCGCGGGCACCAGGTAACATAACAAGCGTATAACTTTGTGATTTTTCATGATACAGTTTTGAAATTTTGTATAAAGATTCTTTACATGAAAATACTCGATATCGGGTTTCGCATATAGATTGTAGATACAAGTCGGTATACTTTACTTCAGTCGCAGCTTCCCAAGCCGTCCCTGTATAGTGCACGTACTTTTTCCGAGAAGCTATTAATCGCGGGAGAAGAGGGGGAGGACATTTAGCCGCCGCTAGACCGCTGGTCACAGTGGCCACTCAATAAGCGCTTTGAGGATACTCTGTGTACCGTCTAAAGCTGTGCGATCAATAATAAGGAAGTGTGATGGTATCCTTCCGTGATTATACAGAGAAGAGACTTTAATTGGGGACATTATTTGTGGAAAAGGGGGCAGGAAATTGTTTTTGATGTTTATTTCTCGTATATTATAGGTACGGTCTTGATTGCGAGCCCGCAAAATTCAATTTTTCTTACGTTTTTGGCAATTTGTAGTTCAGTGTTGGCTGTGGTTAAATTAACTTAGAGGGTTGTATTGATGATGTTAGTGATTATAAAGCTGAAGACTGTAAGCCATATTGTTACGATCGCGAATTATATTTTAATCAACATACAACCGGATACTGCAAAAAAACAAACAGTAGGGCAGGGTGTTGCAAATAAACTATAATATTTGTTCAAACACCTAATGGCTATCTCTAACCGTTATGAAGTTACAGCCCTTTCAATTTTAGGGAAGGTTGGGGTGGGGAGGGGTTGGTATTGTAAAAAAATTAAGAAAATTTGAATTTCGCGAGCTACCATAGCGCTTTCACCTTAAAACCGAAGCAATCGATGATGTGGAGCTTACATACCTCATCATCAGCCTCCTCTCTATAAGAGGGAATGGGCTATAATCCACCACGCGGGCCCAGTGCGGATTGGTAGATGTCACATGTCTTCGAATTTTTTGGTTCTAGGACATGCCGGTTTCCTCACGATGTTTTCCTTCCCCGTTTTGAGAGCAGTGGTGATGAAATAAATTACACAAAGTAATGCGCCTGTCTGAGTTCGAACCCACGACTTACTGTTCGTAAGTCGGGGCCGCCACCACTGAGCCACCGCTGCTCTCAACTCCTACATACCTATCTTTATTAAATCTATTCAAATCTCTAGCAAAAGTAGGTTTCACGAATTATAAGAACTCACATAAAATCAATATAAACGGTGCTACTAACTCTTATAAACAGTAGTAAGTTTTCCGTTTCCCTTATCTACTACCCTCACATAAAAATAAGTCAAGTAGCTCCTTACCTCGAAGAACTCATCCCCAAGTTACTTCGTTTCCCTCACCATTTACTACTCCAGAAAGTACATACAACTTCAATCACTGCTGAGTACATAAAAGGGAAAACAGGAACGCCCTGCCTAATAATAGGTAGAACAAACGTTTAAACTATACGTAGAGACATTAATGCATTTTTACTTAGAGAAAGTCCCACAAGGTTAATATTAAATCAAGAATGATCTGTAAGTTTTGAAACATAGGGTTGAAATTTGGAACGAAGGGTGTTGTAAGTGACTTTGTCGTATCGAAGTGCGTAGGGCGGGCCGCCCAAACGTTTAGCAGCGTTTAACGAAAGCCTCGAGGTGGGCGCGGGACACACCCACGGGGTCGAACTCTCGACTCATCCATATTTCATATTAGGTAAGTTTATGTTCTGTTGAACTTGGTTACCTAAACTTGGAACCAGCATTTTACATGATAGACTAAGTTTTTAAAACATAAGTAAACAATACAGCAATACAGAGTGTCCCAGAACTCAACGTCAAGCCGAAACGGGGTGACAGAATTGATTATAACCATCACGAGCTAAATCTGAAAAAAAATCTATCCCATGCAGTTTGAAAATTATGGGCATTTTAAAAAAAACCTAGAAATTTGATCAAACTGTACCATTTTTCGGTTATTGTGGTTATTCTTTTTTATTTTTGTTCATTTGAACTTTGGAAACGTAATCCTAAATAACATTTCTAGAATCCCAATAAAAAAAAATGACACAATTGCCTCAATTTACCGAGAATTGAGACTATTTGTTGAACTACGAATTTAAAATTTTCAAGATTCGTCGACTTTGACAGACCTGCCCTCCTTTAAAAAAAATGTACTAGAGTGCCTTGGCAAGTGGTATTAAAAGTTGGCGCATTTAATCAGAATTCTAAAATGGTACAATACTTGTTAGTTCCATACAATAAAAAATAGTAAAAAAAATAATACCTCGAGTAACCCGATTTTTGCTATCTCAGTTAAATTTTTTTTGATTCGCACAAGCTCTAGGTAGGTTCTTAATTTTAAGGCAAAATGATGAGAGAGATGGATAAAAAGATCTACTTATTTTTTACTTAGATTTTATAGGTTACTCAAAGCCCATTGAGAACGACCTGCGTGAACACATTTCTCAAGCAGCTGAGGAGATCAACTCTCGAAGATATGCCCGACTAATAAGTAGATCTTTTTTAAGAAGATGTAGGGCTTGTATTGAGGCTGATGGTAAACAATTTAAACATTTATTGTAATAAAAAATGTTATTTCTCTATCTGACTTTTATTCCAACAAACCTAAATTAAACTAGATCAAGATTTTTCATTATTTTACTAATTTTACTAACTTTTTTTCACTTTGGTAAAAGTGGCGTCACTATCTGTCTCGCTCACTCATGGCAAACATACCCACTATCCATCTCTCTCATCATTTTGCCTTAAAATTAAGAACCTACCTAGAGCTTGTGCGAATCTAAAAAAATTTAACTGAGATAGCAAAAATCGGGTTACTTGAGGTATTAATTTTTTTACTCTTTTTTATTGTATGGAACTAACAAATATTGTACCATTTTAGAATTCTGATTAAATGCGCCAACTTTTAATACCACTTGCCAAGGCACTTTAGTACATTTTTTTTAAAGGAGGGCCTGTCAAAGTCAACTAATCTTGAAAATTTTAAATTCTTAGTTTAACAAATAGTCTCAATTCTCGGAAACTTGAGGCAATTGTGTCATTATTTTTTATTTGGAGTCTATAAATGTTATTTAGGATTACGTTTCCAAAGTTCAAATGAACAAAAATAAAAAAGAATAACCACAATAACCGAAAAATGGTACAGTTTGATCAAATTTCTAGGTTTTTCTTAAAAAGCCCATCATTTTCAAACTGCATGGGATAGATTTTTTCCCAGATTTTTCTCGTGATGGTTATAATCAATCCTGTCACCCCGTTTCGGCTTGACGTTGAGTTCTGGGACACCCGTAAAAACACTGAGGTATGACAGTTTATTGTAGTCTGAATAAATGTTTCTTCTATGAATCTAGAAACAGAACACTTAACTTCCCTAAGCTCTTGGTTTCCGATGAAAGTTTAGTTTTTTTTAAATGTAATTAAACTTCTCCTGACCGGATTTCGGTCATCACAATCTTAGCAAAGACTAGCTAGGAAGCAGGAGATATGGTTGTTTACAGCTGTGTGCGCAAACACAATTGCCCTCAATCTCCTAATCTGATGAGACGGTCATACGACACGACCAGAGAGGGATCAGTCGCAGTGCCACGTGCGTTCAGAACCCACGTTCAGCAGTACCTACCGCTTTTAACTACGCAATGAAGTCAACTTACTTTTTTTTTGTTTTGGACTTTTAGATTAATTGCTCGATTGTCACGGTATATCAGTAGAAAAGCAAATCCCGCTCACGTCTTGATAGTTTTTAATCCTCTAACACGGTTGCCAAGTTGGCTATTTCAGCGAAGACAAGACTGGTTGCAAGACTGTTCCGTTACACCGCCCGGTGTTATATACAAAAACTTGCCTTAATACCACCCCTTCTTCACACTTATAGCACGTAGATGTAAATAATTCAGGCACTAGTTGGCACTGAGCGTCGAGGGTTGCACTTACACTCGTTCCAATTTAAAATGTCATTTATTTCTGCGAATGCAACCCCGCTACTACTAGCAAGCTTGAACCTTCTTGATACTTTGGGACAATGGCGAATTTGAGAACTTGTAAATAGTGACAATGAAGTAGGTATGTCATAGTCGGAGTGCATGATGGTCCATGAATTCGTCGTCATTTCGTAAGTCATTTGTGCTGAAACTTGTTTTCTAGATATACTTACTCGTACTTAATTGTTATTTAACACGTTGACGTTTTTCAAACAAGTGGTTTTCCGGATTTTCCCAACAACTTTTATGTCATTCAATAGAGACTGATTCAGACACCTCAATGATTTTAGTTTAAGTTAATATTCAAATGGTGGTGGTATTCAAAAATTATGTCTATATCACTCACAGAAAGATACAGCGTCTTAAGTGGCTTTGCTTCAATGACATGAAGCTTGTTTTCTAAACGTTAGATCTAGGTTTACGATCTTAACTATTCTTATATCGTGAGATTTCATTGTAACTTCATACAATGGTTTGTTGCTTTTCTCATTGTAAAGTTTAAATTGTTTGTAAAACGAAGTATTTGACGTCAAGCAACAAAGTAAATAATAAGTAAGTACCGTCAAAACATTTAAATAAAATTCTTGTCTAGCGGTTCTTTTGCAAAAGATACCTATTGAAATGTTTTTGAATACAAAAAGTTATAGTTCTATCATCAAATGCACTGTTCTATAACTCAATTATAAATCATAAAAAAACTTCGCTCATGTAGGTGAAGATCTCGTACTTACAGAATTTTCACTGATAATTTTCCGTTACAAACTTCACCTACTTATTCGAATAATATTCAAACCAACATTGGAACAACATTGTCCTTTCAAGTATCAAAACTCTTTGGTCACGGTACAGTGGGGTGGTGTAGCGAATAACGAAGGCGCGTTTGATATGTTAATTTATATAATTCGTAGCTTTTCACTGCTTTTACAAGCTGTTGCGATACGTTCTTCGTGTGAATATCTATGTAACACAATTTGTTACTGCTATTAATAGAAATGGAATTAATAAATGGAGATATAGATCTTGCGTGTTTGCGTAGGTAAGTGCCACTTAATAAGAAATTATCTGACGTATCGTGTGATCAGCCAAAGTTGTCACACATGATCCTCTCTTAAACTTGCAAAAATTCAAACCTGTTGTTCTTTATTGTTTTTAGTTAAGAACTTACTACTTACTACCGATACTTAACTGACTGTAAATGGTTCCAAGGTTCATAAAAAAATCAGGAATAAATCCTGATTTTTTTATGAACCTTGGAACCATTTTATTATAAATTACAACCTATTAAACCTCCTATGAACCGTAAAACACCTGCATACGGTTCTCATTAAAAAAACATAGTAAATCGTAATTTATTACATGTAATCATTGCATGTAATGATTATATTGTATCAAACCCGCTATTTCCAGTCAGACGTTGTCGCCGCATCGATTTAATGAATAAAGTGGTTGAAATCAATTTGCGACACTTCTGTCGCGATACAATAATGTAATTTTAATATTTAAAAGTGACAACATTAAACCCACGCTCGCTCTTCTCTGATTCCACGTTCTGAATACGAAATAGAAACGGGAAGCGCGCGAAAAGGCGGCTGCCATGTTGCTTTTAGCACCCTTTAATGGAAAATATTTGAGAATAAAACGAAGCGCCCTGATTAAAGTGTAAATGAAAGTGAATTGATATTTTAGCAACTGTTTGTAGATGCTTTACACGATGACGATTGTGTTTAATATTAAAGAGGCACGATGTTTTTATTTTTGACAAGTGCTACTTGGTATTTTGTTTCGTCAACTGATTTTCTTCATTTTTGAGTGGTTTCCACCTTACTTTGCGGTCAATACTTTGGAATTATTTCTTTACCTACCTACTAACCATACTGTTTTCCTCAATTCGTGATTGTCTAGATGACTTCTCTTATTTTCATTGAGAAACTTAACCTAAAAGAAAAACTATGAAAGAAATTAAAAAATCAACACAACTAAAATCTATGTCCCTATATCATATTGAAGATTAACCTGAGATGATCTCGAAATCGCAAGCTTTTCAATTACCAACCAATTCAAGAGAAAATCATTCCAAGAAGTCTTGAGTAGTAAATTTCGTCATAGCAAAACAGGCGAGTTCGTGTTACAAATCCTCAATTAGCGCGCACACAGCTCAGTTTAAGCCGGCGTTTAAATTCGTTAGGAGCGGGCTGCGTTGTTTTCGTTCGCGGGTTTCTCATAGACTAAAACTATAGATGTGCAACACCAAGTAAGAATTAACTGGCATCTCTTTAGCTGGTAGAGAATGTTAAGGTTCATTTCAGACTCTAGTTACGCTTTTTCAACGGGTTAAAAGTTTGAAACACTTTTCATACTTTTTAACAACTTGTTTAGTTAGTTCTACTTAGTTAATTCTTTTAAGGAAAGAATTTTCTTTGAAGAAAATTACAAACTTTTGGTAACAAGTTTCGGCTATGCAAAATATCAATGCAGTATAATAAAACAATGCTCGACATTTTATAAGGAGGCGTCTCACTGAGTTTATTGCTCGTCCCCTCTACAATTAAAATCTTTGGCGGCGCCATCAATTGCGTATGTGAGCTGCGTAGCCCGCTAAGTGGATCTCCATTTTAACTCCTGAAACAAGCCGGTTGAGGCTTTCAGTCGGATCTCGGCATTTGCATGATTGGCATTACGCTGATTACCCTTCCCCCTGCACGCCCCGCGCCGGTTCTTCCGTCACGCTTCACCCCGAGCTCCTCATTCGGGGCTCGTGCCGATTTCAGAAAGCTAAACACATGCAAATTCGTTTTAGTGAACAGTGCTGAAAGTAGTGGTTTTCTTTAATGCACTGATTATTGACCAAGACTGTGGTTAGTGAGTTCCATGTTTGTCACATCATGATTGTGTTGGCGTGGATCAGCTGCAGATGGTTGGGTCCTGTCTCTTCAATTTGGAAGAGATGCAGCTAGGTCTCTTACAGTATAAAAGTTTACCAGAAAAACTTGTTATATGTAGATGTAATGATAGAAAAAACCAGCAGAGGAAACTACTGCGTGCATTATAAAATATTCATTTTAGTAGTCAGTTTGTACGGATTAATACGCTAATCTGCCCCCCGCCCCGCCCCGCTTTACGTCACCTCCCCCCCCCCCCGCAGTACCGACAGTTGAAAGTGCTCCAGAAAGTGTCGTTTATGTACTCAAAGCATATGCAAATGGATGTTTTAAAATTTTAGGGAGAGAACGCCACTTTAGTCCCAGAAGCACTTGCGAATATCAAAATGTAAATTTACCCTTTTATGTTTACAAATCTTGTAAATGAAAGCGTTCATTTTATTGACTTTAGCCCGACAAACATTGAGTACACGGCTATTTTGATGTAAAGCCCGTTGAAATATGCATAAACAATTTTCATATACACGTTCACGTTCATATTTTATTTCATAGTAAACGTTTTTAAATTATTTTTGACGTGCCATGTGGGTGGTACTTTCTAAGTGCTAATTTTATATCAGGTACCTACCTATTCTAACTTTATATGCAAATAACTTGAACACTATATTAATCATATCTAAGAACCTACTTAGCCAATGTGACCCAAGACAAAATAAACCTTGATATCAATCGTAACCAATTTAGCACCGTATAAATAGTAGAAAATTTCAACATGGCGTCCATTTTGTTTTGACCAACGTCTAAGTTACAATGAAATATCAGTCTCACGCAACAAACTGTTAAATAACACAGATTATGTTTTGGTCAAACTCCGTTTACCGGGTGTAAAGTGAGAAGTAGGAATAGGAAGACGGTGTCGCTCGGTCCGGTGCGCGCGCGCCGATCTCAGCCGATCGAGTTACTTGTAGGTATTCCGTGTTTAAATCAGTTTCCAATTGATGTAAATTGCCCTATTAACAATTATTAATACCAACTCTATGACAGTATAAACTAAGTTAATTTCAGAATGACTTTAACCACTTACATTTTTGAAAAACGAAGAAGTTTTTCATTACTCATACTCTGAAAGTAGGTCTGAAGTTGCCTAAGGAGCGGGTTGAAAGTAATATTTTTCAGCCCTAGGGAGAATCGTTTTCAACTGACAACTGTCAAATTATAAAAAAAAATTGTTCATTTTTCTATTGAACCATGTTCCAACTTTCTATACAGCCACGATGTAAAAATGAAATAACTTAAAGTTAAGTATTAATTATAGAATAAATATATTTTAAAATAACTTTATTAAAATTAAGTTTCAACTATTTCTTTAAAATAACATAGATTTGGGCAAAATATTTACCATTTTTTCGATGATGAAAATTAAAAATAGCTAATGGCTGAAAAAAAAAAACAAAATAGGCGGGAAAGCGGCAATCCGATCTTCATTTGTTTTTTCGAGTTGATTCATGTTTTTATTTTTACTTTCCTTGTATTGGTAATGAAAAGCACAGTGTTTACCTCGGGTTAAAGACTTATTCAGTCCCTCAAACAATTAGCGCCCTCGCTGCGCTCGGACACCAAAACCCCGTCTCGGGACTAAATAAGTTACTTTCACCCCTAGGGTAACAATGTACTATTAAATTGTAGTGCAGTCTGAGCTTTATATATTTAAGTACCAAATCTTTTTTTTTAAAGAATACATTTCATTTTACATTTTTATAAATTAACTCACAAACGCATCACAAATGTCAATCCTTCGAGAATCGACGTGTTAGTAAAATAGTCGACAATTAAAATCAGGTATTTGTTACCTCACATACTCTTGTAACTATTAAGTGTTCGATAGAAACGTGATGATTACATTGATTCTTCACTTAATCTTTGCAGAAATAATGAGAAATCATTCGCGGTTTGGCGAGGAAAAATTGTTGGAGTCTTAGCAAGTAATTAAAATCGCGAAATATTTAAAAGCATCACTCTGATCACTTCTTCCGAGGTGTTTCGGAAAATGAGTCAAGTCTGCGATCACCACCTCAATTCCCTGGTACTTGTATTCTACTACTACCTTGGCTTAATTTTGTTTAAATTAATTATTCTCATTTTATTCATTTGACCGATTTTACTTATGGGTGTATCTGTGAATAGGAGTGCACAGGCTCATAACCATAACGATATTTTGTCCTTCAATAAGACGAATTTTAATAAGAATACAAGGTTTAAACCCACAAAGCCGTCAACCAAGTATTCTGTACATCAAATTAAGTAACTCTACGCAAAAATTATTGCTTACTTAACGACTTATTTTTTGTAAAAATCACGTTCTTCGGTAGGACTCAAAACATTGTGCTGACAGATGCACTGAATAAGTATGCGGGTCATGAAGGTATTTAAAGTAAAGTTATAACCTTAAAACATAGTATTAAAAATTGAATTTATAACTTTAGATTATCATGGTTTTCCTTTCATTTAATTTATCATGTTTGTTATAGAGATTTGATCCATATGATTGACCCTATCGATTGATGTCAAAAAGTACAGGATGGTTATTTTTTCGAATTTTAGTCGGCTCGATTCCCAAGTGTGGCAAACCAATATTCGAAAATCTGTGAATGCAGATTATAATGAATAATTTCTTTGAGTAGAATTTACTATCTCCAATATTTTAGAGTGCTTCCCTCCAGGTGTCATTGAAAAATTCCACTCTGTATATAAATGTATATAAATAACATAAGGAGCCCAGCTCCACGAAAACGTCTGTACCAAAAATGTGCCATATATTTTTCGACATAACTCTTAATAGTTTTAATATCAGTACCATATAATTATACCCTTACAATTTCTGGTATCAAGTGTCCTTTGTAGGTGTTCATTACAGAATGTCAGATTTTTCGTTCGTTTAAACTCGTTGTGGAGCAGTGGTGCGAGAAACATACGTTACGCCCCATGGCTATATGTGACGATATCAATGCACGCTTTGTATCCGATTACCGCAATAATTTGAATAAATCTTCCATTACACTCATTAATACAGTGTTAATGGTCTGTTTCAACGAATCACGCCGATACTTCATGAAGATCTTAGACGGTAAAGAAGTGCAAGCTGTTGCTTTTCTTATTCATCTGGAAAACAAAATGAAAATCGCTCATAGAATATCAATACCAAAGTTCATCATGCCGGAAATTCAATGAAAACATTACGAAACCTAGTATGTACTATCGTGGACACTCCCGCCTGATCACCACTAAGCTAATTTTTGCTTGCATTCGCAACATAGGAACGCTCTCTAGCCCCGCCCCGTTGACTTTGTATATAAATATTGAATGAAAGACAATACCGATCGGCCGAGCGCACTGACAACGCACGCAAAACGAGAGTTATTGTTATTTTGCGCGCCAAATTGACGCTTTCCTTATTAGGAAAGCGTCAATTTGCCCCCTTAAAGTTTAGGCCTATTGGCCTAAACTTTAGGGGGCTCGGCACCTCCACATGATTTAAGCGAAAACAATTTTAACTGATCAGGCGGAAAAGACCATGACTGTACGCACATATACATTACCTATACGTGGCTAACAGGCACTTTAACATGTTGTCTTCTGACTACTTTCCGCCTTTTTTAATGTGGTAACTGTGGACATTCATCACCAATCACGGATATTTGTCGATATGTCAGTCTCAATTAATTTGATGCCAACCATAATCCAAAACAAAACAATCTTTTCACATTCACCAAGCAACAAAAAAGCGCAGCGTTTTTACAGCAATCTAATTTTGTTCCAATAATTTTGTCTGTTAAAATAAATCAACGGTCAATTAAAAATAAAATCATTTGAATGCAAGTGATCGTGACCGCAACGTCCCTTCCTGTCAGGCCGATACGGAGTAGCGTTCACGTCAAACCAATGAGTTGAGAGCCCAGTGGCTAATACCAACTGGATATCATGTTCACATACTCTATTAAACATGATAACCATCGCAACGGGTGTTGACCACACTTTGTTTGGATTAGAATTCAGTCTTTCATTCGTTGTTGAATGCGCAACGATTTCGGTCGGTTTTTGTTGGTCATCCAGTTTTTAACCGACAACATGGAAAGCATCACAGCCTCCGAAAATACCTTCACCAAATACATTTTTTTGTCATATATACGAGTAAACTACCGGATCAGTAGAGCTCTAGCTACTAATGTATGTCGCTCATCGACAATTTCATGGAATCTTTAAAGTTGAAAATGACACGGATTAGCTACGGTAAATTATTTTAATATGATTATTATCGCCATTTTTAATTTCATATCTGAATTAATCTTGAATCCAAACATAACCCAAGAATTAGCTGTTCACAGCAGTATTAGCTTCGAAACCAATCAAGCATACAGAAATTCTAATACAATTTCCTTACATGTTTAATTTCACAATTTGCCTGCAGCACTCACACTGGCCCAGCTTGTGTACACACATGACCACTGACAATCGCCTGAGTGTGGGTACGTGTGCTCGGTTGCTTGTGGTCGCCGCGGCTCCGTTGGTAAACGGACGTAATCTCGACTAAACACTGATCAACTGCTAATACACCTCTGTGTTGGGCGGTTGAAAGGTTGCAGCGGTAGCATGGAGTTCGATTACCGAGTAAAACTTTTGAAATTCAGTCGCAGTTACGAAATTATACTGAATTCTCACTTTCAACAATATTTTTGAGGTTGAATGTAAGAATACAAATAAAAAAAAAACATGAAACCAAATTTTGAGTTCGAAGAATTTTCGTAGCAAGCTCGTAGACTGCTACACTGCTACGCAGTGTTGATGTCTTTTGGGGGACAATGGCATACCGAATTTTTGTGGTGATATTTGAATTTCAGAGAGATTTTATGTTTCCTACTCTAGTTTTTTTTTTTATAGCGGTTTATAATTCAGTGTAATAGAAAAGGCGAGGCAGGAAAGCTAAACTGAAATAATGGAATCATGATTAGATAGTTTATCAAGATTACCTGATTTCAATTTTACCTTCTTTCTTAGCCTACGTGCACCCAGCTTCAAAATCAAATTTAATAATGTTGCCAATTTATGAACTCATAAAGACAGACACAAAAATATCGGAAAAATTTAAGATTAGGATGGGACCATTTCCTGGCAAATAAGACACTCATAGTCACTAGAAGCCAGCTCACCCTTAAAAAGAAAAAGACATGTACTTAGACACACCAGTTCACTTAGTTTATGCATCACTTAATACAATCTTAATATTAATGCAAAGTTGAGTACCTAGAACAAGTAATCGCAGATCCTCTCAAGACATAATCACATACATTAGAAATACATATTCCTTTTAAACGAGACAGTGAAGCTACATCAGCGGGCAATAGTAAATCGATATGATCAAGTTAAACTATTGGTTAATGTATCAGTGACGGGTAAAGTGATACGCGGTGTGGCTACCTAGACGCAAGTCGCACACATCAATATTACTCAGTGCGCCGTGAGCATGAGGTATGTGGTCTGACAGTTATAATGACAACATTTAAAAATGTGAGCTTCTTGATGGTATAAATTGTGCTACTTGTGATGGCCGGGGAATCTGACCGACCACGCAGCTTTTATCGAAAAAGCTTGTACATGAAATAATGAAACGTCACTCATTACCCAGACTTAAATACAAAATTTAGATTGGATTTTGGAATGTATTGGTCAAAACAGACAAATATATGCAAGCTTTTCCTAAACTGCCGACTTCAAACTAAAGTTTAAGTACGTACTTAATTATTTCGCAGCAAAAAGCTACACGTACAGCCACATTAAGTGCACACACAGTACCAAATATGACAGCTTACGTGTCGTGCAACTATGTGTGTGTTACGGGCTGTGCGCACGCGCAATTTCGCAGTGTTTTGTATCGTCGTGCGACCGCAGGCTCCGCTCAACTGATACAGCGCTCTCAGGTTACACCCAAGTGAAATCGTTTCATAAAAGGCCCTTTTGGCTTCTGCGGCACTTTGCAGGATTCTGGCACGTCTATAAGAATAACATACACTCAGTGGCGAATTTACAAATATGCCGCCAGTAGGCTTTTAAAATTGGACCGCCCCTACTGAGCACTAGAAATTGAGTTAACTCTTATAAGATTATGTAAACAACCCAACAATTTTGTCAGGATTACTCAAGAAATAGTTTTTAGTATTTTAAATACCTACTGCTTCGACTCACTTGATTCCATCGCGAAATACCTAAAATTTGCTTGTTCAGCAACAAAAAAACTTGTAAAGAAATGCGTAAACACGGGCAACAATGATCAAACCTACGTTATAAGCCTGAATTTGAACCATCACTTAGTTTATACTTTCCAAAATAACACTTCCTTGGCAGTCGTGTAAAACCCCCCCACAGCAGCCATTTCTGCCTTAACTGCCGTTTCCAGGAATTTATTCACGTCGCTTCTTTGCGATAAAAGCGATTCAATAACTTGTAGAAAAAATATCTAATTGGTGAAACATTTACATATTGAATTGTTGACCTAATAACTTTAGGAATATAACCTATTTTAATTTCGAAAATTGGCCCCATATTTGCCGCCCCTAAAATCTGCCACCCTAGGCTCCAGCCTACTCAGCCGATTGGTAAATCCGCTACTGCATACACTTACGAGGACATAAGTACATACGCCAGCGCATCAAGCTACTATATCTTTAATAGATTTTCAACTTTATCGCTAAAGAATTAGGTTCAAGGTTGATTGGGAAAAATTTGACAGTGTCGGGTAACTTCATGTGCGGGCGTCTGTACATAAACTCATCATTTCTCCCATGGGGTAGGCAGAAACAACAGAAAGCCATCAGTTGCGATCCTTACATACTCCTTTTGCTTCATCCATGTTCATACAAGCACGAGGTTGCAAGTTTAAGACAAAGTTGAACACTATAGGTTAGACTGGCACTTGAAAAATAAAATAAAAACATAGTACACATACACAGTCTTACACTATTTTTCTTGTTTATGCTGTTAATATGCTTTTATATTTCCACTTTTTTTTTAATTAAAAATAAATAATAATAATAGAAATAAGTAGATAAACTTAAGTATAAGTTAATTATCCACATACAGGGTGTAAACCACCTCATCACGAAGCCGTCAACCAAGCATTCTGTACATCAAACTAAGTAACTTTACGCAAAAATTATTGTTGGGAAACGACTTTTATTTTTTGGGGTGAAAAAACATGTTTTGTGGTAGAACTCAATGTAACGCACTCAAAACATTGTGCTGATGGATGTATTGAATAGTACGGGGGTCGTGGAGGTGTTTAAAGTAAAAATCTTACATTAAAAACTTGGATTTAAAAAAAAAGTTGCTAAAAAGTTGGAACTTTGACCCCCAATATCTCCGTAACTAGAAGGTCCCCAGGTATTGTGTAGAACAAAAAAATGATCGCAATGACGAGGAGAACAAGTGCCATTCGGCTTCGTTAAGAGCACCCTTTATTTGTTACTGTTGTAATTATTTTGCTATGGAAGAGCGTGGTCTCTTAACACAGGCAAAAATTGCTTAAAAGGAGTCCCCAATCACAACCACCCATTGTTGTAACAAATTTCTTGAATAAAACATTTTGTATTTGTATTTGGTGCAGCAATGAAGTGGCTATAATAGTTTCCGTGAGAGTAATGAGCTGTTACCAAGTTGCGTGAACACTTTACCATGGTGATTTAATCAATTAATTTTTCATTAATTTCTATAAGTACCCATTTTTCCATCTTTCTTGAAAGCTCTTAGCAGACAGCTTGATATTAGGTCGGTGTTCTAAGTAGATAGTTAAGTGGACAGCTTAATGAAGTTTTAGTTAGCCGAAGCTACCAAAGCAAAATTGATTGTCCCTCCTCCCTGTAACAAAGTAATAAGATTGGACATTAACAGCAATCAAAATATTATCACTTTTTACAACACGTTTTCCCCTCTCATTGTGTTTGTGTTTAGCGTACGGCTGTGTTTGTGTGAGAGCACTGCCGTTAATTTGCTCATGAATAGTAACAAGTGGGGTCCGACTCGAACCATTAATAGCCTGTTTTTGCCACCTTCACTGTGATTATTTCTAGTAAAACGGTTGTTTCTTGCTATTATTCAGTGTTATACAAAGTGACTAGTCCAGCCTATTGTTTTTTCCTTTCGTGGCTGTCCGACTGTTTCCACATCATTAGATACTACGCATGTATACCGATATTGCTTCGCGATGCAATTGCTATTTTATTATTCATTGTTTAAACGTACATTAAAAACTATTTTGCACGATCTGTTTGCTATCAACCGCTGTTTTTACGTATATAGGCCATGCCTATCTACGGAAATTAATAGTTTGCACCATCAACATGTAAAAATATTCAGTCGTCGTATTATTCAGTGCACTAGCTCTTATTTCCTTAAAACGTGTTTAGAACTTAATTAACGATATTCACATAACTAGCTGAGATTGTTCTGAAACGTGTAACATTATCTAAGAATTTCCTAACAAGAAGGTTTCCAGCGACAACGCTCGCGGCGCTACTCTATGAGGCTTTCTATGGAAAACGCTTATAGAGTTTCTACTAAAAGTACCTATGCGTCGTAACAATTATAATTGATAACGTTTCTCATTCGCTCAATTATATTAAATGGAGTGAATGTTAGCTGTTTCCCGGTTTGAAACAATAACGATAATCAGATGGCAACATCTCGCGAACAATGACACTGCGCGCCTGCTGCGGTGACCATGATAGCATTAGATCAGAACTTAGTGATGGAATTTTCATGATCTCCATAGATTATCTTTATATCCAAATATATGTTTTCAAATAAGTTATTTTTTAATTAATGTGCGTAACGTACATACCTTATTAATCTTTTAACTAAGCACTACTTACCTGCATATTATAAAACAAAGTCCTCCGCCGCGTCTGTCTGCCTGTCTGTTCGCGATAAACTCAAAAACTCCTGCACCGATTGTCATGCTGTTTTCACCAATGGATAGAGTGGAGGAAGTATATAATTTGTCAAGTTTTTGTATACATTGGCTAAAATATAATGATATTTGTTGGAAGTGTCGGAAAAAAACACTTAACAAAAAGTTTTAAATTTTTTTTTGTTTACTTTTGTTCGTGATAACCGACATCCCCGCGGGCGAAGCCGCGCATTCAGCGTGCGATCAGCTAGTCTACTTATATACCTACGTATAGATCGTCCTTCCGTCCCGTACGTCCTCAAGGGTTTAAGGTTGTCACCTTGAACCCTTGAGGACGACATTTATATAAATGTCGTCCCTTAAATGTATGTAGCCAACATTCTTTAAAAAGTCTCGGTAGGTAATTATGAGTGGAAGTAGTTAACCAAGTAGGTATAAGTATACTTATCCACTTCAACGATACATAAATATCGAGGCGATGGCAGTAAATCAAAGGAAGTGAGACGACGCAACACTACCACGGGATATCATAAAACGCTTATAGTTTTCCTCCATACGCACATTACGCACCCATTTGAATATCCAATGCGTTTATAATTAGCAATTCAATAAACAGTTAAACACTGACTTTGTAGTGGGTACGCAGACGACTAGTTTTATTACATGCGCTAATATAGAACTGACTGCTGAACTGACAATTAGGTTTATGTATAACATTAAGCTACCCGAAACTGTCAAAATTTCCCAATCAACTTGAACCTAATGCTTTAGCGAAAAAGTTGAAAATCTATTAAAGAAGTGCCAAAGTCTGTACCTAACCCCCAGTCTCCAACAATACTTAAGTTACACGGGTGTTTATGAAAGTTTAAGTCGCTACATTGCAGTTACACATCACTTAAGTCTACCTTAGTACCTACCTATTCAAAATTGAGTTGTGCGTGTTGCGTCATGGTTGCGTTTGAGAATTCAGCTATTATTTACCAAAATCTTACACAAATCGTATATCTACTTTAACATTTTCCCACATCGCGACTAACCTAACCTAACGATTTTCTTCAACTCAGAAACAAGATAAAAACGACTGAGCAATGCGTTAAACCGGTAGTAATAACCTTGCACGGTGTAACACCATAAATCTTGACAAAGCTTGGCAATAACTGCAATAAACAACATTAATTTTAAAACCTTTTATGCAATGAGTACCTATTATTCGCCTACTAAAGGGACTATCAGCAGTTGACGCCAACAAATCGGTAGGGTAGGCCGATTAATCGGTCATCGCCTGCGACAGGCCTATGTACTCTATTTGTATAAGGTACGCTATCTAACCGATTCATTGTAACATGCAAATTGTGCACTGTTATTTTATTTTAGCATGTATAATAAGACGTATAAGAAAAGCAGGATAATTAGCTGCATGGTTATTACGTTTACGTTGAGACGTGTGTTTAAGTTTACGTTGAGACGAAAACTGGTACGTCAACTGCTCCTTCTTATGAGCTGGTTATCTGTTATCAAACAGATTAGAGCGAATCAAAACGATAGACCAATCTGGATTAATACATCTCTGTAAGAATGCGACAATCGATACACATCAATAAGTACGGAAATAGTTATTTATCCAACAAGTGAGGAAAGTTCGTTTTTCCTATGAGTTTTGATTTTGAGTCTTGAGCGAGCGAAGGATTGAAAAATAGAATCACGAGCGCAGCGAGTGATTATAAATTTCAATCCTGAGTAAGCGAAAGACTCAACAAAACGAATAGCAAATGAACTTGCTCACATGTTGCATACAAAACTTTTCACCACTCCCAGCAAGAAAGTGTTCAGTCATAATAGGTAAATAAATTTTGTAATAAGTATAGCAAAATAATTAAATCAGCGCCATCTGTGAAGTTTTGCTAGAACTAGCAAAAGCCAAGCAAGTTATTTTAAAACCAGGGTGAAAAATTGTAGGAAATACAAAATATTAAACTTAAAAACTTACTTTTAATCAATCCGAGAAAAGTATCATCTGGGGCATCGTTTAAAAATGTCTTAACTTGATTTGCCGTAAAAACTTTTGATTTCTTGCTTTTGAACCCAGAAGGCTGTATTTTAAGAAATGAAATCAGCTTATGATATTCTTTTATATTAATGTTATGTTTCGTTACCAATACTAATTTTATCATAGAATAAATACTCCACAATGTACTGGGTTGCTTCATGTTTGAAATTTCCATGAAATAAGACAGCAAAACCGTTTCGGAGAAAGTTTTCGCATTTTTTTGAAGGTATCGAACGTTTTAAGATATCTTTCCTTCGATTTTTTGGGCAAAAAACTTAGTTCGGCATTTGAAACAAGGATTTTTAACTCTTTTGGAGTTAAACTTAAATCTTCCTCACTAGAATCACTCATTTTTTTTAGTAATCAAAATCGCACGTAAACAAAACTTAGAATTTTCGCGCTTCTAATGTACTTCTTTAACAGGCTTCTTTTTTTGAGTGCGTTCAAAAATTATAATCCTAAATTTGACGATGTAATTTTTTCAATATTTTATTAAACTTTTTTAATGTTTCTGAACTTATACACTTACAATAATTTGATAAATTTTATAAAAAACATTAATCTTAACTTATAAATATTTCTATTCTAAGCATATAATTATTTATTTTTTAAAATATCTTTAAAACTTAACATAAAAAAATCAGCCAAGGTTAGTTTCTGAACGGGATCATTACTTTCCTCACTGTTTAAACAGTGAGGAAAAACCAACTTTCCTCACTGTTTTCGTAGAGGAAAGACACTTCTTTCGTGCGGGAGTGGTGAAAACATAAATACCTATCTACATACATATTTTTGCGTGTAGGTTTCGCTGGGTACGGTCACAGATTTATTTTCCCATGAGTTTGCACGACTTTATAAGAAAACTGCCATTTTCAGTAGGTACCTATTTGTACCAATCCTAGATAACCCTGAAAGCGTGGTGACTGCCAGCTTTTAGCCGAGTTCCCACGGCGCTGTTACTGTTAACCTAACTGCCGGTAAGCGGTGCACTCATAATACTTAAAAATTAAAAGTTATTGTATTTATGAAACGTGTGAGAATGTTTAATTAAATAAGTGGAATAAACGGAACTAAGCACTTATTAGAGCTAATGAAAGTGACGACACACTGGTAAACATTGTGGAAACATCACGTAATGAGATTTAACTAATCCTCCGAGTTCTCAAGCCGATTAGGCAATATGAAACTATACACGAGTTACTTAAAAACGCATTGGTGTTTTAATTTATGGCGATACAATGAGCCAATTAAAAATATATAACCTAACTTTTGTAGATATTTATCGTGGCTAATAATATTCGGTTACTTTTAGCCTACATCATCCCACTGTTGGTAAAAGGCCGCTCCCCATGACTTCCAGTTTTTTCAATCCAGGGATAATACGGTCATTGGATTTGTTCGGCACTTCCCGCCATTTTCTAACATTGTAGGTAATTTTTTTTTTTCATCCGACTTCAAAAAAGGAGGAGGTTCTATTTCAAATAACACGTCAGTGACATTTCATTTGGAGGACTTCAAAAATAGTTTTTTTTTCACAGTCCATACGGACATTAAAAATCATATTTATGAAGAGTAGGGCGAGTTAATTCAAGTCCCATATACTATACAGCCGTTTTCTATAAATTACTTACGTATAACTTTTGGTTAATGTGCCTTCTTCCGTAGCTATCGGTGTTTCCATAAACAAAGAATATCCTATTTGTGTACCTGTCACTTGATTCATAATAAAATCAAAAAACTTTTGTTTTTAACCATCCAGTAACCAAAATGTCAAACAGACTGAGATAGCAACCGGCTAGTAAATTATTGAAAATGGCCGTTAGGGATTTCGCGCACTACGCGGCCATGACTTCTCGCATGCCCCGGCCGCAATCTTGAGTAAAACTGGGCGGACGCCCGGTCGTGTGACCGGACTTTCTTCCTGGTAGAAGCTTCTCCCGCCAATAGTCGTGGACGTGGCCGTGTCCCTAATGGTCTGCATCAGCTTCTAGAAAAAAAAATATAAACCGGCGATCGGTAGCACAAACAAAGATTAGTTCCACATTATTTGACGTATATCCTGGACTCATCGGAAATTAGTTGCGCGATCTGACGGGAGTACGCCCTCGGCGTCATGTGTTAGAGCCGTTCATTAATGAGTTACAGCAAAAAAATATGTTCGTCTACACAATACAGGCGCATGACTCGCCGCTCCGCGATCAATTATTAATAAAAAGCGGGCCGCTTCATTGAAAGGGCGATTAGCTCAATATTTATATGGAATATTCGGTATCAACGGCGCTTTGTGGCCATAATTCGGTGGGTCGTGACGCGGCGCGTTTGACTCTCCCGCCCGCGCCATAGACCAACTGCTTCAGCTGATGCGTAGACTTGACACTGCGTTTAATACCTATTAAAACTAGTGTTATTGAATTTTATCATCAGGAACTTCTCAGTAGCAGCCCGGAGTCTGGAATTGTGCGCGGTTGATGACAATAGGCTCCTGTTTCATGGGAGTTACTACAGTAATTGTGGAATATGCGTGTAGATACTATTATAGGTATACATAACACCCCTGCCTAACCCTTAATACATGATCGGCGATATTATGTTATGTAAATGTAGCAAGTCATTTACTAATAAAAAATACAGACTATTATATAACTACGACAGAAAAGTCGAAACGTGTAGCACAAGAGACTACCTCATTTTATATCACGCTACTGAAAATTATAAACTACACTCGAGAGCAATGAATCCGGGTCACTTAAAGAATGTTAAAAATCTCGGAAACTAAAAATGATAGGTTAATGCAATAAATTGTATTTAATAGACAATGTAATACTCCTTAAATGAAAGTAAAAAAAATATGAGTCACCATACATTTTATTAACACAAAATTACATAAAGAAAAAAACTGCTGATCTCTCCTTAAAACAAAAATAGGAAACATGAAATTTTTGAACTTTATTACGATTTTCTTGAATTTTAATACTTCGTATTGCCTCCTCGTGCTTCCATTACTGCGTTTACGCGGTTTGGCATGCTGTACACCAAGTTCCTTATACGATTTTGGGGAATATTCTCCCATTCCTCTGTGAGAGCAATTTTGAGCTCACGAAGCGTGATTGGGGGAGGGTTTCGTTGTTTTACGCATCTGCCTAGCTCGTCCCAAGCATGCTCGATCGGGTTGATATCCGGGCTGCGCGCTGGCCACTCCATACCAGTAATGTTCATCTCTTGAAGGTAGTCATTCACAATCCTACCTGTATGAGGTCGGGCATTGTCATGCATAAATATAGCATCCTCACCTAAATTGACCATAAATGGACCAACGTGATCATTGAGGATTTCTTCCACATATCTTACGCTAGTTAAAGAGCCGTTTTCTATGATCACCAGCTCTGTGCGACTTTCAGAAGAAATTCCGGCCCACACAAGTACAGACCCACCACCGTAGGCTACTTTTTCTTCGATGCATGCTTGCTTGAATCTTTCCCCTGGTCTTCGATACACTCTGTGTCTTCCATCGTGCTTGTAGAGCATAAATTTTGATTCGTCGGAGAACATAACTTTTGACCAATCTTCAATACTCCAATTTACGTGGCTCTGGGCATATCTTAGTCTTGAAATACGATGCCCACGCTCCAGTTTAGGGCCGTTTGCAGGTCTAAGGGGTTTTAAGTTAGATTCAGCAAGCCGACGTCTTACTGTCCATGCACTTGGGTTACTTCCTCCGAGGCGTCGAAACTGATTTGTGAGTTCAGTTCCTGTGAGAAAGCGATTTCGAAGCATGGTGTTCACCAAGTATCGGTCTTCTCGTGCTGTGGTACACCTGGTTCTGCCCGTTCCTGGTCTGCGTAGGTTAGAACCAGTTTCTTCGTAACGTCGGAGAACTCTTTGTACTGTTGACAGCGACACACCGACAGTCCTGGCTGTATCGCGCTGACTCCGGCCGGTTTCCAGCATTGTAAGTATTCTGGTGCATTCTTCAGGCGTAAGCGACATAATTTCAGCTTGAATAATGAATATAGAGCACTATCAACATGGTTTATGTACCCACATAAATGACAGATTACAAACAAAAGCAAAACCAAATGCTGTAATTTCGTAGTTCCATCTTCGAAAGTGGCCCTTTTTCAAATTTGATTTTTTTATGATATAACTATACAATAACTAAGAAGTTTTAATACCTTCATTTAAGGAGTATTACATTGTCTATTAAATATAATTTATTGCATTAACCTAGCATTTTTAGTTTCCGAGATTTTTAGGATTCTTTAACTGACCCGGATTCATTGCTCTCGAGTGTATACTCTTGAGATAATTTTATGAATAGTCTAACCTTCACACATCAAGACGGTGGATTACTTAAGTATACCTATAGCTACGTAAATAATTGACCAGCCTAAATTATTAAACATTATAGCTTCTTGGACTTAGAACCTCTAAGAGTTTCACCAAATACAGGCAAGATACTAAAGTAGGTACACGGTTCTCTATGCTAGCGGTACGGCCCGGGCCACCACGTTCGACTCATTGTCCTACCGAATTGACTCGCCGACTCTTTCAATAGAATTCTTCGCCGTGAAAGCAGCCACTATGTCGGCATAAATCTATTTAATCTGATACATTTCCCGAACATCAATCAAACTATCACTCGACACTAGCGAATTATTGGATCGAGATGAGATGTGTTATTTTATTTTGAATAAAGTTGCGGTAGTATTCAAATAGCCCAACTAAGAAATTAATAACATGAACAATGCTGCTCATGATAATCTCTGGTATGTGAACACGGTTTGAACCTATGAAATAAACTAAAACAAAAGGCTATTGCGCTCTATCGAGTCTATCATTCTGCTAATACCTCGCGAACATATTCTTCGGGCGATAAATGAACTGTTTATAGAATGCTAAAACAATGGTCTAATGCCTATAAATTATTTGTATAATTCATTTGGCATTACCGATTCACATAGCAACCAATGGATGGCAAAACAATTTTTCAGTAGAGCTGATGTTAATGAAAAGGCATTTTCACGAGCTTTGGCGCCGGCCGACATGCAAATGTGCTGTTTAATGACGCGCGAAGCCACGCTACACAACTATACTAGCTTTGCGGACACAAAACGTTACATTACACTCAGTTTATTGTGAAAACTCGTTTCAGAACTGTAAACGTTCCTATCTACGAGTTCTACGACTTTACCTATACCTAGATACGATCCGAGTCGAATCACAAGCAATATGACTTTTGAATACATCTTGACCCCTCACTGGCCTCTATTGACAATCGTAATTCATGGTGAGAAACACGGAAATACATATTGCAAACAGAAAATAAAGTTGAGACACAAAACACTAGCCATGAGAACTGAAAGCAGACACATTGTCCGTCTAGCGGCGCCTATTGACTGATTTCAACTTAATGTTTTACGACTCGAGTATCGACTATAACGACTACATCCTTAAATAAATGTGTCACGATTGAGTCATTCGACCCGCCTTCAAAATGAAAAGCCCTTCAACCTTGAAAAGGCCAGAGAATGCGGCATGAAAGAGCCTCACAATACTCTTTTAATTTGTCATTATGCAGCAATAAAAACATGGTAAATGAGAGCGACAAAAAACTCGTTCAGAGACAAACAAAAACCGCGAGCTGGGGCGAAATTCGCAAATCATTCTACGATAATGACGGCCGCTTGAAAAAAATTTAAATATCAAAAGGCCGGACGGGGCACGGTAATGGTTTAAAATCATTTTTCATTCGAGTCACTCGTGAGTCAGAAATATGAAAACGGTAGCCATCACATCGGGCGCGCTTCCATTAACTCTAGCCGACTCGCGATTAGAATTTTGGACGAGCTCCATCTTTCATTTATTACCTTCTTCGGAATAAATAAAACAAAAATGTTGATCAATTACGGTGTTCGAATGAAACTACATAAGTACCTGCGTCGTTAATGGTTTTTATTTACAAAGGTCCTTTTTAATATTAAATCGCATGACTTATATTATTTAAATGTCATTTGTTCTTCTTTTTCTTGTTCTTGGGTTGCGATTGGTCGACATGGGGCAGTCCGCTATCGAATTCACTCGCCGTATGCATGGAGCTCTGTTTCGATGTTCGAGGACCGTATGAACCGAATTTAGCTTTTGGGAACCTGTTAAGAATACACATTTTTGCTGTAGAAATCGAGTCATCATCAAAATCATGTAGGTACCAATCAACAAGCCAATCAGCTGAAGAGTCTCTCTTTCATTCAGATCATAAACGGACAGTTAGAAAAAATACTGTAATCGTTCGCACCAAGGTAAATTAAGTTATTTTAACACATGCAAATCACACGATTATATTCTGTACAAGGAACTTCTGAATCCGAACAGTTCCAATTAATTTCAAATGCTCACCCTGGCCTCTTCTTCTCTTCATCCTCGTGAACAGTTAGCCTGTTGCTCGGCTTGTCCTTGCTAGTCGGGTTGGACTTGACTCGCCGGGCGAGCGCGGCGGGGGCGTCGCGAAGGGCGAAGGCCTTGGCCGCATGACCCAAGTGCAGCTGTTTGGAGTCCAAATACTCCTTCACGTCGCGAGGGTAGCCCGCGTAGAAACGGACCCAGGATGTGTATGCTAGGAGGGAAAAGGCTTGTTTGATAAGTCTTCTCTATTGAATCGTTTACTTGGTTGGGCCATGTTTTCACTGCTGAGATTCAGGGTCCATTTCTGTAATGTAACCCACTCAAACAGCTCGGAATTTCAGAAGATCGTTATCAACTATGTGGGTCCTGGTTAGTGCAGGAGTTGTTAGATGTTATTACAATATGTTTTGCCGATTACAATGAGCCATCTGAAACTGAGCTTATTTCATGGTGACGCGGCCGTCGCCGTCGTCCGTCTGCCTGCGTCGCAGCTGCGAGCACCACAGTGCGACTCGTCTGACACTAAGGTACGTACCTCTGCTAGCTCTCAGCAGCCAGTCTCTGTTAGTGTGCGCGGTGTGCTCGAGCCGCGCCTGCACGGCGACCGCGGCGCGCTGCGGCGTTCCAGCCGCGGGCACCACAGTGCGCAGCGCTTCAAGCGCTCGCGACTCGTCTCCTTGACGCAACCTGAGATGATACTTGGTGTTTAATTACTAGGTACGAAATAAAATCATGTTCTGATGAAAAAAATAACTCATCAGCCAAATTTGATGTAGGGCTGATTGCCCTGAATGTGAAACGAACAGAATCGTCACATTGGGAACCTCTACTAAATACAAACGGGGCCTCAATAGAAATGCTCAGATATAGGTAAAACTGAACGCTCACCTGATCCTCTTCTCCTCCAAATGCCTGATATAGCGTGCTTCGCTAGGTAGGAGGAACATCACGGCGGCACCCACTTGAGCTGCACGCCCTGTACGACCCACTCTGGGCGAAGCAAATACATTTGAGAATGTGATCATAAAATTGGTCTTTATGAAAAACCGGGTGTCATAACACCAGACAAAAGAAGTCATAACGAAAAATTTGAAGAATTGGAAACTTCATTCATACCTGTGCACATAGTCGGTAGCTGATGCCGGAACGCAGTACTGTAGTACGAGGTCAACTCGTGGTACATCTATTCCTCTGGCGGCGACATCCTGACAAATCAAAAACATTGAACAACGAGAAGCGTATCATAGCCAAATCCGAAGATTTGTATTTTAAACATCTTGGGTTAAACTGGTTAGTCGAAATTCTTCAGATTTAACGCAAGATTTCCGGGTATGTATACGCAGTGTAAAAGTACCTCGAATAGGGTATTTTACTCTATATGAGAAAAAATCCAAAAATATATTATTGAGATAGCTTAGGCAAAAAGCAGTCGGACAACGTTAATTTTAATTCATAAAATAGCAAACTAAATTTTAAAATTCAATTCAAAGGTTTCAGCTTTTTTAATCTGTTTCTTAGTACCACTATAGTAGTCGCCATGTTATTAGGTCATAAGGCTATGTAAACATAGAAGTGTCAACTGTCAACTTCGAATATCACTGCATTTGTTTAGATAGCCAAGTGACGTCATGACCACAGAGCAATATGGCGTCCACTGCGTCCAGCGTTTTCGTCAAATTACGCGCTAAATTTGAAAATGCTAAATTTAAATGCATTTTTATGGCACTTAACGATTGAATAAAATTTTTGTGATTATTTTTATGGTTCATTAGCACTATAGAATCTAATTGAAACACTTTTCAAAAATGGGTGTAATTTACTTGCTAAATTATAGTATATAATACTACAAAAAGATTTAATGTCAAATCCCCATGCTAAACTCAGTGCATCTTACACCAAACAGAAGCGAGTGAGCGGCGCCGCCGCGGTAGCTACCGCCCGCTGCGACCGAGATTAAAACCCGATACCATCTCGCCTTCGCGCCGTCATTATCTACACTATGGAGGACATTACACCGCCGCTATTGCTGTATTAATGCAATTAAAAACACACTACCACGTACAACGTATTCGTCGTGGCTAATTACACGATTAGAAAATTATTTTACGCTTCACCTACAGCGCTGACCAACCGTGGAAAATTTTCAAATGATAATAAAGCGCTTTCTATGGAATCTGCGATATAACCCTTAGAAACATGTAGTCGATTACTAATTAAGACTGGAATAGATGCACTATCAAGACGTTTAGTTTTTGTTGCATCATTAATATAGTATTAGTTCTTGTGGTTAATATTAATCTTGCAGCAAAAAAATCTTGAAAAGGGTAAAGATTTATAAAAAGTTAATCCTGAGGTAGAACCAATTGGCTCCACTTCATTACGTCGAGTTTACAACAGAGACCGAATTCGTAATTCAGGTGTAAAACAACTGCATCATCAACCTTGTCCCAGTATCCACTACCAAATTAAATGAACAATTTTACACAATAAACTTGTAATTAGAATCCCTACCGTAACAGTAAGGTACCGATGTCGGCGTTGATAGATGTAATAAACACATATAATAGTACATAATGGTCGCGTATTGTGGCGGCGGTGTGGGAGCGCACAGAGAGCTAGATGAATGACCAGCTAATAGGCAGCGAGCCACAATAGCAAGCGACAAAGGTGAGCGGGAATACGGCCGCCATTATTGAACTAAGAATGTGATGATTAATCTGGTAGCACGTTTTCGAAGATAATAAATTGAAATTCTATTGTACGCGTAAACAGAATTAAAAAATATTCAAGAGAGCGGAATTACTTGTGCTGTGCGCCGTTTTAACTGAAGACAATGCTGAAAACGGTGAGATTGGAGATTCATGAACATCGAAAATTTTAACGACTTCAGAACTCAAAGCACTTTACGACATGCATAGAGTTATGATGTGAAAGCTTTAAATAAAACTATATACCAGATTTACCAGTAATCTTTCCCAGACCGTTCACGCCGTGCTTCCATGTATGTGAATATTCTGTGAGAAACGATGAAACAGAATAGGGCGCAATACAAAAACATCGATAAAAAACATTTATAATATTTAAACTCACCGTGCAAATAAGAACTCCATTCTTTGCGGCGCGGAACTGCTTGAAAACCTCCATCCTTTGTTCGTGAGGCATGGAACCATGCAGACTGAACATGTCCAAATCGACAGGTACCAGACCACCTTCAGTAGGCTCTTCGTATTCCACTTTAAAATCATCCGAATCGTCTGATGAGGATGCATCTTTGTCCTGAGAAATGCATTTAGGTTTTAAAATGGTCTTTGGGAATATTTATTCTCAATTTACTAATTTTGATATACTTACATCGTAATCATTATCATCTCCTGATTTTCTTTTCTTTGTTTTAGCTTTATCTTGGCTTTTCTTTTTAACTTTAAATTCTTTCCCCGTTAGCGCGGTTTCTATCAATTCTGATAAGTAATCTACCATTTCTAAAGTCGCCATGAAGACTATCATTTTCCCACCTTTTTTGTTTATAATGCAGTGTTCTACGATGAGGCCGACCAATGTGACTAGTCTTAGTTTCATGGGGACTATGAGGAATGTTTGGTTGACTGACGCCGGGAGAACTAATTCGTCTTCACCTACAGCTGATTTTACTGCTGCCGCAAAAGTATTGACAGCTGGTGCCGTTTCGCTCTCACCTTCATCGTCATCACTCCCGTTTTCTTCACTGTCATCGTCTTTCTCTACTTTAGGGTTCTTAAGTTCATGATCTCTTTGTGCTTTGAAGTATTCGTAGTCAGAATCACTGTCACTATCTTCATCATTATTGGCGGCCCCAACTTTGCTTGGTGATGGTGCTGTATTACTTTGTTTAGTGACCTCACTTTTGAATAATTCTTCGTGGTTAAGGCCAGTAAATGCTTTCAATCCTAAAGTAATAGGCATAGCAGTTTAATAAAATGTATTTGAGATAACAATAATTATACCTTTAAAAAATTTACTTACCTCTTCTAGCCTCTGTGTTCTTTTCTTCAACAGGTTGACCAGCTGTTTCTTCTTCTTCCAAATCTTCTTCTTCCGAATCTTCTTCTTCCAAATCTTCTTCTTCCGAATCTTCCTCGTTTGAATCTTCTTCTTCCGAATTTTCCTCGTTTGTATTTTCTTCTTCCGAACCTTCCTCTTTAGAATCTCCTTCTTCCGAACCTTCCTCTTTCGAATCTTGTTCTTTCGAATCTTCCTCTTCCGAATCTTCCTTTATTTCTTTTATTGGCTTAGATTTTTCTGGTTTTGGCATTTCAGGTGCAATTTTAACTTCAGGTTTACTCTTCGCTTCACTTACTTTTTTAGTTTGAATAGTTTCTAGTGAATCCGCTATAACAGCCTTACCTTCAGATGTGTCTACAAAGACTGGAGCTATTAGAGTAATTCCTGCTAGATTTTCAACAGCCTACAAAACATAATAAATAAGTATTTTTTTGACTGCAAATACGAAATAACAAGGAAAAAATCAAAATCATGTAAAGCATTGAACATATTACCTTTGTAAGAGTGGCAGATAGTAAAATTGTCTGTTTCTCTTTAGACAAAAACACATCAGTAAGATGATGTTTGATCTCTGCTTTTTCTTCACTACTTTCGTTAGTTTTATTTAGATTAGCTTCCTCTGTTTCATCATCTAGAATTTTCTTTTTTGCATTTTGTCTCATGAGAGCCATAGGATCGTACGTAGCAGCTTTCTTATGATCCTCGATAGCTTTAACAATAGCCGCAACATCCTTTTCGTAACCCATGTCTAGTAAACGGTCTGCTTCATCCAAAACTAAACATCTGCAAATATCACATGCAGGATGTATAGCACCATCCTTTCTCTTTCTTAAATAACATGAGATTTTAAAATATCATACTAAAACTTACCCAGTTTTGGCAAAATTAAAAGAAGCAGTGTGTCTTAAGTGATCATTGATGCGTCCTGGGGTACCAACTAATATGTTGATACCTTTCCTAAGTCGTGCTTTCTCTGCCTTCCTCTTCTGTCCTCCACTTAACAGACCAGGCACGATCCAATGAAATGGCTAACAATCAAATAAGACATAATATTTTAGAGACAGAATATCTTACAAAACTGGAGTTATCATCAAAACCATGACAATGAATTTTAACAAATTATATTAAATCTGGATTTTAAATCACTATATGAAGAAAATTAAAAACTGAGTTTAGTCAATTATAAACAGATAACCAAAACAAGTACTATAGGTGGGTACACCTGTGCTTATCCTTCGGGGATTATAGGCGTGATTAAATTGTATGTGCGGAATGTGAAAACATAAATAATTGTTACAGTGTGACATTCACCTTGACTAGCTTAATAAATAGCTCATAGGTTTGAACTGCAAGTTCCCTCGTTGGTATCACCACAATGACCCTGATACCATCATTCCTACTTATCTTAGGTCTTATCGCCTGCAGCCCCTCTATGATAGGCAATGCATATGCCAGTGTCTTGCCTGACCCAGTCTGTGACCTAGTTACAAAAAAGTATAAATAATATACCTACATTATCAATTTAGTAAGAATAGCTATTACAAAACTAGAACATAAAAACAATTTATAATCTATTTTAAATCAAGTAGAGTATGCAGCATGTCACAGGTGACAGGCACCTATAAAATTACCTTTAGTTGCACAATCAATTGCACAACACATAAAATATTATGCAATTTGTTATTACAATATTGTTTTTAGTAAGTATTAATCTGAACAAGCAAAGTTACAATTTAAACTCACCTAATGAGGACATCTCGGCCCTGCAATATAACAGGTACCGCATTCTGTTGCACCGTCATTAGTTCTTTCAAACCTAAATTTTGTTGCAAGTTTGCAACACTATGTGGATGTATATCTAAGTCTGAGAAGGTCTTGCCTGCGAACACTTGCTCCACAATCGGTTTGACAACCCGTTGCCCAATACGGGGTACTTGTGGGTTGTTCTTAAATAGTGATGATATCCATCCACCACTTCTAGGCTTATTTTGCTTCAACTGTATTGTGTCACTAAGATCTTGATAGTTCTTCCCTTGATATTTGCCTTTGTTTTCACTCAGATCTCGTAGTTTAGACCCCAAATCATCAGATTTGTCTACTGCAGGAGGTGACACTTTCGCTACCTTTTTAGGCGGGCCTTCTGCATTTTTAATGACTGCACGATTGGTTGCAGCCAAGTTCTGGGGCCTTTTCCTTGCTATGGTCCTACCAGTAAACTTTGGATTGGATATAAATTTGTATTCCCCCGCATTCTTCTGAGGAACACTTGATTTTTTCTTATCCTATCAAAAAAAATTGGTTAACACAAAGTCTAGAGCAAATATGAAAGTTTACAGGCATTTCCTGCACTTACCTTCCTGGGCACCGATATATTCAATTGCATGTCATCCATATTTCACTATTCTGCAAGTTATTTACGTTTCTTGTGCACATTAATTTAAGGTTATACCCACGTTTTGACGTTTGTTGTGTTATGACTTGTGGTTGTTTTGACGTTAAAAATGTTCGTTCGGAAACGTGTTCATTACTGTTCGGAGAAGCGTTCGGTAAGTTAAAACATTTATGTGCTTTTCCAACTCCAACCGTTTCAATCGACTTCGACGAGCCAAGTGCGAGCCAGACTCGCGCATGAAGGGTTCCGTACCATCGTACTAGGGAATATAATAAAAATAAATAAAAAATTAAAGGCGGATCCCTTTCATTTTTAATTTATTTTTTAGTAGTTGTGGTTAGAGCGGCAATAGAAATACACATTTTAATCTGTCTATCTACTTAGTACGGATCATGAGATACAGCCTGCAGACAGATAGACGACTGATGGACGGACGGACAGCGGAGGCTTTGTAACAATTTCCCGTTGGTTACCCTTCGGGTACGGAACCCTAAGAGAGTAGAACGACATGACCTCAACGAGTACCCACTATTTGTATCAATTTCTGAGATACTCAGAGTATCTTGCTTGTTGCTTGTTTGTTTATGAGAGTATCATACTTTCATAAACAAACAAGCAAAAATCATCATCTGCTTAGCCTTTTCCCAACTACTTATGTTGGGGTCGGTTTCCAGTCTAAACGGATGCAGCTGAATACCTTTATTTTACATGGAGTGACTGCCTATCTGACCTCCACAACCCAGTTAGTTGTCATAAACAAACAAGCAAAAATAATGGCAAATAAAACCAATGGGTACAACTATTAACTTTCATGTTTGTAGCCTTTAGAGTGCATAGGACTATTTTACCCGTTCTGATAGGTACTGACCCATACCGATTGTTAGTACTTTAAAAATGCATTCTTTATGTTAGTACCCTTTCAAAGCAAATGGAATTCACGTCGTCAATCTGTTCAAATATCGGGTCGGGAATTGGGATTGTTGAACCCACCACCACCACGCATGCTCGACAACCGTTGAACTAATGCCGAAGTAGAGTTAATTCACTCATATCATAGAGTAAACTAAACCGATTTATTTTCCCATGCACTACTTATACGTACCCCCATCAGCTACAACAGCCTATTATAACTTAAAGTGTAAAAGTATTTTGTAAGCAGTGTACTTATAAACACGTGCCCAAAACACAGTGATGATGCGAATTACGCAGAGATCACGTGGCGACGCGTGGCGCCAAAATATCCCTTTGTGCCCTCTATGGAGTGGAACAAATATTTAAATTTAAGACCCCTGGATAAATAGATGCCTTTTTCAATCGTTTTCATTATGGATAGTTACTATGATCCCTTTTTTCTTTATGCAGCGTCTTATGTCCTGTGGGTAACCTGTGGTAGGTAATTGGTAAGTCACATCTACCTCACCCTACCCTGTACCTAGAAAGAAAGATACTTGGCTACAAGAATAAGGAAGATACCGCCGCGCTGATGTCAATGTTATCAAGTAGACGAAGACCAAAGAACTAATGGATGAACTTTGTGAAAGATGCTATGGTTAGAAAGGAGGTGACTGCTAAGATGGCGAGTAGGTAATAGAGAAGCATGGTAGAAGAAGACATGCTGCGCGGATCCCAAATAAATTGGCTGGGAGAATGATGATGATTAAATAAGGTAGCAACCTACACCTAAGAAGGATCTATCTAGTTCCTCTCAATTTGGTAGGAAGATACTGTACGAACCAATTTGTTCTAAGTATTTTTTTACAGGAAAAACTAGGTAGACAAGTACACTGCACTGCATTTGAAAAAAAACTTTCCAAAACACTTAACATTACCATAAGTATACAGATTAGATAGTTATGTGCTAAACATCAACATCTACCAACTAAGCTGCTATACTTCCCATGTTTGCATAAACTCCATTGAAAGGAAGAACCGCTAAATCCGTACACTTGAAATTCAGCAAACGCACGATTTGGGCACACAGGGAAAATGGCACGGGGGCCAAAGGACGGCGAAGGCGTGAGGGCGCGTCGTGATTACTGGCGCCCAACCGGGACGACCCCGCGTGCCCGGCCCTAACACCCTTCTCTTATTTAAAGCAAACACGCTATGATTTTTGTATATCTACCAATGTTGGGGTCAAAGTCCATAAGTTACATGTTTGTTTCAAAAGACAGTGTACGTACTTTTTATTGTATATTGAAACTTCACAGCTATATGCAGTCCTGCTTGCGTGGAAACACCTAGCTAGGAACCTAACAAATAGGTTTTAATACCATTATAGGTTTTTACGTAGGTAGTGAGAGAGTGAGACCCGTCAAATTACGCACACATTTATATCAAACTACAATTAAACTATGTCTCAATAAATGCACAAAATGTTTACAAAACCGGCCTCACTTCTCTGTTCGCAGAGTTCCGTCTTAACTTTTTTTTTTGGTCTGAGTGTATAGTTCGCGCGCGAACTCCGAGGAATCGGTGGCTTGTTTAAATCATCGGTGGTTTTATTTCAAGTACATAAAACCCTTATAGAATGATTTCATAATTTAGTACTCCGCGCGAAATAAATTATGAAATCACACTGTGAGGGTATTCTATAACCACCGATGATTTAAAACAAGCCACCGAATCCTCGAAGCTCGCGCGCGGACTATACACGGCGAGACGTAATTTGACGGGTCTCACTTTGCTGTTCGCAGAGTTCCGTCTTTACCTTTCTATTGCTTTACCATTTTATTGACAAGTAGGTACAGATACCTACGGCAAGGTAAGTCTTCACTATATTCTTAAGAGTAGGTATATTTTAGAAGTTTTGATATCAGAGGTAAGTACCTAATCTCTAAAACTACTTAAAATCTGAGTTCAAAAGTTATTTTTCTAGAGAAAGATAATAATATGTTTTATGGTACCTAGATATAATAAAATTCCAAAATTTGTAAAAAAACTATAAATAATTAAATTAAGTTTATGGATGTTGCAGGTAGGTTTTATAGAACTACCACACACACCGGCAAAATTAGGGGAACACAAAAAAGTGACTGTTTAAAAAAACGTGACTGTTTAAAAAAACTTATGGGTACCTACAGTCAGTCGAACGTTGGGTGTGTGATCCGTGATCCACCATAATGTTCAACGGATACAGAGACAGACAGGATCTTACGTACGCAGGCGAGGGCAAGGCAGAAATCGTGCAAACAGTGTCGTAGACGACGTTATATGAGGGCGCAAACTTTAAGAAATCGTTGTCAAACGGCTGTTCAGACCCGAAATGTTTGATAAAAGAAGTGCGTAACGAACGTGCTAGTGAACGAAAATGTACTTCAACACTTTTGAGTTACGACCATTTTTATTATTTCTCTATAAGTAAATTCTAACAACCCCACATTTTGTTTTTTTCTTTCATAAAATAAACAAACATACTCAAATAAAGCTAAAACAATAAATAAAATAAGTAAATTCAATCTCAAAACATTAACTTTTTTTTGTGTTCCCCTAATTTTGCCGGTGTGTGTATGTATTAAAAATCATCCTTTTTATTTATTCCTGGTTTTTATAGGAATTTTATTTGCATAGCTATTCACAAACGCTGCGATTCGATTTCGATTCGACAAGTTGTATGTCTATCTTTTTTTGGCTTCAACAATGCACGCGGGAATTAGACGTAAACCTCTTTTAATTTTTTGTACGATTTTTTTTTTCATAAAAATAATTAATTCATATTTATAACAAGATGGAATCACGATGGAATGAATTTAATTCCAGAATTTGGCAAAACGTCAGTGGCTCATGTCACAATTTGCTAACTTATAGCCAAAAAAGTTCATTAAAAAACTAAGAAAAGGCGACCTCAGTTTCAGGTAGCTATACCTAAATGGACCGACGCTAAGATGACCTTGTTCTTTTATATAGTCTAAATCTAAACCATGGGACAAGCAGAGGCAGTACAGACAGGGAATTATATAATCTAAAATGTATCCCAACCAGCTGCAATATGAAAAGGTTCTACGGTCTAAACCATTCACACAAGAATTTTCCTGTGCATCATGAATATGATGCAATTATAACCTCTACAAAAACGTCTTCCAAAAAAAAAACCTCGCCCGTTATTTTAAGTAGTTTCAGTGCCCTTTGAAAAAAAAAACCATCGCTTTCTGCAGACACTGCGTACCTACTGCATACAATAGATTCACTAATTATTGGTCTCTTAATTTCAACAGTAGGTAAATACTAAGAGTAATGGCAGTTTTAAAACCGACTTCGTGTAAAGAAGCAATAGCCCGCTGGGAGAAAGCGAAAGGAGAAAGTGCCGAAGAAGCCAAAGTAATAGAGTTGCAGTTCCAGTGGCCTCCCATAGAAAAGATGGATGGGGCTCTGTCTACTCTAGTAAACTGCGAGTAAGTTTTCTTTTATACTGGGTCTAAAATACGTCCACATCAGTATAAAAAAAAAATACTAACATAGCAACGCATAGCACAGCAATTTGTAGTGTGGAACTCAGTGGACCTACACATGTATAAGGGCCTAAAGCCAAGGCTGGCTAAGGGGCCTAAAGTCTATATTTCCGTGAATATAGGTCCATACGTCATCATCATCAGCCTACAGCATTCCACTGCTGGACATGGCCTCTTCAATTGCACGCCACTTAGCTCGATTCTTGGCAACTCTTATCCAGTTACTACAGCCAGTCTGCGGGGATTGTCGCTCCACCTAGCCTGAGGATGTCTGCCGATTCGCAGTCTCCTCTCAAGAACACGTTACGTCTACCCCAACAGCCATCGGTTCTACGGATAATATACTGTACCATTATTTTATAATGCCTTTCATGAATTGTCCAATTACTTGATCGATAGCATACAAATATTTCTTGATAAACTTCACGCCATAAATATCGAGCGTGGATCATTCGTCATTGAATGTGCTTGCCCCTGACCCGCGCCTCGCTACACATTCGTTGGTTTTTTATTCCGGACTAAACCTGAACCTTCTAGTTATGGATATAAAGTTCCAAGTTTACACAAGTTAACAAAAAACAAGATCATAATGTTATAACTTTAATAAATACTTCCATGACCTCTGTACTATTCAATGCATCCATCAGCATAATGTTTTGTATGCGTTACATTGAGTTCTACCAGAAAACGTGATTTCTGATGGTTGGTACCTAGTTAGGTACAGTATTAAAAGTTAATAAAAATAAGATTAAATATTATATTTCTTGGATTTGACAGGAAACGTTATTAGAAAAAACTACATGGCAACAGTTTTTTTTCCTCTTATGTGCAAGATGCTCTGTGTGACAAAACTCCAACACTACTCCTGATCACTGATCGCCGCTATAATAAACCAAGCGAGGTTCTCAAGCCATTAAGCTTTGGTCCCGACAAACTCTTGGTTAACATGTCTGCCTCCATGTAGGCACTTGACGCTATTCTATTTCAACTTCCTACAACTGTTGTATGAAATGAAGTTTTGTATCAACATGTTTTGTCTTGGAGCCAATCATAGGATTTTTTTTTTCAATTGTATGGCAGCCTGATTATCGTTATAAATTTAAACGATCGCTTGCCTCCATTCTGATATGTCATTTAACAAACGTTTTAAATGGATTGCTTCCTTAGCAGCTTCAGCCACACATGTGTATTTTGCTTCGGCCGTTGATAAGGCTACACTCTTTTGTTTTCTGCTTTGCCTGCTAATGGGAGCTCCGGCGAGTTTAAAACAGTAGCCACTGTACGATCTACGATCTAGTGTACATGATGCAAAATCTGCATCAGCTTGACCATACAACTCTTTTACTGTCTTCTTGTAGCACGGGCCCATGTCTTTGGTCTCTTTAAATAGCGTAACACACGCTTCGCGTTCTTAAAATGTTCCTCTCCAAAACAACTGTTAAATTGTGACAAATAGCTCACACAACATTATATCAGGCCTGGTGGCCACGGCTAAATACCGATACACTGATGTCAGTGTGCCAATCGATTGTTGATAATTATGGTAACTTATCATCACACTTTTCATTTTTCTGTAATTTGAGATTAAGTTTCATTGGTGTTGGCTTACAGTCTTCAAGTTACATTTTTTCAACATTTTTTCAGTATATTTTTCTTGATTTAATTTAATTTTGTCTCCTCCTTGCCTTTTAATCTGAATTCCTAGAAGTTTTTCAGGCTCTACTAGATCCTTCATTTGGAATTTTTCATTAAGCATATTTTTTATTTCTTTTAATTTTGTGCTGCAGGAGTACCCAAAAAAACCCATTTTTTCTAGTTCGCTACTCAGTTTCAGGTACCATTGTCGACCTGACTGCTTTAAGCCGTAGAGTGCTCATTCGAGATGGCATGCTTTCTCTCCTGTTATGTTTCTTAAGTCCTCTAACATTTTCTTAGCTGTAAGGAACAGTGTTAAGTTTTATTACCACTTGCTGCGCCACCATTATCTCAGCTATATATTCTGCCAAGTAATCTGGCATCTCCATTTGTATTTTCTTATCTAACACGCCATTTAGATAAGCTGTTGTGACATCCATTTGGTTAAATTTCAATTTCCCTTCCACAGAAATAACGATGATGCTTCTAATTGAACTTAGTTTTGCAACGGGAGAATATGTCTCATTGTAATCAACTCCTGGTCTTTGTCTGAATTCTCTTGCACGTAGTTGCAAGAGAATTCAGACTTTCTTTACCTCTGTGTTTTTCGGACCTATTATCGTTTTTAAAATAATGTTGAACTCTACAACTTTTTTTTTCTAGTTTTGCGATTTTCCACGTACTGTTCTTTACGTGTACTCTAATTTCTGCTTTTATAGCATCACGCCAATACCTTTCATCTCCCTCTTCTTCTTATTCTTCACATAGATTCATTTTGTTAGCAGTCATTTCCTCATCGTTTCTGCCTCCCATCTCATAATCATACTGGCAATTGTCTTTGTCTTTGAGATCGTGTTTTGTTATTGGTATCATCATGAACATTTCTGTCTTCACTTGCTTCATGTTCTTCATGATGTTCGACTACTGCTTCATCAACATTTTCGTTAAACTCACCAAGTGCATTGTTGAATATGTCTCCAAAAACATCAATGATGGAGTTTCATACTGCGTCGAAGAATTAGGCGTCAGATTTTGGCGATTTATGTTTCATTTTTATGTCGATCTTTAGATTCTCGGCTGTTTCTTCTTCTTCTTGCTTTTTAGGTTTTACTCTCTGGTCAGTATTTCTTTTATTTATATTTCTTATACTACTTTCCTGTTTTTCTTCAAAAATTTCAGTTCTTTCTGTAAAACATGGTATTTACAAATTTCACGTCTCTGCTTATTATGAATTCTTTTTAATCAGTAACGAAAATACGGTACTCTCTGGCACATTTTGCGTATCCAACAAATACGCCTTCGGTGGCTTGAGGAGCAAATTTCCATCCTCGCTTAGGTGCTTTTCTTAGGACAAATGCTTTCTGACCGAATATAGTAGGTGTCTTGCAGATGGTTCACGACCCATCCATTTTTGGAAAGGCGTCTGTCCATTCAGGGCTTTAGTTGGGCACCTATTCACTACATAGTTTGCTGAATCAATGGCATTTGCCCGCAGCTCCTTTTGAACACTTGATTCCAGCATTAGGCATCTCGTCTTCTCGACTAATGTTCGATTTTTACGCTCTGCAAGCCCGTTACTTTGAGGTGTGTAGGGTGACGTTAGTCTGCGTTGCATTCCATGTTGTTTTAAATTATCATTAAAATTTTTGTTTATGTACTCGGTACCTTATCCGATTGCAAAAAAAATATTTTATGTTTTAATGCATTTTCAGCCATGTTTTTATATTCTGTGAATATCTGGAATACCTCGCTTTTATTTTTCATGAAATATACGCAGCAATATCTAGTAAAATCATCAATAAAACGTTTGTCACAGATCATGTAGTACAAATCATTCTCTCTATTTGCCTTGAGTGCAATCTTGCCGCTACTGTTCTATATTAATGCCTGATCTTTCTGGAATACTACAGTGTATCTCTTATCAGTGATTTTTCGGACGGAAATCAGGTTCATGGACAATTCAGGTACATGTTTTTTATCAGTTGCATTATTTATATCGTAGTGTCCATCCTTCACTCTAATTGTGATTTTTCCTTTACCTTTTATTTGAGTGCATGCTGATCTGAGGCTAGTTTCAATGTCCCAGATTCACTATTTATAATATCAAACTTTACCCCATCGTCACACATGTGAGATGTACATCCGCTGTCGAGGCACCAAATATTTTTCTTCGAATGGTTCGCAGTCGTTAGGCAAATTGGCTGTACACTAAAACTTTCATGATATGAATTATTTTCGCTATATCCAGCTCTTTCTTGGCATTCAGAAGCCTTATGTCCTTTTCTTTTGCATTTACTGCATCTGAACTTGAAATTTCCGCTGTTATTGTTGCTTCCTTGTCTTTTGCTCCTTGTATTTTTGCTATAAAACGCATCTTCAGCATTTTCTCCATTGCTGCTGTTCTTTCTAACTTCACTTTCTTCTATAATTTGAATCTTTAAATTATCTGGACTTGGTAAACAGTCTCTAGTTTCGATGGCAATCCTGAAATTTTCGAATATTTGTGGCAGGCTATACAGCATCATAATGCTTAATAGTTCTGGATGGATTTCCACACCCATTACTGCTAGTTTATCTATTACATCCATAAAATTGCTTAAGTGATCCTGCACATCATCTTTTTCAGCCATTTTCTTCAGAACGAGCTGTTTAAGCAATTTTGCTTTTCGCGCGGGTCCCGAACTTTAATGAATAGACTTTAGCTTATCCCAAACTTCTTTTGATATTTTACAGCCAGTTACCTGCTTGAGCTGAGGTGGAGACATCAATAGCATGATCTCAGCACGTGCCATCATATCCCTTCTTTGGAACTTCTGGGTCTCTTCGGTAGTTGCGTTCACGGATAATTTTGTGGTTCCGCTCGGATATTCCCATAGCTCATTTTTAAATTAGGATGGCCTCAGCCTGTACGCACCAGGTATCATAGTTGCTTTTACCAAGTGGGTCGATTCGATACGATGACATCGTTCCTCGAACCAACTACGCTCTGCTACCAATTTGATGGTTGGTACCTAGTTAGCTACAGTATTAAAAGTTAATAAAATAAAATTCAATATTATATTTCTTGGATTTGACAGGAACTGTTATTAGAAAAAACTCCATGGCAACAGTTTTTATTCCTCTGATGTGCAAGGAGGTTATGCTCTGTGTGGCAAAACTCCAACAATTTCTCACCCCAAACAGAAAAATCGTTTCCCAGCAAATAAGTAATTTTTGCGCACAGTTACCTACTTTGTTTGATGTACGGAAGACACAAAGCCCGATTATACTCTTCGGACTTCTGTATAACCTGTCGTACTGTGTGGATTTAGACCACATCGTGCTGTATCTTCCTCGAAACCCGGCCTGCTCCGTTGGCTGGACGTCGTCGAATCTTCGCGATGATGACGGTCCATACGTGACAGAGACGAATGCCATCGCTGGCTCTACAATGTCAATGCCAAAGATTTTAGAAATTCGATGTGCCTCATTTACGGCCGAGAAGGTACTCAGTAGGTACCTACACTATGAAATGGCAATATAATAGTCAAATGTTTTCTACTTTCAGGAAATTAAGCCTTTCATCGAACATGATAGACAAAATAGCTGGTATTGCTGGTATGAAATGTCTCAGGATTTTATCCGTAGGACGAAATTATATAAAAACTTTAGCAGGAGTGGTAAGCCTAACCTAACTATGCTGATCGTCACAAAATTGTATATGAGTAGCTGATAAAATATATTATGACTTTTAAAATTTCAAGGTATTATCTTAGAAATAAAATATTTACATAAACTAAAAATCCCGACTGAAAACCACAAACATGCCTGTTTGGAAGCCGGTGGAACCTATTGAAATGACCCATTACAACATGGAATGGGTCCCGCCTGCCTCCAAATTTGCAACTTCGAAAAACTTGTGCTTGAGCACCATGCGATAAACTGCGAAATGGGACTTTTTCACGTTTTGCTCTAAAACTCAAAAACTATGCATTTTCGACGTCGATCATCGTTTCCTTTGTGCGGAGGAAATCACTGAGGAGTTTCTCTAGCTCCAAAAGAAACTTCCGAAACACACAGATATGCGGTGCAGAAAATTGAATCAATGTCAGCGAGGGAATCAATTCTCTACCAATAAATTTTCGGTAAAAATTACCTTTGAAGGGCCATAGCTTGGTCCCTATAAGTTTTATAGAGCTGCAGTTGGGCTTAAATTGTTGCAAATTCACAACACAGTTAACTTTATACAAATCGAATGTTATTTGTTAAAAATGCAGTTTTTGAGTTTTAGAGCAAAAAGTGAAAAAATTCGAAAATTTCGCAGTTCATCGCGTGGTGCGCAGCGAGCACAAGTTTTTCAAAGTCGCAAATTTGGATTATCATTCACCCTAACTAATGTATTATGCTTTGCGATTTTAATGTTAATTTCCATTGGGCTCTTAGTAAGGGCTTAAAGATACATTGATGACAACTATGGATATCTGGTTTAAAAAATCCCTAGCACTATTTATCCAAACATGAGGCCCACTGCAGTACTATTCATACTTTATTATTTCCTACCTATCAGGAAACTGTGGCGGAGACATTGGAGGAGTTGTGGATAAGCTACAATCCGATCGATAAGCTGAAAGGCATCGGAACACTTAAACATTTAAAAGTTCTGTATATGTCCAATAACAATATCAAGGAATGGGTGGAGTTCAATAGAATACAGGTTTTATTTTCTTTTATATCATCACTGGTGCCGTTATCCCAGATTTATTTGACGTCGGTGCAGCATTGTCTTCTTCCCGGGTTGTTTTTCTTTCACATATAGTTACCAAAGTATATATTTTTGCAGCCCTATAAGCATAGTCGTCTTTATGCGTATTCGATCCAAGCCTTTAGGAAAGGGAAGTCATTAATATCGCAGTCAAGCCATATACTTTATTTCATCACCAATGCTCATAAAATGGTGAAAGAAAACATTTCCTCCTGAAACTGTCATGTCACATCCAAACTAAACCTAAAATTAACAGAATATAAATAAGATAAAATGCCCAAGGCATTAAGTCCGCCTTTGTATAGTTTTTACTTGTGCATAAATTTTTAAATAAATAAATAAAAATAATACTCGTTTATTACAGGAGTGTCCAAGTCTCCGGGACTTCGTTTTTATCGGGAACCCAATAGTTGACGCCCAACCAGACGTTGAAACATGGCGCCACCAGGCCGCCACTCGACTGCCCCAAATAACCAAGCTAGATGGCATACCTATAATACGGGATACGTAGCGATTTACCCTCAAAATTAAAGTTATCTACACTTTCATTTTAAAAATGCAAATAAAGCATTCAATATTTTTTGTAAATTATGTTTTAGTGAAATAATTGCCATAAAAAATACCATATAACATTTCTATCCTCGTAACGTCATTAGCATTACAAAACTAGGTGCCAGTTTTTTAATTCTGGTGTTCATAAAAGTTTCTCGAAACTTGATTCTCTGAACAAGAATTTTGATTGCGTGACACTTTCCGTAACAATGGGTGATAGAGGACCACTTGTTTAGCTTACGAATTGAAATGACGATAATATTCGAAATAATAGCCTCGTCGCATCGCCTCGCTTGCTTGACATTTATGACGGATTATGACTCTGGCAACACTAATAACTGCTGCACACGCCATCTATCTATTAGGTGACGCAACTATACATGACAGCGTTAAGATTGAATTCCATTAATCGAATAATGATTGCGATGGGCAGATTGAAGATTACAGAATAATTCAACTAGCTCCGTGAACCGATTAATTGACTCTTTGTTGATAAACTCTATCACTACCTACGGCTATCAAAAATTTATCAATACACACAATAACATGTAAGAGCCCTTAATTAGGTAGTTATTAGATAGACTAGTATTTATTAAATATACTGATTCTTTGGACTAACTGACTGCTAACATTTCCTCCGGAAATAGAATGCTATAGAGAAAAACGTGTGGAAATAGCTAAATAACGTAAATGACTCCCCTGATTTGATACTAAAAAGAAGCTTATTTTATTCGTCCAAATCTTCATGTGAATGCGTCGCTATTGTCCGTACGGCTTTATGATTCGTCATACGTCTCAAAGCTGACTTAATAGCCTGCTTAATTCGTGCCAAAAGGAAATACGAATTGGCCGGGAACGCCATTGCCGGCGGAAAAGTCCCTCTCTCCGTAGATGCGCGAATGGCCCCGCTATTGTGTTGCCACTAATAAAATTTAATGATGTAAACGGATAGCACGAATTTATCTAACTCAGAACTCTTAGGGAGCGGGGCACTGAGGGGAAATCAATTAACGACAATATATCAGCTGTAAAGCAAATTGAATTCGGTATTGTTATACGATACTGTTGGAGTTTGATAATAGGCTCTCATTTGTATTTTTAAGTGCACGAATTAGGTAACTTTTGTAGTGAATCCCACCGAAACCTAAGAATTACTGTATAGTGGTTAGAATGCAAATGTGTAGGAAAGATATTGGTAGTCCCATCCATCCTAAATAAAATTACATATTTATTTGCATTGTTTTGTTTTGTGATTTATAAAAGAGCTTAAATTACTTGCCAAGGGCTATCCACGTTTTATTTATTAAACTACTTAAGTACTGTAACTTTTACCCAAGCAAATAACTTGCTGATGCCACCTTCGTTGTTACAATATCACCTAAAATGCTGATAGGAGTAGGTGCCATGTGTAAACGAGCCATCGGAGCCATGTGTATCAGTACGTAAGCGACATTTGAATGGAGCTCAATAATTTAATGGAAAACCGGTCATTGTGTACTCAGCGTAATGGACCGATAATTGTCCATCCAAACAGAAGTAACTCTGTTAATCAAAATGAAGCTCGCACCTTCCCTACGCATTATAAATGAAGTAAGCACCCTCGTTAATGCGTACAAATGCCGCCGACCGCCACCTAGCCCGTCATTATTTAATTATTAACACTACAATCGACCTAATTTTGATTTCTATTTGACATTTCGATTACGCGGCATGTAGCCGCCGGCGAGCAGTCGAATTTTGTGACATCTGTCCTCGAATGTGTTACGAACTATAAAATTCAATTTCCCCAATCGGCCAGCTCGACACATTTATTATTCATAGGTCGGTACCTAGATGCCCGGCCACTAACAGATGTGATCTTTTACGTGAAGGAATATCAAAAAACATGACTTCGATATAAAGAGCAGTGATTCTAAGGGACATGAATTTAATATAAGATCATGTGAATCCAATTTATGGGAATATTCTGATAGTATAAAAGAAAGTCCGAATACATTCACAAATAAGCTATTCAATCGCGTGACATCAGAGTTTTCCCGTTGCGGGAAATGAGTTTTCATTTCAGTTATTGAAAATTTGACTCAGTATTGTTTCTGAAAAGCTATTAATATTGTAGGAATGTTCGTGCTTTATTGGCAAGCAATCGACTTCAGGTCACGCTACTGATCGCGTTTAATACTTGATTCGATTGACTGATAGTCATGCAGTAATGACTGTATCTGTATCGTCCCAGCTGGTTGAAAGTTTCCAGTCTAATTGAATGTTCGAATGTTGCTTTTATAAACGCACCTACTTACGTAGCTAGTGAATATTAGGACTGTGTTATATTAGCCAATAAATCAATCCATGTCCTCGGTAATGCACAATCCATTTGCTCGCATGTAGCCTAATTGCCGTTAGCGCCGCCCAATAGCCGCATTAGGTTAAAACGCTGCTCGACCAGTCCGCCCCCGGACCCCGCTCGTACGTAAACTCGTGAAACTCCTATATATTCAGCTATAATGGCTGATTTTCTAGCTCACGAGATGTATCCCCAGCAAACGGTCGCGCTTACGCCACTCAAAGGCGGAGAAAATGGCTTAAGTGCTTTCTCTATTATGCTTAAGGTCGTTCGTGAAAAGGATAATTTTCAACTCTCCAGCGCCCCCGTTTCGTCCGGATGTGGAATTAGTGGGGATGTGACAACGCTCCTAACACTTTCATCATCACAGATAATATAATCTTTCATGTACTTACAGAAAATAATATGCTCTATTTTTTTTATGGTTCTATAGAAATAAGGTTTTAAGAATAAGTAGTATATGACCAGGCTAAACTTTTTCGAGGAGACAAACTGGATCAGTAGAGTCAGAAAAACAACGTTCTTGTCGAACTGATCTTAACCAGATAAATATAGGTTTTAAACTTTTCACTAAGTCAAACCTATTTTTTTTCACAAAATTAGTATTTCTACTAGCCATGTTCATACTTTTCCAACGTCAAGTAAGATAATATATTTTTAAGTTGGGTAACCTATTGTCGCGGCAAGCGTCGAGGGTAGCGAAATAAAGCTTTTCCAACAAACAATAGTTCCGGCCCTTTGTCGCACTCGGAGTTGAGTAAACATTAGTAGTTGAGGGCATTGTGAGAGGTTTCCTCCGAATCCGACCTCCTTCGAGCCTCCGCCGCGCTCTGCTGACTCCAGGCCTAACAGTTTACGGCCAGATAACTCCCACTTACCCCTCATTACCTTTTGTTTGATAAGAATTGTTTGTTTTGTTTAAGATATACTTAGGTTTGTATACCTATAGATATGGTTCGTATATATTATTATGTACTTACATAACCTAAGTGAGTATTTCAGTGAGATTTCAGTCAGATTCAGAAATTGTAATTATATACCTATTGGATTAAATTATTCTGCTGAATCTGCACAAAGAGTTTGGTAATGTATTATTCATTAAAACGGCTGTAACAGCTAATATCCACGAAGTACAGTGCAAACAGTAGAAGTCACGATCGTATCATAAATTTCTTTCAACATTAACACCTACTTTCCATAATAGCCGATAAACCAAATTTAGTTTTCATGTTACGCACCCTCCACAACTACTTATAATAAGCAATGATCAATGGAGAATAATCCTATTGTGTCGCGCGCACACAAAAAACCATGTCTGAATTATTCCGCTACGGTTTCGCGCTAATATCTCCATTACATTATAGTCGAACCTCATTGTTAGCCGCACTACATCTACATGAAAAAGATTACGCGCCAAAATATTGACAGTTGTCGCATAGACAATAGAAAAGTGAGTGCATTTCGATATACGCATAATGGTTTGTGTTTATTTAATTTAAGTCACTGGCAACATAGAATAATGGCGTGTTTTCGCCAGCGGCGCTCAGCGTTCCGACTTGAGCCGGGAGCGCCTCGGGGCAATAAAATTAATGAAGCGTGGAGATGGGACCATTTTACTTGTATTATTCGTCTCCTGCGGCCTGAGACTGGAGCGAATGTCCATTAGTTCTGTTTTAACATGTTAGCGAGGTTGAAACGTTGTAAATGCGATTTACTTTGCAGAGAGGGTGGAAAAGTAGCCTGAGAGATTTGATCACGATCAGTAGCCAAAGCGATCGGAAGTGATCTCAAATACCTATTTGTTCGTTGTAAGAGTTCATAAATTTATTTACGGCCAACTTTTAGATGCCTCCTTCTATTTACGTTTTCAAAGTAGTTCAGTAAACTCTATTTATTGGGTTTCCCTATGAACAGTGAACACATGTCATGTTGGAGTACTTAGCAATATCTGTGAGTAATAACCATGTGGTAAATGCTGCAAATAATACCGTAACGTGAACAAAGAGCGCATTACACCGCATTAGATAGTAACTGATGATCAGCCGATGGAAGAGCACGGCGCGGCGGCGGTTACGCGCGTCAAATTCCCGCGATATCATCTTAATCCGCCAATATAAGTCCTGCACTAACGGCTCATTGTACGCATGTGTGAAGAGCGTTTATTTTTAAGCTTCCAATGGATTTAATAAATTATTATATAATGTTACGAGTTTGTGACAGACAGGACGACTCTACATAACTTCAACTACCATATACATACTTAGGTAGGTACCTACTAAGATTTGGTGCCATTCCTTTTTTTCACTAACATTGGCTTGGAACCATTAATGTTTTTGGCAGATATAGATATTTTCAAAACAAGCGACGAATGTTTTCTTACAAAGAATTACAATCCATGAAAAAAACAAAATCGAATCACGCCACACACCAACATTCTGCTAACTGCAGAAAATTACATAGAAGTCATTCCTTCACAAAAGCCTCCTCGAGCACAAAGGGTGTATCGCAGGCGCTAAACCGTCGCACGCTCATTACGCGAACATTTGCTACCACTATTAGCATATCAAATGCTCTTATCAGATGTAACGGCTGGCGCTCTGCGCTCGACCGCTGCACCCGACTAATGTTCCTACGAGACAATAACACGATTAGCGATATAAATACAGTACAAGAGCATAACAAGGGATTTTAGCAGGATACTCGTACGTTGATTCTTATCAGGCGTCGCGTTTACAAGGGTAAAGTATGTACTTTTTGAGATTCAAACGTATTGGGTTACATATAAGAGTATTTTGTAAGAATATTTTGATTTAAAAGAGTGTCCATGGAGTTTCTTGCCCGTTCTTCTCCATAGAGATCTACGCTAGGGAATGGGCAACTACAGTACTTTCTCATGTTATTATGCCTTGTGTCTGTGACTGTAGCTTTGCTTTTTTGTATTTTTGACATTCAAAAGTGCCTTATTGGTCTAACTGAAATAAATGCTTTGAGTTTGAGTTTATTGTTGATGGCTGTTAAATGCGGCGGGGAAATGTGATAAAATATAAGCAAGAACATAATTGTGTCGCTGTTTAATCATCTAGAGTTTTAGATGACCTAAAGCAAAAACAAGCGAGTATCAGCCCGAATTGTAGAAAGACATATTTTTATGTTAGCTCTAATTTAAGCATCTCCGTCACATTACGGGATTTAGATCCAGCCTTCTATGCAGATTCGGAGCATCCGATCCCATTCTGTAACAAGTCTGATGTTAATTTTATGATTCAGTTCGTGACGTAGTGTACACATATTATTTATCCCAAGAAGAAATTATTAATTTATCCCAACATCCCGCATCCGAAACAGGGCTTGCAAAAAAAATACCAGCGGAATTTGTTTTACATGCGAATGATAAACTTTTATGAGGTTGTTACGTAGCAACAATAGGCGGAGCGCTCCCGAGTCCCGGGGGTTTAGTGCGTCCGATTTCCATACAAAAACTTCTATTTCCCCGGCTAAATGGCACGTGAGAGGACATAAAACTGCGGGAAAACTACACACAGCTACCGACTAGTTAGCTATTCGCTTTTTGGTTATTTTTTACCCTTTGCAGGCAACATAAATAACTATGGCTGCAACGAGATGTATTATTAAATAGTGTTATCAGGAAATATACATAGGTACCCAGTAATGTTGCGTTTACTTCAGTAGAATGTAACTTCAAAATAGAATGTTCAAGCCAGCTCAACCAAGCTGTGGCGGAAAAATATTTCCGTCTGACATCACATTCAGAGCCAAGAAAACTTGAATTGCTTTGCACAAGAGTGCGTAACGTTTTATATAATAAAAATTAAGAAAACGAAGTACTGAAATAATTTTCTTCTCATAACAATTTACAGCTGACACTTTTATAAGCTTTCTCGGCTCATAACTATACTTAAAATGTCAATTACGGGATATCTTCCTTGATTATTGTTTATTTTTGAGCTCCCGATATTTCGACGCTGTTGCAAGCGCCATGATCACGGGTTAACTGGGTGGAAATAGTTATTTGTTATACAAGAGTGCAAAGTTGCTTTTTAACCGCGTGCTCAATTTTGATAACCGAGCAAGCGAAGGATTCTAAAATTGAGTCACGAGCGCAGCGAGTGATTCAAAAATTAGAATCCTGAGCGTTAGCGAGGGAATCAAAAGAGCACGAGGTAAAAAATCTTTGCACTCGAGTGCAACACGTAACTTTTCATCCCACCTCAGCGAGGAAATTACTAAATGCAAAAAAAAAACATTTACAATCACAAGATACTTTTATTTCAGTTTAGGTGTTAACTACTACATTATGATATGTAATTATTACAGAATAATCTTTAAATTATAACAAATAATACTTAGGTACAATTAAGAAAAATTTAAAGTAACGTTGCTACAGTTAGTTAAGTTGAGTGTAATATTTATTTATTTATTAAAACTTTATGCACAAGTAAAAACTGTACAAAGGCGGACTTAATGCCTTGGGCATTTTCTACCTATTTTTTTTTTTCATTTTTTTTAATATCGTACTGTTTCAAATCCTTCTCGCGTGATTGTTGAGGGAGAAAGCTCATTTGCGCATTATTAACAGTTTCAGTCAATTCTGTTGGCGTCAAATAAACTTCTTCGTCGCCAAAACCACTTATTTTACGTTTTTCACTTGTTTTTAACCTAAGGTTTTAACAATTGACCTGACAAGAAAATGGCGCGCGCAAAGCAAATTATAAAAGTACACCAAGAAGGTTCCGAGTCTGAGTTTTTAACAAATTAATAAAGGTTGTACCTATGATAAATTCGGCACCATGGGGGTAGAAGTAAATAGGTTTAATGATGTTTTGAATTCACAAACTTAGTGCACACGATGTTCTAAATTCAATTTACTTTCACTCACTCACTTTGCACTCAGATATCGAAGAGCAAAAATACTCTTTTCATCCCCCCATCTCAGAACCTTCTTGGTGTACTTTTATAATTTGCATTGCGCGCGCCATTTTCTTGTCAGGTCAATTTTTAAAACCTTAGGTTAAAAACAAGTGAAAAACGTAAAATAAGTGGTTTTGGCGACCAAGAAGTTTATTTGACGCCAACAGAATTGACTGAAACTGTTAATAATGCGCAAATGAGCTTTCTCCCTTAACAATCACGCGAGAAGGATTTGAAACAGTACGATATTAAAAAAATTGAAAAAAAATAGGTAGAAAATGCCCAAGGCATTAAGTCCGCCTTTGTACAGTTTTTACTTGTGCATAAAGTTTTAATAAATAAATAAATAAATATTACACTCAACTTAACTAACTGTAGCAACGTTACTTTAAATTTTTCTTAATTGTACCTAAGTATTATTTGTTATAATTTAAAGATTATTCTGTAATACTTACCTACCATAATGTAGTAGTTAACACCTAAACTGAAATAAAAGTAAAAGTATCTTGTGATTGTAAATGTTTTTTTTTTGCATTTAGTCATTTCCTCGCTGAGGTGGGATGAAAAGTTACGTGTTGCACTCGAGTGCAAAGATTTTTCACCTCGTGCTCTTTTGATTCCCTCGCTAACGCTCAGGATTCTAATTTTTGAATCACTCGCTGCGCTCGTGACTCAATTTTAGAATCCTTCGCTTGCTCGGTTATCAAAATTGAGCACGCGGTTAAAAAGCAACTTTGCACTCTTGTATAACAAATAACTATTCCGAGATGGGGGGATGAAAAAAATATTAGGAACAGACAAATCTGACTACCCTCTTTCTTTGAGAAAAAAAACAATAATCACGGAAGATATCCCGTAAGTGACATTTTAAGTATAATTTACAAATAAGATAAATAGCTACTGAAGTTGTCTTGACGAAAACACGTCGAATGTTACAAAAACATCAAGAAAAACATTTGATGTACCAACGACGTCGAAGTCGATAAATCGAACTAATCTAACAACACAGTTAAGGCATACCAACTAAACCCAAGAATGTTAAGTAGGCATCATAAAAACTTATAGGGACGCTGGGTACGCGACGTATCCTACACGCGTCAAGCTGATCTCGAGCCCACCGACTTGTGCCATCTCTTAGGAAGTGATTTGTCAGCGCCGCCCCCTCTCGATTGAATAATTCAAATAATCGAGGTATTTATATGTAAATAGCGAGCCACATCTCCATACGAAAGGGCCGATCGGTACATAAATTTGGCAAGACGACGAGAAAACTGCGACGCACCACCGATCTGATTTATTCGCTAAGTTTTAGAAAAAGTGGCGCGCGTCAGGAAATGTTTGTCTAATCGCGTTTATTGCCCCGACCCGGGATTTTGCGCCCCACAGCACACAGGGGTGAGGCCGACTACGTTATATTCTGATGTTGTACAAAAACAACTAGATAGGTACTTACTTACTATGAAAACAAATAAAAGGACCCTAAGAAAACCCGAGTACAATAGATCAAACCACAACAAATAATAAGGAACACGCAATTCAGAAATCCCTACCCCTTAAAAACTTTCGATACATAACAAAGTTATCGTCAAAGCAATATTGTAACATAATCCCTAGTCAGGTCATGAAAAAATAAACACGTTCTTAATAAACATTACACGTCGATAAATATCCTAATATTTTCGGGCTCTCTAAGAGAAAAGAAAATCTTATCTGGGTTCATTCACCTACTCAAGGTGCTGCTGATCACAGACATAAATTATACAACTTAGGCACTGCACTTCTTAAAAGAAAGCAATCCTTAATAGAAACGTAACGGCCTAATAACAGCAATTAATATCACTCTCTCAATTAGAGCAACCTATGACACTTATCCGTGGAAATAATAACGTTGTTTATGAGCGGTGCTAGTTCAGTTCACAACAGCGCTCATATGGCACTACACTATTAGTCATAGGAGCTGGCAACACCGGCTCATCAATCATTTTGGTACGAGCGGGGAGGAACGGGTAAAGTGTTAATAATCGCTACTGCCACTATTGTTCATTTCTAACTAAATTCACGTACGGAATGATATCACTAACTCGACGTACACCGTGGGACTTCATTAGTAGTTATATAGATAGAAGTTTGGATAAGTTTTTTTCTTGCGGGGGCTGCTAATTTGCCTGATGAAGATAATATCTATGTGGCTATTGAGGGCACAATGTGGTCTTCTAATGTTGTGCATAGAAGAGTTAGGTACATCTCGCCACTAACTTGTTACCACTTTCTACAGAGTGGGTTTAAGTGACCTATTGTATATGTGTTTAAAACCTGGATTGAAGCGGGTGGACTCTGAAAACAATTCATTACAAAATACGTAGGTAATATCCCAAAACTGCGCCATGATTGTACTACATAATCATTGAAATATTAACAATCAAACTTGATTTAAAATTTACCTACTTGAGTTGAAACCTTCACCAGCAACATTAGTCTCAAAATAAAATCCACGTTTATTTTTTTCAAAATTCTATACAAAATCGGCTCTAGACTGCTCTCGATAAATAACGTTCTGACCTGACTCAAGGGTAAAAAGTTCAACCCTAAAAAATACATTCAGCTTTATAGAACAGAGAAATAAGCAAGTGAGCAACAAAACGCACTTTATCAGGTGGCAGCCGCTTTATCCCGCTAATGACCAACCCCTCTGGAGTAATAAAAGTCGATATCAGCCTCTCTAGAACCGCCCCTGGCGAAGCGATCTTGATACTTTGGGTTTTATCACTTTTGGTGCTAATTCGAATTGTTGACTATGTATTTGATTTAACACTAACTAACACCCGTATCTATAGTCAAGTTAAACATTTCATGCAAAAGACAAGAATTTAAATGAAGGAAGAACTACCAAAGAAAGCAACGCGAATTCTAACTTTGCACCTATCCATCCATCTCCTTTCTATCTATAATGTGGTGTTAGGTTTAGAGACGTCTATCCGATCGGTACCTAAAGTTATCTTGACAATAGAATAACTCAGATAGGCTGGATCCTTTTGCACCCTTTTGACCCTGTTATTTTAGGGAATTTTAACTTTTCCTAACTAATTCCATTAACTTTAAAAGCAGACTCCCCTATACTTCTTCCAGTTCCAATATCATTGTTGCCAATTTAGGGGCAGTAATTACGTAGCAAATTTTACAGAACATAGTAAGCCTAGTTTACGAGGTGAAATAAAATGACAAAAGGACCAAAAATATAGATTGGCGTACATGCCCAGCGAACCGCGGCTGAGAATTAGCGGCGGCGGGAAAGAAAAATGATTGTGACAGTCCGGCGAACACCACTAATGGAGTCTGCGTCTGCGAAATATCCCCACTTAGACCAGTAGTGGGTAGGTACATCTACCCACTTTATAAATACGAGAGTCGCAGCTAGTGGCTCAGCACTTTACTCACGTTTATAATTAAAACAACGGATTCGTATGAACTATAAAACATTCATATTTTATAACACTTCCATTATCCATGACATTCGAAACTTCCATGCCAGTTGTTAACGCACTAATCTTTAGTTTAAAAGTGATCAATAGCCAGATAACACTGTAATAGGGTACTATCTGATTCATGTATCTACTTAAATTCAAATCGCCGTCGAAATACACATAGGGCAATTCGAATGTAGCAATAACGGAGCCCCACCCCTACGATACAATACAACACTCCCCTCACAAATTAAGTGTAAAACAAACCTAATGAAATTTAAATATCTTTTCGGCGACGCAATAACTGCACAAATAAAATCATGTCGCGGGGGAGAGTATAATCGCTTCTATTGTGTACACATTGTATAAAATTATTCTGTTGAGAAGTTTTACAACCCTGTCGCAGTGTGATGGTAGTGTCGTCCCCTCGTATTGTTTGCTTTATGCGTGGGATGGTTAGTGTGACAAGGTAACAGGGGCTCGTGACGTCGTAAGAAGGGGCGGGAATGCTCTCCAGACAGTAATAGGCTCTTGCGGTGATGATAAGCCTCTCATTGTTGGCTTGTTAGTGGATAATTCGCAGTAATGTGTTTAGTGTGCGTGGAGAGTAAATCTGCGTGCGGTGTTTGTTTTTAGCTATTGCTTTGGTTATAGCATAGATGGCTTGGCAGGTACCTTTTTGGTTTTAGGCTGTAAATGGGACTTTGATGACAACTGCCTACAACAATATACATACCGTCATACTTAGCCCTGGCTCTATTAGCTAAATTATTCGAAAACACTTAGCTAATCACGCTTACAAACAAACACCGATTTTCGTCAATAAATATTCATTCAGAAATGAGATAAAAGAACGTGCACAATATTTTCACGTAATTGGACAAGTATTCAGCAGCGGAAACATTATTATTCTAGCAGATTAAGTCGAGTATCCAAATGAATCTCTTAAAAGACGCGCTCGCCCCTCAAAGGGGAGGATACTAATTTTCTTTCAACTTTAAAAGAAGGTTCCTTTCAAGAAGTGGAAAAAAGTTACAATCGAAAAGGAAATTTGCGTTTTAAATCCTCTAATGAAGCCGAGAAGTTTGTAATGGAGGGGCGAAAGGCTGCTGGCAAATTGAGGAAAAAACTTACGCTCGGGACTGAACCGGGATTGTTGGATAGAAGTATTAATTAGTAGGTATAATCTTTTTGTTTGTGCGGAGTGTGGACCCTAGACCCATAGGCATAAGGATTTTCATTTAATTTCTATAAAATAATAGGTAGGCTAACCTATAATACCACTTATTTTCATTAAAACGTACTTTAAGCCTTTATTGAATAGGTAGGTAATGCAACAATATCGCGGTGCAATAAAAAATCGTCCAGCCATGCATACGTCCGGAAATGTCGCTAGAAGCATGCCAAATATGATAGACAGGTAATTCATTAATTCTTTTAAAATAGGTAATAATAAAAATGTAAGTTATTGTGTAAGGTACGCTACGTAATGTGTTGTTTCACAAAAAATAAAACAGCGCGACGTAAACTTGTCAAACCTTTTAACGAACACTTTAACACATTGCTCGCTCGAAACATACCGATCGCGCTTCGAAGGCACACCTATCTATCTATCAATTAGATTATGAATATAATAGCCAGCCTATTGTTTCAAGATAATTGGTCACCAGAGACTTCAACGGACTGCGTACGGGAATTTATTAAATATTCATTCACAAAACCGTTTATTGTTTTTTTTAAATCTTTGTGCATGAAACTGTACAAAGGTGGACTTGCTACCTTGGGCACCATCTTCCACGATCTCAAGTAAAATGTTCTACTCTCAATCAAACGAATTTATTTAAATACCAAACAAAGTCGCAATTATTAAATATTTCACATAGAGTTTTGCTACAAGTGCTACGACGTAGCGTATGTTGCTGTCTCTGACGTGACGTGTCGTAGCAGATAGTTGAACCGTTACCGTTACAGCTAGATATATTATGTGTTTTTGTTCCAATAAAGATTATGTGATTTGATTTGAGATAGCATATTATAGATGCGTACGCACAGAACATTAATACTCTAGCGAGAGCGTACGAGACGGCATTGTATTGTATCGTCACACCTGACGAAATTATGTAGCTAAACCTCGGCGGCCAAAATTATATGTAATTACGTCATGAAGTTTAAAATAAATAAATACGTCGAGTATATATTTATTTTAAACTTCATGAACTTACAGTAGTACTTAGTTTACATTATTATCCAGTTGATTTTATTACGATACAACATGATGAAAATAACGTGTTCTTGTCAAAATTTTACCCGACGTTTTTTTCACGGCTACGTGAAAATATGAAACGCTATCGTCTCGTTCAACTGACCGCGCCCTCTGTCGGCGCAGCGTCGCGTTAGTAAAAACAAAAGTTCGCGACGATCGCTTAATAGGGAATATGCATGTATTTTTTTCTTCACTTAAATCAATAAAGTACGGTACTATCAACCCAAGAAAATAATCATAAGTTCAACGACTGCTTGTCGCTCAAAAAAAATATTAAACTTCTACAATTTTCTACGACAGTTCAAACGTCCGTGACTATCGCGGCCATTCCTGTCAAGCGATTGACGACAATTCCCTCTATCTGCCGTGTTTACATCTTATTTTTAACCGACTTCGAAAAAAGGAGGAGGTTATATGTTCGTGTGTATGCACTTTTTTTTTATATAAGTTACCTGATTTCTCCAAATGACAAAAACATTAAATCAATCAAACAAAGGTCACCTGACCTTCGTTTGATTGATTTAGTGTTTTTGTCACCAGCTTCTAAAGCTAAAGTTATTTTTCACTTTTTTGTGTTTTTTTTTAAGTCGGTTTTATTTTTTGCAAAAAAAAGCAAAAACGTTTTTTTTATTTAACCTTAATTTAATAATTTTACTATACGTATGTGCTATAATCAAGCAAACACTGCAATAATATTTAATAACATCTTTGTGAAACTTTAGTAGTATTCAAATAAAAATGTTACTGTTAGTTTGTAATTTTCAAATAAAAATGTTACTTTGACACAAAGCGTTTGACGTCACTACCGGTGACGATGCGTTTTGAATTTGCGTTCCATTTCACCAAAAACACGCTACATAAAATATTAAATTGTAAAATAAGTGTTATATTAGAAAGTAAAACATGTGTACCACAGTGTTTATATGGGCCAATACAAGGCATTTTTAAGGAATAAAAAAAGTTTATCTTGCATATTCGTAGCCTACAGGTCGTATCCCTAAACCCATCCTTATAGCCTGTAGTTATGGGTTTGATATCATCATCATCATCATCAGCCTATCTATGTTATCTTTCTACTTTAATTTTATTTTGTTGGTTTATATTATGTGTAGGTACCTACTTGCGGCAGGTGCCAAATAAATGAATTTTTCATTACTCATACTCTGAAAGTAGGTCTGAAGTTGCCTGAGGAGCGGGTTGAAAGTAATACTTTTCTGCCCTAGGGAGAATCGTTTTCAACTGACAGTTGTCAAATTATAAAAAAAAAATAGTTCATTTTTCTATTGAACCATGTTCCAACTTTCTTTATAGCAACGATGTAAAATTGAAATAAAGTTAAGCATTAATTAAGGTATATATATATATTTTTAAATATCTTTATTTTATTTAAGTTTCAACTATTTCTTTAAAATAATATGATTTGGGCAAAATATTTACCATTTTTTCGATGATGAAAATGAAAAATAGGTAACGGCTGAATAGCTGGCTGGCCACAGAAAAAAAAACAAAATAGGCGGGAAAGCGCAATCCAATCTTCATTTGTTTTTTCGAGTTGATTCATGTTTTTATTTTTACTTTCCTTGTATTCGTAATGAAAAGCACAGTGTTTACCTCGGGTTAAAGACTTATTTAGTCCCTCGAACTATTAGGGGCCTCGCTGCGCTCGGGCACCAAACACCGTCTCGGGACTAAATAAGTTACTTTCGCCCCTAGGGTAACAATGTACTATTCTTCCTTTCTTTTTGTAGAAATGTCGATCAATTATTATCATTTTGTTCTGCTGGGACCTCTTTATGAGATAGAATGGGAATGATCCGGAATAATCCACACGCGGGCCCAGTGAGGTATGGTGATGTCACATGTCTTCAAATGCACATGGAAGCAAATAAATCGAGCGATTTCCTTTTTTTAGCATTATGGTAATTATTTTTAGTAGGTATTATGAAACGCATCGATTCGAAACATATCGCCTAGAAGGTTAATATGCCTTTACAATGAGGGCAGTAAGTTGTCAATTTTACATTTTTAATTTAAGTTTAACGGTATGATAAAATAATCGCATTTAATTTTCTTATGACATTTGGATTGTAGTTGTACGCCATTAGGAAAAGGTTAATTTTTTATTTGAATTTCGCGGACTACGTTAGTGTATCCTAATGCCTGCCTGGGTACGAACCCTCGCCCTACAACTCGTACGTCGGGGCCGACACCACTGAGCCACCACAGCACTGTCGGGCGAGGTAGTAATTCGAGACAATATAAAATGAGAGTCGTTTATAATTTTGTAACAAAATTTATTCATGTAAATAAATATTTTAAATATGTTACATTTAAAATTCAATTGCGTGGAGGAAACATTGCCCAACACAGTATGGGTAATTATTTGCTTATCAACAGATACAGAGAGACAGAATTTAAATATAAGCTATTACACAGTTACAAATTGTGTTATTTCATTTGTTCTAAAACAATCTTCGATCAATAATAGTACTAGATTCCCGATAAGCGCTTCAAAAACGGCTAGAAAAATAAGACCACAAATACTTTTGCGGTCTTATTTCAAATTAGTATGGTCCAATCATAGCCAACATTAAGACGTCTAAGTTGCGCAGTGTGCGTTCAAAACTGTGTAAATAACCACCCTAACATCAAGGTTTTGGAAGGAATATCTTTTTCTTGGTAAGTTTATATCATTAAGTGTTTTTCATAATATAAAAACAATTAAATAGTTAATATAATTCAATTATCTAATATTGTAATTGTTTGGCCAATGTTTGCTATAACGCACCAACTATTGTATCAAACATCGACTGTCTTTGAACAGGGAATGCATGGAGTAGTGTTGTTATTTTATAATGTTATTTTTGTTTTAGATTTCCTAGTAACCCATTTCGGTGTGCAGAATGGGTATCTATTGTAGCATAAGAAAGAGGAGAAGAAATATACAACCCATATAAAAAATCGAGAATATGTTCGACTCATTTTGACAGATTCGACATTTCTGGAAACACGCAAAGGCGTAGATTATTAATAACAACGGTTCCCAAATTGCAGTTAATTATTATAAAGTATTAAAATAGTCGGTGTACTATAATGTTTCGATAAAATTGTAAGTTGATTATTACTTTTTTTTAGATTTTTATAATTGACGAAAGATTTATCACATCAGGTTTTGTAAAAATCTTTATCAGATGTAACTATTTTATTAAATAGGTATTTTTTAAATGTAATAGCGGCAATTTAAAATAGTCTCAACTACTTTTGTTAATCGGTCAAAAATATTTGCCACCATACAAAACAAACTTATAAAATATAAATTCTGCAACTCTACGTCTTTCAATACTTTCTGTGTTCTGAGCATTGAAATGTAACACCAAGAACTACGTCTAGTTCCACAACAGAATAAGCACGAAATTGGAAAACAAAAGTGTTTTAACCTTATAACTTAAACTTTAAGTTTTATTTTAGAATAAATAGTTTTGTACTGATGACTTTTTATTTTCAAGCGATATTTTAAATTTGTTCCTTTTATCCTTTCTCCGATGGAAGGACTTAAATAAATACATTTTGCAATGTTAATCAAACTTTATGTGTAAGCATTAAGGTTTATAATAAACTGTAGTTGTTAAAATTATTGAACTTTTTTCTAAGAAATGTAGATGTTTACGTGTGTGCAAACGTGGCCACTTCAGAGACTTATTTTTGTTCCTGATCCTTAATCTAGTACTATTATTGATCGAAGAAAACAATGAGAGGTTTTATTTTTGAGTATTTAAAAAAATAGTTTCCAAGAACTCGGTAGATGGCGTTGAACTGACTACGTTACTAGGCGCCAAAGCAAAAACGCTTGGAAAAAAAACATTGCATCACGTCACATACGCTCGTTGACACTTTCGTTTGCTTATGTTTCCGAATATAACCATTCCATCCAAGTGAAATGATGTGACGTTCCGTTCCTTTCAGTAACTTACCAAGTTCAGCGCCATCTATACAGCGACTAGGGAAGAGTTGAAAAAGAAAATCCCTCATTGGTATAAATTTACTACAGATCCATATTTTTTAAGCTTCCTATCGAAAAACGAACTATAATTTGACAACGGTAAAGTCAAGGAGAATATCATCGTCACAACTTGATGAAAAGTAAAATAAAATAGAATCGTATGATATCATGAACAAAGCAGACAATTTTGGAAGACATTCATCATGAAACTAAATTAGCTATCTCTTTCTACACTGTATTATATGATATGGATCAATGAGTAAATACGAGGTGTAAACAGACCCTTCACGAAGCCGACAATCATGCATTCTATCTAACTAAGTAACTTTACGCAAAAGTTATTGCTGTGAAACAACATTTTGTTTGGCGTGAATCATAACTGTTTGCGCTAGGTCTCAATGTAACGCACTCAAAACGTTGTGTATAAAATATTAGGTCAAGGAGGAATATAAAGTAAAGTTATAACATTAAAAATATACATTTAAAAAAAAAGTTAGAGCTTTGACCTCCAACATCTCCAATGTCTCCATAACTAGAAGGTTCAAGGTATGGTCCACAACAAAAAAAATCGCAATGACGTGGTGAACAAGTGCCTTTCCGCTCCGTGAAGGATGTCTTTACGACCATGATGATTAGTTTCCATATATTTTTACGACAGATAAAAACAAGGACACCATGTAAATAATTATAATACTTTCTATTCGGTTAAAATACACATTTTTATTGCTTTAAAATGAGTGCGTACTATACGGGCAGTATTGATAAGTGCACTATGAACCAGGCACTTGTGGAACAAGAAAATTATGTCATATTCTGTAAAAGCTTGTGATACCATGTTACAAAATTATTGATTCAATTATTAAGTAAAATTTTAAAATATTCAACAATAATAGAGCTGTACTATTTGTCAAAATTACTAATGGCACTTGTGGTCTTTAGATTTACATAAAATAAACCTCACGCCTGTAATCCCCGAAGGTCAGGCAGAAGTGTACCTAATAGTGAACCGACGTTCAATAAATACCTAAAATGACGCATGAAGTACAGTCAATCAAACAAGTAACTATGCATAATACGCTGATACGGTCGCCAAATACTTTTGTTTTATTGGAGGTAATTTATACTGACTTTCTTGATGGTTTGGGGCGCGGGAGTTTATCATTTATGTAAAAACGGGCCAGTGCGAGTCGGTCTCGCAAGCACCAATGTTTCCGGCTACAGAAGCAAATGTCTTATCAACCATTGACTTAAGAAAAAAAAGTATTTTATGAATCTCGAAATCATTTTATAATAGCTGACGATAGACACCCCACAAAGTTATATACGTCGATTTTTTTTTCAAACCTCAGTTACATGTATGAAGTCCGTTATATTTTTTTCATAATTTCACAACACTTTAGAGTGACATTTTATAGAAGACACCTAGTTTCCAAATTTCAACTGTATGGTGCCGACACTCGCGAGTGAAATGGCTGCGACATACGGACGGACAGGACGAATTGGGTTACGGAGCCTTAAAAAACTTTAGATTTGCGCAACACAACCTCTAAAAAGGCTCAGGAAATAAACATCAGACCCGGAGAGAACTATGACCGTTTCATTTAAAATCTTGCACTACAGCCCAGACAAACAAGAAAGTCCCATAAACTGACCTATTTACAAAACAATGTGTTTGGCGACAAACTTATAACACTTTACAAAGAATTTATCTAACTTGTCTTTACAAGAATTACAACCCTAATAAATACAATACTTTACACAAACATCGATAACTTTGAAAATTAATGGAACTAAAACAATAAGTACATACAAATTAATTTTAACAAATCGTACAACGGGTTGCGTATGTTCAGAGGACTGATCGCAACCTCTTATAGAATTATTACTTCACTTTTACTCCAGTCTTACCAAGGGGTATCGTATTACCCAGGGTTGTGAAAGTCAGATAGGCAGTCACTCCATGTAAAACACAGGTATTCAGCTGCATCCGGTTAGACTGGAAGCCGACCCCAACATAGTTAAAAAAGCCAAGGCAGATGATGATAAATTTGATCTTACTTCAGTGTGAGAAAGAGATGACACTATACAGGACGTAGAGCTCCATCCCTTTTGAGAAGTTGGATTAAAATAATAATGCTATAAGAGGGAGTGATGGTGGTACAGTGACTGTTTACTGTTGCACCGCCGCGTTCGCGATGATGGACGGAGAGTTGATGACCTCTCCCAGACTGTCCAGCAACTCTCTACGGTAGTCGTCGAAGTCGCCGTCAACCTACGAAGAAAACAACATAATGAATAAACAGATATTTTGTTTTACTACTAACAATGCCAAATTTGAAGTTTTCTGCAAATGGTTAAGTATTATTTTGTAAGAATCTGTCAAAGCGATTATCGCGAGAAACCCGCGACCATCGCGTTCATTTTGCCCGGCAAACCCGAACGTGTGGCACCAACAGATGACGACTTCTAGTTTTCCGCACAAATGAGTACACACGTACATACAATATGGACGCGAGTATAACGTATTCGTGCGGACGATCGCTTTGGTTAAGATGCGGGGTCATGGTGAATCAATACAAAATGGAATATCCTCAATATACCGCTATAAAATGCATGGCTTGCTTTGTCAGGTTCGGACCCCGTATAAACGGGATGATAATAATTTCGTGGTTCGACTACATATGTTATTTGTATTGTAAGAAGAATAAGCATACCTCATTGATGGTCTGGTCCTCAATGACGTAGAGCGCGCAGTCAGTCTCCCTGATGAGTCGTTCGTCGTGGGACACTATGACCACACCCCCCTTGTAGTCGTTGATCGCGTCCGCTAACGCGTCTATACTCTCGATGTCCAAGTTGTTCGTAGGCTCGTCCTGTGGTTACAATCGTGTTTTGTCAATAAATCTTGTTGTTAGAAACTTATAAATTCCTTCTACATTAATATTATTAAGATGTTAAGTTCTTTAGTTTGGATGTAGGTAACTTCCGAAAATCGACATCAGATTTCAAAAATTCTATCACTTAGTATTTTTCTTTTGTATGTTAAAACGTGCATTTTCAGAAGCTAAATAAATCATTGAATAAAGTAAAAGAAGAACCTTTTCACGTAGTTTATATTTTTACTAACTCTTAACAAGACACAAGAAAAATACGATACTTTATTTTGTGGAGTGAGATGCTCCCACCTGGGCAATATTATATGATATAAAAAGTCTGTCTCGACGTAGTTATTATAAGAAATCCATTCAATGGTCTTTCGAGTGTTTCGAGAATCATAAATGCTAAATGTAGATGCACACTCAACTACCACGAAAAATAGATTTAACTGAAATCTTACCAAAATAACGACATCAGGCGCCATTAAGGTCAGTTCGGCTAACGCCACCCTAGCCTTCTGCCCGCCACTGAGGTCCATCATCTTGATGGTGTGCGCGTGGCTGGCCAGCCCGAACGTGCCGAGAGCCTTGCGCGCCTTCTCGTACTGGAGCCCGAACAACCGCTGGAGGTACTCCGCCGGAGTTTCTTCTGCAGTTAAGTGCTCGCCGGAATGCTGGTCGAAACGACCTATCCGCTAAAGGAGACATTTTATGGGTTAGATTTGTGTGTACATTAGAAAGAAAAAAAACTGTATTGAATGACTGAAATACAGTTACATAAACTTAGAGGGTTGTATTGATGATTTTGATTTCGAAAACAAAAAAACAAAAAAGTGTCGAAAAGGCAGAATACATCGCTTGATTAGACGCAAGATATGCAATGTTAGGTGATAATCCGCTGACAAATATCATGTCAACTTTTATTATTGTTGTAATTGTGGTGTTATTTAGTTTACATGAAATCTGATATTAAATTCATTCAGATTTCAAAAACCGTTTAGAATACTTGAAAAAGAAAAATGTACTAACCAGTCTATGATTCCTGATGAGATCTCCTTGTACGGGCGCTAGTTCACCCACAAGCAGTTTGAGGAAGGTGGACTTGCCCACTCCGTTGGGGCCTACGATAGCAATACGTGTGTTCAAGTCTATGCCGAAGTCTACGCCACGGAACAGAGGCTTCTGCCCGGGGAAGTTGAAATTCACGTCTGTTGGTAAAAGAGAAATGGTGATAATAGGGATGACTGACTAAAAAAAATATGATTCTGTTTAGTCCGTCAGTTACTATTATCGAAAAATATTGGATACGTGTTTTGTTGTTTTGTCAAATTGATACAAATTGACGAAGATAAAAACGTGTCAAAGATTATGAGTGGGGGCTTGCTTGGGTCATTCGAGTAAAAAATGTACTCAAATGTGACGTCGCACGAGTTTTCGACGCACTGTATCGTCTTCATTTTTTGTTTACGTGAACAAAGAAAATATATGTGTCCAATATTTTTCGGAAATCTATGTGACGGACTAGTTAGATTTTTATGTGAGAATAACAGCGGATGCACTTGAATTATACTTGTAGAGCATTATTTATCACTTTTTTTTTTTCAGGCAAATGCCCTTGCGGCCTTTTGACCATTCTTTTGATGCCTTTGCGGACAATACGAAACCGACTCTTTATCGATTTAGCAAAATCTAACCGACTGAGTTTTCTACCGTATTTGGCCATTCTAATGTTGAGTTTACCCGGGAGTAGATACGGCACAACAGAGTTTTAGAAACAGTTCAACTTGTATGTGTGAAATGTAAAGGATGCACCTGTAAAACGGTACTGATCGGGGTACCAATCCTTTTCGAATCCTTTATACTGGGAACCTTTATAATTAATCTAACGCTTTATAGCAAAGGCTAACCTTTGCTATAAAGCGTTAGCATAATGATAAAGGTATAGGAATTTCATGTGTGCCTAATCACACATGAAATTCTCTTTTCAAAGCTGTATGTATCATAAATGCCCCGGTAGTTCCATTATCTTGTTAGTACGTACTGAGCAAGCCAAGTATGGGTGGCTGCAGCGGCGGCGGGTCGGGGAAGGAGAACTTGACGATGTACTCCTTGGGCCGCTGCAGCAAGGCCGTGGGCGCGGCGCTGTCCTCGTCCTCGCGCTGCGCCTTGCTGCGGTTCTTCTCTTGTTTGCGGGTCAACGCGTCCTTTTGTTTCTTTTCCTGTTGATGAAGAAGTTTGGATTTTGTTAATGGTGACATTTTGTAAGAAAGAATGCAAAGAAATTATTAATTGTTCCTATACTGAGGTATAGTACTGGATATTAATGTAATGGGATTTAGAAATATTAGGAGCTGAGCCCTATCCTCTGAGATCCAGATCTTCTTCTAACTCTTTCTCTTTCTGTCCCTCAAAAACAACCTTCACTGTCTGTAGTGAAGCTATCTCATAGGCCGATTCCAGGGAATTGTTTTCTTTTTGTTTGTTAGAACACGTGATGGAGATGCGAATGGAAAGGGAAAATGCGAATCTGGGCGTGTAGATCTGGCATAGCCCATAATTCCTTGTTTCTACATTTAAAACCAAGTAGCTGTATCCGGCAATGCGAAATAAATATCCTTTTTTTATTGGCCCAGGATCCTTCTCAGGTGTATAGAAAAACCCACCAAAGTTTCATCACAAAGGGATCAACGGTTTAGAAACGCCTAGAGAAAAATTATACAAACTACTACTAGCCTAGCAGACTTTTTATTTTTTTTTATTTTAACAAAAGTTACATGAGTGGGTATTTCACAAATCTTCTGCTACTGCATGGCAAAGGCCTCGCTTCCAGTGGTGTTATTCGCTTATCCTTGTGAAATGTGGGCCTGCCGCGTTCTCAAATAGAACTGAGCTGATCACATCTGTCGCATGTCGGAGGAGCTATGGGCTGAAGTAACCACACAATAGGTCCCAAACAGCAGCAACATACAAACATTAATTTTTATTTATAAAAATAAAAGAAACTTATTTAACAATACAGGGTGTAAACAGACCCTTCACGAAGCCTTCAACCAAGCATTCTGTACATCCAACTGAGTAACTGCGCAACAATTATTGCTAGAACACTACTTTTTTTTTAGGTGAAAAATCATATTTTTCGGTAAAACTCAATGTAACGCATTCAACAAATGTGCTGATAGATGCATTGAGTGGTAAACGGGTCATGGAGGTATTTAAAGTAAAGTTATAACAATAAAACTTGTATTTAAAAAAAAATGTGAAAAAGTCTGATCTTTGACCCCGAATATCTCCATAACTAGAAGGTTCCCAGACATGGTCTAGAACAAAAAATGATCGCAGTGACTAAGAGAACAAGTGCCTTTCGGCTTCGTTAAGAGTCTATTTACACCCTATGTCAATAGTACTTACAGCTTGTTTCTTGGACTGTCCATGCGCCTTCAACTCCTTAATTCTCTTCTCTTGCTTCTCGTATTCCTTGATCATCTCCTTCCTCTTCTGTGCGTGCATCTTCTTGAACATTGAGTAGTTGCCCTTGTAGTAGTACAACTTCTGGGTGTCCAGGTGAACTATTTCGTTACATACATTGTCTAAGAAGGACTGGTCGTGGGATACTACCAGAAGTGTCTTCTTCCAACCTTGGAGGTAGCTGGAAAAAGTTTCATTTTTGTATTTCTACTGAATACACTTTTTGTTACATTAGCAACGTAAAACAGTACTGAGGCGTGTTTATACGCGCCGTGTCGACGGCGCGTTCGTGTTCCACGCGCGCCTCAAAGAGAGTCAGCGAAAAGGAAGGGGTCCGCAAGGGCCGATGCCTGCCGGGGCAGCGGGACTGTTTGAAAGAGATACCGTGGCCCCGGAACACAAAGGGCGATGAAGGAACATGGATGGGTTTTAGTCAGTAAAAGTCTGACACTCCCTCCTATTTCCTATCCGGAAAAAAAAAGGCGTGATTATACGCCGGTATGAGTGACAAAGATAACGCTCTACTACAACTACATTTACTCAATATGTGTTACTCGTCGATGTATCTTCCATCCTGTATAATAAAGCAAATAGCTTTCTAAATATGAACGCACACTTATCAGAGCCACAGATAATATAATACTTCGTCAGAGCTGAAGGAAGCGAAAGAATCGAATTTTAGAATTACTTGTATGAAATCCTATAAAACCTCGCACACTTATCCGCGTCGAATCGGACGAATAGATAACGTTATACGGATGAGAAAATGTTTCTTTCGGCGCGGATAAGTGTGCATTCATCTTAAAACTCATGAAAGAGCACTTTTATTCATGGTTTTCTTTTCATTTAATTTATCATGTTGGTTAGAGATATTTGATCCATATTATTGACCCTATCGATTGATGTCATAAAGGTACAGAATGTTATTTTTTCGAACTTTAGTAAATCCATCCCGGTTTCGATACCCAAGTGTGGCAAACGAATTTTCGAAAATCTGTGAATGCAGATTGGTTTCTTTCTAAAAATAAAGGAATGCTTCCTTTGAGAAAAATTTGCTATCTCCAGTATTTACAGTACTTTCCCTCCAGGTGAAATTGAAAAATTCCACCCTGTATGATATGTATAATGTCAACATGAATGATGTAACCAAGATTTTGTAACAATATTTTGATTTAAAAGAGTGTCCATGGAGTTTCTTGCCCATTCTTTTCCATAGAGATCTACGCTTTGGAAAGTGCAACTACAGTACTTTCTCAAGTTGTTATTATGCTTTGTGACTGAGACTGTAGCTTCGCTTTTTTTTTTGTTATTTAGACATTCAAAAGTGCCGTATTGATCTAATTGAAATAAATGGTTTGAGTTTCAATAGGGGCGAGCCTATTGCCATCAACCGGGAACAAATCCAGACACCATAGCTGCTACTGAGAAATTCCTGATGGAAAAACCCAGTAACACTTTGCCCGAACTGGGAATCGAACCTAGGGCCTCATGTCCAGCGGTTGCGCTTGGCAGGCAGTCAAAAAAAATATACGTATTAGCTAATTTATCATTTAATGATTCATGCATGCATTCCATTGAAATAATTATATGACTGCACTTACTTGTCTAACCAAATGACAGCGTTCAGATCTAAATGATTCGTAGGTTCGTCAAGCATCAGTAGTGTAGGTTCAATGTACAGGGCTCTGCAAATAAAACAAATTAAATTAATGGGGTTCAATATCTGTCTTTGTATGAGTGTCCATGCCAGATAGGTTTACTGGAACTTGGAGCCAAGTGAAGTACGTATTTAGATAATACAATACAAGCTGGTCAAACAAAGCACAAAAATTTCTTAGGGCCTATTTCACGATGTCCAAATAGCCACTACTTACCGAATAAATTCAAAAATTGAACAGAATTTGTGTGAAATTATCTGCAAAAGTAAATTTAAATGAACCTTATCGTAGGTGATGAAACAAGCCCATAATGGATTTTTCACTTATCACAAATGTGAAAGTAAGTTTGTTTGTTTTTCATGCTTTCTGAGTGAGTATTTTAATGACGTAATTAGTATTTGTATTTAATATAGTTAGCTAGAATCTAAGTACATCAAGTCTTTAAAATTAAATTTATAATTATAAAGAGCATTTTGCATGTGGCGTTTGCCTGTAATTGGTTGTACAGTTTGATTTAAGACACAATTACTTGTATGTTCCTATCTGTATAATATCTGTAACATTAATTAAATTAAGTAAAAAATAAAATTACATTTGGCATACGGATAGTGCAAGACCTGTGTTAAGACATCTGGTAGTTTTTATCCTCATAGGAGGTTCTCGGGAAATAGTTAAAAGTTGGTATTAATGAATGTATTAGCTGCGTACCTAGCGAGTGAGACTCTCATACGCCATCCTCCAGAGAAGTTCTTGGTGGCTCTGTCCTGCATCTCGCGACTGAAGCCCAATCCCGCCAGGATGCGGCGCGCGCGCGGCTCTGCTGAGTCCGCGCCAATCGCCTTCAGTTCGGCGTACACCTGACGAACCAATCTATGTTCAAAACGGAAACTCTCGTACGTGACATCACGTGTGTTATCCGCGAACGATGAGGCAGAGAAGTACACCATCATTTCGCCAGTTATATTTAAGTCCTATATAATAGCAGGAGAGCCATTTGCCATCAAATGCGCACAAATCGAGACTACGGGTTGCTACTGAGAAAATTCATGTGGGATAACCGAATACCACAATTTTTATCTTTCACTGTTGTTGTTACTCACGTCATTTAACTTATCTTGTTTGCTGAGATCTCCTTTTTCTATTAAAGCTTCTAAGTCTTTGCATTCCTTGAGCAATTCTGAAATAGAAACGAGATAGATTTTAATTCTACGTACCTACATCATCAAGAAAAGGAAATTATGTGTTAAAATTTAAATACAGAATCTTTAATAGATTGGTTGATTGATGTAGAATCAATGTGTCAAGCACCAAACAAACATTTTATATCAGATAAATGGATTTGATTTAAACTCTAAGAAGGAGAATTCTTCATTAATTAACCCGTACGCAAAATATTGCGGACACCAGCTCATTATACAATACAAATTCCTTACTCAGCATTTTAATACGGTATTACAATAACATGTATGAAAAATCTCACCAGTCCTCTTAACATCAGCCTCAAGCAAAGTATCAACGGCGCTCATATCACTGGCGGTGACCTCCTGCTCACACAACAGTATATCTATATGGGGTGGGAGAGGGAAGGCACGCTGAGCCAGATGCCGCAGTAGGGTGGTCTTGCCGTGACCGTTCGGGCCCACCAGACCGTACCGCCGCCCGTTCGCGATCAACAGGTTGGCGTTCACGAACAAATCTTTGCCTTTAGCACTTATTGAGAAGTTTTCCACTTTTATGTCTACTGCGTTTTCTAGGGCTGCCATTTGACCTGAAGTGTGGTAAAGAGTTTAGCAATCGGATATCTGGATGGATGAACTGCAATAACAAAACATACAATTCTCTTGGTGTAAATCTCTAACATAACACATCACAGAGCATGCATTCAACAACTCAAAACAAATCCTGGCTACTACCGAAAATAGAAATAAAAAGTATTTAATAAATAATAGAAATTCCTGATGGAAAAATCCAATTACACTGTCCAATCTGGGAATCGAACCCAGGGCTTCATGCTTAGCATATTGCTAACAATAGGGAATATGCATGTAATTTTTTCTTCACTTAAATTAATAAAATACAGTATTATCAACCCAAGAAAAGTAGTAAAAGTTAAGTTCAACTACTGCTTGTCACTCAAAAATAATATTAAACTCCTGCAATTTTCTACGACAGTTCAAACGTCCGTGACTGTCACGGCCATGATGTGACGTCATTTACCTCAATCTGCCTTGTTTAAATCAATTTGTTTGGCCAAATAAAGTAATTTTACTAATTGGATGTGCTTTATTCAAGCAAAAATTGCGATAACGATATTATAATAAAATCTTAGTGAAACTTTTATTACTTTTCAAATAAAAGTGTTTTTTTGACACATAGACTTTGACGTCACTACCGTCGTTATCGAGGACGACGTGATTTGAGAGTGCGTTCCGTTTCACATGCTACATAAAACAATAAATCGTAAAATAAGTGATGTTTTAGAAACTTAAACAAGTGTACCACAATGTTTTTATGCGCCAATACAAGGCATTTTTAATAAATAAAAAGTGTTTTGTATTTCTTACATATTCCCTATTCCAATGAAGTACCTACTATTTTTTCAAAAAAAAAAAACGTTTCTTGGTTGAAATAGCAATATTTTCTGACAACGTGTTTTTATGTGTCACATTTAGTGAAAATAAATGTTTATCCTTCTCTATTTAGTTTCAAATGATTGCTTGCTACCTACCAGCAGTTTTCTGTGCCTGACTGACAGTGAAGTTAGCGTCAAGATCACTGTGTCCCTGACCACCCTTCTTAGTCAGCAGTTCCATCTGTTTCTCATACTCTTGCATTTTCTTCAGCTTTTTCTTTTCTTTGTGACTCATTTTCTTCTCGAAGAGTTCATCTTTCTCTTTATCGGGGAGCCCTGTCACTTTATCATCAGTCTCCATGGATGCTTCGTCAGCCGAACCTTCAGGTTCCACTACTTCCTCTTTCTTAAGTTTCTTGGTTGTTTCCTGTTTGTAAGGTACAAAGAACATATAGAACAACATACTACATTATTACACATACTACACACACACACACACACATTACTACATTATTTTATTTTTTTATCAGCAAAATTCCCACTGCTGGGACAAAGGCTTCGACAACAACATCAAATCACATATATTCGAACTGAATTACCAATGGTTTTCTGTGTAGCAGACTAGAATCCCAAACTCATGATCATAATATGCCTAGCTTTTTTCTAACTCTGTTGAGGTTGGCTACCAGTCTAACCAGTTTCAGCTGGATGCCAGTCTTTTTTTATCCCTAGCTCTCTGACAAAAACCAGCGATATTTTCGTGTTACCTAATTCCTTTAATAATAATTTAGAACATACCTTAGCCTTAGCGGGTGGTGGAGGTGGTTCCTCAACTTCTGGCTCAGGTTCAGGGTCTTTCACTTCAAACTTCTTTAATTCAGCCTCTAAATCATCCATGTTGTTTTTCTTTTTATTTTTACCTGTCGAAAACAATAACAATTTCATTTTAGCTGTGAAATAGCATCAATGTTTTGACAACCTGCAATTTTACACTTTACTCAAAAAACCCTACTAATATTATAAACAATGCGAAAGTTTGTAAGAATGGATGTTTGTTACTCTTCCACGCAAAAACTACTGAACGGATTTGGAAGATTTTTTTTTTCATCCCGGTAGTAAGATTCCATGGGATAATTATCAAACTTCACGCGGGCGAGTCCGCTTGCAGAAGCTAGTTATAATATATATATATATACCTTTACTCTTAACTACAGGAATAACAATTTGTTCCTCATCCTCTGATGGCTCCATTTTTAATTCCTTGTCACTCTCTTCATCTGGCCAGTCTTCTTTCTTTCCTTTGCCTGAAATGATTTCAATAATTAATTATTATGCAAGGTATGAAGCCCACCGCATGATGCTATTGCTGATTAGACCGACGCACATATGGCGGAGCGCAGCGCAGAGCATGCCCGCGAAGTTTTCTAAACGCGCGACACATTAGGCGAATTTCTAACCGAGAAGGCTGCGCGCGGATGCGCGAGTATCCGCTAGACTGCGCATAATCGGCACACCGTCGTCATTCGTTTTGCTATTTTTCGAGAGTCCAAACGTGTACATTCGTAAATAAAATGATGAATTGGGACGTGCTGTTGATTACATTACTTGCAGAAGAGGAAGAAGACGAATTAAAAAAAAAGAATTATAGAGAAAAGAAGAAAAAGAAGATTGTTGTGTGTGCAGTTGCGATCCTGCGCGCTATCTTTCGCATGTAGACGCTTCGATGCTCTAAGGAATTAATTGTCGTGTTAATTGATTTTAGATATTATTTCAATGTGGACAATGACGATAATAGTTTGACAGTGAAAAATGCTCTGCGCTGCGCTTCGCCATATGTGCGGTGCGCCGGCCAATTAAATAGTTCTATCATCATCAGATGATGCCCAGCCTTTTCCCAACTATATTGTGTTTGGATTTCAATGTAACCGCAAACCAGATACAGCTGAATACCAGTATTTTTAATGACTCCACAAATGACTTTCAAAGATCTACAAATGACAGCCGGGACCAACAGCTAAACATGTTTTCCAAGGCACAGAGGAAACTCGGTATGCAATGGATGGTCACCCATCCACGGATCGACCTAGGTAAGCAGTGCTTAACCTTGAAGATCGAACCATGCAGCTGATATTATATAGCCAAGAGGTAATCGTTAATAAATTTAATATATTAAAACATACATACCTTTTTTGTTCTTTGACTTGGCAGCAGGTTTAGGTTGATTACTAGAAACATTGCTCACTACTGACTTGGAGTCATCATGATCCTCATCATCTGATGATTCAGCTTCTTCTATATTTTTCTTTTTATTTTTTGCTGCAAAGTTAAATTTAAAGGAAATGATTTGTGCAATTACATTGTTTTTTTTTTGTAGGTAACGTACAGAAGCCCAACTATTACTGTGCAGATTTGCAACTTAGTGCATGTGCGTTTGATAGCAATACAATGAACCCATTCCTAATACTATATTCCATAAAACACAACTATGACTCAAGTTTAACATTTAAATAATGCATAATCAAAACACTGCTATTTACAATAATTGCCACTTACTTTTCTTTTTACTAACAGGTTTTGCAATTTCCTCTTCAGATGCTTCTTTGAGTTCAACATCACTGGCTTCTGAATTCCAGTCTTCATCTTTCTTACCTTTCCCTGCAATCAAAAATTTGTGTCAGCTGCATTGACAGAGCAGAAATTGAAACATGGCCAAATAATGGTCATAATTTTATTGGAAACTAGCATTTCGTCCGCGAAAATTGTGATATCTCGGCTATTTCACATGTTATCATTATAATTTATAGCCTATGTTACTTGGTAAAGATGTAGCTTTCTAACGGCAAAATAATTTTTGGAATCGGTCCAGTCGTTTTTAAGTTCATTAGTTACATACAAAAACACAAATCTTTCCTCTTCATAATATTAGTTTAGTGTAGAATCTACACAAATATTATAAAGAGGAAAGATTCTGTGATTGTTATCTACACTGTAGATAATAATAATAATAATAATAATAATAATGTCTTTATTTTCAGATCAGAAATCCATAACAAAAATAAAAAATAATAAATAAAACAAACTTGGCACCTACTAACTAAAACACGCAAACAAACCAGCTATAGCAAATAATGTATGAGCATTTTATACAATGCTAAGTAACAAAACTCAGTCTGTTACACCCCACCCCTGTATTTCACAATGCCCCCCCCCCCCCTGTTTTTCCTAACACACAATGTACTATTATATATATGTTAGTCTGTAAGGTATTTTTTATTTATGGGCCAAAGTAGCCTGAAAATAAAGGTTTTATTATTTTTATTATTATTTCCCCACTGAGTTAGGCATAGCACACCCACAAATCCGTCAATTATGTTTGTGTTGAAGCAAGCCTATTATTTTTGAACATGTGCAAATCAAATATTTGCCTGCTAATAATATTACTAACATTACTTAACTGACTTTACTTAAGCTCAAATCGTTTATTGCCATATCCATACTGTTCACGTTGAGGTGGGTTTAAAAAAAAAATTAAACAATTATGGACCCTGTCAGGCACAGCATATTTTTTTAATAAGTAGAGAGATAAAGAGCGCTTTATTACTTTTCCTTGTTGTTTTAAGTTTGAATTATTTTATATCTGTATGTTATATCCTATAGGTCAAAGCAAAGCAAATTTTCTCAATTTGCCCGTCAGTGTCAGGCTGTATGTCGAACAAAATATGATTCACTACCGTAACATGTACATATTTACACAATTATAATAATTAATATCATCAATACAAACCTCGAAGTTTATTTAATCCAATTGAACGACTTTTTCATGAAATAGTCATTCAATCGGATTATACAGGGTGTAAATGGTCCCTTCATGTAGCCGTCAACCAAGTATGATGTACATAAAACTAAGTAACTCTATGCAAAAATTATTGCTGGGAAATATTTTTTTTTTGGGTGAAGAATCACTTATACCCTTCCCAGGTATGATTGCAATGATGGGGAGAACAAGTGTCTTTCAGCTTTTTTAAGGGTCTTTTTACACCCTTTGTGATAAGTCATATTTGTTAGTTGAGGCCTGAAAATTGCAAAAACTTAAGAATACTTGAATTTCGCAGGCTACCCTGGCACTTCTCCCTTAACTTTTTTATCTATTGTAATATCAACAAAATTTAATAGAAAGTCTTAATAATCATTTTAAAGATTACCTTTTTTCTTTTTACTAGACTTTGTTGGTTTTGATGCAGTGTTTGTTGCATTGCTTACTGTTGACTTACTGTCATCTTGTTCTTCATCAGAATCCTGACTCTTCTTTTTCCCTGAAATTGTAACAATTGTAATGCTATAGATTATAAGAGCTAAATAACAGTAAATAAAAAGATTACTGTAGAAAGTTATTTTAAGGGATAGATATTGAGAATTATAATTCCGCAACAAAAGTTCCAATGTATCATAAGGTGATGTGACATCATAGCAGACCAAAGACTGTGAAGTGTGATAAAAATATTTGTGTTGCATCAGACATACGAAAACACTAAGTATTATCCCTTTTATATTTGTAGTTTTGGTCTGCGATGAGCCTACTTGCAATGCAAATTAAACCATTCCATTTTTCTTAGCATATGTGCACCTTTCTTTTGTGATTTCTTTGCCGCTGGTTTGGGGACGTCTTCGTCATCAGATGCTAACACCTTCTTCTGCACATTTCCTTCGTCACTGTCGCTCCAGTCGCCAGCGTTGCTTTTACTTTTCTTCTTCCCTTTTCCCTTACTTTTAGAGGTTACCTCATGATCGTTTGTTACAGTCTTTTTCTCTTCAAAATCATCATCGAAGTCTTGGTTTTTCTTAGTGCCCTTCTTTTTCGACATTTTAGTGACCTAGTTTAAAGAATTACTGAATAAACAAATACACAATCAGCCAACTCACTATTCTATGAAATTCACGAGAGAGAGTGATCAAACTGAACAGGAGTGTGAAGTGAATGACTGACGTCTGACACGACAGACAGTGGTCCATCAGTGGTCACTGTCAACTGTCAATGTCAAAAAACAAAACGTTATCAATGATCGTCTATCATTGAGATGTCTGCAGTCTTGTTTTTTATTGTCACATATTTTGTTTATGTTTTACTTTATGCACATAATATACAAAGGTGGACTTAATGCCTTGGGAATTTTCTACCAGTCTACCTTTGGGTGATGCATACTCAAAACAGTAGGTGCAATAGTACAGAAAATTGTCTTTGCCATTTTATCGAGGGTGACACTGGAAGTTTTTAGAACTGGCCACACACAAAATAAGTTCAAATTTGGAAAATGGAGTGTATGTATTATGGTGGACGCAAACTGATCCGCGCCGAACGAATCAAATTTTAGAATTACTTGTATGAAATGCTATGAAATGAAAATTTAGAAAAAAAATCTTTCGATTCCTTCGGCCGCGGTCGATTCGTTCGGCAAGTTCGGCGCTGATAAGTGTGCGTCCACCTTTATAATCATCTGTCATTATTTTGTTTACGATTTGGCGGCAAATTGAAACTCCGTCGTGTTGATCGGTGTCGTGAAATGGTTCAAAGATTTAACGGAGGTGACTCAAACGCTGTGTTCGACATGCTGGCGGGTGACGAAAGCTGGATTTATTATTATGATCCTGAAACTAAGCGTTTCAAAATGCCGTCGAAGAGACCCTTATCTCAGTGGTTCCATCGGATGCAGCGATGTATTGATGTAAATAGACACTATTTTGAAAAGATATAATAAAATTAACCCTAGATCTGTCCACGAAGTAGACACAATAGTTAAACAATGGTGTCTCGAACAAATTGGTCATTTGACAGATTATGATTTAATAACTTTGCTAGTTTGTTCAGTTTTAGATTTTCTAAGAACTTTCAGTATCACCCTCGTAAATAACTGCATAATACTCCCAAAGCTTTAGCTTTAGTTTTACTGCGGCATTATTGCGACGCTTACTGAACGAGTTAGCGTACCACTGGTCAGTTTCCTTACTCGTCAATTTCCAACAAACTTGCGAACAGGGAAAGTAACGGGTTAGGAACATGACGAAATAGCAAAACTGACAATCTAAACTAACTGTCGAACAAGGAAACTTGCGAACCAGGACACCAACTTAATAGGGAAATTGACAACTTAGTGAAACTGGCAAATAAGGAAATTGGCGAATTCAGAAACTGTCTAATAAGTAAACTGGTGAATTAGTGAAATTGACGAGTAAGGAAACTGACCAGTGGTACGCTAACTCCGCATTTCTCCTCTGCGCCCAAAGAGTATAATAATAATAAGAGAGCATCTGCGCCTGTCAGCGCGATGACGTACACTATGCGTCAATAAATCAGTGCGTCCGGCGGCACTCAAAAGCTATGCAGTGACACGTTGTCCGGTGGTCGCACAAGCATGCGAAGAAACCAGGTTTCGGTCCTATTGTAAAACCTGGGAAAATTAATATGGGACCAAAACCCGGTTTGGCATGCTCGACGCACGAGTCTCGTATGCACACGTGACGTGTCTCGCGTGACTAGTTACTAGGGTGTTGCCGACAGCTATCTTGTTTTGTACGCACGACGACCGATCAAGCAATATAAAGTTGGTTTTACTAGGAGGTTTTTCCTTGGCCAGCTTCCACCAAAAAACTGGCTGTATGGAGCTGGCGTTCATTACCTTTCAAGAGTGTTTCTTCCTAGTCTGTGTGCGTTCGTCTTTCTTCGTTCGATTTGCGTTTTTGTTGCATTGCAACTTACATTTTTCATATTGGCTATAATTTATATAAAATACGACCTAACACCGAATATTTGGACACCGATATCTTCTGGACGTAAAAACTGATTGGGCTACGACCAGACACTGAAAACATATTTTTTTTACACTAAGTCATGTACAGCGCCGTCAATAGTTTTTTAGTGGAAAAACACATAATTTTTAACAAATATCGCCAGCACATCAAGTTACCTGACAATGTAATATTTTCCCAATCAACCTTGAACCTAATGCTATAACGATACAGTTGAAATGTGCTGGCGTCTGTACATCAACTAAATCTAAGCATAGCTAGTCTGTACAGAGCTCTAGCTGCGTTAGAAAGTAGCGCAGCTAGAGCACTGTACATTTATTTTATAAAAACATTATTACGTATTAGATATGAGCGCCGCGCCGGAGTTGATGTCGGCGCGTCGCCACCGTGTGCAGCGCGCGGCGCGCCGTCGCGACCGCTTAAGTGCTCATTTACGGAGACGCGGCGCGTCGTGCAGCGCGTCATGCGGCGCGTTGCGCGTTTTCCCTTTTACGGAGAGGCGGTGTCATCTGCGATAATTTGTATTTGCGCGTGTGAAGCCGCGTGCACCACCGCGTTGTCCGCGGCGGGCGGTGCACGCGGCGGGCAACATTGTTTTTCAGCAAAGGCGCCTACAATCGATTCTCCGTAAACACTCTCATACATCGTCAATCGTCATATTATGTTTGAATTGAAAGCGAGCCGCGCCGCACAACGCACCGCGCGACGCGCCGCATCTCCTTGATTAGTTAGCTTAGTCGCTTCGCCACACTCGTCGCTAACGCAGTCGAGTCGAATATTTTACCGAGTAAACGTGTATTGTTGTGTGGTGTTAACAACAAACAAAATATAATTGTGATACTACTTTAAATACTTATATTTTCTGTTTTTTTTTTTTATAGTTTTTATGATATAGATAGATAGTGATCTAATTAAAAAAAACTCGGTTTCACTTCAACTCAAAATGCTGAAATGATTATTTTATAGTAAACGTGATCTCCAATTATTATTTACAAGACTGTAAACTTTTTTTTGTAACAACAAATGGTTTTCTTTGTTATTTTTAAGAAATCTTTCCATGACAAAAAAAAACGAAGGCCCACAGCCGGCCATGTCGCGCCGCCGCGACGCCGCCGCCGCCGTGTAAATTTCCAGGCCACGCCGCCGCCGCGAAATTGGCCATCGGCGCTCATATCTAGTACGTATACAGCAGGTCTCGTAAATAAATGAAAAGTAAGTAGCTACGTTTTGCCATTTAGAAATGGCGTACAAAAAGTATGATACCCTCGTGCCTCGGAAGGCACGATACATTCATTGGCACATGCCACAAGTACACAATATAAAAAATCAAATTTAAAAAAAACTTAGCAACAGTCATTGGTTTGGGAAAAAATAACGTGAAGTAACGTCAGAGTCAATTATTATTTAATATTTGATACTCAGAGGGTTTTTTAATAGTCATTGTAAGCAGTCAGAACAAATTGTAGGGTCGCAATTCAACATTTTTGTATGAGTTCAATAAGCCAATGCGCTCATACATCGACCTTTTTAACCGACTTCAAAAAGAAGGAAATTCTCAATTCGTCGGAACCTTTTTTTTTTTTTTTTTTCTTTATGTATGTTCCCCGATTACTCGAAGATGGCTGGACTGGTTTGGATTTTTTTTGTTTTGTTTGACAGGGTATACTTCCCAGGTCTCCCATGATTATCAAGTCAGGATCTGATGATGGGATCCTGTAGAAATAGAGAGAACTCTTCAAATTGTTTTTTTATAGACACTGCGATTTAGGTAGTTTTTGGAACTTTTGGAAGAGTACTTTCTCGGAGTAGTCCCATTTCAATTTGGTGAAGATCTGATGAAGAACTTCGGAGATAGGCAACGGAACTCCTCAATAAATGATAGCAAATGGACTGAGATTGCCGAAATCTCATGTCTGTCTATTGTTTACACCAGTTCATAACATAACATGACGCCAGTACGCTGTGAAGGAGTAAGCACAATACATGTGAACCACTAAAAAGAAAAATATAAAAACTTTTTTGCAAAAAATAAAACCGATTTCAAAAAAACACAAAAAAGTGAAAAATAATTTTATTTTCAGAAGTGGGTGACCTTTGTTTGTTTGATTTCCTTTTTTGTCACCGCGAATTGCAAAAACCGTAACAAAATTTAAATTTCACGGGCTACCCTGGAGCATCCAAGGTGAAAGCGTCAGGGTCGCCCGCGAAATTCAAATTTTCGTACTACTTACCTTCATACTACCTACTTGATGCCACACATTTTGTTCATGAGAAAATAAGTAAAGTCTGGTGGATCTTTCTCTAATTTATTATTTTACATTTATTTGCGAGGAAATTTAATAAAAGAAATAAAAACAATACAGCGAAAAGAAAAAGCGCGCGGAATAATTTTTACTTGTTCACAAATTACAGTAGCGATGCGCGCGCATCAGCCCTTTTTTTTAAGGCAAAGACAAAAAAACAGCCAGTATTACTAATAAAGTAAATTAATATTTTTGTGTTTTTGTTACAGAAAAACGTTTGTAATTTAGTGTCAAAATTAATTAAATTATAGAATTACTTATGTGTTTATTTATTATATTTCATCTCCCAAAGTTAATTTTATATAATGCTGACCACTTTTCTGACATCAAAACTGCTAAGATTTAAAAAAGTATCGTTCGTTTTAGACGGAGCATCTTGATAAACCGTGTGTTACGCACAAGAACGTAATGAGATACAATACGATATTGAAATTGGTAAAATAAGAGACCCTTTACGAGCAAATGTGTTATAAAACCCATTTTACACTCTACTTTATATCCATCCTCGATAAACGTCTCGCGTAAAATGTTGCGTTTTATGCACTTGATGTACAATCTACTATTTAGTCATTTTACAAGGAACGACATCTTCATTTTATTCTTTTTCGAAGCATGTCAATGATTATTCCATCTATCTATCAAGGTTTCATAGCTTCACCTTCAAAGAGTTGGGATAATTTGCAAACTCTAACAATTCAATCTTCTGCATCGATGGTTATTAAAATTTATAGCCTCTGTCGACATAGATTATAAAGAGGACTAATTATTATGCTGGCTGTATAAAAAGAGATAAAAATTAAATAAAAAATGATTATGACATAATATGATAGATACGAAAAAAGAACATGGGATGTTCTTCTAGGATGAAATAGCTTATTTTTGATGATGAAGACTGAAAACGTTTTTCTGCATTTTGTAATTACCTTTGTGTTTGTATTTGGTTTTATAACTACGTGTGCTGCGGATAATGTAAAAAAAAGTGCCGATGATACTATAGATGACAACGGCGACACTAACGATGACTCAAAAGACGAATCCCTGGACATCCCAATTGAAACTGAACCCGTTAACATTACGTGTAGGAGAGGTATTTATCGTGCAATGCATGAAATACGGCCTGCTGCTATATACAAATTTCCATTTATGGTCGCTCTAATGTCTCAACAAAATGATTATTTGTGTTCTGGTGCCGTAGTCTCCAACGGAATGATAATAACAACAGCTCAGTGTACTCAAGCTGCTCTAAGTTACGCACTACTAAATTCTACCACTGACAAGAAGGACGAAACCTCGATATCGCTTCATATTACAAAAACTGAAAGATTCCCTTCTTTTAGTTCATCAGAAACATTAAAAGATGTTGGTATTGTTTACACCGAGAAACATAATAGTAGCATTGCATCAAAAATAGTTCTCAGCAATTTCACAAACCCTCTTACCCTCCAAGATGGATTAGTAGGGATAGGGTTTGGATTGAATGCTGATGTTGGGCAAACGAAACAACTTCAGTATATCAGCATGGAAAACCGTACCCCGGACCCAGTAACAGATAATGTGAAACTGTATTTTGATTGCGTTGAAACTAAAGTACTAACATGTTTCAAAGACACGGGTGGCCCAGTGTTGTTTGATACACAGCTTGTGGGTATTGTTGTTAAAGGTCAAGATGAATGTACCAAAGAAATGTCTGCAACCTACGCTGTAAACAAAAAGATGGTAGATGTTTTACCAATTTATACGTTTAAAGCGTGGCTTGATGAAAAAATACTTAAAAATGAAGAGCATGAAGCGGAGGCTCTAATACAATATCCGACGTCACTTCTCGATCATGTAAATGATACGATCGAAAAACTACATCGTCGTCACAGAATTACTGGCGTGTCATACTTGTCAGGAACACGACTTACTGTGATTCCTACACATATTATTACGGGATGTGTGTGTTTGTTGGCGCTTTATTATTAATAACTTTAATAGAATTAAAATTGTTGATTTTAAATATTAAACCACACAGGAGTTAACGAAAATAAACAAAACAAGAATTTTAAAAAATGTTAGTGTTAAAGTTTTCATTTCTAAAATAAAAAGTTTAAATATTGTGACCTGTGAATCCGGAGTACATAGTACGTATAAAAACGCGCAGGTAAAGTAGCGGCCAAGCTAGCGACAGGCGCGTGCGGCGCACTCGCGGATAGACCAAACGTTTGTGTGCAGGCGCGGATACAGGATTTCCTTTAAGGGGGGCGCAATTTTTGTTTGATTTTACCTATTTTATGGAAAATTCATTAAAAACAAATTGATGAACTTTTGATAATAAATGGAATCAGGCGTTATTTTACAGAAATCCATGTTAAAGCAAGATACAAGGGAGTCGTCAGCTTTTGGGCCAAGGGGGGGGAGCGTAGTGAGAAATTCCTAAGACACCTTGCCTTGGGCAGGTTAAAATGGTTTCGATCCTTCATATAGGTAGTTACTGAGTTGACTTTTAGATAAATTCAAGAGAAAGTAGTTTAAGGTGGATGCTCCAGGGTAGCCCGCGAAATTCAAAATTTCTTACGTTTTTTGCAATTTCCAGGTCAGTGTCAGGTTGTATGTTGATTAAAATTTGATTCGCAGCTGTATCACCTATGTAGTTATAAAATTATCATCATCAAAATCATCAATACAACCCTCCAAGCTCGTAAAGGTGTAGGAATTTACTTTTTCAAGGTCAAAGTCATTCCTGCACCTTTATGAACTTGGAGGGTTGTATTGATGATTTTGATGATTATACTTAATTCTGTATCTACATTCGTCTAACAGTCGCGAACAATATTTTAACCAACATAAAACCTAGCACTGGCCTGCAAATTGCAAAAAACGTAAGAAAATTTGAATTTCGCGGGCTACCCTGGACCATCGCCACTAAATATTATTGTTATAAAAAAAAATAGCCTACATGGTGTCCCACTGCTGGGCAAAGACCTCCCCTTGAGCCTTAGAACACCATGGTTTAGGAGATTTAAAATGGCAGATCGTTTTTTACACAATTGAACATTTTGTTTGCAACATCCACAAATGGTATAAGTATTCTACTCTTTGTATGAAACGACATACAATGGGTGTCTGTGTCTATAGAACGTTTATGATGTTATGGCCAATATTTTGGCGAGGGGTAAGTCCAGCTTTACCAACTTTAGGGCTATTTCCTAAGGCGGCAATATGCACAGGCTCTTCTTCTGTCAAGTGTCATAACCTTAGCACAACCCAAGAAACTTATATACTAACTGGAATGAGGACGGGCAAGCCAAAAACGTTCCGAGCGAGAAAGCTTCAAGAGTGGATGTTGTCTCTTTCTAATAGGGTGTCCAATAATCATACTAACTCTTGAGACAGTTTAAGAGTAGCTGTTATTTTATTATTTAATGATGATGACCTGCAACTCACTAGCATTCTAGGCAAAATAGCTTCAAGAGTGGATGTCATTAACTTTTTATGTTAACTTAATTGTATGTCTGTACCGTCCAGTTGCAAATTATCCATTTTGCAACCTGTCTATCCAGACGACTTTTGTATTCGGGGATTCAAGAACTCCGTTAATATTATATATTTTTTCAGACATAGAAAATCACATATTCAAGCTATGACTGTTTACCTATAATGTTTTAGTGACATTCGATAATATTTATTTTATATTCCGAAACCATTCATTTTCACTCGCAGCTCGCCAAATGGATTCTTTTGCTGGAGAAGCATGGAAAAATCCTTAGGACACAGCATGGTGCGGCGGACTCTTTTCTTTTCAATATTTGTATTTAAAAAGCAAACTAGGTACTACCGAAACCATGTGCGATGTCCGATGTTTCTAATTTATATAATATACTTTTGATTACTATGTACGACAACGGTGTTCGAAACTTCGAAGTTACTTACTTAATGTATTTTGGATATTTCCCGTTTGTCAATCTAAAACTTGGTAACCCTAGTCGTAATAAACAACCAAAATTAAAAAACTTCCCTATAAAACGAAATTCCACATCCAGCAAACCCTTACTACTACACCCCTTCACACAACACAATTTTACCATTTTTAAAGCGGATTATTTCACGGTAGGACTATGTTAGCTGCTACTTCGTGGCCATGGAACGTTCCGTCCGAACACAGCCATCGATTGGCGTACTCGTTTTCAAAACGAAATATGGGATTAATTCGATGAGAATCCCCAATCAGCTGATTTTACGACTTTTTTGTGAGGACGTATTAAATCGTTAGTTTATTTTAAAAAATAGGATAGTGAACGCTTTTGATAAAAAATGACGAAGTGCTTTCCAAATTAAAACATCAATTAAGAAAACAGGCATTAAAATGTATTGAAGTTTTCTATTGAAGTTGAGTCGAGCGACGACGTTAACAGCTGTCTCGAACGCGAGCGAATACCTACTAGGCTAGCAAGACTCACACAGTCGCATACGTAGGTATGAGACCTACGTATGCGACTGTGTGCGTTCGTTGATTTGTACTGTGACTACAACATTCTTCCGGGGGATTCTCGCCACAGAGTGTATTTGGTTAGCACGTGTGTCCTGAATTTTAAGTTGTTTTCAGTGAAAAAGTGACTTGTTGTGACTTGTTTTTGTATTTCTGTGTTGTCCTTGTGTCGTAAATCGGGTTTGTATTGTCCTTTTTTTTGTTATAGTAGTTTTTACTGTAGTAATGGAGCGAAATAAACCTCCCGACCCCGATCCTCCACCTGACATCTCTTCTTCCTCAATTTCCGATTATGCTAATCTATCACCGAACTCCCCGCTATCCCAACTCGCCAATGTTGCTTGCAGCATAGCAGACACGCAAATTTCAACCAATCCGTCACGCAAACGCCCAGTTGACGATGTTAATATCACTAGCCCTCCTACGAAGCAACAAAGAGCTCAAGTTGGTCGTACTAAGTACTCAGCGACAGATAAAGCACCTTTCCTAGTCCACGTATCCCGCACGGAATCCCAACCTAATGCTAATACAACACTCCATCCCGTTACATTCGGCATGTTTCTTGTCAATAATAACATTGGTAACATAGTTCGTGACGGAGTTAAACGCGTTGGTCGTAACCGAGTTTCTGTGGAATTTACTTCCCCTCAGGATGCGAATGCCTTTATCCTAAACAGTATTCTGTCAAAAAATAGTTATATCGCTAGTATCCCCACATTTAACATTACCCGTATGGGTGTTGTAAAAGGAGTTCCCCACGACATGTCGGAAGAGGAGTGTAAAAGTTATTTATCCGTTCCATCTGGCTGTGGACAAATTCTTAAGGTCAGACGCATAAACAAAAAGAATTTTCATGACGGGGCTATAGAATGGAAACCCACAGAAACTTGCGTGATCACTTTTGACGGACAGGTTTTACCAAACAGAATTTACTGTTGCTACACATCTCTCCCAGTACAGCAATATGTCTTCCCTACAATTCAGTGCCGTAAATGCTGCAGATTTGGACATATTGCATCAATCTGTAGGTCAAAACCACGCTGCAGTAAATGTGGCAATGATCACCCTGGTGATGGTTGCAGCATTTCTGAGGTTGAAGCTTTCTGTGTACTATGCTCGGGGAATCACTTTGCTAATAGCAGGTCATGCCCGGAGTTTGGTAGGCAGAAGGCTATAAAGACTATCATGGCTGAGAAATCCTTGTCCTATGCTGAAGTAAGCAAAACTGTCCCAGCTGCTTCCCGTAACTATGCCAATATAACAAAATCCCAACCCCAATCATATCGCAAAACAGTTTTTCTAAAGCCTAAGACCCATGCCCCCCTCTCCCCATCATACGATAGAGTTGCTCATGAGCAAATAACTAGTTCTCCCCAATCTTCACAGCCTAATGGCTGCACTCTTAATAACCCCTATGTCGACCGTAATAATATTTCCTCTACTATTGAAATTCTCGTAAAACTCCTAACCACTGTAATGTCTTCTTCTAATTCACAAATACCGTCCAACGTTGCCCACCAACTTGTTACTCTTCTTCTAGACATTAAAAATGGCGGGTCGCCAAGTATTCCTCCAATGGAATGTGAGGAGCGTGTGGCATAAAAAGCACGACCTCATATCCCTCCTGAATGAGTACAAGCCCTTGGCTTGTTCCATTGCTGAGACTTGGCTTACCCCAAGTCTTAGCTTTCGTGTACCACATTTTAATATTCTTAGATGCGATAGATCTGATGGCTATGGAGGGTCGGCCCTCCTCTTCAATAACCGTGTCCCACTTTTGTCCTTATCCTTACCTGCGCTTGGTGGTGATGTGAATGTTGTTGGAGGGACTGTTGAGGGGATCACGGTCCTCTCTGTATACATTTCGCATCCTCATCATAACTTTTTAACCATTTTAAGAAATATTTTTAGTAGTATCCAAGGTCCCCTTTTGGTCATGGGTGACTTCAATTGCCATCACTTTAGGTGGGGTTCTAATAGATGCGATTCCTTCGGGGAAGGTTTGGTAGAAATCCTAGATGACCTTAACCTCTGTGTCCTAAATGACGGTTGCTCGACCCGTAGAGCTCTTCCTGGGCAGCAAAAGAGTTGTGTAGATCTCACATTCTGCTCTGTGGAGTTGGCGGCATCGATTCATTGGCAATGCACTACTCTGACGCATGGTAGTGACCATTACCCTATAGTTATATCTTTGATTAATAAGACCTTTTTAGAAAAAACTTCTCCCCCACTTCTGAAGTACAACTTGTCCAAACCCGATTGGACAAAGTTTTCATCATTACTGGAGGAGAAAATTAGTGAACTCCCAAATTTAAATTCAGCATTTTCAGGCTTTTTAGGTCACTGCCATGTTAAGAATTGTTATGAAGGCTTTGTTTCGGCCATAATTTCAAGTGCAGATTCGTCCTTTAAGTTACGGAACTGTGCTAGAAACAAGATTCCATCACCCCCATGGTGGGACCATGAATGCACAGCAGCAATACAGTCGAGGAATGACGCTGAAATACAGTACAATGAATCGATGAATAATGACAATTTAGTACAGTATAGACGAGTGTATGCTCAATCTAAACGTCTTCTTCGTAAGAAGAAACGATCAGGTTGGGTTAAGTTTTGCACTTCTCTATCCCCCTCAACTCCCGTATCAGCAGTCTGGAAGAGTATAAACCGCTTTAGGCGTGGTTGCTCCCCATCAATCTCTTCCCCCATCACCAGACAAACTGCTGAATCCTTTTTCAATAAAATTGCTCCACCCTATGTTCCCTTATCTTCAGAATTATTTTTCACGCCTGTAAATACTGCGGATGATCCGCTGGATTACCCCTTCTCAATGGAGGAATTGAATACGGTGCTTCGAAATGTACGGGATACTGCCCCTGGCAAGGATGGCATCCCATACTCTTTTATAGTCCACTCTGGTATCAACGCTAAGAACTATTTTCTCGATATTGTAAATTACTGTTGTCGTTATGGTTGGGTACCGGATCAGTGGAAACAACAAATCGTCATTCCTCTTTTGAAACCAGGCAAGAATGCCGATGACCCGAATGGACTTAGACCAATTGCTTTGTCGTCCGTCTTGGCCAAGTTACTGGAACATCTAATTAAAAATAGACTTGAGTGGTTTGTTGAGTCTCGGGATCTACTACCCAGCCATCAATTTGGCTTTAGGAAGGGACTTAGTACAATGGACAGCGTGGCAACGTTAGTTACGGATATACGTACAGCCTTTTCCAAAAATGAATCTGCTGTAGCCGCCTTCCTAGACATATCTTCCGCATACGACAATGTCCTTCTTCCCATTCTCAGGCAAAAATTGCAACAGCTGAGTATCCCGGCGAAGATGGTACAGTGCATATGCGGGCTTCTTATGTCCCGCTCTTTGGTGTTGAGAGTCCATGGTGAGATATTTGAGGAAAGACAGACGTGGAAGGGTCTTCCCCAAGGCTCTGTCCTCAGCCCATTACTGTACAATTTATACACAGCTGACATTGGCTCCTGTCTTAATACTGACTGTCATCTTTTACAGTATGCCGATGACCTTGTCCTGTATGTAGCCAATGCATCAGTTGTTGATGCTGCTACATCTCTCTGTCTCTCTCTGGACTCTTTAAATCAATGGCTTTTAGACCATGGTCTCTCCCTATCTCCTCCGAAAAGTTCGGTTATTGTTTTCTCCCGGAAACAACGGATCCCTCAAGTCTCAGTTAGCATTGAAGATCAAGATATTCCAGTAGTTAATAAAGCAAAATTTTTAGGCGTGTATCTGGATTCCAAATTATCTGGTTTACCCCACATTAATTACTTAGTTAAAAAATGCGAAAGGGTTATCCCTATTTTAAAAGTCCTTGCTGGTGTCTGGTGGGGTGCCCATCCTTACACTATGAAATTAATTTATAATGCTTTAGTTCGTAGTATTATAGATTATGGCGCATTTTTGTTGATTCCATGTAACAAAGGCGGTTTAGTTGGATTAGATAGGGTTCAGTCTCAGTGCCTTCGGATCATCTCAGGTTGCATGAAGTCCTCTCCCATTAACGCCTTACAGGTCGAGTGCGCCGAACCTCCCTTAGCCCTGAGGAGGCAGTATCTGGCGTCCCGGTTTCTGTCTAGGGTTATCCCCAAAACTCTACATCCTCTTATTCCAAAATTGAAAGAATTAGATACTCTGTACAGAAATTCAAAATATTGGAAATGCAAGGAACCTCCGCTAATATTAAAAGCGTTTTGCCAGCTCCAAAATTTAGATTGTCCTATTGTCCAATATCCCAGATTACCATTGTTTAACTTCCCGTATGAAGTACTCTGCTTCAAACCCCAAATATTTTACAACATTGGTATTTCCAAAAAGTCCCCTTCGGCAAACTCGATCTTTAATGCGGTGGTGTGTGAGCGATGGAATGGGTTTCAAAGGTTTTTCACTGATGCCTCTAAGTTAGCAAGTAACAGTTATACGGGTGCTGCAGTTTATTACCAAAACTCTAAAATTATCCTGCAATTTAAATGTCCAAAGGAATCTTCTGTATTTACAGGCGAGAGTGTGGCTTTATTGGAAGCATGCCTTTTCATAGAATCCCATAATATTAACTCTGGTGTCATTTTTACAGATTCCCTCAGCTCTCTTCAATCCCTATCCCAGAATCCCTTCAAAAGTAAATTACATAGCCCACTAATTTTAAATATTAAAAAGACACTCCTATCCTGTGCCAATCAGCAAAAAAACATTCATCTAGTTTGGATACCCAGCCACTGTGGCATTAAAGGCAATGAATGTGCTGATACATTGGCTAAGGACGCATGCACCTCCCCAACTGCAGACCTTAAACACCTTAATCACCAAGGCTATGATCTACTAAACCTTCCCAAGTCGGATTTGGAAAGCTCGTGGCAAGAGCTGTGGAACAGCTCGAGCAAAAAGAAAGGTAGTTTTTACTACGCGGTCCAACCGCTGATAAAACCGAAACCATGGTTCTACCATTACAAGAAGGTACCTAAAAGTGCCGTATCGGTCCTTTGTAGAATTCGCCTAGGCTTTTGCTGTTCTCCAGTTTTCCTTCGTAAAATTCGTGTGCAGGACTCGTCCCTATGCGAATGCGGATTGGATGAGGGTAGCTTGGATCACATCTTTTTTGACTGCATCAACAATGATCCATCCTACGACTTATATAGTCGTCTCCCCAAATTAAAGATTCCTGTGCCAATTAATTTCCCTTCCCTTTTAACATACTCCTCCCCAGAACTGCTCCAGATGCTGATGGTTTTTATCCGTCTTAATAATATTAAATTGTAAAAATATTTATCAACAGAAATTATCTATTTTTAGTATGGTACATGTTTTTAAAATTTTCATGTTACTAACAATTTTAATATATATAATTATATATTCTTGTTTGTTTCAGTGCTGTCCTACTAACCCAACAACAAGTTCCGCAATGAGTTTAGCTAATTAATAGTTTTTTTTTTTTTTTTTTTTTTTTTCTTTCTCTAAACATCACTTGCTTTCTCATTCACTTCTGACATTGGCAGAATTGTCGACATTGGCATCGACAGCATTTGCCATAAATAAAAATAGAATAGAATAGAACATTCTTCCGGAATTAGGAAAACTAATTTATTAAATAATCATTGCCCAGACATGTTTAATTAAAAATTCAGTGCATGTATAATCATATTATAACATAATAAACTAATTGGGGTGTCTGAGGGTGTGCGTTAATTACGTTACATGTTGTATACAATAAAAGTACTTAAATGACTTCAACGCGAAAATGTATCGGCCATATTGTTTACATCGGTGACAAGGCAAGACAGGGACACCATCCACCTTTGTCAGTTTCTCGCTCGGAACGTTTCATTTCTATTGAATCCATTGTACAAATTGAAACTCTAAGCTTTTGAGATAGTTTTTTTTTATTTTATTATCATTTTGTTCGTACTCATTCCAGTTAGTATTTAAGTTCGTTGGAATAATCATATGGATTTTCTAATTCATTTAAGGATTCCTATGGATTCTCAAAATTTTATAAGGATAGGGAAACACTTCTTAAAAACACGAAACCCGCGAGCTACGTGCAGCTCGCGCACCCAAGCAAACTAGTATGTGCTTTCAAGTTAAATAATTTATGGTATATTTTGTTGTGAACAATATAAACTTAGTATTTAGACCATCTAAACCATTTTTATTTCTATGTTTTGTCTCTTTCTGTGACACGCTTTGCAAGTGTCTATAGCATTCTCTATATAAGCACCTATGTCGTTTTCTCGCTCGGAACGTTTTTTTTTTTATTGGATCTATTGTACTAATTTAAACTCTAGGCTTTTGAGATAGAGGTTTTTTTTATATTTTTTAGCATTTTGTTCGTACTCATTCCAGTTAGTATATAAGTTCCTTGTTCGAGACCACTGATGACACCGTCGTCGGCGTCAACGTCAACCACAGAGTGTACTTTAATAGGTATTCCTAATATTTCAATTCGTCAATCGTGATTCGGTTATGTCTGTTGTCAACTTGTTTTTTATTTGCTTTTGTGAAATTGTTTTTTCCAGGAGAATAAAACGTACGAATTCTTTCAATAAGAAAATATATTTTGTGTAAATTTTTATTGTTCATTTCGATCGTACTTAACATTCGGTCTAATCGTATTTCTGGTTTCTTCATTTCAAAGGAGGGCTCGGGATTTCTACAAAGAATAAATGAATAGTGACCGAACAGAGGGGGTAAGATTTTTTTTTCAACTTTGTACTACTTATCTAGCCACCCGTAATCTAAAATAGAGTATTGTCCTCTTTGTCATGGCGTACTATAAAATCTACGACACCAATAGTCCGCTAAAATACTCTTCTATTTTCGTAAAACTGATTGTTACTGGCTCATTACTGGTTATGAGTACTGAGACGAAATAAACTGGTATCCACAGAAACAAAGGGCGTTGTTATAGTCACATATTTCATTTTAACATTTTGAAAATGATATTGATGCATTAAATATTCAACAAAAACTTGTTATAGTTACCGACAATCATTTGTATTAAGAAACAATACTTCTGATGGAAACCTGAAAAAGTAACGCAGAATAGTAACGATTTTTCTGACATATCAACGGCTCAAAAGTGGCAATAGGTACTTATTCAATTGTGAAGATTTTCCTAATATTTTCAAATTCATTTCATATATTTTGTCTGTTCCGGCCACTTCAGCATTCACTGTGAGAGAGTCTTTTCCCCCCTATTTAAGTAAAGTGGAGAGACAAAAGGAATAGAGCTGCCCTAAATTTAATATACAACATGTTACATAATTAACGCACACCCTCAGACACCCCAATTAGTTTATTATGTTATAATCATAATACATGCACTGAATTTTTAATTAAACATGTCTAGACAATGATTATTTAATAAATTAGTTTTCCTAATTCCGGAAGAATGTTGTAGTCACAGTACAAATCAACGAACGCACACAGTCGCATACGTAGGTCTCATACCTACGTATGCGACTGTGTGAGTCTTGCTAGCCTAGTAGGTATTCGCTCGCGTTCGAGACAGCTGTTATAGTCGTCGCTCGACTCAACTTCAATAGAAAACTTCAATACATTTTAATGCCTGTTTTCTTAATTGATGTTTTAATTTAGAAACCACTTCGTCATTTTTTATCAAAAGCGCTCACTATCCTATTTTTAAAAATAAACTAACGATTTAATACGCCCCACAAAAAAAGTCGTAAAATCAGCTGATTGGGGATTCTCATCGAATTAATCGCATATTTCGTTTTGAAAACGAGTACCTACCTACGTGTATGCCAATCGGCTCCCCTGTCGATGGCTGTGTTCGGACGGAACGTTCCATGGCTACGAAGTAGCAGCTAACATAGTCCTACCCTGCGGTCCACTCTTGTACCATACCTTTGGTTCACTTGAATGTTCTGCCAGCTCGAACCACATTATCACCACACCACACCGTGCCTCAGTCCTCACTATTATGCACCATTTCACTGAACATTTTGTGTCAATTATTGGAAACTATTTGCATAAGTACACTGTACGGAAGTTAGCGCGTGACTAAATATTGTTTACATTTATTTAAGTTAGCTTTCAACGTAGGGAGCGCGGGCGCCGCGGGTGTCATGGTGGCTATCTCGCTCTATCCCAGGTTTTTAATTTGCACGAGAAAGGGAACTAAAACAAGTATGTGTATATTTCGCATTTTGTTTGTATGGGTAACTATTGTTTCCTTTGTATCCAGTGTCTGTCAGTGTGTGCCTGCGGTTAAATCGCCAAGTTTACTTCAACTGTTTTTGTAAAGACTTTAACTTGCTTGAAATAAGGTTCATTTTTCTTTATTTTGTATTGAATGGCGGAATTTGTATTAATACAAATAAAACTGCACTTTTAAAAGTCTTATTGCCTTGAGTTACGGTCCATTTCAGTTTGTTTGGACTATACAAGGGTAGTGTGACTATAAATTACGTAGCTTTAATTATTTTTGGGATAAAAAATTACCTATATTAAAAATTATAGAAATCGATTCAGTAAACGATTCTGAACAAAGTAATTTCAGAATGTGCGTTAATTATGTAACATGTTGTATATGGGGTTCCTTTTTCATTTACCTTTTGAGGTACATAACCCTTTTAAACAACTGATTATAATAAATAAATAATAATAAATATAGCTGGACATTACACACATCGCAATCTAGTGCCACACTAAGCAACGAGGCTTGTGTCGTGGACACCAGATAGTTGATATACTACATAGATACTTTTTGTTTGTAAATACATAAATAATATACATATAAATATCCATGACTCAGAAACAAATGTCCATGCTCATCACACAACCATTTGCTCGCACCAGGATTCGAATCCGCCGCCGCTGCGCCATTCGGGTCGATGCTCGATTATATCATCATCATCATCAGCCTATTAATGTTCCCACTGCTGGGACACAGGCCTTCTCTCTATGAGAGGAAAAAAAATGTATAAAAATAAATTTTGATTGCAAAGAGGCTGTAAATATCTTCAAGAAAGACAAATATTTGTTCAATGTTGCAAAGAGCATAAAAAATACGTTTTTAAGGACAAATAATGAAAAATAATAATAAATACTCTTTATTTATGCTGTGTACTTTATTTTTGTTCTAACAAAATGAAAAAATACTACACATGTATAGTGTTGCAGGTTTTACTGTAAATGATTGAAATATGTGTTTTTTTGTGATAAATCATTATTACAGTAAGATTATGATGGATCGGCTATTCAGTTGCATACAGGGTAACAGGGAAACTCAACCTATTCCTTGACAGGAGATAAAGAATACATTAAAGATCTGTCTAAAGAGGTATTACATCGATGAGGAATGTTGCTATTGTTTCCACAGTAAATAATTTACAATTAAAGATCTATCCACCTAAGTCTACCCCTTCACCATTATTATAAGCATTATAAACATTGTTATTAGACCCTTAATTAAGGAAACACTAATACGAATCACGTTAAACAAATTAAATTCTTAAAATGGACATTATGGTGATAGCCATAGGGTCAATTTTAAGAAATTTAAAATTTTAATGAGATTTAAATTATGATTCTGCTAAAGCGGCCATTTTAGACCACCAGGACTTCAAAGCCCAGTCACAAATCTAAATATTTAAAAGGGAAAGGTCACTAACTCATCACGAAATATCGAAAACCGCTTGACATATAGTGATGAAATTTGGCAGGGAGATAGATAATAGGCTGTAGGTAGGTAGAAAAAGCTGCAATGCAACGCGTGCCAGGTACAGCTAGTAGATACATACTTGTGGCAATGAGAGCCTATTAATTATTGTATAATTTTCAATATTGTTCTTGTTTATTAACAATGAGTATTATCCTTTTTTTATAATTAACCACAAAAAAAATATTATAATTTTCAGAAAGGGGGGGCTCCTAATCCACAAGCACGGCGACCCATTCGTAACTATAGAGCTGAGAATCCAGTAATAAATGAGATAATGGGAAGGTATGGATTGAATAAGAACGACCAGAATGAACAAGATGCTAATGACCAGATCAAACCAATGGGAGTGGATGTAGTGGACAATGTGATGAGGTGAGACAATGGAGGAGGAGGAGACAAAACTTTGAAAGGGATTTTAATTTTGAATTGATATGACATGTTACCAAAAAGTGCTCTATTTTATTTCCTTAATTTTACTTGAGATATCGCGATCGTTGGCAGCATACCATAATTACTATTTCAACGTTATAATCCTTCTCAAAGTTTTGTCTCGATTCACCCCTGCGTTTCTATACACCCCATTTTACGTAACTGAATGTGTTTTAATTTTAAGTAAACGCAACTCCGGCCCCCAAGATACAGGCACAGCCTAGTTTGGGGACCTCTGCTTTCTAACTATTTTTGTAAAAATTTTACTTGTTACGATTTTGTCATAATGCTAAACTAGGTCAAGTAAAAAAATTATTCTTGTTCTTAACTATCAGATCCGTTTCCTCCGCTTCCATGCACCCTTATGCACAGGGGACTGTCGCTGTGACATCTAGGGTGTGTAAGAGTTTTCAGTGAGCAGTGTCCAGTGACAGTCCCCGCCACCAGTCGTAGGCTATCTCTCTACAGGGGCAGAAGGCACTTGGTCAGCTTCGTATTCAGGAATGACATAGTTTCCTTGGACTAACTCCTTAGCTTGAAAGGAATGGGCACAATCAGTTCGGGTCCAAAGCTTTCGTGTTGGAACCCCTACTCGCTAAATTGCTGATGAACCATCAGCAATTTATTAATCATATCCAGTGGGATGATGCAGGCTAACAGTATCAGTGTTGCAAATTGCCTGCAGACAAATAGTCCATCATCTTCTCAGTGCTATAGAGGAGTACTTCTATTAATAGCTGTCTGTCATTATGTTTATAGATTAAGACCAGCTTGCATCGAAAATCACTAAACATCATGATCTGTATTGATTCTTGAATAAAACATTTTGAATTTTTTTTGAATATCGAGTAAATTAAATCACGTTTGTTGTATGGGAGCCCCCCTTAAATATTTATTTTATTCTGTTTTTGGTAGGTATTTGTTGTTATCGCAGCAACAGAAATACTGTGAAGATTTCAACTGTCTAGCTATCACGGTTCATGAGATACAGCCTGGTGACAGACAGACGGACAGTGGAGTCTTAGTAATAGGGTCCCGTTTTTACCCTTTGGGTACGGAACCCTAAAATCAGTTACAGAATTATTTAAATATGTAGCATATTTGGTCGTTTGTGGCACAAATGCCAAATACAAGTGTAAACTTTCATTTTAATGTTGCTCCTTAGTCATGCTTATCATGTAATTAAGTACGTTCGGCTGCAGTCGAGGATGCAAAAGAAACCGATATAATTTATGTAAATGTTTCCAGCAAAATGTCTCATCAAACCAGTCCGCTATCAATACGAAAGAAAAAGTTACCACGAAGTAATTCCTATTCACAGGATGAGGAAAATACTGATGAGACGTGAGTCATAATGCTTTAATATGTTGCTATTATCATTTACAAACATAAATGTATTATTTCAGTAGGTAAGTTTAACTGTGACGTAAAAAAACCTTTGTATTATTCTAAAATAACACATTATTTTATTTTTTTATTTTTAACAAAGTGTTAGTAACTGTTTACACCACACATACCTTTTGTGACCATTTGCCATACAGCTTTGTTCATTCATTTTTTCGTCAGCAAATTCAATTTGAAAACAAAACCAGCTTAGCTATTTATCTGCCTTCTATACATGTACCTGCCACAGCTATTTCGAATGGGTTCTTTGTAATACATTTGCCCTCATTTTAAAAAATTACCAGTTTTTGTTGTCTATAATATGCTTGTCAGGTATTTTAAAAAATGCATTTTTTGGTGCCTTTAACAAATCATAAGCTCTATTGCCACAAGATCTTGTTTATCAATGATGTTGTAGCACGATCTACATGTTATGGTTTTCAAATCACATTGCTGCCTCATAACATATCATAAGCTTTTATCAGTCATCCAATTTTTATTTGTCTCACTGTGTGAGTAAGCTTTTGTGAAAAGTCTATGTGTGTTTCATTGCAGCAATGTGCTTTCAAAATCTTTACCTGCAACTCTCCCGTCCCATTTGCCTTACAGTGATGAATCTGAAATAGAGGATAACTACTCTATGAACTCTTTAACAAAGTCAAGAATTGAAGAAGAAAGTTATCATGGTATGATAAATAGAAGTAACAGGAGTAACGTGAGCTCAGAACGCCTCCGAAGCTCACCTCACCAACGAAAGTTATCAGTTGCATCAAGAGAAAAAAGCCCACCCCAGTCGAGCAACACACTACGATACATTTTTCTCACTTCCTTATTAGGTATTATAGCTGTGATAATACATTGGAAGTTCCCTAATATATTAACAAACAACGCTCAAGATAAATCAACACAGACTGTTAATCATGATAAAATTATATTTGAAAACAATATGAAAAACCTCCAGGAAAAATATAATATTGATGATAACTCTATTCTAAAGCTAAAAACGGGTAAGTGATCTGTTAGATACATTTATTCCTTATTTGGATTTGTGTCCGTTTTCATAGAAAACACGTATATACAGGGTGGATTTTTTTAACGCCACCTGGAGGGACAGTACCTTCTCTAAGAAACACTCCTTTATTTTTAAAAAGAAACAAATCTGATTTTCAAATTTCGCTTGCACTCGGGAATCGAACCGACTAATATTCGAAAAAATAACATTCCGTACTTTTATGACATCAATCGGGAAGGGCAATCATATTGTTTGAGGTAGTGTGGATTTTCAATAAAACTTGTACTTGCTGCTAAGTTGTATAATATTTACAGAAACTTGGATAAAGTACTTTCGAAGGTTAGATTTTACAAAGCAACGTTGGTTTGGTTGAGGTCTGCGTGTGGCCACACATAGACGACTAGTTCCGCTGTGCCGCGAATCGCCCACTCGCTTCCTGTCGCGGATACGCAACGTAGTGTGTGTGCGCCTCGTGAGTTGGCGTGGACACAAATTATGGATCAAATCTTTCTAAAAACATGATAAATTAAATTAAAGGAGAACCATGATGGTTGACCCACAAAAGTACAGTGTTATTTTTTCGGAATTTAGCTGGTTCGATTTCAGAGTGTGGCAAGCGAATTCTCGAAAATCTTCGAATGCAGATTTGTTATTTAAAAAAATTAAGGAATGTTTTATTTGAGTAAAATTTGGGATCGTTAAACGGAGTAGGTACTAACTGAGCTGTGGAGGTCAGATAGTACGCGCTCCATGCCATTCAGCTGCATCCGGTTAGACTTGAAGCCGACCCCAACATAGTTGGGAAAAGGCTAGGAAGATGCTGATGAACTGCCCTATTGATGTCAGATGAAACAAATCTAGATTTCAGGATAGTCTTCTATACAGTCATTGTGTTAAACTCAACATAGAAATGTTTTCGTTGCATTGTTTCAGGTATATCAACAATCTTTTCAAGAATGGATACTGGCTCCTTCATGTTTGTTTACAACAGTAAAACAAACAATTTCAACCCTGTGAGATTCGAAAAATTTGCAGATGAAGTTGCGTATACAGCCGCGAGATTTTTACGTAAGAATCACCACATGTAAATTTATTTTCTTAAATAGCCAACTAGTACAGTCTTTTGGTAGTTTTACTGTTAATATCTCCTTTCCGACTCATTTTAAGGTAAAATATTATAAACGACATTAAACTAGACAAAATTTCCTAAAAAAAATTATGGCCATTTTTTTCGTAAAATCAATAGTTTACTTCGAAATCTATAAAATTATATTTTTTTCGAACCAAATAAACTGTACTAAACCTTTATTCTCTCTCTCTTCTTCTTTCTCTCTTTATTTTTGTTCTTTTTTTATTTGGCCACTGGAAAGAAAAAACCATACTCTTAAAAAAAACCTTGCCCTTTTTCCTCGATGTTGTGCTTCTACTTGCCATTACTTATAGAAGCCATCCAATCTATCCGTCTAGCTAACTTATCTGATTTCAACCTTGCGGTCTACGCACTCTACGAACCTACAGCTTTACATTCGACAGATATTGATATTGCTCAGTCCCATTTCAGTCGTGCAGCTTTATGAGCTACGTCGACGTCTTTTGCGTTCTGGAAATCAGTGTGACCTCATGGGTAAAAGAAAATTGCCCATGAGGTTAGTTTAACAGTTACTGTTAGCCTACCATCCCACTGCTGCTCAAAGGCCTCTCGTTGTTGGTTTAGTCCAGCTCGCCCCGCCATCTTCTACGATTTTGACAGCTGCATTTATGTATATAAAATCTTCTTTCTATTTTTATTACTCATAATCTTCCTTTCTTTCTCCCATGTTATTTGGGATCGGTACAACGCACTTTTTCCTTCTATTCACTCCTGTCAATCGTCACGCTATCATTTACTCCTTTTTCCTTCATATCATATCTCACACGATCCACAACTACAGCCCCCCTTTTTTTTATGCTATAACTTTTAATCTTTTTTTTTCAGGTAACGACATTTCGTCAGTACGACACACAGTCGTTGAAAGCTCTAACCTCGATATGCTAGAACACGGGGAGCTGATCACGAGGTACCGGGATGATGTCGACAGATCCGGAGTGATGCTTGTCAAAGAAATCGATGGGGTGCCCTCAGACCTTGCAATGGCCTTCCATTACTATTGTGATGAATATGATCCACTAGTCAAGAGAAGTGCTATATTCTTCACACTAAATATGGCAAATTGTTCTAATACATCAGGTAGAGTCAAATGTTTAATTTGAGTTGTGTTATAGCATAGTAGAAAAATGTTGTGTAGGTACACACAAATTCAAATTAGATTAGCTAGCGAAATTGCACAGACGTCATGAGTCGATGTCGAAACACGATGAACACCAACAAAACAGATGCAATTTATGCTTTTTTGTCGAATTTCGCGATTTTTTTAAATAAAACATAAATTGAAATTTAAAAAATCCGTGGGGCTCAAGAGATTGCAAATGACCCCTCATTTCAACCTGTTCAATTTGGCAAACGATACACCAAACATCCTGTATATTGTGCTGGTGTCCGCAACTCCAAATCCAACGCTCGAGTTTGGCATACTGGTGGGAAACTTGATGATTTGATCCACCTCAGCTTCTCAAAAGGAGGGCGAGGCCAGAAATGCCTAATATAAAATACTGCAATTGAATTAATTGTGTAACAAATATTTTTCAGTTCCAAAATCAATGCATGATTCCATCGAGAAATGCCTTGCCAAGAAATGGAAGACTGTGCCTCTAGAAAATATGAGACCGTTACTAACCAGAGTGGTGGATGTTATAATTGATGTCACCAGTGTGTTTTAAATCAGTATTTATAAATAATGTATTAATTTGTTATCTCATCACGATTTTTATTTATTCATAAGTTTTAATTAAAATGATTGAGAAAATTTTGGCTTTCTTTTATTGTTCTTGGAACATTTACAAATCGGAAAAAAAAAAATATTACAAAAGTTGAGACTTATGTTTACAAATTGGTTTCACTGACACTCGCACATGTCAATCCAAACAATTAAAAATGAACTACCTACTAAAATATTACATAGGATCTCATTAAGACCTTACTGGATCCCTCTCCTCGCAATAAAACTCGAAATCTTAATTACTTATCATAATTATCCGCCTATCTTTAACACTTGTAAGAAAGTTTTTATCAAAGTAATCACTATTGAATGGGCCAAAGTGCACTCTGGTCAGAGGTGTTAAGGTCTGGCCCATCATTAAGGTCATCGAGACTGTCGGGCTCCAGCTCATTGTTGTTACGGGTAGGGGAGTATGAGGCGGGAACATCCTCCTCTTCATCTTCATCATGGGACTCCTCTGACTCATCTGATTCGTCGTTGCCTGGAACATGAAATAAATGACAATTTATTGAAAATGTAGTATTTATTCAACATAATTTTTCACTTTTTAATTTTGAATACTTACTAAATTAAAAATAATAATATTTTTGGCAAGTACAAGCAATAGGCAGTGGAAAAAATAAAGCATTTTTAATAATAAATACATAGGTGTTTTTATGCCACTTTTCCCCTTTTGTGGAGGAGTACTTTAACCCAAGTGTACTTTTGTTGTCATTGTATATATCTAGGTAATTAGTTTTAGTCTTAATATAATCCTTGTTTGATAAATATTTAGTTTGTATATTTATGTAAGGTTGTTTACCTTGGGGAAAATCTTCGGAGTTAATCCAATTCTGAAAATGATTTCACTAATGGAAACTATGGGAAGCTACATTTCTCTTGAGTGACAGAGTAGGCAATATTGAAAATGAAAAGGTTCCTGTGGGAAAAATTCCTACCATTACGGGAGCCAAGCCACAGACAAAAGCGAGATTACATTAATTCCTTTGTACCTTCTTCTTCATCAGTGTCTGCTTCTTCTTCCATAGGTTCAGGGTCAGCTTTGCCCAGCGGAGCTCGCTTCATGTACTGTTGTCCAATCGAATTCAACTGTAGGATTTAAAATAATTGCATTTTAAAAAGGTTGTAGTGATTAGTTGATACAGTCAAAAGATTAAAAAGATTTTTTCTTCCAAATATGCTTTAATTTTATCACAATCACACTAAAAACTCAGTACAAAGCGGGTCTTTAATTAATGCTTTATAGCAATAAAAATGTATGAAATTTCAATATTGCAGTTTTTTTTTTTATCGCGCCAAAAGGTGCCAATCTCAATGGATTATCAATACTTTTTTTTTTACGTACGTATTATTCGTTTCTATCCTACTTGTTCCAAATTTAAAAAATGATTGCTGCTAACTCTGATTTAATATAAATTTGCCCAACAAAACTCAGCCCTCGGTAACGCTCGGGCTCTAAATCAGGCTCTCGGTGCAATAATAAATTACGTTGTGCTCGATGCAATAATCTACTATTATTACAATAAATTCTTTAAAACGTGGATTAGGGCTAAATGATGGGTAAGGAATAGTTGATGGAAAATGATGGGTAAGTTTCTGATAACTTGTAATAAGGTGAAATACCAGAATATCACGTGAATGTAGTTCAAATTAGATCTGTATTTCTTTTCTGCTCTTAGGTCCGTAACTCCTCTTCTATTAAATTCATAGAATTAAATAAAGCCTGGTACTTGCCCAATGTTGATTTGCCTGTTCTAACGCAGTTAATTCTGTTTCTTCGTCGCATGGACTATCAGCGTTGAACCACAACGGATCTACTAAACGAGGAGTTAAGACTGGAAAAGGAATATTCATTGTTAATTTCAATAAAACTGTAACGTTTCACAGTTCCTACAGTGAGATCTGCACTGCAGTAAACAAAACAAATAAATGTCAATCGCGATGTTTTTTTTTTTCTTTTAAATAGGTACTGGTCTTTTATCGTAATTCGATGATATTCTCAATAAGACTACTAAACAAATAAAAGTTAGAGTAGTTAACTCAACTTTGAACAATGGAAAGAAGCGTTATCAAGTTTGGCTCCGTTTTTAATTTTGTGTTCATAAAATTAGATAAATTGTCATTACATATTTAGCAGCCTTTAGTTCTAATCGTGAGCCAGTTGAGTTACACGGTACATATAGCTGCTACTGTAGTTTGATAGTTCTAAAATTTAGATACAGCTAACCGCACGTCCATGATAACAACTTGACGCGGAGACAGTTTTCGTAGTTCAAGTTACAGAAAACAAGGTCAAATGCTATCCAGCTAGCGGGACCAAAAACCTGGTCCGGATAGACCAACTGCAGGAAGTGGAAATCGAACTTGCAAAATCTCAGCCGTAACGTAGTAAGAAGTTAGAATTAAGTGTGCAGGTATCGGTACCTACCTTAAATGTTGTGTCGGATTGTAACCTCACGGCACATGAATAGGTAAACGGCTCACGGGATGCAGCGATAGTAATGACACACCACATCCACAACCGATAATAATATTACAGATGAGGAGCTGGATGAAATAAAAAAATAGCAATAAAGTCCTTGACACGCCAAAACATAACATTCAACACGACTGAATCTCCTTTTCTTATCGCCATCGTAAACTTTTTAACGAGCGCTTGTTCATTGTTAATTTTGTAAACATTAACAAGATAGGCAACTATTTTTATGAGAAAGAAGCTATTGAGCATTCAGCCGTTAAATTAAACTTGCACCAACCGCATAAGTGTTCTTTCTTCGTAACCATCATGTATCCGTATTTTAGTGAATATATGATTACATGTTTTTCTTATTTGGTAAGTCACATTATTTCTTGTAATTTTTGGTACCTATTTTAAAAGATGTGGGTTAAACAATGTGCAACGTGTGTTTTTTTTTTCAAAGAAGGTAGGTAGATTTTTATTCATGCACTACCTACCAAACTTGAATTTTCTTGTTTTAAATCTGTAGCATTTTGACTAGTTACGTACTAGTTTTTTTCTTCCAAACATAAAATTAATTCAAGTGAATATTTTAGATTACTCATAAACTTTTTGTTTATTTTTGACTTACGCAGATACACACAGCGTTATCGATGTCGTTATTAATGGATAATAATCCGATGTACTCTGTCGGTAACGAGGCTGAAAACGATGTATCGCAGTACATCCTCGCCAAAGGGTATTTGCCGATGGAGAAAAATTTACCAAAGACGTCGATCCTACAACATGGTAAGTCAAGAACGAACGTTACTTCCATTCTTATATAAGAAATAACTCCGATTAGGTCGTCCTAAGGGCATAATTTCGTTATAATACGAAGAGTATTGTTTCATAAAAGCGTCAGCTCTAAAATAGATAATGGTTCAGATATATATATATATCAAGTCAACGGAAATATTTAATTAAATACTGTAATCTATGCGTTCTAATTATCAACAACTCTTAGGTATCCAGTTCGCAGTTCGATAGGTAGAAATTAAGTGTCATGCATAGAGATTGTTATTACCCAAGATTGTTTTCAATATAAAATTTTCTTTTTTCAGATGGCGACGTTACATATCTCCTCTCTAAACTTTCTGACGATGAACTCATTAAGCTGCTTAGTGACCAACCTAGTAAGAATGAATATAATTTGAAAGACATAGTCAAAATTGCAGCAGAATCAAACTTTGCTCAAGATAACAAAGCAATAGTTGACTTACCAAGCAAACGTTTACCAGCACCTAATGATATCTACGAAAATCACAAAAAAAATAAGAGATTCCAAAAAGTTTCAAGTAAACCCAAGCTCGGTGGAGCATTCTTTCGGTTGGAAAATAAAGAGGTGGATCCATTTTCTCAAAACAGAGTTGGGGATCCTCAGTATCTTGCCGGTCAAAAACTGCAGAATTTATTCTATAGCCGTCCCTCAGAAGTGGATGTAGACAGCAAGAGTGACGACGAAGACCAAAAGAAAGAAGTGCTTTTTGATGTTCTCGTGGCCCAATTAAAAACACTTTGTTGTAAAAAAAGTAAACCAGCAAAGAAGAACAAAACCAACATTAAACTCAAGGCCTTATTAGGTGACATAATGCCAATGATGCAAGAAATTGACCAGAAATCTTTCGTACCACAGCATAAATACTCACAAACTACAATGCCTAACGAACATATGTTTTTAATTATAAACGACGAAATAAAAAGTAATGAGAGTGATGATGGGCTCATTTCGGTTGATCCGGATAGTCTTGGGTCAAATAGCAGTGTCATGTTTCTGGGTCCAATAGCAACACCTCTTTCAGAAGCCCAACTAAAAATAGTGGTACGTATCCTTAATCGTTTCATCGGCTTCTAACAACTTTCAATTTGATTACCTATAGGGACAAAAACTTAAACCACCAATCGGTGTTGATATTGATCACTTAGAAGTTATTCATGTTTTTACTTTGCAGATGATGCGCATCACAAATGAACTATCAAAACCAGAATATGTGCCACTTTTGCAGCAGATAGCCGATGGCACTCTTAGTGATGAAAATGTAAGACTGGTCAATGCCTTGGTATCCGGACCGCAAACACGAAGATATATTAAGCCCCACAGATGCAACCACCAGTCCAAACTAGCACGAATATATGGTGGTCCTAAATGGCTAGTTTGTACAGGTTACTTAAATTTAAACACACCCAGCTTGTATGATTAAACTCAGGTTTTGTTAAATCAGCAGTAACATTACTTAGATAAGTTTTTTGTCGTAATTATGGCAAAGTGAGAGTAGGTATTAGTCAAGGGGTAATAATACTTTAACTCTTGCCTAAACTGGGCAGACCGGCTAAATGTTGCGTTATTTGTAAAGATTTGGTCAAACCGGTAGATCAGACAAATTGCGGAAGCGGTTCCGGACAACTGACTGACAACTAATAATTATATTTGTAATAGTATCTGTCAACGTCCAATGTCCGCAGCCAGTCCACAATCTGTTAGCCGAATCTTTCGAAAAAATAATGTAATAAGACCTTATCACCTTTGGTTAACTAACCAATCAAAGACATAGTAGGTAAGCCAAGTAAGCACTGATTGTACCTACCTACAATCAACAAAAAAGTCATGGTTATCAGTATTCATTCTTTGAATGCATACCAGTGCGTAATTATAATTAATCATTATTTACGATTCACTCCCTGAGAATAACGATGTACCTACATATAAAAAACTACATCAGATGCAGAACATTTAAAAAATGAAGTTGGAGATGCATTATACGTATGTAGGTGCTGCTACTAGGCTAGAGGCTGCTAAGTAAAAACAAAAACGATTGTTTGGATAGGGTATCATACCAATATAGGGTTAGACTTCTTCCAATTTCATCTTTGAAATACTTTTATCTGGGAATGGGCGCAAGTCGCAACGGCTTCTCAACCATATATGCATATATATGGTTGAAAAGGTTACGGTTACGGCTACCTACCCGTGTTTTGGGTAGCCGCAAGTTTTATCGCAACCAAACAGCTGGCCAATGGCGCTGTTTTTAATGGGTTGAAGCTTGGAGCTGTACCGTGTCCGAATAGTGACGAATTATCTGCCTGTTGTATATATAGAGTCAATTTGTGATTTCAATAACAGGCGTGATGATTTACAATAAAACTACGAAAGTGATTCATTACCTATTGTATAAATAATACTGTGAATAACTTTCGCAGAAAGTGGTACCTACCTACACAATAAAATAAAATATGTAAGTACTTACAAATAACGTTTTTTTTTACCTTTCTTTCATCTGTCAACCTGCGGGTTGCGACTCCACATGACTTTTCCATTGGTCACTTCTAGTTACCTACCTTACCAAAATACTGTTATTAAATAAAATACAGTAGGTAAGTAAAAATGTAAGTACCTGCTAAAACATCTATAATAGGTACTATTCAATAAATTAAATAGAAATCAACGAAAGATAATTATATTATCTTGAAAAACAAGCACAGGAATAGAGTATCAAATATGTTTAATCTGTGGTAATTGAAGAATTAGGTTAGAATTCTAATCAACTGTTACAAAAATAAACTTTACACCTTCCTTGCACAACGAAAAAATACTAAAACTAATAAACAAGTGAAACTACAAGTAGTACTACATAGTAGGTATAAGAACATTCACTGAGTGATCGTGATAATGACAGAAAGTAAAGTTCTCCGATGTGGATGGCTAACAGAAGATCCACTTTACATACAGTACCATGATGAAGAATGGGGTCAACCACAATATAACAACTATGCCTTGTTTGAAATGATATGTTTAGAAGGACAACAAGCTGGTCTATCGTGGTTAACAATATTGAAAAAAAGAGAAAATTACCGGAACATTTTCCATCATTTTAACGCTCACAAAGTATCAAAATTAACGGAAAAGGATGTGAACACCTGCTTAAAAGAATCAGGAATTGTAAGGCATAGAGGAAAAATAGAGGCAATAATAAACAATTCCAAGTGTTTTGTAAAAATGGAAAACGAAGGGGAAGACTTTTCAAATTTTATTTGGAACTTTGTGGACCATAAACCCATAACTAATACTTGGAATCACTACAAAGAAATTCCGTCTGAAACACCAACATCTATAGCATTATCGAGTGCTTTGAAAAAGAGGGGTTTTAAGTTTGTGGGGTCTAAAATTTGTTACGCTTTCATGCAAGCGTGCGGTCTTGTTAATGATCACGTCATCACCTGTGTCTGTTACAATAAAAATTAAAAATAATACCTACATGATAAACTATAATTTATTTCACCTCCAAGGTCCCGTTCCCGTGAGAATACGGGGATAAAATATAGCTTATTATAGTTATATATTTTTTTAAGTTTGCGGAAACTTTTTTAAGTTTAGATTTGTTTTTAATAAATGAGAAGCGAGATTCAAGGCGGCTGTAGGCACTGTTCTTCTTTGGTAAAATGTATTAAATGTACTTAGATGTAGATAATTTATCTCAGTCAAATCATTTGCCATGCATGGTAATTATAAATTTTATTTGGTAATCAGTACAACGAGAATACACAGCCTCCTTCTTGCCATATATCAAAAGACAACAAATGCAAAAGCAATGAATCGATCTGCTATTAAACCGCGATTAGGCTCTATTGGGAAATGAAAAAGAAATTATTAACGGTCAATTCTTTAAATAAAAACTTATTATAACTTGTGGTATTCATTGATATAATTATACACCACTGTTTAAAATAGTTACTAAGCTATTTTTGTAAAGAAAAATCCTCGTTTTTGATAAATAATGACACTTAGGAATACTCTGATCGCGTTTACGCTAAACATCAACATGACTGTATTATACGCAATCTGTGGGTGATTTCGTGACGCGACACGATATCTTTCTTTTTATGATTGCCACTTTGCTGTACTTATTAATCCATCTCAGACGCGCCGGCTACACGTTAATAAAAGTCATAATGGCGGAACAACGTGAAAGAACTTTCCTCATGATTAAACCCGACGGTGTCCAACGTGGACTAGTTGGCACCATCATCGAACGTTTTGAGAAGAAAGGATTCAAGCTGGTCGGCCTTAAATTCATGTGGCCCTCAGAAGAATTACTGCAGCAACACTACAGTGACTTGGCGTCCAGGCCATTCTTCCCTGGTCTAGTGAAATACATGAGCTCAGGACCTGTCGTGCCAATGGTATGGGAAGGCCTCAACGCAGTAAAAACCGGCCGTCAAATGCTTGGTGCTACAAACCCAGCTGACTCACAACCCGGCACAATTCGCGGCGATCTCTGCATCCAAGTTGGCCGCAACATAATCCACGGTTCTGACAGTGTGGAGTCTGCAAAGAAGGAAATCGCGCTTTGGTTTGGAGAGAAGGAAGTCGTCGGATGGACACCAGCTGCCGAAAACTGGGTTTACGAGTAATCTTTAGCCACTGTAACAAAATATTCCTTTATAACCTTGCACCACGTGTGTAGGTTATGTATGTAATACTTTTAAGTTTAACCCGTGATAAAACAATAAAATCTTAATTATATATTTGGTGTTTTCGCTCTATAATCCCAGGTTAAAGTTTTAAAAAATCGTTATTTTCTTGTACTTGCATACGTCAAGATAAGCCTCCAACTACATAAAGTAATAACATAACAAGCCCTGTCACCTATTGAATTCATTGTGAGATGGCATTTACATTAAAATAACCATACATGTCTTTAGCCCGTGTGGTTGGTTAGTTCATCTTGCAGATTGACGTGTCACATTGTTTCGAACCCGTCATATACAGTGTACTCTGTGGAACCCGTCTTATGCCATGAGAAGCAGACGGCGCCAACGCCGCCACCACTCGACAAATTACAAAGCTATCTTTTTATCTGCCCGACTGTTCATACAGTCAAGTCGTTAAAACGGACCCATCTTTTATGCGAGTTGCTCCTGATGGAGAACCAAGGACTTCAAACTTGCGTTTTTCACTAACCCACTCTCAGCTATTTATCATGTGAAGAAAGTTGGATAACACTATCGCGAATGCATCGTATATGTACACCTATGACACGGAAATGATAAAATGTAGATAATAATTATAATTTTCCTCTCATTATTATTAATATGCGTAATTAATTGATCCAACGTCAAACGCAGTACCTTATCGAACAAAATGATTCCTAACATGAACAGGAACACTAGACCAGCGGCAGCGGTAGGTATCCTGAGGGTATTCATGCAGAGGTTTTGATTATAAAAGTTACAAATACAAAGCAATCGAATTTCCTGCTGTTTTTTATTTTATGACCCTTTCTTTGTTGGTTGAAATATATGCTTTTATTCTTATTACATGCGCATGAATACTACACCATAAAAAATAAAACAAAATATAGACAAAATTTTTACTATATATTCCATAATTAAAAATTCCAGGTTTAACTTACAAAACGCATCACTGTGATGCGGGTGCTTCTGGATGAGCTGCACTTACTACAATTTTATTAGATATTTATTTATTAATGCCTAAAAAAATAAAATAAAGAGTAAATTGTATAGCAGCTAATCTGAATATTGTATTGCAGAGAACCATTTACCTATAACAAAGTATTGCTTCTAATAACATAAACTAGTAAGTTCACCCCATCCACATTCTATTAAAACAAAAATGTATTGACATTGCATTAGATATGCTAAAATACTAAATCACATAGGCTTTGTGACGCACCTAAATTCGTTTTATGTACATTTCCGAAAATAAAATAGAGGTTGAAATATGGAGCCTTTATTATGATGTTACAATCCACAGCCAATAATTTAAGAAGGCTAAATTCTGGTTTTTGTAAATTATAATAACCTAATCAAATTCTGAATAAAAGGAAACCTTTACATGCTTATCACATCTGTGTTTTAGATGAACACATAAATAAGTCATTAATGCCGCAGCGTTTGCCATATAAAAAATGTATTCAATCATCGTTGTTGAAGAGAAATTCTATTGAATTTAATCACCAATTAATGCAAGGTTGGGCATCTTATATCACAATATTATGTCCTTCACATATTCACGAGCGCTTGAGTTTAGACACACTTGTCATCAAGGTTATTAAAATTAACTGACAGGGTGGGATCATCTTGAAACACAAAGCAGTTGTTAGGCTTAAAGTGTTTGATCTGCATGGTGTTCTACTTCGACGGCCGGTGTGCTTTGTTGATCACTGTTCTGTGTTTGCTGTTGGTCTTGTTGATTTTGTTGTATTCGTGAAGGTAAAGGCGCCGTTTGGCCTGGGAAAGAAATGATTTCATAAGTCTTTTGATTTATTGCTCGTTAAGTGATATAATATTACAAACGAGTATAAATGTACCATAATTACGTATTTTAGATTAAAACTTCGTATTTTCTATGCTTACCATATTTGTCGTGAATCCCCCGATGTCTCTTGAGTGCAAATCTATCTGCAAAGGCAGCCGTACAAATGTCGCATTTGAAGGGTTTCTCTCCGGAATGCACTTTAGCGTGGTTCTTGAGGTGGGCTGCTTGACTGAACGCTGATCCGCACGTTTCACACCTGCATTGCAAACGCATATTTTAAAATTATCAACAAAGAACCTGTCACGATAGTTTCGGTCAAACATGAGCTATCAATTTAAAGTACTTGCAGGACGTGCTGCGTACAGAGGACACTTATGTATTACATATATTATATTAGAACAACTCAGAGTTACATAAATAAAGAAATAATTCTGATTCACGGCCTTCACGGGATCAAGCTGTAACTAATTAGCAGGACGTTCATTCTTCCAGTTATGTCAAAATTTAAAATATTGGTGGCATTTTTTAAATTGTCGTCATTGTTTTGATAATGACTACATTGTCATCATATAAATATATACATACATCACATCATACAAACTGATTACATTGTCATGTAATCAGGATATCATCACCATCATCAATTATCAGCCTAGAATCCTCCACTGCTGGGTATTTAAGCCTCCCCTTTCTGGTGCCATTGTTCTCATCCAATAATCGGAATACACCTTTGTTCGCTTTTAGTTTACCTAATCTGTAATCAAGCTCAAGCTGACAAAATATAACAAATGCCGCGAATAATACGCAATAAAGCGTATGAAAAGGCTTCCAATTCATTAAAATTTCAGTTAGCTCATGGTTTAATAATAGGACTAGCACACCTGCCCTTTTTTTTTTTTTTGGATGGGAAATCATCAAATGACTTCTCCCGCTCTGGGCGGAGCAGGAGGGAGTGTTAGAATTTTACTGACTAAAACCCATCCATGTTCCTTCCTCGCCCTTTGTGTTCCGGGGCCACGGTATCTCTTTCGAATAGTCCCGCAGCCCCGGCAGGCTTCGGTCCTTGCGGACCCCTTCCCTATTGCAGACTCTCTTTGAGGCGCGCGTGGAACACGAACGCGCCGTCGTCACGGCCTGTCGTCATGAGACGTACGGACGGCGAGCTAGCCCATAGCTACCCGTCCACAGGCCCGCGCCTACGGTGGCCGGAAGCCACCACGTGGCCCCCGACGCCCGGGGCGTCTCCCGCGGCGGCCGGGACGTGAGGATCTCTCCCTGTCCTGTTCCGCCACCTGCTTCGCTAGCATGACTGCTTCGCAGAAGGAGGTGACGGCGTCCCATTCCGTCTCGCTCCGGACCATGGATTGAACCAAGGCCGGGAGCGAGAGGTCGCCGCCGCCAATTGCCGCTACGAGGACACGGCGGTGCTCCGCCCAAGCGGGGCACACCTCCACCGTGTCCTCCGGTCGATCTCACAATGGTAACACCCGGGCGTTTCCTCCCGCCCGATTCGGTGCAGGAACTTACCGAAACATCCGTGTCCGGTAAGAACCTGCGTCAGGCGGAAGGTGAGGACGCCGTGGCGTCTCTCCAGCCACTCCTCAAAGAGGGGACTTATCGCCACTATTGTGGCGTGCCCTGCACGGGGTTGCGATAGTCGCTCTCTCCATGTCGCCATGAGATCCCGCCGGAAGTCCGTCCGCTGAGCGACAATTTGCCGCGGCAGCGGAGTTTCCCCCCGGCGTAGCGCCTCCGCGCGCCACTCGTGTAGGCGCGCGAGGACTATTGCCTCCAGATCCCATGGCGGCAATCCGGCAAAGCACACCTGCCCTAACATCGCAAAGGAGGTCTAAAACCTTTACAGCTAAGCTAATAGAATTAAACATTTATATTAAGGCATGCAAGGTAAAGCACACCTGCCCTAACATCGCAAAGGAGGTCTAAAACCTTTACAGCTCAGCTAATAGAATTAAACATTTATATTAAGGCATGCCAGGTACTTACTTGTATGGCTTCTCCCCGGTGTGTATACGTCGATGATTCCATAAGGTCGCGTGCCGCGCAAATCCCTTGTCGCAGACCTGAATAAAACAAAACACAGTTTTATTTTAAATTTGCTGTTGCCTGCGATTTTCGTCTGCGTGAAATTATTATTCAAATATTACTTCCCTATTAGAATCGGATTCCGTTAACACGGAACCCTAATCCTTTTTCTAAAATAAAAGTAAGTTACTCCTTAGTCCTTCATCATCATCTGCCAGTAAAAGACCTATCAAAATAAGTCCAGCCGTTTCGGAGAATAGCAGGAACAGTCAAAAATTAAAAAAAAAAATGTTCCATATAATTATTATATGTACTTTCATTAAGTATCAGTAAAAATGCTGTTATTTTGAAATTATGAACGGACTCTACAATAATATTTATTTGTATAGTGATGATGTAAGACATTGATAGTTTGTCTGTATGATAATTGGAGCTTATTGCAGTACAATCATGTTACAGCTTTTAATGTACAAGGTCCAAATCTAAACCCCGAGTGTGTTGTCGTATCGTCACAATCAGCGAATCAGCTGCAGGCGTGTAAGGACCTTTTAATCTTGCAGTGTTTTATTGTACATATTCATCGCCTTTTAAAGGCCATTGTCATATTTATGTGACAAGTAAGCGTGTACCGGCCGACACAAATGTGATGCATCCCTAACATTCTTTTTGTAGGTATTTGCGGCTTGGCGTGGATGGCACGCGCTTGCGCTTATGGTCTGGCGGTCAACATCGTTCTCACGATGTCCCCTTATTGGTTTTGTAAGATCATAAAATTATTAAAATTATAATAATTTGAAACCCTACTTACTTCACAAACATATGGTTTCTCCCCTGAATGCGTTCTTTCATGGTTTTTCAAGTGTGGTGATTGTGAAAACTGCATACCACAAGTATTACATCTGAAAATTTAATAAATTATATATATGTTCAATTGGGTAATCTATGAATGAGACAACAAGGCAAGTGACAACATTTGCACATTCTTGTTCTGTTTTATCAATTTATTCAGAAACAAAATATTTTATTAAATATGCATACCTATATGGTTTTTCTCCTGTGTGTATTCTTGAATGATTCTTAAGATAAACAGCCTTAGCAAATGCAATTCCACATATGCCACATTTAAAGTTCTTCTCTCCCGAATGCAACTTTTTGTGTGACCACAATGACGAATATCTAGCAAAGGAACCGCCACAGATATTACAGTGGAATGGTTTGTCCAAATTTGCATTATTTAACTTATTCTTATTCCCACCTACGAAAATAATACCTGAACCATTGCAGTTCTGACATTTTGTTACTGATGCTAAGTTTCTCCTCTTCACAGGGTGGTGGCCGGGTACTGAAACAATTTGTGACATTATTTGAGAGTTTAATTCTTGGCACTTTGATAGTTCCCTTTTTATTTTTCAAAATGTGAAGTTCCAAGGCCGTCCAAAATTGCTAATGTGAGTAACATACTACTAAAATATGTCCAAAGGAGACCAACATTATTCTGATTCCAAGTCAATACAAATATTATACTCACAAGGTTTCTGTTGTTGTTGTTGTTGTTGCTGCTGCTGCTGTTGTTGTTGCGTTTGTTGATTGGTCTGCGTAGTCGACAACGGGTCTGAGGCCGGCTGCACGGTGCTCACTTCAAACTTTACGTTGTCTTCCGCCGCCACGAATATTTGAGTTGCATTCACTAACAAACATGAATGACTTATGGTTAACACAAAGAAATAATCAGTCTTTTTAACAATTAAGGTTTGATAAATAGCCTAATTTACTTTTGTAGGTGACTAGCTTGTTCAATCCTGAAATGTTCAGGTCCTGATTTTGATGCAGGCAGTGATAATAGATATCATTCAGTTCAGACCACGAAACGGAAGGGTTATTAAAGAATTAAGAATAAAACAGTGTACCTACATTGATTATTTCTCTGGTCTACAGAATCTTGTGCAATGCAGTTTTCGCAGCGGATTAGCTTGGGTCCCTTTCTCTTAGGATTATTAGCAATAGGTCCACCGCAAGTAATACATTTCTGTACCTTTTCTATTAAAACTGGTTTAGCTGTAACAGATGAGAACATTGATAAAACTTTAAATCAGAAGGCCATAAAGGATTGAATGTGCAAAATAAACATGCAGTATTTAAGCTAGTAACCAAACAGAAAATTATTGTAATACATAGGGATCAAGCTACCTCAATCCTGAAAGAGAAGCAGTGCTAGTATCTTATCAATTACTCAAATATAATAGCTTGATCAATTTAGGCACAGTGCAATTTAATGCAGTATAACAAGTAGTGAAGCTGAGCTTTAAGGTGTAACAGGTACAGACATTTGTACTGAACATAACAACTTAGGGACCTATTCGGCTAGACAATATTAACAGGTCTTTAAAAAAGTTAAAGAGGACAGGATGCCTTTACTCAGCAGGGGAAAAACAAAGATTAAAAAACAAAATAGTGCCTACTAACTGTCTTGAATTGGTACGTGGTGTTGCTGCTGCTCATTGGGATCAGAGGAGAGGATCTGAATGTGTGGAGGCATGGCAACATCATTTCCAGTACTTACACCTGTCGCTACAACCGTTATATTGTTTTCTGGAATCAAAGAGAAGTCAGACCACTATTAGTTTATATGTCACAAATATTTTAAAGGTGCTCCCATTCACCAGGAGCATTTGCCTGTAATTTATCAGTTTCAAACATCACATCAGTGAGTGAGGGGAACTAAGCATTTTAGTGTAAAGTTCCACCTGTAAAGTTTGTAACAATACTTTATTCTGTTCGAATTTGAATCTCTAAATGTTATTTACAGGTGAATGCTCTGGTGAAGAGAGCTTCTTAACAATAACTCTATTTTGGTAGATTTTATTCATTTAGGTTTTGTTACATTACATTATTTTAATTGCTGTCATTCTGATCTAATTTTAAATTTCTTTATAAAAGCTGGCTGGCTATTTTTATGGGATATGTACATTATTAGTTTTTTTTTTTTATATCACATTTAAAAGTCTGTATGTAGCTGTCTGGTGCACTCAGAACTCTTGAAAAAGGTATAATTTAATCAAGAAAAAGTAAATTACCTGTATCCTGAGCATGTATTCTTTTATGAGCATTCAGAAGAGTAAGATGCCCAAACATTAGGCCGCAAACATCACATTTAAAACTAATATTTGATATTGTATTCTGAATTCCATTTGGAGCAATTTGCATTTGATTTACTAATGCATAGTTGTATGAAAATGGCTGGGCTATATAACAAGTCTTATCATCGCTGGTAGTCAGCTGAGTTATATTTACACCGCTGGTCACATTGCCAGGTCCACTGGTGGCAGCTGTGCCTAGTTTGCCAATCATATTCACGTTGGTAGTATAACAAAATGTTGGAAACTCCTGAAATTAAAAACAATTAAGGTTGATGAAATAATGCTGATCAAAAAGTTACAATAATTACTTAGCAAGTATTAATATTAGTCAATTGCAAATAATGTGTATGTGAGATGAACAAAATACTCTTGATGATCACATTTTCCAATCAACTCAGCCTAGTATCACTGTTTGACAAAAATTTGGCTCTGAAGTTGTTGAGTTTTGAAATTCATAAAACCTAATCAGTAAAACGTGGTACTATTGTCTACGATATTAATGTATTTTTGCAGAATATTTTAAGTCAGTGGGTCGTCTTGGGCGGTCGTATTATTGCAATAGTCATGTTTTTCCTCTCTATGAAAAGTTAAACGCACCTTTGTACAACTTACGTTATTCCTGAATGTTATATTTTATGTTTCGGTTGTGAGAAATAAAATAATTACCAATTATTATTACCTGTTGTTGTTGTTGTTGTTGAGTTTGTTGAGTCTGCTGAGCATTCTTTTGTTGAACGTTTTCAATGTTTTTGCCTTGAGACTTTTGTGTTGGATGCTCTTGATACTGTAGCGTCGGCACTGTGCCGGTTTGAACGGTGTTCGTAGTGAACATATCGACACATCAATTAATTCATCACACAATTTCAATCAGCTGCACATTGTAAATATCTGATATAACATAAAATACACACTGTAGATAACTTTAAAAACATCTTTGCGCATTCAACAAAAGCGCGGCTAGTAGTACGTGAAAGAGAAACTCAAACAAAGTGTGAAGGTAACGGGGAATATTTCTTATCAGTCTACTCTACTCGTAAAAAGATCATTCGTTAGAAAGGCAGTGTCTCCTGAATAGTCGATATATGCAAGAAAAGGATGACGGAATATCCATACGCGCTACGAGTAAGCGGACGCCATTGTACTCGAACAAGAGGTGAGACGCGGTCACGACAAAATTTTATAAAAGTTAACACGAACTTATTTCGAATAATTCACTTTTCTTAACCTGATTTCAGTTTTTCTTAATTAGAATTCTTCATATCAAAAGGATTCAGATTATTTTTATTTCTGTCTCACTTTCTTGTCCAATTCTCCATCTCACGAAAGAAACGAAATGGCGATACAATACAAATAAAATGGCGGCTTTGAGGAGGGGCGGGTGTAATCATTGCCAGTGCAAAAATATGATTTAGCGAAACTTGTAAAAGAACTTGAATAAATTCAACTTAATTATTTTCAACCTTTTTTTAGCTTCTAACAAAAACTGTATTGTCTAAAATGTCTTCATTAAAATTCTAAAACTGTTAGCAATAACAATCAACCTCTAATTGCAACGGCTGGAAGAACGACTAAATTCAAGGAAGTGTATAATAAGCGCTTTACAGTGTGCTCAGTATATTTTGGGAGTGCTTATCAGAGGCAATGCTGTTTGGTGTTTTCCAAAACGGCTGCAGTACTTAATGACTTTCAGCAGGGTTATTACGTATCTTAATATCTTTCTGATATCCAGTGACTTTCAAGTATCGATTGTACACCGAACTTTGATGACAACCGTGAATGTCATATTAATGGTATTACGTATCACACTGAGTGGATATCACTTTACGGTGACTAACAGGGTCATACATAATACGAAACTAACCTTTCGACAGTTAATTGATGGACACTGAGTCCAGCGAGCTGTCAACAGAGATAAATAATAGCCGTACTGAACTGTGTATTATTTTGCTTGCGCTGCATCTTACTGTTACAAAAGTATTTGATGAAAATGTAAACAAATCCTGTGAAAGTTAGTTTGTATGAATTTCTGGGTGGTCCGCGAAATTCAAATTTTCTTACGTTTTTCGCAATTTGTAGGTCAGTGTTAACCTGTATGTTGAAGAAAATATGATGCACAACCGTAATACGTATGTATTTACAGAATTATATGTTTAATCATCAATACAACGAATATTCTAATCCTACTGAATGACTATTTCTAAGAAATTTTTAATTTCCCGGGCTACCTTACTTCGGTATTCACGATCTTCCAGAGTGGAGAATGCGCATTCTCCACTCTGGAAGATCGTGAATACCGAAGTTTGGGTATGTATGCATTTCGGTCCAAAGAGTAGAATACGAATACTAAAGAGTATAATAATAATATGGGAGACTAATACCCAAGAAACAGAAAAAACAGCATAAAGGCTCTACCACACAGACGCGTTATTATCGGTCGATAATATCACATGCGTTAGTGCGATAATGCGTCGCTATTCCTTGCACACAACTGCGTTTTTATCGTCTGATAATTCTATTTCGTATTCGTTTTTTTGCCAGTTTTTTTTACATATTATCGGGCAGATTGGCAATTTTTGCATGCAATATCGCAGGACGCAGAAACGCAACATCTATTGCGTCGTTATTATCGCAGCAGTGTGTAACTTCGTAGCCGTCCTAATATATAATGTACTAAAATCAGATAACGCATGCGATATTATCGACCGATAATAATGCGCCTGTGTGGTAGAGCCTACAGGGCTATTCAAAGTTCTAGCCCTGCTGCAGGGCTATTACGTATCTTTCTGATATCCAGTGACTATCAAGCTTCGATTGTACACCGAACTTTGATGACAATCGTGAATGTCATAATATTGGTATTAGGTAGGTATCACACTAGGTGGATATCACTTTACGGTGACTAACAGGGTCATAAATAATACGAAACTAACCTTTTGACCGCTAATTGATGGACACTGAGCCCAGTTACTATCATTTCGAGCTGTCAACAGAGATACGTAATATAATAGCCCTACTGGTCTGGTTTCAACTTTACATCTCGTCACTTTTTGGTTATATCAACAATATGGTTATATTGTTTCATTGATTGAGAAATCGTCGACGATGATGTTATAATATTAACCATAACTACTACCAATATTATTAAAACCACAAATTAATATTAATTAATGGTTTGTATATAGTTAATGTTAGGAGGGAGTCACGCTCAAAGATGGCTCAAAGGGCCCGCTGCACTACGGTGTGGTGTCACGCCGCGAAGATTTTTGGTGCCTGGCGACATTGGCGTAGATTCCTAGAAAGTAAGATGCGTCGTGGCGCCGTAAGACAGCGTTCCCACCATGTCGTGACGATTAATTTATCTTTGGTTTTTAGTTGACAAAAGTCGTGAACGACAGTAATCGCGTCGTCCTCTAAGTGAACACCTCCATTTAAATACACAAGCCACGACACATAAAACTACACGATTATGTGTCATCACGACAAAGTGGAAACGCGACCTAACGTGGCTTCGGTGCCGCAGTGGTGACGACAGAAGTGTTCGACAAACAGTAGTAGGTTTACTGAGAAGAGTGGTACCACTCTCGTACCCCTTTGCCCGCCTCATCTCTCTGGTTATGATTCGCCACCGACAGAGCGGCGAGCGCTATTTTTAGCATAACATGGTCGGACTCGGATCCGACCCACAACGCAACGGCACCATTCAGGAATTGCGCCGGATCGTGTGGACACGCCTTTAAGGGCCATAGTGGCTGGGGCACCAGGGGAACTCCCTTTTGCAAAACTTAATGTGCCACAGTAATAAAGTCGGGGCTTAGTTTCTAAAATGATAATAATAAATTATTTATTAATATTTTATTTTATATTTTGTACATATATGCCTATCACATAACGTATATTAGTGACAAGTACCAGAGTAAATACTGAGATCTGGATCGAATAAGTTTTTAACAGTTGGTTACAATAATAACTTAGGTACCTACTGTAGCCGTAGGTATAGTAATTTGTGTTTGTGACGAATGGTAAAACAATGGAAAACAATACAACATTCATCGAGTTCTTTAACCATTTTAGTTATATTTTACAGACACTCGTTTTGTAAAATATTTTAATACAATATTCGGATTCGTCAATTTATTTCGTTCTATACCATTGATTATGTTAGATATTCGATTACTCCAATTTTGACACGTACCCTTTTTAATTTTCTCGAGAAGATTGTGATCGGAGCACCAAAAATTTTTAATAGTTGCAATTTCCAAACAATCTCTTAATTTTTGTAACATATACAGTACCAAAAAACTCAAACTCTTTTTCCAAAAATCATCGTCTTTTTCTGTAATTTCCCATAAAAATAATGTTTTAATAAAATAGCTAGCCAAATTGTTGAATTCTTGAATGTCTCGAAATAACTTCAAAAGTTTTATAGCGCTTTTTAAATTATTCTTGTTGTCTGTATAATATCGTTCTTGATACGGAAAAGCTAATCTCCAACTAAAATCATTATCACTAGGTTTTGGTACTGCAAAATAATGGCTAATTTTTGTCTTTCTCACTTTCTCAAAATCGATTTTTGAACTAACAGGTTCTTTTGGTAACTCAAACGCTAACGTTGGAACCAAATCGACATCAATAACGTAATCGTTTTCAATGCATATTGTTATGGTATTAGCAGGACCCGACATCTTGTATTGGATTTTAAAATATTTATTTTTCACTTTTAAAATTCGTTTACCATCTTCCAGTGGCAATTTATTTAGGGCAGCATCTACAACACTTTGCATCCAGGATCGAAAACTTTTAACTGATAGGCGGAAAGATCTATCGCACCAAAATTCTGTCTTCTTGAAACCTTTCATGGCAGTGGCAGGAGTGCTCGACAGTCTGCGGAATTCTTCTGGCATTATAATACTTGTGTAACCGTTTTGAACTTCATGGGCATCCAGACCAATGTTATTGTAATTCATATGTATAGTCAGAATAACATTAATGTCGTATTCATTAGGTTGACCCACGCGCATCCCATCAAAGTAGCTGCCTAAATATTCAAGTTTCGGGTTCATACTGTCGAATAAGCTGTCACATTTACGCATTATCTTCAGAAGTTCTTGCAGCACTTTGTAAAGAATAGAATTATTGTCCTTTCTGTCCTTTCTTTTAATTCGCACATGTCTTCTATTCACCTCTTGGAAAACTTCTTCCAACGTTTTCACACGTCGACTTCGATTTCGACGCCCCGAGTTTGTCATCTTGCTGAAACAATTTAATTGCTTGTGAACTTTTTGAGTAGGTATCTACCTATCTGTCTGTAAGGAAAGGAATGTGTAAAAAATAGATTATGTAAAAGATGGCTGAAAGGGAAATAAGGGCCTCTTTCTTAGGTGTCTCGTGGTCAGATGACGACTAATAGAGATTAGAGACGTTATATGGATGAAGAAGACATGCTGCGCCGACCCCAACTAAATTGGGACAAGGGCCGTAGAATGATGATGATATCTTTTTGTATACTTAATAGGTAACAGGCACCCTATAGTGTCCTAATAGTCATCCTATTTATGAATCACAAGGACAACACTTACCAGTGTTGTTATTTTATTGTATCACTATTGCTGTGGTGTCGATGTAGTGGTGTCGGGTGGTTCGATACCCGATCACAGCCTTTCACAATAAAAGTAATCAATACTTAAGGTCCTAGAGAGAACTATTGTAATTCCTAGATCACATATCTACGGTGGAGTTCGACTCGCGGCCTTGCCTATTGAGCACATGACTAATCCCCGTTCGAGAGCAAACCAATAGGAAATTTCCGAAATTAATGTTCAACGAAAGTTGTCATAAAAAAATAACTAAACGACGAGTATTCTTCCGTATGTAAGTATAGGCAACCTCCACCTCTAAGGCACCTCTTTATCTCTATGTGTGCTTCCTGTCAACGATAGAGTAATAGTAGTTACTAGTCCAAATGACCAAATAAAAAACATAATCAGAATCAAAAATCATAATCATAACTTTCCTACTGCTGGGATACAGGAGTTGTGAGGTATAAAGCGGGCCCCGTGCTGGTTGATGAAGAAGTAAGGCCGTTACCACTGGGCCAGCAGTGCTCACTAAATCTACAAGATGTAAATGGACCCTTCACGCAGCTGTCAACCAAGCATTCTGTACTGTCTGTACATCAAACTTAAGTAACTCTACCCAAAAATGATTGCTGGGATTCGACTATTTTTTTGGGTGATTAATCACGTTTTACGGTAGGACTCAATGTAACGCACTCAAAACATTGTGCTGATGGGTGCATTGAATAGTACGGAGGGTGTAGACGGATTTAAAGTAAAGTTTAACGATAAATTTAGCTCTTGTAAAAAAGTTGTTTATTCATTGTTCCCAGGTATGGACTACAAAAAAAAAGATCGCAATAACGGAGAGAACAAGTGCCTTTCGTATTTTAACACCCATTGTAATACACAATTTATGACCAAAATATTTATATATATATATATATATATATTATTTATCCTGTCAATTTAAAATGCTGCTGAAATACATAATAAATTTTATAAGATAAAGTCAACTCACTTACCACGATTAAAACAAACTATTGGAACAACACACGAGTTATTGGTAACAAGTATGAAACAATAATGCACATATAACTATTTATAGTCACAATAATGAATGAAACTGTTTTGAGTTTCGTAGCTCCGCGCTTACATAGTCGCATATCTACAGCAGCCAGTAAATAACGACCACGTGTTCGCGCCACACTCGATCCACGCGTTAATATATACGAACCGACGCGCGACGTGACGACTGACGGACCAACAAACGAGAACTTATACTATGTAACAGTTAGTTACCCATCGCAACATTCTCGCTTGTTCGCGGTTTATCCCCGTATTTTGTTGTCTCTTAGTTAATTGCTTTGGTTCAATGTAGGTAGGGACTTTTTGTTCAACAGTAAGAGGGGGAATACCCAAATAATTAACAAATGGGTATTTCTGGCATTTTGACCCATCGCCGATTAAACAGTTAGCCCGCGAAATTCAAACTTACGGCTCTATATTATTCTTTTATTAACTTTCGCGAGCAGCGGTGGCCCAGTGGTTGCGGCCCCGACTTACGAACAGTAAGTCGTGGGTTCGAACCCAGACAGGCGCATTACTTTGTGTAATTTATTTCATCACCACTGCTCTCAAAACGGTGAAGGAAAACATCGTGAGGAAACCGGCATGTCCTAGAACTAAAAAATTCGAAGACATGTGACATCTACCAATCCGCACTGGGCCCGCGTGGTGGATTATAGCCCATTCCCTCTCATACAGAGGAGGCCTGTGTCCCAGCAGTGGGAACATTAATAGGCTGATGATGATAACTTTCGCGAATAACTTATTTATCATTAACTATAACATCATTATTTAATGATAATTAATTATTATTAAATGCATTAAAGTAGGTAGGCAGTAAGGGAGTAGATAGTACCTTTTTCCAGTAGGTAGGGTATGTCTGATTATAATGGTGCCTAAAGATTGGTGTTAAAAGGGCTTTGAATTATGTGGCGCGCCTAATTTCCACCATATTATTTCATTTTCAAAATAGCGGCCACGCATTAATTAAACCTGTAGTAGGTAATCAACAACTAGCATCGATAAAAACAAGTATACTTACTAAGAGAAGAAAAAACCGTCACAAATAAATTAAATTGGCGGAACTTAGACTGACCATGTTTTGAAACAAAAATCTTTCACCACTTTTTATGTGGATTTTTTCAGAAAGGTCAGATGCTTAGTACTCGCCACCGGACGGCGCTGCGGCGTGCGTTTATGAACGTAGACGAGACAAAAGAAGTATGTAAGTATCGTAGCAGGTGGCGTTCGGTGGTGGTTTGGATTGCAGGTGGAATAAAGCTATGAGTTCTGTGGCTCCAAGGACTGGAAAGAGAAGTGTTGGACATCTGGTGACGAGATGGGCAGACGACATTTTTGCCATCGCAGGAATATCCTGTGATGAGGCTGCCACAAAAACGTGGAGCTCGGCACAAGCAAACAGAGGCCTATACCCAGCAGTGGGTGAAATCGGGCTGTGGATGATCATGATGATGATTGTTAAATTAATTTACTTTGCATGAAAGTAAAACACCGGCTTCTATCGAATTTAAAATTGCCTTAGGCCTTAGGGCTACCGCACACTATAGACAAGACTGTCTTTAGTCAGACAATTACCCTACTGGTGCGAGCGAGAATACATAGTCTGTCTCGCTCGCACTAGTAGGGTAATTGTCTGTCTAAACATAATAATATTATACTGCCACCAGCCAGAATTTAATGTAGTACAGAAAAAGTCTGCCTTGTAATATATCAAACATTAAAAAAACCGGCCAAGTGCGTGTAGGGCCACGCGCAGTGTAGGGTTCCGTAGTAGCCCGTTATATTTTAGATTTTGTTTTTCAATGCAAGTCATCACCCGTTATAAACAAGCAACTACTTCATCTTAGTCACTATATAGGATTTATTCTAAGGATTTTGTATTTGGTACAAAATTATCCAACACCCTAGTTCAACGACTATTACTGCTAAACTAATAAAGTTATCTTAACCGCTATAGTTTTCCTTTAAAGTTCATGAAATGCACTATCATCATGAATTTTTCCAGATTTTAGAAGCCAACAGTTTAGCTTTTAGAGGGGGGGGATACCCCACACGACAGGGTAGACGAAAAAAAAAATCATCCCCACATCACATGTAGGGGAGCTAAAATAAAATATTTTGCAAAATTTTATTTTACCACTTTGTCGGCACATACACACCTCTTACATACACGGTACGGTTACATACACACCTCTACAAAATTACAGCTTTCTAGTACTTACGGTCTCTTAGCAATACCTTGGACAGACAGACAGACATAGCAAAACTATAAGGGTTCCTTGTCAGGACTACGGAACCCTAAAAAGCACATTCCAAATTTTGCGTATGCTAAACTGCTTCAATTTCAAGGTATCTTAATGGCCCAATTTAGCCATGATCAAAAGTGGATTTTTATGTGTTGGTCATGTTATTCTTACTTGCTCTATGGGTCTATGATTTCAGTAACTGATTCAGCTTCAAAATGATTTTTAAACTTCTCAATGGCTTCTTGTAATGTCTTAAAATTTACAGGTTCTATGTTGTCATCAACTTCACGCTTTGTATGTTGCAGATCATGACCTGTAAAAGAAGGTTATTTTTAAACAAAAAAACGAATTGCTTAAAAACATTTAAATTTAGATTGTAAATTTTTAGAAAAACTTGGTTGATGCCAACGGATTCATGACAGGAAAGGTGATTTTTTTTCGGGTACATATACATTCATTTATAATTATGTATTATGTTGCAATAGAATTGCCAGTTTCAATCTCTGAATAGCCAGTACCTACAAAAATGGGGCCAAATTTAAATGAAATCATGTAATTTCGAATGGGGAATGTTGAATTTTACATGACATAGAGAAAGTGAATGTGTGCACATGTTAATTTTACCTTCCTTAGGAGTAACATAAGCATGTTCCATGTTCAATATTTTTTTGGTGTTGCAGAGGTATTTTAAATTCTTTTCAGGCAATTTGTCGAATAATGGATCTTCCGATTTTGGTTCTGGGTCTTCTTCAAAAAACATGTATGTACCAAGGGCATTTTCATATTTTCCTAATGGGATAAAGTTAAAATTATGAAAGAAGAAGACATGCTGCGCCAACCCCAAATAAATTTGGATAATGATGATGATGGATAAAGTTAAAATTAACACCTCAATTAATATTTTATTAATCGAAAGGTTGTTTCTTTATTGTGATTATCTTATAACTATAAACCTATGACTCATTTGCCATTTGCAGATCTGTGACAGTTGTTACATGTGGCCCAAAAAGTCTGACGACCAGTCTTACCAAGGGGTATCGTAATAATTGGGTTGTGGAGGTCAGATAGGCAGTTGATCCATGTAAAGTACTGGTATTCAGCTGCATCTGGTTAGACTAGAAGCCGACCCCAACATAGCTAGGAAAAAGCTAAGCAGATGATGATGATCTTTTATCTGAAGAATAAAACTAGAGTTTTACCAAATTATCTAAACAAAAACTATCACACAAGCCAATTTTAGGCCTCAGATAATTATCAATGCTGCTGTAGGAGTTTTGTTACATAGAGTATAATCTCCTTGCACATCAGAGGAAAAAAAACTGTTGCCACGGAGTTTTTCAGTTCAACAGTTCCTGTCAAATCCAATAATATAATATCGAATATTTTATTAATACCCAACCATCAGAAGTCATCAAATAAAAATATGTAGGTATTATAATAATGTGTCATCAATTTATTATGCCACGACGAATAGTGGTAAACAAGAGCACCTATGACTCATATAATAAAGCTCTAAAACCTGTGAAAAACGTATCATCCATTTGAATGATTGGATTTTTTTCATTAACGCCCAATACATGAACCGCTCGATACTTTTCAATGTTAACCGTGTCTTCAAACTCAGCGTACACTAATATTTCCTCTTCCGAATCAGTTATTTCGTCACTCATTCTTTATTTTAGTTTTAAAATCGGTAATACGTAAACTTTATAGGTTACCTAAATGTTGTTTAATTTATAAATAATTTAGCCATCTGTCTGTCTGTCAGTGTCAGTGTTCTCTTATGTCAGACTCACCTTGCTGTCGCTCGCTTCCACCAACCACCATCGTACAAACAAACTATTGTACAGATAAAACAATAATGTCGGACAGTCACGTTACAACACTTACTGTTGTAACGTTCATCGTAAAATCGATTTTCATATCGAAATCGAATTTACTTATCTGGGCCCAAGGAGCTTATATACTAACTGGAATGAGGACAGGCAACCCAAAAACGTTCCGAGCGAGAAAGCTTCGAGTGTGGATGTTGTTTCTTTCTAATAGGGTGTCCAATAATCATCCTAATAATTAGGATGATTATTCTTGAGACAGTTACAGAGTAGCTGTTATTTTATTATTTAATGATGATGACCTGCAACATTTTCTCTCTAGCATTCTAATCGAAATAGCTTCAAGAGTGGATGTCATTAACTTTTCATGTTTACTTAAATGTATGTCTACCATCCAGTTGCAAATTATCCATTTTGCAACCTGTCTATCCAGACGACTTTTGTATTTGGATTCGATTACTCCGTTAAAATTATATTATATTTTTCAGACATGGAAAATCGCATATTCATGCTATGACTGTTTACCTAAAATGTTTTAGTAACATTCGCCAATATTTATTTTACCTTCCGAAACCAATCATTTTCACTTGCAGCTCGCCAAATGGATTCTTTTGCTGGAGAAGCATGGAAAAATCCTTAGGACCGTCATGGCACGGCACGGTACGGCGGACTCTTTTCGTTTCAATATCTCTATTTAAAAAGCAAACTAGTTACTACCGACACGATGTGCGACGTTTCTAATTTATAAAATAAAAATATACTTTTGATTACTATGTACGACAACGATGTTCTAAACTTCGAACTTACTTACTTAATTTAATTGGATATTTCCCGTTTGTCAATCTAAAACATTGGTAACCCTAGTCGTAATAAACAGCCAAAGTTAAAAAACTTACCTAAAAAACGAAATTCCACATCCAGCATACTCCTCACTACTACACCACTTCACACAACACAATTTTACCATTTATTTAGAGCGGATTATTTAACATAAATACAATAAAAAGCATTATTATGACTTCATCGCGAAAGTTATAGGCCATATTGTTTACATCGGTGACAAGGCAAGACAGAGACACCATTCACCTATGTCGGTTTCTCGCTCGGAACGTTTTTTTTCTATTGAATCCATTGTACAAATTGAAACTCTAAGCTTTTGAGATAGAGTTTATTTTTATTTTTTTAGCATTTTGTTCGTACTCATTCCAGTTAGTATATAAGTTCCTTGTCTGAGCCACCCTAAAGTGCATGATGTACACACTACACTGCACATCTCACGCAAACTCATACCTATACACAACATTCCTCACGTTCACACACCCTCAGAAACTCACAACATACTACACGTCCTTCACTCTACACTCAAGATAAAAAAGGCAAGTGTTGCGTCCATAGTACTTCCCTTTTTTCTGTAGCCTATCTCTGATTGTATAATTCTTTGGTTTTACGCGTTTTTATGTACAGTTTTAATAAATTTGTTTGTTTTTTTTTTAATATTCGTTCGTCTACAACGTTTTTTGGTTTAAAGAGTCTCTTAGTACAGGCATTGTTTTGCTTCTAAGGAGACTCTAAACACGTATGTGTACTGAGCTAATTGTGACAATAAAATATTTTTGTATTTGTATTTTTTATACAAAAAATATTATTTTTATTAAAATATTATTTTTCATCTAATTTTTACTTGTTTGCAAATAATTACCTACCCTGACACCGATTTTACCACTATGATGGTCGCCAACAGAGTTACAGACCATTATACTTTACTTGACATTTTATTCTTATTTCTAATACAATTTATATTCGAGCGGAGTTTCGGAAATAAATAAAACTTACTAATTCTATGAAAAACATCCGGTTGATATCGATATTAATTATAACAATCGATGTCGATGACATTCTTAATATTGAATTCCCTGCCCTAGTGACTAGTAAGTAACAGTTAAGTAGTACAGCACGGCACGCAAGGAGCAAGCAGAAAAATTTTCGTATACACATTCAGTAATTTTGTTGTGAAACCAGTGGTACCTTCTGCGCAAAAATGTCTGACTGGGATACAGTCACGATTCTCCGTAAAAAACCACCAAAGGCATCGGCTCTGAAGACTGAACAAGCAGTAAATGCGGCGCGCCGTCAGGGCTTACCAGTTGATACTCAACAAAAATATGGAGCAGGAACCAACAAACAACACGTTACCACTAAAAATACTGCTAAACTCGACAGAGAGACTGACGAGTTGCGTCATGAAAAGGTACCCCTTGACCTGGGAAAGCTTATAATGCAAGGAAGACAGTCTAAAGGCATGAGTCAAAAAGATTTGGCAACTAAAATATGCGAGAAACCTCAAATTGTTAATGATTACGAGGCCGGTCGTGGCATTCCAAACAACATTGTTCTTGGTAAAATAGAAAGGGCAATTGGATTAAAACTTCGAGGAAAAGAACGTGGCCAGCCACTACAGCCTCCTGGAGGAAAGAAATAACGGATTCCCTGGGAGGCAAAGACATAACTCCGATTTGTTTATTGCATAATTTATAATAATTCTATCTCATTTTTGCTGTTGAATGTGTTCTTTAGTCTATACTTACAAAAATAACAAAGTAAAATGATGTAAGCATATTTTTTTTCTCTGGAATGTTCCATCTGTGATGAGCAATGTGTTACCACCAAGGAAAAAATGTTCAGTTCACATTGAATTTGGAGATAGTGGTGAAATGGTGATGTGATATGCAATAAAATAGCTATTTATGATTGTTTTATCTTTCATTTTATTTGTATACAAAAATATTCATTTTTAGGTTATGTGACAATTTCATTCTGCGATGACGAAATGTCATACTGTTATTTTAAATTTTAAAAATATCATGGCTATAACAGAGAGTAGTAGTGAGAATCCTCATTCAATAACAAATCAGTCGGATCTATGTCATAGTCATACCTACTCAAATCACGTGTTTTAAAATATATGCAAATAACTGCGACACGAGTTATTATTGTGCACGGAAATCGAGGTTAATGTTAACATTATTTTTATGGTTACTATGTACCTACTATGACAACACACAACAACCACCTCCCATATTATTATTATACTCTTTGACAACCACTATTTCAGCAACACTGCTGATGACGGTGTTCTTGGATACTTTTTGTTTCGGCCCTTGGAGAAATCCTTTGTATAATCTATGCTTGAAATGTTTTTCCGACGCGCGACGCGCGACAGTCTGTGGTAGTGATAGGAGGTGAAAATCAGTTTGGGGCACAGCAGCTCCACACCCACACACTGCTGCTGACCTGCTGTTCCGCCGAGCTAGCTCCACTTGACGAGATCGATTAGGTTAATTTTCGCACTTGAGTCCGCAGACGGTTCAGGGAATTCCTTACGGACGACTAACTGTGGTCAGGTTAAACCCTGCAGTAAGATGCTCACTAGGCGGCGGGTGGGGCACAGGTCCCTATTTTACCTCAGTGTGCACCGGGCGTCTGCCGAGTTTTCTGGTAGTAGTTTTAGAAAACCGGACCTGCTTTTGACTCGTTTCACGCCAATGTTTTCAGACTCCTGTTTGTATTTCTCCACTTCGCTTGCAACTTCTGTTCGGACCTGTGGAGGTACTGTTTTTGAATGACTTGAAAAAAGCGCCTCAAAAATCTGAGGCTGGTCACGCATGGCGACACGTCATCATGCTATACATTTCCAGTAGGTATACCTAACATAGCCTCGTGTCATGTGGTAGGTATAGCTTGATTCGTCGTGTACGTTACCCCAGCAGGAAAGTGTCTCCTAGAGTTATATGAGTGGAACGTTTAATGTGTGCCCTAACTGCTGTAAATGTGCCCCCACATAAAAAAATGTGTGCACCCTGTCGTTTTGGAAAAAAAACGGAAAAAACGATTCCTGCTGGGGTAACTTTTTCTAGCAGGAATATTCTAAACGAGACGGAGAGAGAAACATTGTACATGGCCTTGTAGCATATAGTAGTGCCAAAGTGTGCCCCCAAAAATAAATTGTGTGCCCCTTCAGGTTTTCGAGATATTGCATTTCCTGCTGGGAATGTTTTGCAGAATCGTATATCTCTAAAACCATTGCATGTGCCCCTGTAGAATAAACATACACGAGTGGCTTTTAATGTGTGCCCCTCAGGGCCCCAATTAGATTTAAGAAAGTATTTATAATTTTCACGGTTTTATGAAAACTCGAAAAAACATCACAGCACCTAAATGAGACAAGGTATAAGCTCGCTGAAAACTGTATTCGGTCCGTCTTGACGCTATTAATAACCATACAAAGTTTCAAAACTGGTCATGCATGCGTTTTTGAATTATCTTGATAAAAGTCAAAACGATGGCGTCATAACTTTGACGCCAAAAATACAAGGAACCAGCTCGATCCCAGATGTGTAGGTGTTAAGGAACTAGTGTGCCTTTAGTCAAAAATATATGGTGAAAATATTCAGCTTGGAATGTTTCGCATTAAGTAAATATTAACAAAAAACCAAACATGTAAACAACGGCTGGTTATCCGACCGAATTCGAATAACTACTAAAAAGCGACGGATTCATACATTTCGATGACCTTCTTTAATTTACGCACTAACCGTTTCACACGTGTTGTGCCCGAGTACACTGAAGTAGAAAAGTAATATGTAATGAAATAAAGTTGTTATTGGATACTATTCTACTAGCTGTTTCTGTGATTTTGCACATGATATTCCAAGGTAAGCTATCTAGCTAGAAAAACGTTACCCCAGCAGGAATCATTTTTTTCCAAAACGACAAAGGGCACACATTTTTTATGTGGCACACTAGCAGTTAGCGCACACATTAAACGTTCCACTCATATAACTCTAGGAGACACTTTCCTGCTGGGGTAACGTACATGATTCGTCGCCGTGCGTACTCGCTGACTCCGGGGCTAAAAGATATCAATACGACTAACCATGCAGAAAGAAGCGCCTCTGTTAGGTTTTCGCCCGTGGTCCCGGTCCCTTAGTCCCTGGAAGGGACCACGAGTATTTTTTTGCCCGTGGTTCCTTCAAGAAATATGTACTTACAGCCGAATTAAATTGTAGGTACTTAGTTATTTGTGGGCGGCATGGACACTTCGGGGACAGAAGTCAAAGAGTGTTTTATTAAAACGAGGAGCAAACTAGTTCGGACATACAACATTAGTTATAGGGACCACGAAGAAAATACACGAATAAATCCAGGGACTACGAGAAGGGACCACGGGCGAAAAAGGCCTCTCTTCTGTTTTGTGTTAGTACAGACGCTAGCACAACAATCTGTCAAATGTCTCTAATATGTTTTCAACTTAAAAAACATTAGGTTCAAGGTTGATTGGATTGAACAGTTTCGGGTAGCTTTTGATATCCTTACACTTGTACTTTTAAACCCGGTAGTACACACGACGACACATCAAGCTTTAGTTTTCCGGTATAACATGGCCTCGCTTTGAATATATATTTCTCGTACAATGAGAGATCCGCGTAAACTGGTTTTTTATAGCTTGTTTGGTCGTCGTGCGTACGATCGATCCTCGGAACTATTGAGTGAGCTCGAACTCCTGAGCCTCGGAAAATAGCTAGATAATGTAGATACTTAAAGAATAGTCTTGATTATACTTTTTCGAAAAAAAAGTGCTTACGATGGAACACACGAGTGACACAAGCTGTACATTAGAGAGAGATAGAGAGATCCGCCTAAAATACAGGTATAGACAATCTACAATCGTTAATGCATAGAAAACTAACCAAATGTATGGGAATGACATCACTTCAACGTTAAGTCACGTGTTCAAAACAAATGAATAGAAACATTACAGTTCAGTCAAAACTGTAAGTTGACGACGATATAAATGGGATGTAGCGATCACGATTGTAGAAACGAATACATTTCATTCTATCATCTTGATCGATGTAAACTTCTCTACGAAGTTTCTATTCGTTTGTTTTGACCACGTGACTTAACGTTTACGAATGTAGAAAGAGAATCGATACGAATCGTTTGTAAGTTGGCTAGGCCTGTATAACTTGATAATATGTGGTCTGTGAACTTCGTCGTGCGAACAAGACGTAAATTAACCATAACGTTTTTTAGAGATGCCAGCAGGACATCAAGCTAGGTACCCGAAACTGACCAATTTTCTTAACTAACTAATCAACCTTGACCTGCACCAATAGTTGAAATCTATTATATAAATTTGACAGATTGTAGTAGCTTGATTTACTATAAGTCCATGGATTTACTGGCGTCCGTACATAAATAATACAAATCAAAAAGCATAGGGCGTTTTGTTTGTACTGTAACTAAACGTTAACGAAACGAAACGTTAAAAAGCTGTCAAATTGACAATTTCGAATGAGTCAAAAATTTAATGTTTACTTGTAACAGCGTAAAAATAACCTCATTTTGAGAAAGACTACATTAAACTGGCTTATTTATTGTTTACATATATTTTCTAAGTTATGTGTGTCTAAGTACAAAGTTTTACAAATTTACAAACTTGTCCTACCTAATGCGTTAATTAAGTTTCTTCCAGTATATAATAATTAGACACAATGGCTTTTTCTTTTGGAACTCCTAGTTCTCAAAGTGCAACCTTCGGCGCTGCAGCGAAACGTAAGTTCTTTACTTGCTTGTGGTTCTCTAATCAAAAAAAAAAAAAAACTGCCTTTAGCAAGAACTTCTGAAAGAACATCACCCTGCCTTTCTGAGTTGGCAAATTTTGTCTCATTTACCTTATTTATGGCCAGGGGATTATAAGTAGGTTTATATGTTTGAATGAGGTACCAACCTGCCTTTGGTCTAAAACCCAAACTACATCTTTTACAGGAGCGCGACTTTGTCTGCATCTATTTTTATAGTCCGCGCGCGAGCTCCGAGTAATCGGTGGCTTGTTTAAAACATCGGTAGTTCCACCTCAAGCACATAACACCCTCACAGAATGATTTCATAAATTAGTTTGCGCGGAGTACTAAATTATGAAACCATTCTATGAGGGCACTACGCATCCAAAATAAAACTACCAATGATTTAAACAAGCCACCAATTTCTCGGAGCTCACGCGCGGTCTATAGTTGCACGTATCTGTAATACATGACATAATAAGTAATGATCTGTGACTCTGGGTAGACGAAAACTGAATAAAAAAGACGTGTGTGTCTATACATTTTTAGTTATTTTTAGTTTTTAGGTACTGTTCAACAGTTAAGGCCTGGAAATGTAACAGACAGAAAGAATTAATTACTTATTATAATATTAGAATACTGTATGTTTCAGCTACCTTTTCATTTGGCGGTGGTGCAACAACTACTACTACTTCTGGTTTCGGTGGATTTGGAGCCCCGGCCACGTCTACAGGTTTTGGTGCATTTGGTGCAACAGCAACTAGTACAGGTCATTTAAACTATTATGATTGTGTTTTTATGTTTGGAGCAGGATCTTACGTGACTACGAGAGTAGAGAAAGGCTAAAGAAATGATAGAGACTGAATAATATGTCTAAAAGGGGCGAGTATTGAGATGTATGATGATATGACATGATTTGATATTTATGACAACTAAAACCGAAGTCTGGAAGATGAAGACATGCTGTGCCAATTCCAAATAAAATAGAATAAGGACACTTTGCACTCTGAAGGAATTCATCGTGTTGTGGAATCAAAGGGCTTAAGGTGGATGCTCCAGATAGCCCGCGAAATTTAAATGTTCTTACGTTTTTTGCAATTTGCAGGCCAGTGCTAGGTTGAATGTTGATTAAAATATTGCTTGCAACTGTAAGACGTATGTAGTTATAGAATTATAATCATCAAAATCATCAATACAACCCTCCAAGCGCATAAAGGTGCAGGAATGACTTTGACCTTGAAATTTGAATTTGGCGGTCTACCCTGGAGCATCCACCTTAAGGTTAAATACAACCTATGATATTGAAGGATTTCATTGAAGATATTCAAAGAAATCCTTCAATATCACAGCACTATTTCGACTGACACTAACCAAGTGACTGTCCTTAAAATTAAATTTATGATTTAGATTGATGGGGTTATTGTATAAAACATTTAGAAAAAAAACAAACACATTTACTTAAATTGAATTTGTCTTTATTGTATTAATTCACAGTTGCACCATTTGGAGCGCTAGGATCTGCCCCTGCTTCTACAGCCCCTTCTTTATTTGGTGGAACAGGCTTCGGTGCAACTCCTGCTAAAACTACAGGTACAATGAAAATGCACAATGTCCACTTGCTTGTGTTATTGTGCTAGTAAAATTCTGGAAAACTTGCTGTTGTAAGACACCTATCCAACTACCGTTGAATAAGCGACTAGCCATCAACTATTTTCTTACTAGGTCCCGTGGCAATTAGGTAGATGCATAAATTAATGGTTGATTGCTGACTTTTGCGTTCACACCTTTGCCGGAGAACACTGTCTAAAAACAACTTATTAGTTTGTAGTTACACTTTCTTTTTATCTCCAGGTTTCGGAAATACCTCATTCGGCACTAACACATTTGGTACTACACCAGCATTCGGCGCTCCTTCATTTGGCAGCGCTGCACCTACATTTGGCAGCGCTGCACCTACATTTGGCAGTGCTGCACCAACGTTTGGTACTAACACTCTTGGTGGTACCAATACATTTGGGACTCCATTTGGTACTAGTAGCAGTTTTGGCCAGCCATTTGGAACCAAACCAAACACTGGATTCACTGGTTTTGGCAATGTCCTTGGATCTGCACCGCAGTTTGGACAGGTATCTATTTTAATAATTGCATATTTACTGATGACCCAGGCAGGCAGCAGTGGTGGTGTGCTGGTAATGGCAGTGACTTGCAATTTGTAGGTGTCAGTTTTGAGCCTGGATGGGCACTATACTTTGTGTTATCGTTGCATTACCATTACTCTCAAGATGGCGAAAGAAAACATCGGAAACAGGCAATTTTAAGACCAGGAAATTCAAAAACATGTAACACCGACCAGCACTTAACTGGGCTCTTGTGGTAGATTATGGCCGGCTATCTTCCAAACAACACGCTTCCTGCGGGGTCCTGCGTGTTTTTCAGGGCTGGGAACATGTTAGGGTGATAAAGCGTAATGCTACTCTCTCGTCTATGCATGTTGAACCACCCAGGGTGATCTTCTACTCATGGGCTCACCATTTAATCCTGCTCTGTTTACAGCAGCAGCAACAACAACAGCAACAGCAGCAGCAAGGGCCATCATCTGCTCACGAGGCACTGGTGGCAGCAGTGTTCAACTGTTGCGTGTTTGGGGATGAGAGGGACCAAGTGCTTGCCAAGTGGAACCTCATTCAAGCACAGTGGGGCACTGGTAAGTCTAGTTATAGGATGCAGATGGGTAAATGGTACTTTGAGTTCTGAAAAAGTTGCACTTTATATGAAGAGCACCCTCGTAGAGTGCTCTCATCCTCTAGTCTGTGACAATCTATTTAATACTAGCGGACGTCACCCGTTTTCCCCCGCGTAGTTCCCGTTCCCGTGAGAGTACGGGGATAAAATATAGCCTATGTTACTCGCTGATAATGTGGCTGTCCATTGCTGAAAGAATTTTTCAAATCGGTCCAGTAGTTTTTAAGTTTATTCGTTACATACAAAAAATACAAATCTTTGCTCTTTTTAGTATTAGTATAGAAAAGAAAATTGCATTAAATTTTGAGCCATGCATTATTTGGTGCCTGGATGACGATCGACGACGAGTAACTGTGAAAAAATGTTCATTCATGAAAAAGGAATGTAAGCTGGGTTCAACAGCAAAATCAATTGTCAATGATGGTGAAAACTATATCAAAAATCCGTTGTATTTTAGAAGAGCGGTGTTCACACTTTTCACGAAAAGCGACTTTGTACGCGAAATACGCGCTTTGGACCTGGAGTTGCGGACACCAAACAATCACTTTATTTGGAAAATACTGACACACAAACCAATACTTAATTTATTTTTGCAGGGCAAGCCTACTACAGTCGCAACGCGCCTGCTCTGGAACTGAACGAACAGAACCCACTTTGCAGGTTCAAAGCGGTGGGCTACTCGCGCCTCGGCGGGCGCGAGGACAAGGACGGACATGTCGCCATGTTGTTTAACAAGGCTGAACAGGAAATCAAGTACGTGCTAACAGGCAGATTTTAATAATATTAAATCGGAGCCATATTAGGTCCATAATATAGAATAGTACGAAAGTGAAAATCTCGCCTAGAGCATAAGGTTTAAAACATTATTTGTTTGACTGTTGAAACTAGTTTTAAGTAGAGTTTAAAGAGAATCATTCTATGATGTATAGGCTAAGATATTATTATTTGAGAGTACAAGCAATATGAAGAAATTATACCCATTTAGCATGTTAAAAGCAAACCTTCCATAGTCTAGTTTTTTTTTAAACTTTCTTGGTTTGATGTAGGGTATGTGTTTTTTATGCTCTTTTTTTTGGGTTCCATAGCCAAATTGCAAAAAAACGGAACCCTTATAGATTCATCCTGTTAATATTTATCGATCATGCCGTGGAAGTGGCGTAGTATTGGAGCATGCTCTCTGCAGTATCTTAAAACAACATCCTGTAACTGAATTAAAAATTTGACAAAAAATATTATTGTGTTTTTTTATAGAAACAACCAGCAAGCCTTGACGACGTCTCTGCATAGTTTGTTAGGCAATAAACCTAACTTGGCCGTCAATATAGAATGTGTGAAAGCTGTCTCTGATAACAAGACTCAGGTGCGTGTCATTTTATTACGATTGATTGAATATGTTACCAGTATTTAGTAAACTGTTCCGTGCACCTTTTTCAACGTTTTATAAGTGCCCATAGGCTATGGCGCATAGGCTTATGTGAAATAAAATATTTTGATTTTGATCCGTGGTGTTCGATTCCCGTCTGTTCTTTTCCCGGATCGGCCAATATTATTGGCTTTTATTAAATATCAGGTCTGAGGACTCATTTTCGGAAATAACACCTGATACACATATTGTGAGCCAAAATAACCACGATGTGGAGCCCTGATACAGCAAGAAGGCGACGGGGTAGACCTCGCAGGAGATGGCGGGACGAGCTGGACAAAACCAACGACCAGTGGTCCACATTGGCCCTGGATCGAAGAATTTGTAAGTCATGGGGAGAGGCCTTTGCCCAGCAGTGGGATGACACAGGCTAACAGTAACACATATTGTATAAGATAATATATATTTATTTGCTTAAACATGTGTACACATCAATAAAAAAAAACTGCAATAATAAAAGTCTCATAGAAGAAGACATGGAACGAAGTGAAGATGATAAGACCAGAGTCTCTCAAACGACATAACTCTGAAATGTGGAATAATTGTACTTACACCCATTGCCTTTTCACATGAGGAATGTTTGCACAATTTGAAGAGTGTTGTTATCCTACTAGGTGGTGATATACATAGTGGACAAGGGCGCGGGCGGCACGCACATATCGGCGGCGGAGCTGGGCGCGTTCCTGAACGCCGGCGCCGCGCGCAACGCCCTGGCCGGCGCCGCCTGCGTGGCCGTGTCGCCCGTCACCGCGCCCTCGCCGCAGATGTTGGCTCAGTACCTGCAGACCGCGCCGCCTGGTAAGCGACATTAGGGAATATGCACGTAATTTTTTCTTCACTTAAATCAATAAAATACAGTACCATAAACCCAAGAAAAGTATTAAAAGTTAAGTTCAACTGCTGCTTGTCGCACAAAAATAATATTAAAATCCTGCAATTTTCTACGACAGTTCAAACGTCCGTAGCTGTCGCGGCCATGATGTGACGTCATTATCTACAATCTGCCTTGTTTACATCTAATTTTTTTGGCCTTAATAAAATATTTTTTCCAATTGTATGTGTTGTGTTAATAAAATATTTTTTCCAATTATATGTATAGCATTTTACAAATAAAAGTGTTTTTTTGACACAATGAACTTTGACGTCAATACCGGCGTTATCGATGACGGTGTATTTTGACAGTACGTTCCGTTTCACCAAAAACATGCTACATAAAACAGTAAATTGTAAAAGTAAAGTAAAAAGTAGAGTTTCTAATACATCACTTATGATGTATTAGAAACTTAAACAAGTGTACCACAATGTTTTCATGCGCTAATACAAGGCATTTTTAATAAATAAAAAGAGTTTCGTATTTCATGCATATTCCCTATAATAATAATAAATAAATAAATAAATTCATTTAATTCAGATATCACAAGATCCATAGAATTAGGTACATTAATAATTATCACACGTTCACAAAATTATTTCACAATGTTAGTAAAAATACAGAACTTACTTAACTATGTTAGTATTTAATCTTACATGTCTATTCAGTTTAGTTTCCGGTATAACTTCCATGTAATTATAACTGAAACCGTGTGCTCGATGAGCTTTCTTATCGGCAACTTCTCCGAGGCCTTAGGGATTGAATCTTTAAAAACAATGACGTAACTATCTTTTACTTAGTTATCAAACTTACGTTTGTAACTCGACAAACTTCTATCCGGATTTCCATCATCCCCTGGACAAAGTTTGAAATTCCTTCTTTCGTGCTCACATTCGTTAAATAAGAAACTTCTTGTGCATAATTTCATGCGGCTAGATCCAGGCTATGCACTGTTTGTCCGTAAATCATCGTCATTCTCCTGCCCTTATCCCATTTTATTTGGGATCGGCGCAGCATGTCTGCTTCTTCCATACTTCTCTATTACACGTCATCTCATCAGACATATCCTTCCTTCCTATATCATATATCATCCTTCACACAGTCCATCCATCGTTTCTTTGGTCTTTCTCTACTTCTATAGCAACCCACACACTGTTTGTCCGTAAATCAATTTTGGTTTTTTATTTATTTCTCAATTTCAGTTTGGGATCATTGTTTGCGTTCTTTAGCAATTGCTATAAATGCTTTATGGTTATTCAGTATTACTTTTGTTTCAGGTATGGACATGCGACTATGGAAGCAAGCGCAGGCTGACAACCCTGATCCTGAAAACTACATACCTGTGCCTATTATTGGCTTTTCTGAGGTAACAATAACAATCAAAAGTCTAAATTTAAATCAGTTCCTAGACATCGTAAATTTTAGTGATGATCATTTTATAAAACAATAGCTGTATTAGTACAAAACTATTAAAGGATCGGGCATTACTTTTATCTATATTTTAAAATGATCTGAATGCGCACGTAAAAAATTGCATCGCCTCAACTCTGGCCGTTCCTTCTTTAGAAAACTCGAAACTCCAAAGCACCGTAAACAGCATCGCCTCAGATTGAGATTAGCCGAGTGCAATATTATACAAAAAAACACTGAAAAGGTGGAACGAGGTGTAGATAAGAAAGTAAAAGAAAAAATAATAATTTAAAATCCTTTGTGATTTTTTTTTTTCGTCTATGAATAACTTAAAATTCGACGAATTTATATTGTGGCGTAATAGTGTGTATCCATTAAACTCTAATTTGGTCTGTTTATTTGTACATTGCTGTCGATTTAAAGCGTCCGTCAATTTTTTTTTGATAATTTCCTAATTTCTTTAATTATTTCCGAATTACATAGTTAGACTAAGATTTCTTTTGAAATTGGTTTCTGATACTTTTTCACAGATAACTGGACCCACTTTCATGAGTATAGTGTCGAAAAAATAATTCGTAAATATCATAGAATTTTTCAAATCCGACTAGGAGTTCCAGCAACAAACGAACAAACTCTTCAGCTTTATTATATTACTGACTACTCGTGACTGTATTCGTGCCTCGTGGTTTCTCCTGCCCTTTCTCTTTTTGCCAGGCTGCTAAGAGTCGTAAAGTGATGTTAAATAACCTATAAACTTACTCAAGAATAATAAATACCACTACATAATGCAAAAAAAAAATTAATACTACTATGTTTCAAGAGATCGACTCGTTCAAACAAAAAAATAACACTTAAATAAATACATATCGCTGGACATTACACACTGCGCCATCTAGGTGCCACACTAAGCAACGAAGCTTGTGTCGTGGAGATCCGGATTGAACTTATCATGCGGGATTACATTCCCTAGCTGGCGCCAACCTGGTGGCCCAGTTCTGGGCCGACTCAATTTAGACAGCCATCGACACGTTAAGCAGAAATAGTAGATTGTATCCTAAGGGAGCAAAATTATATTTTTACGGCGAGAGCGCTTTTTGAATCCAGAGCGAAGTGAGGGATTCTAGAGTAGAATCCAGAGTGTTGCGAGGGATTCTTTAGTAGAATTCTGAACGTAGCGAGGGATTCAAAGTACGTCGCCCGAGCCAAAAATATATTTGCGCCCGAGGGATACACTCTACTTTTTATCACCTACTATGAGAAAATAAATGGCGACTCATATTTTATTCACTGTCACTTGAAGAACTCATTTTTCAAAACAAAACCATGAATTTCTAACAATCCGTGAAAATTGACGAAAACGCGGGCTGTAGTTCGCGCGTTTTTAATTTAATTTTTTTTTTTTTTATTCAGCCGGCGGCGTGACTATAGGCCGTCATACCAGCCAGTCTTTAATTCAAACAATATTTGCGTTCGATTTCTTTGGCGCTGAACAATAAGATGTTCCAAATTCAAAAAGTGCGCGGCAAAGATTATTGCGGCACGCTTATAAAGAAGATTAAAAACTCACTACTGCCCGCTAAAAGTTTAACTCAAAAAGTTCGCGGCAAAGATAATTGCGGCACACTTATAAAGAGGATTAAAAACTTATTACTGCCCGCTAAAAGTTTCTTATAGAAAACACCACCTTTGGGTGCACTTAAAGGCGAACCAAGTCGTCCTTTTCGAATAGATGGGATGAAAAATAATGTGGTATGTGTGTTTTTGTTTAGATAAAGTTCCGCAGCCGCTGCCAGTCGGAACAAGCCAAGCTGCAGGCGCAGTGGCTGGAGCGCGCGGCGGGCGAGCTGGCGGGCCTGCGCACGCGCCGCGCCGGCGCCAGCGCGCGCCTGCAGCAGCTGGCGGCGCGCCTGCACGCGCGCAGGCACACCCTGCTGCAGGTACCGTGCCTGACAGCTCTACCTAATACTACACACACATTTCGCAAGTTATGTTTTAAGTCCCATAATACAACTTAATACTTAATTGGGCACAAATCCACTAAGAAATTGTTAATGGAGAAACCATCTCTTTGAAGCCGATGTGGAATCCTATACATATTTTGGTGTTACGGTTCTCGCCAGATAGTTTTCGTGTTATTTGTGCCATTATTTAAAAATGACGATCTCATTTATTTGCATTGAGATTCATTCGTCAGAACAAATATTAATTAATGAATCACGAAATCAGATGCTTGATGGAGGTGCTTGATTTTGGCGCAAGCCATTGTAAGGTAACATTTGTATCTCAGGTGGTCGCCCGACGGGAGGTGGTGGGTCGTGTGGGCGCCGCGCTAACTCCTGAAGAGGAAGCCGCCCGGGCGCGCCTGCACGAACTGACGTCACAGCTCGCTGCACCGCCGCTTTATAATGTAAGTATACAGGGTGTAAACAGACTCTTCACGAAACCATCAACCAAGCATTCTGTACATCAAACTAAGTAACCCTACGCAAAAATGTTTGCCGGGAAATGACTTTTTTTCGGGTGATAAATTAGACTTTACGGTAGGACTCAATGTATCGCACTTAAAACATTGTGCTGATGGATGGATTGAATAGTTAGTACGGAGGTCGTGAAGGTGTTTAAAGTAAATATCTTATATTTAAAACATGTACTCATTTAAAAAAAAAAACTGAAAAAGTTGGAACTTTGACCACCAGTATCTCTGTAACTAGATGGTTCCCAGTTATGGTCTAGAACAAAAAAAAAATATCGCAATGACGGGGAGAACAAATGCCTTTTGGCTTCGTTAAGGGTCTATTTCACCCTTTATTTTTTTTTCAAGCACACTATAATGTAGACGCGGACTTAATCCCATAGGCATTTTCCACCAGAAAACCTATGGCTGGTGCAGAGACAAACTGTGGTAGGTGCATGTCACTTGAACAGTTCACCTTAGCGTCTGTTCATTTTTGTTTAATTCTCAAGTTCACACAACACTATTATAGTTACAGGAATCAACGTTTATATGGTCCTTTCATATCCATGAATGAAAGATACCAAGAGCCGAAATCTAACGTCGTTGGATCGATTAATTTTAATCTTTGATTCATTTTATGTCCAGAACGTAACGTACGTGATATCGGTTTTCACTAAAGTTCATAATGCAAGGGCAAAGTACAAGCCCTTGACGAAACGTTTGATCGCTTTTGGACTTTGTCGGACTGGACATTGTCACCTGTCCTCTGTGTGTTACTATTGCGACACTTATCACTTTTATGAAAAGATTATAAGTTAAGTCATGGTTTTCATAAACCAGCTGTACCTACATTTTTGAATTTGATGCAAAATACTATCGAAATCTAAAGAAATCGAAAAGTATTTCGGTTACTTCCACCGTTTCAGGTTTATACTTAATCAAAAACGTGCCCATAATCTCGCCGACATAGGCAATTATTTTGACAGTATTTAAACCATAGTCAACTTATCGAATTTAAAGTTGTTGACTTCTTACTAGACTGAAAAATCCCGTATGCCTCGTTCAAAACATTTAAATATACTTAGGTACATAAACACTGTTATAAGCTTTCACGGTTTATAACTAAATTTATACTGTCAATTACGGAATATTTTCCGTGATTATTTATTATTTCCGAGTCCCTGATATTTCGACGCTGTTGCAAGCGAGTTGAAACTGTTATAGTAGACGAGACGGGATAACTTACTTGCAAGAGCTAACTGGGTGTTGCCATGCCGGTACAGGTGTAACGTGTCACACACACTTGACGTTTATGTAATTTTTCACTTCTCATGCTCTAAAAGTACGCCCTATATAGCCCTACGAAGCGGGACTAAACTGACCACTTTAGTCTCTAGGGAGTGAAAAGTAATTAGTTTTTCAATTTCCTTCATGTGACATATACAAACTCAAACAGCCAGTAAATATATATTATATTATAATACTAGCGGCCCGTCCCGGCTTCGCACGGCAAACCCGTGCCGTGTATTTTTTTGTTTTTTTTTGTTTTATTGTAAATCCTTTAGTCCACCAAATAGATGAATATAATCTGCCGACATATGTACCTATTCATATTTTTTTACTAATAATAACAGACAAATAATTAGCTGAATTATACGGTATTTCGTTCACTACAAAATAAATTTAATTAATTTTATAACGTCAACAACACGTGGTAATTATGCTGTTAAAATGTAGCTTATATGACACGTTCGTAGATTTACCATAGCAGCGCCATCTATTGATTACTTACTCAACCCAGTCGAAAGGTATCGACATCTGTTAGAATCATTTGGAGTTAACAGATAATTGTGACTGTCAAATAATAACAGACAAATAATTAGCAATAAATTAAAATTGCGACTATAATTTGAGATTTAAACTATCCTATCTCTCAAGTTGGATCGAACTGCACATGGTGTGCGAATTTTATTATAATCGGTTAAGTGGTTTAGGAGTCCATTGAGGACAAACATTGTGACACGAGATTTATATATATTAAGATATATTATCTGTGGAGTGTAGACACATCTTAATTGCGAAAATGTTGAGAGTTTTAGTTCCATGGTTTTTCCGCAAAGAAGGTGGCGCCATGTGTTTTGAATTGTTATCTGTGACTGGTTTAGAAGAAAAAACTGACCGCGAAAATTTCAGAATCTACAAATACAGCAAGTACGCGTGTAAATATTCCTAGGACGACAATTATTTACAATATTACAAATAATTCAAAACGTACATTTAGCTTCAAGTAAAAAAATCTTTTGTGATTTTTATTTTAATTTCTCATTAGTACACACGAAGTCTCGTACTAGACTTAAACATAACTGGCGGTGTGGGTGTACTAGTAATACTAATTAAATGTTTTTGTACTAAATTGACTATTTTTCTCGCACTCAAAGTGAAAAGTACAGTTTGCACCTCGAGACTAAACGCCAACTTAATATACCCTCGGTTTCATTGACTCCCACGCACGCTCGGGAATCAAACCACCTCTGGTATATTATGGCTTTGTTTAGTCCTTCGATATAAAATATACTATTGCTTCCAAGTGTCAGAGCTTGACATTTTTTCTATGGCAATTCTTCTGATGACTCTCTATAACATCAAAAACCACAGATTTCCCTCATGAGGCCAAATTCAGGTTTTCCTGTAAACAGAGTTATTATTCGTACAGACGAGGTCGCACCTCGAACTAGTTTGATAAGAGACCTAAGAGCTAATTTCTGAATTATACGTTTATTAAAGTATTTATAATTTCTGTATTATAAATACTTTTCTATACCGAGAGATATCCTTTGTGTTTCGATTGTAGGTGCTTGAGATTATAGCTTGAGGGCGTAAACGAAGCCGAAAGGCACGTTACTTCTCCTTCCTTATATGTTTTTTGTTTCTGATTGTACTATCGAGGACACTCCCGCCTGATCATCACTAAGCTAATTTTTGCTTGCACTTACAACGTAGAAACGATATCTAGCCCCGCCCCGTTGACTTTGTATAGAAATAATGAATTTTATTCATTATTTCTATACCGTTATAACGTTAACCGTTAACCGTTATATCGTTTGAAGCCCTCGCCTACGGCTCGGGCTTCAAACGACACCCTCGACGGTAATCGGTCACTTTCTCCTCTCGGTGAACAATGTACTATTCTATGTGATTTTGTTTCCCATCTAAAAGTAGGTACGATGTATCACAGGATCCGACTGTGTTTTGTTTGATAAGCTAGCAGTGCAAAGTTAATTTTAGTGTAGAACGACCTTGTCTGCCCAAATGTTTGGAGCACTCGTCCTACGCGTGGCCGCTTATCAGTGACTATCGCGTTATCTCCAGACACCAGACAGTGTTATAACACAAGTAGATATATCGGTGTTACGCTGTTGTTGATAAACTAATAATTAACACCAGCAAAGAACAACAATGAGGTTGCTCTATGGCGTACTTATTTATTTTGTTACCTAACTTGGATTTTTAGCTTCAATCATTATTTTTTCAAACAGGAGTATCTAGTTTTAAAACAAATAAAGCATTCATAACAATGAGATCGCTCTGTGCTATATGCATGCTATAAAATGACAATTATTTCTCCTATCTTTGAGTCATATAATAGTATCTATAAAAGTCTTATGAAATTCCATCAGCTCCAGATATTACTGGTTTAGAATGTAACTTTGGATCAAGAGTTGGTTTGATTATCATGCGGGAAAAGAGTGTAACCAAGATACGAGGTATCAGTGATGTCAAATTTCCTTTTATTTTTAGATTAGACAGGTAAAACTGCCTGCTTTTCTTGCTTGGTCATTAACAACGCATTTAATATCGCGATTGGGGGTTTAGGAATATCTAAATTAAATAATAATGGTGATAATTATCAGTACATTATGATAAGGCCATTATAATTTTTTCAATACACTTCCTCGAAAACGGGTTCTTATCGCACTACGATTAGGTCCAATATGCAATGTATTTCACACGCGTGCGTTTTATTTTTATTTTCCCGCACGTGTGCGGGAAAAATCCACAGATAACTATATTATACGAAATTCAAATCGGTTCAATGCCTATAGTCGGAGGTGAATGTTGTTTTTTATTTCGGCAAAGCAATATGCGTCTTTACGGCGTAAATATTTTTTGATTATTCAAATTGTGTTTATAAATAGAATATCATAGATAAACAAGATTATTTAAAATTAATATTTACTTTTTTAAACAAATCAACATTTATTTGTGTTCTGAATTAAAAAATAGGTACTTAAAACAAAAACTGTTTTTTTTTATGTTAGGCTGTTTAACAGCTTCATACCTTTGCCTCTCCTTCAATCTGGCGAAAGTAAAGCGCGGAAAGAAAATTAAAATCATAGTTTCTTACTAATTCATGACAAAAATATTTTTCGTTATTTTATTTCTTCAAAAGTGTATTGAAAAACGTCGTTTGATATGCGTGGACATTTGCTATTGCAGTTCTCAGCTCAAAAACTCCCTCGCCTACGGCTCGGGTGTTAATTCCGCCTCGAATATATTTTTCGTTATTTTATTTCTTCAAAAGTGTATTGAAAAACGTCGTTTGATATGCGTGGACATTTGTTATTGCAGTTCTCAGCTCAAAAACTCCCTCGCCTACGGCTCGGGTGTTAATTCCGCCTCGAATGCATTAACAAACTTTCTCCACTTGTATCAAAATGTACTATTAAAACATTACAATCATTATAACCCTACAAACAGCACGGTACGGCACGGTGGCGCAATGGCTGAGCGATTGACTGCGCTTGCGTGTCGCGGGTTCGATTCCCGCACGGAACAAATATTTGTATGGCCTACAGGTAGTTGTTCTGGGTCTGGCTGTCTGTGTATGTGAGATTAAATGTTTGTAAATGCACTCACGATACAAGAAAAAATCCTAGTGAGGGGCAACGTTTAAAAAAACAAATTGCGTTTTAAATTAAAATTCACTTCACTTAAAGTACTTACGGGATGATATCCAAGATTAAAAAAAAAAAATAGATCGAATTCGAATCGTCGAAATATCGGGAGCTCATAGTAACCAACGAAAATCACGGATATCATCCCGTAACTCCTTTAAGTGTAGTGAAAAACCGTGAAAGTCTAAAACAGTGCATTAAAATTTACTTTTCGAAAATTAAGAGAACCTAACAAAGTTGACCATACATTTGCTAGTTTCTGTTCATTTTTGAAATCTGAAATGCTCCTGCCCGGCTATGTTCTAACCTGAAACTTATCAAATACAATTTCGACGCTCTCTCAGGAGGAGCTCGTGGCTAAGTAATGAGAGCCGCTCGGGTCGATCTTTAGGTTAAGCCGTGCTTGCCTGGGTTGGTCTGTGGATGGGTGACCACCCACGTTAAGCCGTTGGTCCCGGCTGTCATTTATAGATCTTTGACAGTCGTTACAGGTAGTCAGTGGCCCAAAAAGTCTGGCAACCAACCTACCAAGGGTATCATATTACCTAGTACTACCTGGGTTGTGGAGGTCAGATAGACAGTCGCTCCATGGAAAATACTGGTATTCAGCTGCATCCGGTTAGACTGGAAGCCGACCACAACATAGTTGGGAGAGGGCTAGGCAGATGATGCACCCTCATCACGCCCACCTACATAGCTCACAGCCATCAAGTTTTCATTCTGGATATGATTGCTTTAAAAACTGGGCTCCCCCTTTCGACAACAGGGTAGATGACTAAAAAAATCTAATTAGTCCGTCAGATAGATTTCGAAAAAATATTGGACACGTATTTTTTCTTTTGTTACGTAAACCAAAATTGACGAAGATACGACGCTCCAAAAATTCTCTATACGTCACGCCGTGGTATAATTTTTAGTGCGTTGTGACGTCACCAGCCCCCACTCCCGAGTTTTGATGCGTTTTATCTTTGTCAATATTCATTGATTAACAAAAACAAAAAATACGGGTCCATTATTTTCCAATACTCTAACTGACGGACTAAATAGATTTGCAATTTATTGATGGTGGAAACTAGCCTATTTGTACGTCTACCTTCAATGAATCTCTAAAATATAATCAACAAATCATTGTTCTTTTGTATAATGACATGGTACTGTATGCTATGAAACTGATTAGAATCTGTGTGTATTTGACAAATGGCGCTGACAAAACAATAAATTTTCATTTATCATTTGATTAGGGGAAACAGCGTTATTATTATATTTACACGCTGCCAAAGAGTGACTTTACCGGATAGGTGATGATGAAGAATGTTTGGATTACATATCATTTTCTATTATAGTACTAAATAACTGCCTCGTGGGTCTAGTGATCGCAAACGCGACTACTGAGCATGAGGTCCTCGGTTCGAGTCCCGGGTCGGGCAGTGTTATTTGGTTTTTCGATCAGGAATTTCTCAGTAGCAGCCACGGAGTCTGTATTTGTGCCCGGTTGATGGCAATAGGCTCGCCCTCTATTACAACTATTTGGTACTGGTTTCTCTAACCCTTTGGGGATTAAAGGCCCATTGCAGCTGTGGAAAAATAACTGTCTTCTTCGATTCGTTTTGGCCAGCAACTATTTGATGATGGCTCATTCAGTCAGCAACGTTTAACATTGGAATACCTAGGAGCTGCATGCCTTATTTCGGTTTACTGGACTTTTCAAATTAATTAATTAATTTATTATATTTAGTACACCATTAAAAAAACCAGCTAAATTAAATAATCCTTTTACTCGGCCTTCTCACAGAACCACAAACATTCTAACATTATCGTCTTCTATTCATCAGCAAGCAAGTCCAGGGTTGGTCTCCACGAGCGCGTTGAGCATCGTAAGCATATACGGTACCTATAGGGGAAGTGGACCGAGCTACAGTGCGACTAAATGTGACATTAAACAATTTATGTTTTCTAGATAGATTATTATTAATGTTACTACAGTCCAAGCACCCGCGTCCCACATGCTTAAAAAATAATATCAATATACTTTATACTACACTTGCTTAGTATGTGTACCAATACTACCCCTCTAAAAGGCTGCCTAGATTTTTGAGATCATAGTCATAGTCATAGTCATTTATTCACAAACAAGTAACTTGTATCTGAATTTAAACACAAAAATTACACAATTACAGAAGACACACTAATATAAAATACATTTTACAACAACAATTTAAAAAAATAACAATAAAATAATTAACAAAAGATAAATTTGATATATTGGTAAAATTAATTAAAAAATAATAACATCAATAAATTAGAATAAACAAAATCAATAAATTAACAATAAATATAAAACTTACTTAAAATAAAAACTCATTAAAAATAAAAAATACGGTTCAATAAAATCACAGCTCTTCTACCGCATATAGACAGTTATTCAATAGGAATTCCTTTAGTTTTACTTTGAAGGTGCTACTATAGACGGCACTTTTTATGTCTAAAGGCAACCTGTTGAATAATTTTACGGACTGGTATCGTGGACTGTGTTTAACAATTCTTAGGTTATGATTATAATTTTTTTTATTCTTCAAGTCCAGTCTACGGGTGCCTTCCCTTATCTGCCGTTCTTTAACTGTCTCATAGTCTTGTATGTATTTGGCCATATTACTTAAAAGTACCAATACATAGAGACTTGGTACTGTAAGTATTCCCAAACTAATAAAATGTTATCGGCAACTTTCCCTTTGTGAGATGCGGACCATAGTACGAATTGCACGTTTTTGTAGTACGAAAGCTCTTCTACTATTATATTCATAGCTGTTTCCCCAAAAAAGTATGCTGTATCTAATTTTTGACTTCACCAACGCAAAATATACAATTTTTAGCTGTTCTATGCTGATTTCATTTCTCAGGGCTCTCAGAGCGTAACATGCAGACGATACCGTTGCATCAATAGTTCAGGTTTCCAGTTTAACAGTTGGTCAATATGTATACCTAAAAATTTTACTTCAGCAACAAGCGCAATTTCAACTCCATTTAGAAGAGAAGGTTTGTTGAGAAGGTTTAATGAACAGCTTTCAGCTGTTCATTAAACCTTCTCAAAAATCTAGGCAGTTATATTGTATGGAATTTCATTTCTGCCCTGTAAATCAGGGTAGTTATCCATTACTAACGCGTTTTGTTTTTTTTTAAAAGTCTTGATGACGTTGTAAGCAAGTGTAGTATAAAGCAGTATATATCACTCGAGGGTAAGTACAGATTACTAAACTCGTGTGGTTCACGGCCCTCCGCTTCGCGTCGGGCCTCAAATGCACATTCGATTAGTAATCTGTGCCTTACTCCCCTTGGTGAATAAATTGCATTTTTATTTTTTTAAGATTGATCATTTTGTTTGTCTTTAGTTGCCTGTCTGTCTATCTGACTAGGTAGACATTTGTGTAGTGTTGTATCAAGTGCAAATGCATAAAGGTCTGATTGTAAGATGCTGATATTATCTCTAAAAATAATGCCTTATTTTACCTTGACAACAGTACATTGTACCTAATCATAATATTTTATAGATATCCTTTGTTCAATGGACGCTGGTAATAAATTATTGTTCCTACCTATTGCTAAACAACACAGCCAGATTTCCAAAAAAAGCTATCTAATCAATAAATCTAGTTATAACTAGTTATTTTGTACGATTCATTGCGAACGTGCGGGGCAAACCGCAATTAACACATGATTAATTTATCATTTAATAATCGTTACTTAGTAATGCTTGGACGGAGGTGGACGAGCAGGTATCGTCGCCACGATACGAACACATCCCGATCACGCACTGCTAAATTGTTGTATCTAAACAAATCATACATGATACTGGTGTGGAATTGTAGACACAATAAGCGACATTAACGGTTTATCAGCCACTTTGGTGCTTAGACGTTAGATCTGTTCGAGATAAAAAAATTGACATGCACTGTCTTCACCATCACTAACATATTATTAAACAAAGTCCTTCGCCGCGTCTGTCTGTCTGTTCGCGATAAACTCAAAAACTACTGCACCGATTTTCATGCTGTTTTCACCAATGGATAGAGTGGTTCTTTAGTATATAATTTGTAAAGTTTTTGTATGCGTTGGCTAAAATATATTGATATTTGTTGGAGGTGTCGGAAAAAAATAAGCCGTCTGGGAGCTTTACTTTTGGTCGCAATAACCGACATCCACGCGGGCGAAGCCGCGGGCATCAGCTAGTTTATTATAATAATTTATACGCGTGACTAGTTGCCAAGTAAAATTTTCCTTTGTCTTACCTTTGTAGTGGATAACTAGCCGAAGCCTTGGGATTTTCCGTTGGCAAAAATTGCTAACTTCATGCAAATTTTCAGCTCATATTTAACACCTTTAGACTTTAGAGGACGAATTTTTCAAAAATCTTCCCACAGTGGAGTAGTTTTATGTGCATTTTTTTTTTGCAAATTTTTAAGACTGGTCGTTGTGTCAGAGAATGCTTAGGTATGCCAATCTAAAACTATTATTTTCAGCTCCTATAAAGCAGGCAGTTGATTAAAAACTAATATTTTTGTTTAGGGTCGCCTGAACGAGCTGTTATGTGCGGTGCGTCTGCAGCGCAGCGCTAGCGCAGGAGCGTCGCACGAACGTTACCACTTGGATCCTGGTAAGATGATTGATACTGTCATTTATATTTTCATTTTGTGCTACGGATTATTGCTACTTCTGTTACTGCTCTGTTGATCTCGTGATCACGAGTGCGACTGTTGACCGTGAGATCCTGGATTCGATTTCCAGGTGAGGTAAAAATCTTATTGGGTTTATCCATCAGGAACATCTCAGTCAAGACAGGTTGTGCCCGGTTGATAGCAGTGTGCTCGCCCCCTATTACATGGGGCTTAAACATAACTGGCGAAATGTGGAAGTGCTATAGTACACATCTGCCTAATCCTTCGGGGATTTCAGGCGTGATGTTATATAAAGGTTGTAAAACACCTCTTAACGAAGCCGAAAAGCACTTGTTCTCCTCGTCAATGAGATCATTTTATTGTTCTACACCATACCTGGGAATCTTCTAGTTACGGAGATATTGGGGGTCAAAGTTCCAACTTTTTGGCATTTTTTTTTTAATACTAGTTATAAATGTAATATTTTTACCTCCATGACCCCCGTACTATTCAATCCATCCACCAGCATAATGTTTTGAGTGCGGTACATTGAGTTCTACCACAAAACATGATTTTGCACCCCTAAAAAAAAAAAAGTCGTTTCCCAGCAATAATTTTTGCGTAAAGTTACTTAGTTTGATGTACAGAATGCTTGGTTGACAGCTTCGTGATGAGGTGGTTTACACCGAGTATAAAAGTGCGGTTACGGAGATAGTTATCTGTTTCCACATAGAGCGATCCGGTGGTAAAATATCTTATGGGAAATACGTTACGAGAATCTATTGCTATGCTATAGCTTTCCGAGGCACGGAGGAAACTCACAAACACGAGTTTCCTCCGTGCCTCGGAAAGCACGTTAAGCCGTTGCGGCTGTCATTTGTAGATCTTTGACAGTCATTAAGTAGTCAGTGGCCCAAAAAGTCTGACACCCAGTCTTACCAAGGGGTATCGTATTACCCGGTACTAACTGGGTTGTAGAGGTTAGATAGGCAGTCGCTCCACGTAAAATACTTGTATTCAGCTGCATCCGGTTAGACTGGAAAAGGCTAGGCAGATGATGATGATGAATCTATGAAAGTTTTACTTAAGGTGAAAGCGTCAGGCTAGCCCGCGAAATTCAAATTTTCTTACGTTTTTTGCAATTTGTAGACCAGTGCTAGGTTGTAAGTCGTTTAAAATATTGTTCGCGACTGTAAGACGTATGTAGTTACAGAATTATAATCATCAAAATCATCAATCCAAGTTCATAAAAGTCGAGGAACGACTTTTTCAAGGTCAAAATCATTCCTCGACCTTTATGAACTCGGAGGGTTGTATTGATGATTATAATTCTGTAACTACATACGTCTTACAGTCGCGAACAATATTTTAATCAATATACAACCTAGCACTGGTCTACAAATTGCAAAAAACGTAAGAAAATCTGAATTTCACGGGCTACCCTGGAGCCTTAAACCGCCATTGAAGATATCGTGATTTATACTTTGTTGTTTCGTTGTTTTTTTTTACAATCACTCGATAAGATATTCAGTGTTTGTCTAGGAAAGTACTTCTATTGTACCTACATATTTCTGCCACCTGCAGCAATACGTTGTCTCGGTTTCAAATGGTTCAGGCACATGAGGCTCATCAACCTTGTCTCTAGGATGGCAACGTACTACATAGTTCACTGACAGTCGACTTTCAACTTTATTACTTAGTTCGTAAGGGTGAAAACTGGTCGACCTTCAGTGAGCGCGGTAGTACTTGCAATGCCAGTGGTATTACTTAAGTTCTTTAAACGGCGGCGATTATTTAGAAGGGCCAGCTGCTGGTTTTCATGAAAAAATGCAGCGAAATGTCAGTCAGTTTCGAGATTGCGCAGGACAAGCTTGGGGGGAAGCCTTTGTCCAGCAGTGGGACAGTCTAAAAAAAGACAAAAAAAGCAGTCTAATATTAATTAACCACCTACATATCTGCCCATATAATACAAATAACGATTTTGTTTTGGCATGGTTTTAAAACGACACTTTATTATTTAACTGGGAAATCCCATGGTTGGGTTTTTCTACCAGGAATTTATGAAAAGTAGCCTCGAAGTCTAAATACGTGGCTGGTTGATGGCAATACGCTGGCCTCCATGGTAGAAAAACCCAATAACACTGCCCGACCTGTGAATCAAACCCAGGAACCTCAGCAGTAGCGTTTATGGTTATGATGTTGGAACTTAATAACCTTTTTCTTGGTGTATAGGTGCACAAGAAGACGTGAAGCAGTTCCTCTCGCTGCAGCAGAAGGGCATGGCTCACTTGTTGGACACCGCGCGCAAGGACCTCGCGGCTCTCGGAACCATTGCCGAAGGCATGTCCCGTCTAGTCAGGGCTTAAATATACATAATGACATTTTGATACTCCATAAACAATATCGAAAATATTTTATCTTTTTTTGATTATTTCAGTTCGACGTAGGATAATTTTATTATAAAATACTTGTATCGCAAAAATATTTCCGAATTGTAACTTTGTAATGTTGACTTCTCAGTAATAAAATGTATTTTTTTTTACTATTTGCAATTACATCAATGTAAGTGTATGGCAGTGTGTTGAATAAAGATGATTGGAAGTTATTTTCGTGTATGAATAGTATGTCACCTAAATCCGACTTATCTCTCAATACAAAATTACAAAGTCACCAGATTTTTCCGGTTGACAAAAATATTCCACAGTTGATCGATACGTATCCGGTTATATTTTGAACTCGATGAGTTTTATTTTGTCATCAGATAACAAAATAATCCACTTGTATGTCTCGTCACGTATACACAATGTTTGCACTTTGATAAAGATGTGCTGAATATGATGAACAATACCAAACAGGTGCTAATATTTATCATAGACTTCGTACCTTTGCTCAAAAGCAAATTGTTTATGGAATTGAATGAAAATCAAAAATCAGTTATGAATAAGTTTATTAAAAATAAATATTAACTCTTAGTACTTAAATCTAAAGGTAAGTCTGTGCGTCTGACTAGTTCTTCAATAGAAGTGTATTCGCGTCGCTTTGAGCAAATGAGGTTCAAAGGCATCTCTTCGTCCATTGACCTGTATAAAATCTGGGGGCTCTCCTCCACTTTTTTGAGTGAAACTTCTTCCAATCGAGGTTGGTCCTCATATGTGAATACTTTGTCATTAATACTGGATCCCAATGTCGGGTAGGCGAGGGTACTGGAGTAGTAGTTCCTGTATGCATGCTCATACATTTGTGTGTACTCCATGTAAGACATCTCACTTGTCGGGATTCGTACTGGGTACATAGGTTCTAGAGGCCTGATGTAGGTGACTTGATCCATAGGAGCGTAGGACATTGTTGTAGGGACGGAGTCTGATAGCATCGGCGCGTACGTCGGTAGCGTCGGTGATAGAGAGCTGACGGGTGGGTTGTACACTCTGTGGATCGGTGATCTAGGCTCTAATACAGTATACGAAGAGCCATTTTCCTTTGAAGGTGAGAACGTGTCAGGGCTGTATACTTCGTCTGATGATTCTCGCCGTGTGACTTGCTCTGTGGCGTAATGCTTGTATGTCTTGACGTGCTTCCTCAAGCTGGATGGGTCTGTGTAGCGCTTGTTGCAGCCGGGGACTTTGCAGCAGTAGGGTTTCTCAACTGCATGTGTTCGTGTGTGCTTGAATCTGTCGCTCGAGTTTGAATACGCCTTGCCGCAGCCCTGGTGAGGAAAAAAAAAACACAAGTTAGAACACCACTAATCAAATAAAAAAATCGTTTTTTTTTTGTTTGTTTGTTTTTTTTTTATTGCAGTAGTCGAAATGAACAATATATTTACCTCATAAGGGCAGACGTAAGGCTTCTCTCCAGAATGTGATCTGAGGTGAATTTTCAAGTTTTCAGCTCTGGAGAAGCTCTTGTTGCACTGGTTGCAGGTGTGTGGACGTTCATTTGTGTGTGTTCGTACGTGGACCAGCATTTTATACCTGTTGACAAAAACAAACAAAAATAAGTAAAATGCTAAGAAACCGAAGTTATGAAAAAAATAAACAAAAAAACTATTTTTCTTGTATAATATGTAAAATTAGAAACGTACCGTGCATTAAAGCCTCTTTGTGGTCTCGTACACCCCTTCCATCCGCAATAGAAGAGTCCATCTCTATGCGCAAGCGCATGTGCGCGTGCGACGTGCGCGGAGAGGCGCGCCACGCTCGGGAAGTGCGCACCGCATCCTCGCCATAGGCATACACCCTCCGCATTATCAACTACATCGGAATTCCTATCAGGGGACGAACCGCCCGACGAATCTTCATCTTCCAACTGTGAAAAATAATTAAATATAAAACAATTGTTACGTTATATAAAAGATTTGTTTTGTTGACAAAACATGTTTTGCATATCTGCAACAATTCAAAAAATATCGCACCTGTGGTGGATGTGGCGGCAAAGCCACTGGTCTCGCGAAATATGGTGCGAATCTCTCAGCAGGCATCCAGCGAGGAACCCTACATCCATCTCGGGGCAAATCCGACCTCCAAGCCGGAAACACTAACATCGTAAACACTTGTTTTGTTCACTAAGAGAATTCTAACAAATAAAAAACTAGTTGTGGTCACCGCGCGGTCGCTACGGACAATGATGGCGGGCGCCCGCGTCGCCTACTTATAAAACGTCTACGAGTGACAACGCGCTGATAAGAGGACGAGTCCCCCGCGAACATGATACCTCCATACATTTTTCGAAAATTTCGCTTCGGATTGAACAATCGACATGTTAATCCTTTTCGTAAAAATTAAGAATTTTTTGAAACTTTTTTGGTCCCGAAAGTCCGTTGCAATAGGGGTTAGTTTTGCTTGAGCGGGTCTGTATCATTAAACTCACGTAGGATCGTGTGTATGTGGGGAGCGTTATCAGAAGCCGCCTGCCGCGGCTGCTGTCCAGTTATTACCGGTCCGATAGGCCGCGGTTCAATAGGTGACTGATATCGCAGTGTCGGTGTGAGGCGACCTCTTACTGGTTCTTATTGACGATCTCATTACTAATCGCGTTCAGGACAGTAGTTTCAAGAACAAAGCGTTTGTGTGTCGTGGTGGCTGTCACGTATTCTTAGGCGGAACTTGCATCTAGGAAATAAAAGTGTTTGAAGATTGAGATAAGAAAAAAATGTCTCATTATCTTATGAATATGCAGAAAAAATATCTAATTGTCATAAATTATGAATTGATCTAAGTAACAATCACTCACTTTATTGAAGAGCGATCTTAGTAGATAGTCTCAAGTACTGCGGGAAATTACGTGATTCATGCAGCTCTCTCGTTGTGACTATTTATGTAACCCACCAGCAAAATAGGTACATATTATCCAAATATAACTCGCAATTGATACCAGTGAAAATTTCCAGACTATTAATCTTAATATTTTATCTTAACACGTATTGAACAAGAAGGCTTATTTCTTCAAAATATTTGATCGTGATTCTAGCGTGTTAAAAACTATGTTAGTATTTGGTTTGAAGATAATACCTGTCCGTCCTGTCATCACAAGAGCACTTGACTATTGCGGATTTCCAGGGTATATTACCTGTTCGGGTAATTAAGGTTACAATCAGCTTTGCCATAGACGTATGGACTATGGTGTAGCGTTACATAATCCCCATGCGAGAAATGAACATCGATTACCACCAGATTTCAGTGACAAGGCGTGTCAAAGGCGTTTTAAAGTTATAGATGTTGCAGCAGAAATTGCGTCGCAAAAACGATCTTTATACCTGAAAGTTGGTATTTCAGATAATAACACCATTTCTGATTCAAATCCGCCAGACAGATATATCTAGCTGTCTGATAAGGATATTATCAGCTAGGTCATCGGGAAAATTTGAGGTGCGTTGTGAGTTTGCGTTTTATGCGTATGCGTGGCTCGGCAGTGATGAGGGTGGCCCATAGAGCCGGTTGCATCGTGCTAGGCTTATCTAATCACGTGACTGGCTAGCTGGATTACTGATTAGGTTCTACGTTCTAACATTACACCTGTGGCAACTTAGATGGGAAGATTACAATTTCTACCTACGAGGAATATGCCATTAGGTAACCCATTAGTTAGATAGCGATAGTTTTTGATACATTGCTTTGCAACCCAACTTCGAAAGGTTCCTGAGGAGCCAGGTTTTCGAGTTGTCCGATGTGAAAATTAATTGGAAATAATGGTCAATGTTTGACAAACATTAATCTGTAATTGTACTCTCTGCCAATAATTAAGGTTTTAATTACGTATGTAATTACTTGTTCATGCACGTGTTCCTTGTGCGTATCTTTCGGAAATCCAGTAGACTGGTAGACCAGGGTTGGTCTCTTAAATCATGATCTGTCAAAGGACCGATTTGTTCGAGACACTATTTTTTAACTATTGTGTCTACTTCGTGGACAGATCAAGGGTTAAGCTTGTTGGCTAAGTGAAGCGTGCCAACGTTTTGGTAGAATGCAGGTGCGAAACCAAAAAAAAACAATTTCCTGTAAATATCTGGTAGCATATTTGTTGTGCAACAATAAGCAACGTGACAAAGCACCAAATTCTCCATTGGCACACTATGAGCAAATACACTGCAAAACTGTGCGTCATTGAATACTTGTTCAAACGAGTGATAATGTTATCAGTGGTAGTGTGTGGTGGTGTGCGTGTGCTCAATAAGTGTGTACGCGTCCGTGACGGGCGCGTGTGAGCCGCTCGGCCCCCTGCGGCCGGAGCGCGGCGCGTGCGCCGGTTACAGCCGGTTCGCTTATCACCGCTGTCGTCTTCAACGCTACTCAGACTCTGCTAAAGTTTATGAAGGACTTAATAAAAATATACCTATCATGCCACGATACCGATGTGTGCCTGTGTAATGATTAATAGCTACATTAAATCTTCTTTATGCACGATTTATGTTTTTTTTTCGGGAAAAATAAGACCTTTTACGTTATTGAGGGTAGATTGTACTTTTTTATTATCAGTGTTAAATATTTAGGTGGTCGTATTACCCGTATGTTCAGTTTATTTATGATTTAAAGATGACACAATACAATAATGCGAGGTCATTTTATTTGGAATATCATTCACAATCGATAACGTTACTGTTTTCAGACGCTGAAAACATGTCCATATTTTTTATTATTTTAATTATAATTGGGCAATCTATACAATAGAATACTTACATAGGTTATGTAACTCACGTAAACTTGTTGCGGGTTGAACCTACAGGTGGTAATTTTATGAAACTAGGTAGGATAGCGTAGTTAGTACTGCGCGTGTCCTATAGATTAATGGACTAGGTTTATCTAAGCGTGAACTTCCGGCCATTTGTGGTGGCAAGGAACCCAGAAAGCACTTTGCATTCAAGTCTCTACAGTTGTTTGTATGCTGCTCCAGAGCAGGGCACTTTAATTTTAATTTTGTCCAAAAACACTTTCATAACAACGCTATCGGAAATTTGTTCTGGTAGGCAGGTACAGTTTTCTGAAACTGTTTTGACTTAAAGACCATCAAACCCAGCCAGCAAAAAGAAAAGCTTTGCACTCTAAAAAGATAAACGTAAAGGCGTGGTGTATTGGAACTTTTATAGGCGCTTTGAACATTTACAAGTGCTTTCAAAGTGCAAATAAATTAATAAACAAAGAAAATAAGAAGAAAGAACAAACATTTATTTAAAACCTGACACAAAGTCTTGTGCAGCTGTTGTTTTTAAAGCTGGCGGAGATAATGACGTGTTTTTAACTAAATCAACGCAATACTCTCTCAATGAGGATGTATTTATCCAAATACCGGGAAATCGTGACCGCTTGGTATTCTGAATTTCCATCACCCGATGCTAAATGCTTAGATCTACTGATTATGAGCAGGCGATGGCCAAACTATGCCTTATTAGCACTGTAGCCAGTATAAAGCATGTGTTTGTTCACGTGTCGTCAAAGTAGACGTGTTTACTTCTCCGTATCGCAAAGTCCGCCGGGGGCATGCGGACAGGCCGCCGCGGCCGGTTTGCGCCGGTTACCCCTTATCACACCCCGCCGCATTCAGCCTAATGTATTTCATCATCGTACCAATGTTATAAGTAAACAGCTACCAAATATGTTTAAATTTGAATTAATAAGTACTTATAATCGCCAAACCGCTTTGAGCAAGCGTGGTATCAATGCCCCATTTCCCAATGCCTTCTCATTATGAGAAAGGGCCTTTGCCCTGCAATCCTGCATTGAGACATTATCAGGCTGGTGTTATTGTAATAATAAAGCAAATGGTTCAACATCAACTGTTTAAGATCCAACGAAAAGCATATAAAGGGAGATCAGTTGAAAAGTTGCTTTCAAGTTCTTCATTATGTGGGGAAGTTATCTTGTCTTTGCTGCACGTACAGTCGTGGTCTTTTCCGCCTGATCAGTTAATTTTTTTTTCGCTTAAATCATGCGGAGGCACCGAGCCACTCCACCTTAACCTTTAGGCCTATTAGGAAAGCGTCGACTTTGGCGCGCAAAATAACAATAACTCTCGTTTGGCATGTGTCGCCGATCGGTATTTTTTCATTAATTATGTATATATAAAGTCAACGGGGCGGGGATACAGAGCGTTACTATGTTTTAAGTGCAAGCAAAAATTAGCTTAGTGGTGATCAGGCGGGAGTGTCCTCGATAGTACCTAATACCAAGATGCGAGGTCTAACTATTTTATTTCTAGCATAGATACCAAATCAATTGAGCCGTACCTTGAACATTAGACCAAATAAAATTTAATTAAACGACTGATATAGTGATTTCGATAATTTCTTAACTTGTTGATCAACGAAAGTCATCGTGATGGTGTGAGTATTGATTTTCAATAGGTGGTTGATTGGTTTGCAACATTGCTTAAAAACGTCGAATCTGTTTAACTAACATGATCGCGCACGCTTTGCATTTTCATATTCACTTTTTAAATTGGCAGAATGGACGGCATAAGTTTGGCTTGCGCGCTAATATGAAATAGAATCGACTAGAAGTACCTAGGATTAACACCTGTAGGGAGGAACAAGTATCTATGCTATGATGCTACAAAGCTACAATAAGTAGTTTGTGATTGGCAGCTCAAGGTTAGTTTTCTAGACTCCCCAATAATAATGAAGTATCCGGAAAAATGATAACGTCCACTGTTTATGTATTGAATGATTGGAGTCTGATGAAATTTATGCAATATATTAATCTTAGTTAAGTAATTTCATGGATGTCTAATTAATTTTACTGAGTTGAGAAATTATTATTTTCAGTATGGGAACATGAAGGAATTGGCGCCATTTAAGATAAAACTCCAATAACTTTTTACAATAATCATTTTTCAAATTTAGTTTATAGTTTCTAAAATAGTATAGCTAATAAGATTTATCCTAACCACGTAGAAATGAAAAAAAAAAAACAAACAAAGATACACCCATTTAAAACATAAGTAACGGTACGTACGGGTTAATAAGAACCAGGGTAAACAGCTAGCAAAAAATAATCTTACAAATATCCCAAGACCATATTTTTTTCAGTCTTATATCACAGAATCAGAATCAGAATGCTTTATTTGTAAACATAGGTCAAATTACAATGGCGGTGTTACAGATAGATCGTAGATCATAGATCCTCTATGTTTTGCCCAGAGGCGTACAAATTTATTTAATTAACATTGTCTCTACTTTTAACAACAATTTAACTTTTGAAATAATTATCATAAAGTAGTAGAATTATATCAAATTATGTAGACTTTCTCATTGCAAATAAAATCAATTAATAGATAGGTACATGAATATCAATATTAATAGAGAATATAATCAATTTCAATAAAAATGTCAAATGGATTATGTAGTCAGTGTAAATAGAGAATTTCGATTTCAATAAAAATGTCAAATAGATTGGGTTACATGTATTAATATTGATGCTAATGTCAAATAAGATTCTAAATCGTCAAAATAGGTGAGGTGATGTACAATTGTCTGAAGCAGAAATTATAGAATTATCGTCCAAATATTCCTGTAATGAGTAATAGCATTTATTTATCAATATTCTTAATAATTGTGTTTTGAAATTGTCCAGATTTAACGATTTTATTTTTTCAGGTAGTTTGTTAAATATTTTTTTGGCTATACAGAAGGTACTTTTATTCATTAGTGCAGTTTTGCCATAAGTCACTTCAAGTTCCAACTTATTTCTATCTCGTAACTTTCTGTAGTAACTTTTAGTAGCTATTTTATATAGTGAAATGTTAGATTTGACGAACACATTTGTTTCGTATATGTACAGCGATGGTAAGGTCAGTATTTTTAGACGTATAAAGAGCGGTTGACAACTATCTGTGCTTTTAAGGCCACACATAGCTCTGACACATCTTTTACAGACATCTATAAGTGTGGATTTGGGCGCACTTTATAAGTATATTCACCCTTTCAATTGCCTTGTAATGGTCTCGCGAAGTGTATTTTCAAACTTACAAGACTCTTGCCGATGCTTTTATAATGACAAATAAACTTACAAGCGACTTACAATGGCGCGCTGTAAGGGTAAATAACCTTAAAGTCCTCTTACTAATATAATAAAATACTATTTTAAGGGTAATATCGCTTATAGACCTCTTTGTGATCTCCTAATAAGAGTGTTATCACAAACTGCGAAGTCCTTGGAACTTTTGGGAAAATAATAAAGTATTAAATTTATATTTTCTACAAAAGGCTAGTGTGTATATTTTCTATCTTCTTACTCATGTATTTGTCACACACTAAGAATATATGCGATTATTAGGTTGCGAAGTAGTTTTTCTCGATTACTTTGAAATTTTAATAACAATATCTTCACAGGCCTTTTCAAAAATGTTTCTTTTACTTTATATATTTTTTAATTATTTGTAAAATAATATCAAAATGTCGCCATTACGACCAACCGCGACTTATAAGTGCTTTATTAGAACAATATAAGTCCAGTACTCTTGTCTAAGGTTTATATCGCACTCGTAAAAGTCAAATTAAACGTAAAACCACTGTCTACGCGGCCATGTTGCTTATATTTTTAGGGTTCCGTAATATTTAAAAGCAAGCCAAACGACGAAGTCGAAGGATCTAATAGAAAATTAATCATAATGTGTACTAAATATTAAAATAGTCTATTACCTGATTTTATAACAATTTCTGGAGTCAACACAACAAAGAAAAGTATATATTATCTTAATAGGGAATTGTTGTAGACCTTTTAAAGTGCTACTACTCTTTATTATATCTTAGGTGAGATAAATCACACTTTTAAAATACTAGTTTACAGAAGTCTAATAAAACACTTAGTGTAGTCACTTCTAAGGTTGACTGTACTTATAAAATGAATTTATAAGTATTAAATAAGAATCAAAGGCAATTAGACTTGTAAAAGGAGCTTATAATACCACTGCTCTTATTAATATTATATAACGTTTTCTTAAATACGTCTATAAGACCATGTTACAAGTGTGAATGCTCTTAAAACCTAAATAGACTTATAAAATGGCACTATAAGAGTTCCTGCCTTAATCAGAACACATATAAACCTTATATGAAACCACAGCTCTTACAAGCTTTTGTTTGTAAGGTTGTTAAGAGTTTCTGACTTAATCAGAAGACGTATAAACCTTTTAAGAAACCATCGCTCTTAAAGCTTTTGTTTGTAAGGGTATTTTGCTAGCTGGGGGGGTAATGAGATCCACCGGGGTAATGGTAGCCCAAAATATTATACACAATGTTGAATGTACTCTTAAAACATTTTTCTTATATGTGTGGTACATGGATGCTGGGCGTGTCCGATTTTTTGTCCGACTTGTCTGATTTAACAGATTCACAACTAATCATCCACATGTTGAAATTTTCATCCACGTAATCATTACTATCATCATAGCAAATTTCATGAATTAACTGACTCAACTGATGATGGTCTGAAATAGGGTTTTTTATCTTTTTCATTTGCCATTTTAATAGCTTTTCTTCTGTTCTTCTCTAATGTTACGACCCCCTTTGGTGCTTTTTTTTCATGAGACGTTTCTTTTTCTCCGTAATTCTATCCCATTTTTGAGGCACCAGGAACAAATTACTAGCAATAATAAAGTAGGGTAATGAGAACAATTCCGCTCCCAATACCCCAAATGACTCTTTTTAAGTTTTTATTTAATTTTCAATTTTTATCCAATTGTCTAATGATAAAGTACAAGAGGCAACATTTGTAATAAAATAGTTTTAGTACTCACAATTAGTCTTTGAATTTCGTAAAAAATTTGATCGATCGCCCGAAAAACCGATGTGCGATTTTTTTATGCAACAAAAGAAAAATAAATAGCAATGCGACCAGTCACGCGTACTTTTGTACTACAGTAAAACAAATCGGGATCTAACTTGTTTAAATACACGTAAACTAGGGTAGTTTTCATTACCCCGTGGATCCGATTCACCTGTGTTCCCCTACACCTAAATGATATTGATCTTACTTACTTTCTCATTTACTTTCTCTGTTCATATAAGGCAACAATTAAATTAACGTATAAATAAAAGCGGATTTCTTAAGTTTTCTTCAAGTTCTCGGCGCTGAAACGAGCGCTGTAAATTTAAGAGTTCTCTTTTATTTACGTTGCTTATTGTTAGTAAATGAAAAAGGGCATAAAACGTCTAGTCGACATTGCCACAGACAAAAAATGACCAGCAATGAATATGGGTAAGTATAGAAAACAGATCCATGCGCAAATAAATAATTCCAAAATGCTCAAAGATTCTTGAGCTTCAATTAAATTATTTTCAGAATTATTAATACACGAAATTCCATTACCCGAATTGTTCACGTATTTTTACACGAATTATCCGGTAGATTAAATTAATGCAAATAAGAAAATGGGACTTGTTTCTCTTGAACGAGAGTTCGACTTCGCCGCGTGTGTGTCGATGTTTAGCTCGGGGAGAATTTTTTGCTGACGCTTTTGGAAGACGATAATGTTAGAATGTTTGCGGTTCTCTGAGGAGACAGAGTGAAAAAAATATTGATGGGCTGGCTACGTAGAACTTACGGGACGTCTGATGCAGGAAATCGTGACAATCTAATCTAGTTTACGGTGCAAACAGAAATCGCACAAGAAAAAGAGATTTGAAAGAAAAAGGGGAGTTCATTGCCCCCCGCCAACCCGCCTGCCAAGCATGGCGACTATGGCAAAACCCCTCAAAATGGATACCGCATTACAAAAATGGCCGATGACCTGGTGAAGGTTGCGGAAATCCGTTGGATGCAAGTCGCACGGGACCGGTCAATGTGGCGACACTTGGGGGAGGCCTATGTCCAGCAGTGGATGTCTTTCGGCTGAATGATGATGATGATGATTGCCCAGCAGTGGGACTACAAGATACGTTCTTCTTCTTTTTAGTTAGTGCCTAACTTAGTGTCAGAGTTTTTATGCCGCCCATGGCTGGTCTTCGCTTTACATACCGTCGAGAAATATCTCCCAGGCATGTTTGCTTTCTTTACGATGTTTTAGGATAGGTTAAAACAATATATAGGTACCTACTTATCCCATTCAAAAAGATATATGTCGCAGCATTCGCTAGACGTTTTCATGAGTGTCTGTGTGGCAGGTGGATTATTTCAAAGGTATGACGTTGATATGAGCCAGACACCAATCTCGGTAGTAGTTGATGGCGGGCGATAGCGCCGATAAGAGATAAGACAGGCCTAATCCTTCAGTCTTTGATGTCATCATCATGTTGCAGTGTATTCATGCTGTCAATGCGTGATTTATTAATTGTAGCACGCGTTTGGATAATCAATAATGTACCTCCGCTTATAACTTACTTAGAACCTAAGCACTTGACAGACTACACAATGATTTTTTTGAGATGTTTAAAGCGCAGCGAGACTTTATTTTTAGTTAAACGTATATAAAAATAAATGAAATAAGTACACGTACTTACTTAGCAGTTGTTCTTCGTACCTTTTTTTCAAAGGTGAAGAACACACAAAATGCAATACTAATATAATTTTTAACTTTTTAGGGTTCCGTACCTCAAAAGGTAAAAAAAGGAACCCTTATTTATAAGATCACTCTCTTGTCTGTCTGTCCGTGCGTCACCACTGATTTTCTCAGGAACGGGTGGAAGTCCACCCGTTCCTGAGAAAATCACCAAACACACCACTAACACCACCGCCACCACCGTGTATCTGGTATAAATTTCACCTTGCTAAGTAGCAAGGTGAAATTTATACCAGATACTGCGGTGTAGAGTCCCTATTAGGCGTATAAAAATCAAATCCGAGTCAACACGATAAAAAGATATGGGCAAATTTAGATTTTCGCGGAAACTTGTGTTGAATTTTCCCTTTACTTGTGCTGTAAGACCTTGTTTTTAACCAAAATTATCAATTCTAGGTCAACCGGAAGTACCCTATAGGTTTTGAGTCGAAAACTTATGGTAGTTCCGGTTGACCTAGAATCACGAAATTTGGCGAGAAGCAATGTCTTACAGCAAATGTGTGTGTTATGAAAAATCTGAAAACCGTAAATTTGTAGTTTAATATAACAAAACAACTACAAGATTATACGGAATCCTCGGTGCGCGAGTCCAACAAGCACTTGGCCTGTTTTTTTTATTTCAATTCGATTCTTTATTGCATATCACATGTATTTTACAATTTTTGAGATAAAACAAAGTTGTCATTTTATAGGGGAAGGACACTGGCTCCTGCAACACAGATGAACAATTATACCGCAGCTGCGAGTCAGAGAAATCCACAAAATATTTAAGTATGTCATGTAGGTACAATGTTTCATGTCAATTTATATTTTTGATAAAAGATTGTTTTATTTAATTTTTAAGAAAACGTTATTAGAAACGGTATTATTATGCTTTTCTCAGTACTATTAAGGTAACAAAGAAAGTAAATGATATGATAACATTAAATGCCTCTAACTCCTTGGTATCTAGCTAGATATCAAGTGAACTTCGAACATCCTACTTCTGTGACTAAAAACCAAAGTTCAAATGAGGTAAGGTAATTAATAACTACCTCATAAAATTAAATGAATGATAACCGTGATACTGTACTATCAACAATGTATTGAAATTTTTGCAATAAAATGTGGCAATAAAAAACAAGTACATACTTAAAGAGGTTGAATTTTGATTATTTGTTGTCGCCTAAAAGTGGTCATCCACTCTTAGGATGTATTTAATTAACCTACTTCTAAAAAAGCAGGAGGTTATAACTGTAATATGCACGCGGGATAAGCCCGCAAGATAATCACAAAACGCTCAATTTTATTAAATAGGTCATAAAATCTAAAAAAAGAGGGAGCAGCACCAGCCGCAAAGGATTATTTTAATTTTTGCTAGAAAAGTTAAAACTATTATTTTGTAAACTGGTTACTAAAAAACAATTACTTATCCAAAAAAAAGCTTTGAGTTCAGTAGCCTGTACCGCGTTTCCACACCAAAACACTCTAGAGGTCTCTTTTAAAATATATACACCTCCACAATCTAGGTGAAGTCATATGGGGACCATGCAGCAGATCCTTATGAGGATAATAATAAAGTATTATAATAAGGACTCACCATTGTTTCGTCCAAGCTTCAAAATTTTCTTATTAAATCTGTCTAAATGTGTCAGGTCAGCGGCTGCACCGGTGGCCAACGTCAACCATTATGACTTTTCCCGCCAAAACATCATGGCGACTTCGACCACACGCGAACTAAGCCAAAATAAAAACTCAAAAATAGCCGCCTCGATTATGCCGCGGCGAAATTAAAATAGTCATACCGTAATAAATGACGTACGACGTGTTTTCCCCCCCTACTGAGTTTTCTTTGGGGTATGATAGTTTTTTTTAAGTTTTTAAAAGGTATGATACCGTAGCTTTTTCAGTAATAGTGGTCTCACCTTTCAAAAATGGAATCGATGGAGAAGTAGGACTAAGATTGTACTTGAGATTGTTATAATATTAAAATAAAAATTTCCGTTTAAAGAGTTTATATATATAGAGGATGCGGGGTTTTTCCGCGTACGTACCTATGGGATGAAAAGCATGTCCTCTCCTCTCTTTTTATCTAAACCATGACCAGGGTTAACCGTAGTCATGGTCTACCATTGTACCAAATTGCATCGAAACCCGTTCAGCATTAAGATAACAGGTAGAAAGAGTTATTTTACGATTTATAGTATGAAGTAGGTATGACGCAAGTAGGCTTTGCTCTACTTGTGTTTGTATCAGATCAATAAATGCATAAACAACATTCAGGGTTGCATATCTTCAGGTGTGATGAGCCCTGATCATTCCGTTGCAGACACAAATATCTTGGTTAAGGACCCCCGGCGGGACTTCGTCCTCGCTATATTTACTTGTACTGAACAGTTCTTTAAAAAAAAAAATAGAAATTCAATTGAATAAAGAGTGAAAAGTTGAAACATCGTGCAATAAAATATTGTTCCATAAGCTGGGAATGTTCCCTCTTCTGGAACACAGGCCTTCTCTTCGTGAGAGAGAGAGGGCTGTAACGTAAATCACCACGCGGGTCCTGTGCGTGTTTGGGGATGCCACATCTCTCTTTTTTTTTTGGTATTAGGTGATGACCGGATTCCTCACCTATTACTTGTCCTTTGAGTTAGAGTCTGGTCTGACCTCTTGCACGTTTAAAGATATAATCCAAGAAAATGTTAGAGCTCTGCAGTTGGCTACATACTGGTGTAACACAATCTAAGTTCAACGACACGAAATAGTACATTTTGATACAAGTGGAGAAAGTTTGTTATTGCACCCGAGGCGGAATTAACTTTTTTGAGCCGAGAACTGCAATAACAAATGTCCACGTGTATCAAACGACGTTTTTCATACAATACACTTTTAAAGAAATTAAATAAAAGAACGAAAAATATTTTTGTCATGAATTATTAGGAAACTATGATTTTCATTTATTTTTTTCCGCGCTTTGCTTTCGCCAGGTTGAAGGAGAAGCAAAGGTATGAAGCCGTTATACAGCCTAAAATAAAAATAGTTTTTTTTTTGTTGTATTTTTGAATTTAAAACAAAAATAAATGTTAATGTGTTTAAAAAAGTAAATATTAGTTTTAAATAATCATGTTAATCTATGATATTCTATTTATAAACACAATTTGAATATTCAAAAAACATTTACGACGTACAGACGCATTCTTACTTTGCCGAAATAAAAAAAAAAACATTCAATTCCGACTATAGGCATTGAACCAATTTGGACTAAGTATAGGTATAGTTATCTGTGGCAATTTTCATTCCCGCACACGTGTTGGAAAATGAAAAAAATCGCACGCGTGTGAAATACATGGCATGTTGAACCTAATCATAGTGCCTTAAGAACCAGTTTTCGAGGAAGTGTATTGAAAAGAAGAATACTTGTCCGTTTTGAGGGCCGTGGTGGTGAAATAATTTACCCAAAGTATAGTACCAGCCTGGGTTCGAAGTGTTCGAACCAACGAGTCGTAATTCGCGGCAGTTTCCGCCGGGCCACCACTTGTCTACATTGTTGTTCTAGGTAACAAGAACTACACTAAAATTGGCACCTTTTTAACGTGCGTATGTATTGCATGTAAGCACACGTGCATCAAGGCACATTGACTGATGAAGGTTACGTGGATAACCCAATGTTTTTACAAATATGTATGTTATTTTTTATGATTAAAAATAGTGCGTCATTTATTTCGTGAAATGCCGACAGAACTCAGTGTTCGACTAAAGCCGCTAATTAATTGGCTATTACCACAACCTTCGGCCGAAGCCTAAGATTGGCTAAAAATTATAAGAGGGGTTTAAAAGACCCGAAGCCGAAAGGAACTTCGTACTTCGGCGTTCTGCCCTTGCTTGCCATATTTTTTTTTGTTCTGGACCATACCTTGGAACCTCAAGTTACGGAGATATTAGAGGCCAAAGTTTTAAAGTTATACATGTTTTTGTTCTAAATCGCCTGCATGACCCCTTTAGTATTCAATGCGTCCATCAGCACAATAATGTATTGAGTGCGTATAACAATGAATTCTACCGTAAGCCGTGATTTTTCACCCACCAAAAAAAGTCGTTTCCAACAATAACGTTTGCGTAGTTGCTAAGTTTGATGTAGGTACAGAATGCTAATAAAATAATTAATAATTTAACTAAATAATTTAGTGCTACCAATAAGACAATAATTTGACATACACATCGTTATGCTGCGGCAAGTAACCTAGAAAACATATTTAAATCTAAGAAATTTCATTCTATCAGACATGACGCGCCATCTGTTAGGAACTCAATGCAACGAGAATAAACTTCGCCAGATTTTGTTTTGGTTTCATAAATGTGACGTGATGTTTTGCTTGTGGGATTCTAGACGATTGTAATGTAAATTAAATAAAGATGGCTGGTGTTTAGCTATAGCGCTGACACTCAGTGGCTGTGTAATATGGGTTGGAGTTTGGAGTGCTGCCTACGTGAAGAAAACAGCGCTGCTGCCGACTCATAGTGATGTAGTAAGGTCTGTAGCGCTGTAGCTCCGTAGTCGCGTAGTAAAGGCTGTAGCACTGTAGCACGGTCTGTAGCGCTGGTGCCCCGTAGCTACGTAGTGAGGGCTGTAGCGCTTTAGCTCCGTGGCCGCGTAGCAAGGGCTGTAGTGATGTAGCAAGGTCTGTAGCGCTGTAGCTCCGTAGCCGCGTAGCAATGGCTGTAGTGATGTAGCAAGGTCTGTAGCTCCGTAGCCGCGTAGCAATGGCTGTAGTGCTGTAGTCCCCAAGAGACTGACGGTGTCACCACGCTGTATGGCAACGCTAAGCCTTTGGCCAAAGTAAAAGCCAGCCCTAGGGTTACGGGAAGTGTCAACTAAGCGTTTTGAAATTTCCTTGAAAAGGCTGTGAGCGCTCGTACCCCGCGGTCCTAGAGTTTCAACCCCAAACGGCTCGGAAATATAGTTACCAATAAGGTTACTATATTTTCGCAGCTTAAGGTTCTCCGCTCCCGCAGCGGCAGCCCCTGCACAGCACGATGAACTAGGAAGATGGGAAAGCGCAAGAGTATCGACACATGTAGCATCCCACACTAAAGGCCTACCCATCTTCCATGGAAACAAAGACATACCGTCCGGTCTCTTGCCATCGTCGCGTGCCAAGCCATTGGGTTCTAATAAAGCTGGAACGCCGACGGTGACAAGAGATCGACGGATGATGTTATTTAATTCGCGTACCGTGCAAAACGGCCTGCACTTCGGCTGCATAACAGGCCGTGGTGTCCGAGGCTGTCGACAACTTCACCACAGTGACAGCGATGAGGAGAACAACAGGGGGCGCCTAGGCGTAGAGCAACAGCGAGGCGGAAAGTGGTGTCGTCGAGCAACGTGCATGTGCTCGACGACGGTAGTGCGTGAAGCCAAAGACCCGACTCCCACTCACCTACAGCCAGCAGGCGTGCACGCTCAGCAGTAGTAGCAGACGTGTTCAGTTATAGATTGATCTGAACTACTCTCTGGGAAAATGGGTGGTCGGGTTCTTCAGAATTCGGGCAAGCGAGTTTCCAAGCGTTGATAGCCTCGGAGAAGCACGGCACATCAAAATCAATCAGTGTGGAAGCCAGGATTTTCCTGATTAATTTCTCAGCGCCGTGGACCGGTTATATATAAGCCGGTAAACTAATACTAGAAATTTTGCGGGAATAAAACAAACATTTACCTTAATCAGCATATTATTTAATTTCACTACTTTTAAATGTATTCCATGTCTACAGTCATTCCGACAGGAACATTGCATAAACAGAGGTAATGTACGGTTTTACAAAATTCCTCGAATCAACCAGTTCTTTTGTTTGCAATCAAGTTATTATTAATAATTGTCAAATCAATAGCTTTTATTACCTACTTACATTTTAATTGTATATAATTAACAGATCGCCTAATTTATGTTATCATAGAATTTTAGGTGCTTGCTTCCGTTGTATTTTACAATTACTTATTTTTGTACCTGTGTATTTCAGATACTCTTAATTATTATTTAAGTCAAGAATGCCAGTACAAGTTTTGCACAGGCATCTGTTTATTCAATTATTGGGACACACAAACTATAATGACATTAATAATACACTCTCAATGCATCAATTTAAGTCTCATTTAAGTATCAACGTAACTGGGTCTTTAAGTACTGATCGTCATCTGTTAAAACTAATAAAAAAGTTTAATTATTCCTTCATACTCTCGATGTTCGAACACAATGTTATCGTATACTTAAGTACAGATATAAAATTGAGCTACAAAGTTATCACACGATTTACTTAATAAAATGCAATAAGTAGTCGTGAAAATGGACAGTGTATAAGTATAATAAATAGAAAAAAAAACTAGATTTTATTCTTAATTATAAAATGCAAGAACACAGAGTGATATAAAAGATTGTAAAGCAGAATACTAATATTATAATAATATAGAATTTGACTTCACGTCGCTAATTGCTAAGAATAATAATATATTTATAAAATAAGCTAGTAAAATCTGGCGAAAAGCTCTAAGTTAACGAAATTATTCTATATTTGTGAAATGACACGCTCATGCTGAAATGCAACATTTTCGGGAATGAATATAATAATAAGTCTTTAGTTTAAAATTCTGGGTTTAGTAGCATATAGTGGAAAGTGCTCGCACGGTTAGCCGTAGGTGCAATGTGATAAGATGCAACATTGGTGTTACATAAGCGAATTTCCAAACCTATACAGGGAGTATCAGAAAAGTGTGGCCATATTTTAGGGTGTAAATACATTTAGGACGAGTAACGATGAATTTATATGGAACAGCAAAACAGTTCTTACTTTATAGGGTTCCGTACCCGAATGGTAACCAACGGGACCGTATTACTAAGCCTTCGCTGTTTTTTTTTTTTCACAGATGTGTATTTCTTTGGCCGCTATAAATAATGATCTGTCAAAAGCTGTCAAATGACCAATTTGGTCGAGACGTCATTGTTTAACTATTGTGTCTACTTCGTAGACAGATCATGGAATAACAGCAAATAAAAACAAATTACATTAAAAATTAAAGGGGACTCCCCTTTTACGATGGTACGGGACCCTTCATGCGCGAGTCCGACTCGAACTTGGCCGGTTTTAGATGTTAGGGTCCCATGGAGAAAGTTACTCAGTATGATGGTCTATATCAGATCCTTCAATACCTACGACCACACTTTTCTAAACACGCTGTATATCTGGGAATTTATAAAGTACAGTTAGTATAAGTAAAATGCTATAAGTACTTTATTTTAAAATTAATTAAGATGTGAAAACTTAAACTATGATGAAACTGTCAATAATGAAACAATGATACAATTATACTAAGGTGTGAGTGTGAATCTACTTAGGTTTTTAATTTGAAATTTTAATGATGGAATAATTGAAGTTCGTGGGAACTGCATCTTTATTCAAATGCAAATAGTAAGTAATACGTAGTAGGTATGATGGAATTATGCGCTTCAACATCATTGTTCTGTTGCCCTTAGTTTTTATTTATCCTTCTGCCTGGTCGAACATAATTAGGTAAATGCGTCAATTTAACCAAAGCTAAGGAAATTACCTAATTGTTTATAAATGGCCTACTTAAATTGTGAGTTAAATAAAAAAAAAAACTGTAATTCTTGAACAGTTGTATAAAATGGCCAATACCACAATATATCATGATCTGTCAAATTACCAATTTGTTTGAGACACCATTGTTTAACTATTGTGTCTACTTCGTGGGCAGATCAAGGGATATCGCCATTTTTTGGCCAATTGGCGAAGGGTGTCTATTTAACAAATAATTAATTTCCCTCACTGTACCTACATAGCGAAATAAAAAACACGGCGCGGAGAAATAGACTACATGCCGAACACAGTCAACATCAGTCACTTATTTTTTGTACAACTTGCTAATCGTAGAGTACACTAAATAAGTACAAAAGTAACATTAAAAACTAAACGCCGATTCAATTCTCAAATTCACTTTCGTTTCACCAAAGTTTACGTGTATCGAAAAAGATTTTACCGCAAGAAGAATCGTGGTCAATAGATTTCCCACGCAGTGCGGCGTCAGTGCATTGTACGTAATTTCAAAGATGTCTTCTAGTAGTTAGATGACATTTGTGAAATTGCGCACAATTCACTCACAGTTCAGAGAATGGCATATACTGGGACACCATGGTAGCGCATCCGTGGACGTGCTGCCTAAAAAATGTGTATAGTTCTATGATTGATTGCGTAAACCAATCGGACGCTAGGTGATATTCCCGACATAAAGCTGTATCTGTAGGAATGAGAAACGTCCTAATCCTCCATAAAAAGGTAGGTTATACCAGACCAGGCGGTTTCTGTATTATGTTGACCGCGCGGCGAACTTGAATAGCGGAATGTAGGATATGTCGATTTAGTTCGTACATAGCGGAATAGATTTGCCCACATACATTTTGTGGGCAGCGCGACGATGCTTGCTCCACCATAGTGTTCCAGTGTAATTCAAACTCTAAGGTGCAGTGTGGCGGCGTGCGAGCCTCGTTGTATAGACAGGTTCATGGTCGCCACCGTGCGCTAGTCAGGCGTACGTCTCCCGGAACCGTTTCTGGAGGTGATGGGCAGCGTTGAGCAGGCGGTTGTGCAGCGTGAGGTGCGGGTGCGGCGCGAACGTGGGGGGGGGCGGCGCCACGGCGCGCAGCGGCGGCGGGGGCAGCACGGCGTCGTTGTCGGGGTGGCAGAAGAACGCCACGCAGTGCCGCCCGCGGGCGCGCGCGTACTCGCCTGGAGGTACCACCACACGGTGAACCTGCGGAGATAGACACAACTCATTGTGAACTTGGACTCGCCTGTACTAAAATAACTATAGTATATTCGATTTGGCAGTATAATCGACCAACGATTAAGTGAAAAAACGAATGTCCAATTTTCTCCTTACTCAATATTTTGTGTTGCTATGACTAAGATTGGGAAAACGACCACCTTGTTTTACAAAAGAGATTGGCGTCATAAAGCCACCTTCGTCTCTTTAAATCTTACTGCTCTAGAGAAGGCTCCAGTTTTTTTTATATCTACTAATTTGTAGCTAAACGCGGGGTCAGCATAATGCGTCGAGTTCGTTACATGAATTCTTACCGTAAACGGTAATTTAAACCCCAACAAAAAAGTCGTTTCCCAGCAATATTTTTTCGTAGAGTTACTTAGTTTAGTGTTCAGAAGGCTTGGTTGACTGCTGCTTCATGAAGGCTCTGTTTACACCTTGTGTATATTAAAATACTAACCAGTGCCGGCAGAACGTTAGCAGTCCAAGCGGCAAGGAACTCTCCTGCCTGAACGAGGATTGCTCCAGGGAGGTGTCCCACCTTCTCCCACTTGTCACTGCCGTTCAACTTCACCTGGAGACAAATAAAATAATATTTATAGAAATTCTTTCAAACCTACCCATGTTTTATATGCACCCATATAATTAAAGTTTCGGATTTTCCGGACGTCATTGTATGAGGATAATGACGTGTTTACCCGAAAATAAAAAATTGTACTGCTTCAAAAAACTATTGATTGTGATTGAAATGAGTCACATGAACATTTTTACAAACTGCTACGTGTTTTTGAGTATTTTGGAAGCAAACAAAGCTGTAGTTAGTCTAATCTGCAGGTTATTACGGGATTCCCCGATGCGTTGTGTGAAGCCATCTCATAGCAGAGAATGTGCCTATTCTTATACATTCAATCATCATCATGCCAGCTGGAGTCTTCCACAGCTGAACATACGCTACCCCCAAGCGTCACCACATCAACCGCTCCTGTGATCCGGCAGCCAACGAGTTTATAGTACAGCTATGGTCTTCACAAGGTGTTCATTTTTAATTCAATAATTTTTCATTATGTATCACAAGCAAATAAATGTTCCATCGGCTCTCACCTCGAGTCCTCCCTCAGAATCCTGCGCCAACAGCGTGAAGGTGCCGTAGTCGGCGTGTGCGCCACATCGCGTGTAGTGCACAACGTCGTTCTGGCAGCAGGGCCCGACGTCCTCGGGGGGAACCGGCGGGTAGTACAGCAGGCGCATCGTAGACGCGTTGCGGCCCTCCGCCAGCAGCATGCCGGAGTGACTCGCCAGCAGTGAGCTCGGCGGCACACCTGGAAGCAGGAGTTTGTGAGTATGGATCTATGGATGTTTGTTACTCTTTAACGCAAAAACTACTATACGGATTTGGATGAAATTTTGCACACAGATAGTTTATAACCTGGATTAACACATAGAACACTTTTATCCCGGTAGTTGAATCCCATGGGACAAATATCAAACTTCACGCGGGCGAAGCCGCTGGCAAAAGAAGATATTCTCGGATCTCGTGGCGCGTCAAGCTGGACAAAACCAACGGTCAGTAAGAAACCACAATATTTATTTAAAGAACTAGGAGTCCGGGGAGAGGCCCCAGCAGTGGGATGCAGGCTATGTTAGTCTGGCTATGGCAACTATGTTGGTAGAACATTATTTTGAGACTTTTGCCCATTGACAACATGAAGGAAGTCAATACTTTAATGCTTTGCAAAAATCAAGTTTCAAGAACGTTGTTCCACTCGTTTTCAAGTTTTAAAACGAGTGGGTTTTATCAATAAAAGTCTTTACAAAATAAAACACACATTGTGTTTGTAACTAACCTAGAAATGAGCACATTAGCGGATATTTGCATACTCGCACTTCCCAATCAGTACCATTGGCCTTTACCGATACTTAATGCAATTCAAATTAGAGGTGGCGAATTAAAACATAAATGTAAATCGATGGCGCTGAATAAAAATGTCACGGAAACGTAGTCCAATAATGCCAAAACTAAATAAGATGCTTATTGGCAGGCATGGGTCATACAAAGTGGGTGGTAGACGTGATACCATAGTCTCGCTTTGAAGAAATCTCGTAGCCAAAATTCATGCAGTGTCCTACTTACCTACAAGACGTCGATTACTATAGCTACACGAGTCATGGCGTTTAATTTTATAATCGTTGGTCAATTATGTGTATTTTTAATGACGTAATGGTCCACTGGTTAAGGACTCGTCTCCCAATGCACGAGATTGTAGGTTTGAAGTTCAAAATCGGGCAAGTAACAATACGACTGCTTAAATTCACTTCTTTCTTAGTTTTGTCTTGGACATCACTGACATCGGCGAAGGAATCTGTGAGGAAACCTAGACTCATAGTCTGAAATCGCCAAGAGACATTTGCTTTGCAGTAGGATAGTAGTTAACTGGCATTATTGATAATTTTCTCACCCATGGCATAAGCGAGGGCCTGAAGCACAACTCGCGAGAGGTTCGTGAGGTCCTGCGCAAGCGGCACGGCGTGCTTCGTGAACTCGGGCACCTCCTCCTGCGCAGGCATCGACGACGCCGACAGCGTGGTGATGTTGAACGAGTGACGCAACTCCTGAGGAAGAAAGGATTTGTAAGTTGACGTTTTTGAAACTAAATCTTCATCATTAGAAAAAAATGGGAGCTTTACCAAAGGCGAGAGTCATGGAATCGTATCCATTCACTCTTAAAGGCATAGTTTATGTCTTATTCCAGTTCAAGTTGGAGCAATTATAGGGTGATAGTTGGAGTTAGGTGTTAGTGCACGTATCAGCTTGTTAAGGTACCTAGAGCTGTCTTACATGTCTGTCATGGTTGAGCCTAATTGCTGATTCTTTGCCTCAAACACCCCACAAATTTGCGCAACCTTCACCAGGACATCGAACCTGGGAAAATCCAGTTATGAGTAGGTATATTGACGGAAGGAAGATAACAAAAAAATGGAGGAAAGAGGAAATCAAATTTTTATTGCATAAATATTATCAGTGCCCAATGTGTATAAACAGGAAGCGCAGTCCTAGCGGTTTGGATGGCCCCAAGAAATTCTATAGCCGGTCGATATAATCGTGCTTTGAACCACCATAGTTTCTAATTTTGCTAAAAGCCTAGACAAAGTAGTAGCTCCATTTAAATGTCTTGTGAGAGTTTCAAACTTTAGCTACATTGTGTATTGTGCTAAGTAATGACAATGAGTATGGAGAAAGCTGTCTAGGTTTTCGGGTTAGACTAATTTACTATTCAGCCGCTAGATGGCATCACTCGTCCGTCGCTCGTTCGTGTGAATTATTATGCAAGTTTAGATAGTTGTAGGTATAGCATTAACTTGTAATTACCAGCAAAATTACCGAGTAACAACGTAATAACAGTGGTCTAGAGAATATTCGAGATGAATAATGTAACACTCCGAGACGAGAGTAAGTATTGTCTGAATTCTTAACTAAATGAAGACATAACGTGGAGTATTTGAAATAATTGCGAACTGTGGGTGCCTGACTTGAGAACGTATAATTTGCATCCTAACACAATATCACCCCACTATTTTCCTCGAAGGAATAAGCAGAGTTGTGCATATAAGTAGATCTATACAACCACTGTAACACCAGTACGAATCCATAATTCCAAACAAAGAAATTCCTCATGAAACTACGCCACTCGGTCATTGAACCCAAGATGTCTTCACACTCTTCTCTACTCTAATTTAATCAGCAAATTCTGACCTTATTTTACTTTTAAAACAAAATTTTACCTTCTTCGTGGTGTCAAACTGTTCCATCCCTGGCTTCACGTAACCATGGTTGCTCACGGGGTTGCGGAGGTACTGCTCCTGGCAACCTTCCGGCAGCGCGCAGAAGTTGTCCAGGTCAGCATACACCGCCTTCAGCTGTAAGGTCAAGAACTTCATGTCAAAAACTGGTTTATTTTGTAAAAGTGTAAGGAACAAAACAAGAATCTTCTTCTTGCTTTGAAGTCTGCAGCATGAGAAATCAGTTGGCAAAGTTGTGTCAATTTCGGCTTGGCTCTTCTCTATGCTATAAAGTAAATTAGAACGTCCACCTATGTCTAGCTGATGACGATTCCGCGCTACACATTTGTTTCAAAGATAAATATGGTCATTATGGTCAATAAGAAAACCTAACTAACCTAACTCAATAGTTCTAAAATGCTACTCAAATATGAATGTCGTAACCAAATTATTGCAAGCAGCCTTGATCAAATCTGTATGACAAATTGACAAGTTGTCAAGATTACCTAAACGATAAGATAATGGTATATTTCAAACAAACCTTGAGTAGGTACTGCATTTTTAAATTAGTTTAGTTGAGAGACCGGTTTATAGTGAGAACCGTATTCAAACCCAAAGCATTTCTTTCAAATAGATCAGTTTCAGTAACTTTTGAATAGTCACAAACAAGATGCAGATACAGTCAGTCACAAGGCATAACAACTGCAATGTGAAAGGACTGGCGATTTAAATCTCCACAACTTTTAACAATCCGAATATTCGATACTTACAGTTTGACAAATGTTCAGCTGACTTACATTCGATTTCAATTACGCAAATATTCGCTAACAGACTCAACTCGCAAACTGATGCCGAGTGATTTGATTTACCGTTGGTAACTCAATCAACCAATCACAAGAGTTACTCGTAACAAGACGAAATTGCAAAGTATCAAAACTCTGTCAGAAACCGGATGTTTTCTCATGCCACCTTATCATTTTTCAAGACCATTGGAGATGATTGCATTGACAGGGAACCATGTGCCTGATACGTTGTACCTACATGTATTACATATTACAAACAGAGCAGTCGGGATTTGTGCCGGGGTCATGGCATTAGGCTCGCCACCACATGTAGGGTTGCTAACCATCCGCAAAATTTCGGGAATATCCGGAATTTCAGCTCAGTAAAATAAAACCACGAAAATAAAATTATTTCGAACAAAACAAACATATAAATTCAGTTAATTTGCACTGCATAAATTACAAGGAAAGAGTCGGAATATTTGATCTTAAACAAAACATAACTGGCGAAATGTTGGTACATTTCTGCCTAATCCTTCAGGATGATGTGGTTTATGTAAAATATTAAATAAAGGAATATCATTTTATAAGGTTCAAATCTTGAAGCCCATGAGCCTGATAGTACCGATGATAATAATACCTTGAAACGTTTTAAATCATGATCTGTCGAATGCCCAATTTGGTCGAGACGCCATGCATTGTTTAACTATTGTGTCTACTTCGTGGACAGATCATGGGATAACCGTCCACTCATTTAAGGAAAAAGCGATGCGTTTCTAGATAAATCCGTTTTCTTCCTTCCTTCTATATTTCCTACTACTCATTATTTTATTCTGACAATGGAAGCATTGTTTTAACAGTTTATGCAAGTGCTGTCACTGTTTAAGAGTCAGCCACACATGGGTGCAGGCCATTTTAAATAAATAAATTCTAAATGCTACCGTTGTTATTCTTGTTTTCACGAATACTACGCCACACCTAAATGACATGACATAACATCACGCCTGTAATCGCCGAAGGCAACTATACCTAACATTAGCCAGTTACGTTTAAGTCCCATGAATAAGAGGCGAGCCATTGCCGTCAACCGGGCACAAATCCAGACTTCGTCGCTGCTACTGAGAAATTCCTGACGGAAAAAACACTATAACAATTTGCCCGACCCGGGAGTTTAACCCAGCACCTCATGCTTAACAGTCGAGCTTGCGATCGCTAAACCAACGAGGCATCTTAGCACCTAAATGAATTGCCTAATAAAAACGTACTGTTGAATCTTCAACGTTATACTCAGTGTTGAGAGTTAGGTACCATGGGCTCGAACGAAATCTGCTCATATTGAAAATAAAATCCCGTGCAGACGATGTCCACATCTGTTTACCACCCTAACCCAACGAATCATCGACACGCAGAAGTAGTAGTAAAACGACAAAAATTATGCGACCTTTTTTTACGTTATCCTTTGTTTTACAAAAATTATATTCTATTGTTTGACCACCTTTTTTGACTAACAGGAATAAAACAAAAACAAAAGGACCAAGAAAGAGAAAGTTTAGCGCTTCAATAGTGGCCGGATGCTGCAAACAAAAAGAGCCGTATTGGTGGTGAGATTTCGTTCGTTGAGATGGTACCTACCTATGTAAAATGATCGAGTCGAGGCCGAGACATTCTTAGTTAGTACCTACGTTTCCCTTTCCTCATACCATCTTTGAAGATGATTGGAAGGATAACATGCAAACTTCTTATGGCCGAGTTCGACCGGTGACTTTGAAATCACCACTTACTGATGTAGTATTTATCCGACTTAGTTTATTATAAAGGTGCTACTAGATTGTGGTCTACTGACGTTGCACAGTCGTTATTGATGGCCTCAAAAAATAATGCCCTGCCATGTAACAGATTAAACTGACCTTATGTGGTCGTGTATTGACCCGAATATGGTTGCATCTTAAGGCGACTACAGGAGCTACATTAGCAACTCTATTTGTGGTGGTTCAAACTTCGTTTGAAACTCTGTTAGAATAAAGTTCTAATCAGCTTGCACTACAAAGTGGTGGTTACGTCAGTCGCTGCGGGCCGAATTGTGCGAAATGAGTGGTTTTTTGCGATTTACAAAAAATCTATTGATTGGAATAACAAAAAAAAAAAAAACACTATGATGCTAATATGTTGCTTGTAGAATTATTTGCCAAAAAATCAGAATGATCGCATGTATTTTAGTATGGTTCTTACTCGTTAAAAGAATTTTTTAGAGTTAAGTTCGTGATTTTTTTTATCGAGTAAAATTTGTTGTATTATGTTTTCAAAACACTATCATACTAGCATATATCCTGAAGAATATCATATATTCTTTATTATTCTCTATATCTGGTTTTGTTTATTGCAGTGAATCATATGCTTTTTTGCATTATAAAACTCGCGTTTAGCTACTGTTGTCCCCTTAACACCTTCTTCTCCTCAATGCTTACCTTCTCGTCAGCAATGCCGTGGTTTACGAGCACCGCCAGCCCTTTGACGCTGAGCGCAGTGAACAGCTGCTCTCCAATGCGTCGCAGCACTGATTTCATAGGGCACACATCGGTACCTGAAATGAGCGAAAAAAAATTGTTAAATAAATTATAGGAAAGTAAGTATGTATGTAGATAATAATAAAGGGTGTAAAAATCTCTTAACGAAGCCGAAAGGCATTTTTTTTTCTACACCATACCTGAGAACCTTCTAGTTACGGTGTGGAGATGTTGGGGTCAAAGTTCCAACTTTTTGACATGTTTTTTTTGTTTAAATACAATTTTTAAATGTAAGATTTTTACTTTAAACACCTCCACGACCCCGGACCCCCGTATTATTTAATCCATCCATCAGCACAATGTTTTGAGTGCGTTACATTGAATTTTACCACAAAATGTGATTTTTCAACCCAAAAAAAAGTCGTTCCCCAGCAATAATTTTTGCGTAAAGTTACTTAGTTTGATGTACAGAATGCTTGGTTGACGGCTTCGTGATGAGGTTGTTTGCACCCTGCGCTGTCATTTTAGACCTAGCTTTGATGCATTATAGTGCCCCTACTCAGGAACTTTGATTAGGCTAGAAAACGGATAGGCACACTTTTGAGGCTGTTGAGATCAAGGGTCGATTGATAACCATGAATGATGATCTTTGATTGACCGATTAGCTCAGTATCCAATCATGATCCCTGCGATATGCTACTTTGGGTCGGACTGGGCCGGAAGGGCCCGGATGACTCACATGCCCCCGGGCTTGTGGGGAGTCATCCGGGCTCTTTGAGATATGCAACAATATTTTTTAGGTCAGAGAGAGTCATCAATTTTCTACTACTTGACTCGGGTGGTTTTCACCAAACTTCTCACGACATTGCGTGACATTTTAAGGAGGTCAGATTCCACCAAGTATAACATTGGGCGTCCGCGCATCCTCGAGCACCATCAAGAGACTGCTACATGTCCTTTATTCGATGACTTCAAAGTGCACGCGAGGATTTTGGAAACTGACATTAAGACATACTTATTTATTTTCTTTGAGTTCTTTGTTTTTACGTAGATACGCGGAATTGTTTTTAAAGAAATGTTGACCTGGAAGATGTTGCATGTAAAATGGCGGTTCACCTCGTCTTGTGCAATATGAATTAAATATACGGCTGTCTGTATCTGTACACATTCTGAGTTAGCTGAAGGTCTGACCGTGACACCGTTCTGCCGATGGCATATACACGGGCACATTTTGCACGGATTTCAAAATGCGGGTGTTTTATTTGATAATAAGTAAACAATACGAAGTAAAATTAAATCCTGGCGGAGGTACTGCTAGAGAGATACATATTTCGTACGTCTACGGCAATATTAAAACTCTTGAAGTTAGATTGAATGAAAATAATGTTAATTTTTCTTGTTTGAGTCAGTGAAAGGCAGATTAAATTCAATAAGTTATTGACTTCAACTACAATACAATAATATAGTAAGTGAACTATTTTTAGCCACCTCTTTTCATGTCAATACAAATACAATACAACAATAACTATTGTCATGTGCTCACATAACCATACATTACACAACCGTCAACCACAACTCGATAAAGATTTGACCGTTAACGGCGGCGGCCGTCATCTGTTAGTGACGTCATCGTCACTACACCCACTGTCTTGTTACACGTTTCACTCAACTTTTAAATAAATAATACCGTTAACAATAGCACCGTAAATGAACGCCTACGAGTACGTACCTATGTAGAAGTCATCATCAAAGTTTATGGAGAGTAAATCTCATTTCAACTAGTAACCACCCAATTCATAACAGTTATCAGTAGATATTTATGGTACAGGCCACTTGTAAATGAGTCATATTTTCTCCTACATTGGGTTTTCATCGTTGTAAACTCAACTCTGATTCATGAGCGGACTGTTAACAATAAATATTTATGCATAATTACACTTATGTATGTAGGTACTCACGACACGATATCCTATGAGTAAGAGTTTTCATTGTATTTTCATAATAGAAAGATGATGTAGAATTTCCCACGTATTTCCAAGGAAGTAGAACGTTCATGTTGAGTCTTAAATCATCGTCAATTTTACTTCACTATAATGTTTCCATTGATGGGAAACAAAAAACTATATATCTTTTAAACACGTCTGTGTGTATTAAATATAAGTCTAAGTTACATCATTTTTGTTCTAATTTAATATTAGGAATGAGTGTTTTGTCCCACATTTGATACGAGCATGGCTGTCATTGCGTGTGGCATGCTGTAACATAAACTGTGTTGTAATGTGAACGTTGACAGATTGCCATGATGCTTGACAACGTTACATTGAATTATGAATTCACAGTTTTTCATTTCAGTGTCTCTTATGTTTAAACCAGTTTATTATGAATGGAGCTGGCTGCCACCCAGCTAAAGAAAGAATATTTAAAAGTTGAATTTATAGCCGAGCTAAATGCGTGGGGTCTTGTGAAACACTTCATCAACCAACACTAATATTTTTAGGAATTTGCTTCGCTCACCGAAACGTTTATCACAATGTTATCGTGTGTTCACAAATTCGAAGCTTTTAAGCTCACGTTTTCTTATCGGTCGAAGGTCAAGGCAATCCCGTCATACTCAGCAACGTTTAAATAATTTATTTACCTCTCAACGGCAGGGCACTTGAGCAGCCTCAGGCTTCAGGGAACCGGTTATCTTAATATGTGCACACGTAGGCGCCTTTGAATTTTAATTATTGTGAACGTCGAGAATCTTTGTTGTTTGATTTCCAGCACGTTTTGTTGTCTCACGGTCTGTTTTTACTCTACAATATGTGGCTGCCACGATTCTAGATTCAGCTGGAAGATCTGTTATTTAGATTTCTTTACATATTCTAAAAGGTGCGTCTGCATGTGCAGAGAATACTGGATTATCTATCTGTTTAGGCTTTACACAGCAGGAATTTTGTCTCCGTTCTTGTAACAATGTCTTCTCAAGAATATCAAGTTACCAGTAATTCTAGACTGATTTCCTACGTTGTATCCTTGTTGCCTTGCGTGTGGCAACATCTGTATCGATAGCTTTTGTATAGATTTCTATAACTTGCATTGACACGATTTACAGGAAGGTCTGATTCGAAACTGTGCTTCATTATAAACTGCCCTTGTTGGTCGGCTACATAGATTAGTTTCAGTACGTACTTGAATATTTCGTGCCTGATCGTCTGTGCAGGAATATTGTGATTACATCAATGACTAACGGACGTCACGCGGTTTCACCCGCGTAGTTCCCGTTCCCGTGGGATTACGGGGATAAAATATAGCCTATGTTACTCAGTAAAGACGTGGCTTCCTAATGGTGAAAGAATTTTTGAAATCGGCGCAGTAGTTTTTGACTTTATTCATTACAAACATACATACAAAAATACAAATCTTTCCTCTTTATAATATTAGTGTAGATTGACCAGTTCTGATGACAATTAGTCCTTTATTTAAACAAAGGGCTAGTTTTTTCTTTTCAGACAGACGTGGACATAGTTAAGTAGTGTAAATAAACATAACATAACTCTTGTTTACGTTAAAGATTTCTCATCTAACTCTACAGGTGGCACAGGTGCTCCCATCCTGAACAATGACGATAGATGAGTTTAACTTGTCATAATATTTACATCAATAAACCATTGTGCTTATAAAACGTTTAATATTTATCTATAAATAGGTATACGTAGTTTACGCAGCTGTTATGTCAAATGGGTCATAATCATAAAACATCACAAGCCTTGTTACCATAAAATATTCTTGGACATAAAATGTCAAACTGAAAAACAATAAATCAAATGTCAACAAGTTAAAATTAAACTTTGGACTTATAATAGTAGCGAATGAAGCATAACAATTAATTGATAGTCAGGACAATACATATGGCGTGTGATTACATAACAGAGTTGAGCAAAGTGCAAATACCGCAGTGTGCAATATGTTACCTTAAGTATCATCAAATGATCATGACATTAACAACAAAATATTAGCTGTAGTTGCTAATGTTATGACGTATACAACTGTATAGTGCTTAAACAAAGACTCACGGAAGTTGTAAAACGTGTTAGCCTAAAATAATAAAGCTACTTTTAATAGCTGAACGTGACGAAATAAAGAAGGCCATCATGTTTTATCCGTTACTCTTACAGTTGAAATTTTTGGAAGTATACTCGTCTCAATTGCGATATCTTCTTTGTGTATTTGTAAGTATTTACTTCCATTATCTCCGAGTTGTGTGTATTTCATTGGAAGTTTTTGTTGGTCCTTCAGCTGATGAAATAGTAGAACAAAGAATGAACACTATATTTGTTGTATTACCATTATTTTTATAATATAGTTGACAGAAATTGACTTTTTTTCCGTAACCCATATAAAACTGATCCAAATCCATGCCTTTTCATCAACTATGTACAAAATTATTTAAAATAATCCTAGACACAATGCACAGAAGGTACATAATCATAAATCAAACAGCATGCTATGACTAATATCTTTGTACGAGTTGTTGGTATCCGCAATGGGTGTCATGTCGAAATCGCTCGCAGTCGTCCGCCTTAGCATTGTGGGCTAGATTGGGTTAGTAGGTCTGTGTTATTTATTGAGGCAGCTACGTAGTTATCTTTAACCAGTTTCAATTTTTAATACTTTTCTATACAAACGTTTAGCAAAATCGCGGTAGTGTTTATGTTACTACAGCTATTGTTAAAGTTGCAAGGCGTGGAAACAGCTGCAACGAGTTTTATTTACAAAATAATACTAACCAATACAACAAACAAATAAATCATGCCAGTAATCTCCAAAGGCTTAGGCGAAAGTGAACCTTGTAGTACACCAATATTTCGCCAGTTATAGTTAATTCCCATGATGGGAGGGCGACCCTGATGCTATCAACCTGCCACAAATCCAGACTCCTTGGCAGCTACTGAGAGAATCCTAATGGTCGAACCTAGGACCGCATTAACAATAGTATTTTCCACCACTAGACGAACGAGGCATTCTAGACAAAAAATTAATAAAATCAAGATATCACGTTTATGCTACTTGTCATTGTTAATGTTGCAAGGCGAGAAAACAGCTGCAACGAAATTACGAAACATTTTATTAAATACATAATATTTATGTTATGTTTTGCTTTTAACAATAACATTGTTTGTTTTTTAACACCTGGCTTTTAGGATTTGGGTGCTGACAAGGCAACAAAGATATAATAATTAGCAGTAATCCGCAAATTCTAGTTCAATTACACGCTAAGGCGATCATGCCTGCCACAAGTTTTCACAAACCATTGACCACGATGTTACTGGCTGATGGAAAGAGATCCGAAAAGCAAATTAAAGATACGAATGAAGCCTTCCAAGATTAGTACTGGCTTTTCGTAATGAAAAAGCTACTGAGAGTTCTCATAGGTCAGTGACGTCTTGCCATTACAAACGAGTTTTAGCTGTCCTTGTTATTTTGCTCCTTTTGATTAATAATACTCGTGATACTTCATTTGTGAATAATTCATTTAAAAGTGAACAGTTGTAAATATTATTGCTAGTATTTAAAAAAGTATTTATAGAAAACAATAGTTCCATATTATATTTTTTTAGACGTTGCCGTTAACAAATATTATTATTAATACAGTTCAAAAGTTATTCGCAGTGTCGTTAATAGTTAATGAATATAATTGTAGTTACTAGTTTGTAATTCACACTGTTGGTATTTATTTTGTTGCAAGTTATACCAGCACCTATACATATACATCGTCAACCTAGTTATCGCCAACGCTTATATTCACAGATAAAATAACTATGTATCTAGGTACAACTTGCACTAGAAAGTATAACAAGTCTCACAGGACCATTGCTTCAAGTCAATATGACACACATCATGAGCATGACATCAATGACAAACCTATCTTTATAGCTGTGCTCAAGTGATAAGCATAAATAAACTAAGTATAGGTGTAGTCCTGTATGTAAGATTAGTCACCATAATAATAAACAATATTTTGATAACAAATTCATTCACTTTTATAGTAGGTGCAGTCATTTTGCACTTCCGCCGAGGGATGCCACAAGGAGCAATGTTAGGTCACTTTTTAATAGTAACCTAAAGTTGCTAGAAAACACATTGGTGTCGATTCTGTTGTTCACAAACTTAACTTAATTTAGGCTATTGCTATCTTTCAAACCAATGACTTCTTTGATTTTCTATAGTAACCTTTGATAGTACTGTAAAAGTATACTGTGGTACTCACGGCGATACATCAAGCTATACATTGCCACTATAACATGACCCCGTTTTGTATAGATTTCCCGTACAATGAGAGATCCGCATAAACTGAATTTGTACAGCTTGATTGGTCGTCCCGCGTACCTAATTTTTGCGTGCATTCTGAATGTGCCTATTGAGTTCATAAGAACAAAGACTTCGTTATATAAACACATCTATTGTAATTAATAAAATATGGTGTGGGAAGATCAATATACCCTACGGTACGTGCTAACTCAGCTGCATGCATGGAAAGGATGCCGTTCAAAATAAAATAGGTACATAGCATAGTACTACATACATGGTACCTCCATCTACTAAAGTGCCCGCGTGTTTGTGCTAATCCTAGTCAGTAATTGACCGATAAGGATCGGTGTGCCAGTTTTCCACTAACTATCTACTTCAATGATGGGAATCATTTTATTGGGGCCACTAACCACTCAGTCTAAGTACATTATTATTTATTTGACATGCTAAATATCCATAATGGACGATGCTTCGGCCGCTATTTTGCAATATAACTTTCTAAATCGTTTCTAATTCATCAAAGTTTGATGAGTGAACCGAATATGAGAAAAAGACGTTCTAACATTCGAATAATCTATTTACAAACAGAACATTAAGAGTTTAGTTAGATAAATAAATAATACTCTTGGAACCCAATATCATGAGAAGGTGGAACCGGCAATAATATTTATGAGAACTTACAGATACTTGTAAACATCGGGGCATCAACTCTTAGATGTTTTTATTTGAATACTGTAACCTCGTAATGAGTGAGACGTGTATATTAACCTTCAACTGCTGATGGATATAGGTACAGTCGGGGTCTTTTCCGCCTGATAAGTTAAAAAAAAAATCGCTTAAATCATGCGGAGGCGCCGAGCTACGCCTTCTTAAAGTTTAGGCCTATTAGGAAAGCGTCAATATTGACTATTGTTATATCAAAATAACAATAATTCTCGTTTGGCTAGCGTCGTCAGTGCGCTCGGCCGATCGGTATTGTCTTTCATTCAATATTTCTATACAAAGTCAACGGGGCGGGGCTAGAGAGTGTTTCTATGTTGCGAGTGCAAGCAAAAATTTGATAAGTGGTGATCAGGCGGGAGTGTCCACGATAGTACAGACAGACACCAGCTCATCAAGCTACCTGAAACTGTCAAATATTCCCAATCAACCTTGAACCTAATGCTTAAGCGATAAAGTTGAAAATCAATTAAAATATATTTGAAATATTAGAAGTAATTTCACAGGTTTTAGTAGCTTGATGTGTTGACGTCTGTACTGTATACCTACCTTATTTCTTAGAAACTTTAAAGTAGGTACTAAAATCACTGACAGCAGCAGAGATTACTCTACCATGCTACGTCACATAAGCACACACATACATACGCAAACCGGATATGACTGTTTTTCAATCACGTGAATTTACCTAATTCTGTAATTCAGTACACAATTATTGTGACTAATTCATTAGTTAGGTATTCCATTTCCTGCCTGGCTCCCCCAATAGTGCGTTACTTATTATGTTTCCTGGGTAAAATGTTCAGGTAGGTAAGTAGAGACCACAGATTATAACACGTGGGTATACTTAGCTTAGGTCTTTTTTTTTTTTCGGATGGGAAATCATCAAATGACTCCTCCGCTCTGGGCGGAGCAGGAGGGAGTGTCAGACTTTTACTGACTAAAACCCATCCATGTTCCTTCATCGGGGCCACGATATCTCTTTCGAATAGTCCCGCAGCCCCGGCAGTAGCTTAGGTCTTGGACTTAAGTGAGTACTTTTAAATGAAATGTGTAAACAATTGTAGGCTAACCATAATAAATAAATAAATAAATAAGTGATCTGGATTCTGAATTGTTTCACGTGGTAAGGCAGACAATTTTTTTCTCCCCTACTCATTGATATATTTTTTTCTATTTTTTCGTAGAGATGGGAAATTATATATGAATACTTATATGTACAATGTAGAAAACATGTCAATAGTATAGGCAAAAGCAAACTTCATATAACCTAGTGTACATACCTAGCGGTACTTATTCAAAGGCAAGAATAACGAATACCCATGTCATGTATATGTAATTCTTGAGCAAGCAACTAAAAAAACTGTTCAAATCATTGATAATTTATTTAGTCCGGCGGGATCGGGGACTACGTCATACTAAGGGCAATTGTTATTACGGAAACTGTTATTTCCCACGGCCCAGGGAACAACGCCATCGAACGGCGTGACGGGCGCGACGAACGCCCTTAAAGCCCAACTGACAAAGTTATTATTATTTTCTAAACATAATAACATCAAGTCTGTACAACGAATTGAAGCTCATGCTAAGCAGTCCCGCTTTAGACCACTAGATCTACAACGCAAAATCCATGGAATTTCGTGTAGGAGTTACAGTTCTTCGTCGTGTCCATTCCCTTTTTAAACTCAAATTAGCTTTGACCAGGACTCTGCCACCACGACGGAGTTGGTGCCAGCTTTCGACAGATCTTTCAAAACGCAGGAGGAATTACTCATAGAGCAGGACAAGAATGTTTACAAAGCAAACGCTTTACGACGTGGAACTGTGGGACACGTGCGCCGATCAACGTGAATGCTAATTCTTATCAATCCACGAGTCGACGCGAAAAAAGAACACGTTTTTGGAATGGCCACAAAGAAGCCGTTGACGTTTGAATTTTCGCATTTCAAGATTAAGGCGCCAGGTAATGATTGATGAGGTACAAGATTACGATTTGTCAAATTGATTAAAATAATCAGAGTTTAATAAACAACCAGCATGATTTTTTTTCTTTTGACGTTTCGGTAGATCAGGTAACAGGTAGACCAGATAATACTTGTCTTAGGTAGTGGATTTTATTTGCATGATTTATAAATAATTCTATTGTTAGCGCCCCCTCTTTATTTAACACAGTGATAAACTCAGTCTATTAGTTTTCGTCTAGTCAAAGAGTCCAGATATTATACTCATAGCGAACATTTGTAATTAGGTATTTTAATAAAATAACACTGAAACTATATTTGCCATAGAAAATCTATCTTTCGTTACAATTTTCATTGTTTAAGAATTTTCTTTTCCTAAACATACTATATGTCGTGATGGCCCAGAGGTTAAGGCCTCGCCTCCCATGTCTGAGGTCGTGGGTTCAATCCGGGCAATTACCAATGTGACTTTTTAAATTCATATGTACTTTTCTAAGTTTATCTTGGACATCACAGACATCGGTGAAGGAAAACATCGTGAGGAAACCTAGACTTATAATTAATATAAGTCTGAAATCGCCAACCCGTCTTGAGCAAGCGTGGTGATCAATGCTCGTGCCTTCTCTGTGCGAGAAGAGGCCTTTGCCCAGCAGTGGGACAGTAATAGGCTGGTATTTTTTTATTATTATACATTACGACATCTTTGTTCAGATGTATACAGGAAGTAAGGCTGCGAACAAAAGGAATCTATCAAGCATTATCTTAGACAGACCTCTTACGTCAGCGGCCAACACAAGGTGCCTTGTTAATGAAAAAAGTATAAAGTGTTAAAATAACATTTATCAGAAACGTGCTCATTTAAGCATTGAGTAAGATATTTTAATAGAAACTTGAACCCGTAGGTATAAGAAATACCCGATAGTTGCTAGGTATAAAAACGTTTTGTGTTATGTAATACCTATTGGTTAGTTCCTCGTTTCACGGAAAACTATCGTGGTACCATACTACATACATTAAAAAAACATGAAGCCTACAATACCTAGTCTATGGGTTAGATACTGGTTAAATATTCATTGAATATCAACCTGATTATTATTATTGTGTACTTACGATGTGGCAGTGTATGTGTGTTGCTCACGTTTTTCTTTTAATCAAGATACTGGAATTTCAATTAACACTAACTACAAAATCAAAATGCAATTTCATAGATAAGATTAATTAAAAATATAATAAGTAGGTACATACCTACACGAGTAAATTATCTAAAATTACATTCAAAGTTGTGCGTTCAATTTACTTTGCAATTTGTTTAATTTTTGCTACAGATAAAACCTAGCGTTGATTAATTTTGTAATCAGAAATATTATGGAATGCAGATTTTTCATTAGATAATGTGTATAAATGTTTGTTATAAAATAGTTTCCATTGTGAATTTGTTTACGGTATGGTCTATAGTTTAAAGTATTTATGACGTAATCATCGTATGTTTAACCAGTTAGAGTTACTGTATTTCAGAAAATATTTTGTCTCTAGCTAATCTGGCTTCGCCTACGTGGAATTTGGGATCGTAATTCCGGAATAAAAAGCCGATATGCTTTTCGAAACTATAATCTATCTCTGTGCCAAATTTCATCCAGATCTGTTTAGCCGTTCTGGCGTGATTGAATAAAAAACATCCAGAGCCATCCAAACTTTCGCATTTATAATAGTAAACAAGACAATTGATTAACTCTCAGTGCATCTAAGAGCAAAATCATAAATAAACAGCATCAAAGATATATCTAAACCTACAGTGAACCCATGAATATGGCTACTAATCAGACTTTAGTCAGCTACCAAAAAGTTCTACAAAATAAAGGCGCTAAAGTTAGGGTTTTGTTGGTGACCGTACCTAACTACATACCTGTTGAACAATGAGTTTTGTGTGAGGCTGTGACTTGGGGTGACTAATTCAGGGCGATTGTTGTGTCCCTTTATCCTTGAAAGGACACTGGCGGAGGTCAGTTCCGCAGCGGGACAAAGGACCTTGGGCCTTGAAAAAACGGTTTAACAAAAAGCATTTAGATTCTAAACTTGTAACGCTTGTAATTGAATAAGTCAAAATTAAAAGTGAATGAAATCAGGAGCCCTAAAATACATAATTATATGAATCACGTCATCAATCAAGGGGCAGCGGTGGCCCAGTGGTGAGGGCCCCAACTTACGAATAGTAAGTCGTGGGTTCGAACCCAGACAGGCGCATTACTTTGTGTAATTTATTTCATCACCACTGCTCTCAAAACGGCATGTCCTAGAACCAAAAAATTCGAAGACGTGTGACATTACTAATCCGCACTGGGCCCGCGTGGTGAATTATAGCCCATTTCCTCTCATAGAGAGGAGGCCTGTGTCCCAGCAGTGGGAACATTAAGTGCAGGCTGATGATGATGAACACCGTTAAAATTGTTAAAATGGTCATTGGTCACAGTTACCTAATATTATGAATTGTAACTTTATGACTACTTTACGAATTATAACGTATTTCATATTGTTATCTGTGTTACCTATTATGATTTTGCTAATTCGGCTATTTTAGGCCCCTAGGACAGCTCTGGTATTCAGCTGTATCCCATTCGAGTGGAAGGAAAAAGACTAGACAAATGAAAAAGGAATGACATCAAACGCCCCCTCACCCCTTGAAAGTTAAAACTTTAATGCAATAAGGATAAGACAGTGCAAAAGTAATTCAACTGTTATAAATAAATCTTTGATTTTCCTTAAAAGTTTTCCTTAAATCGGGGCACAAAGAATTTCTTAAGAAGCGCTTGCGCAATGGCACAGGGAAAAACGTGTTTGTTTAGTTGACAGAATAGAATGTATAATATGTATTTCGGTGGTTCTCTGAATACTGTAAATAAATAAAATAATGAATGCTAATCGGTAAAACCTAATAAGTGGGTTTTTTACTCACCAAACATGATAAAATCAGATACTGGAAGTAATCCTTTAAAGGATTATTCATTCATTACTAAAAAAAACATAATACATTACACATCCAAAATTATTAAGTACGTATAGGTGTCTAAATTATATTAAGCTATAGTAATTATGCTTTTTCAATGAACAAAGTACTTGCGTACTTAGATATAAGTTTTTCGTAGAGTACCTTTTCATGTGATAATGTTGACGTGATAATAAAATGAACCTAAGTATTTTTCCTGCAATACATGAAATAGATTCAAATTCATTTTGCTTGTAAAACGCACCGTCTTATACTTAGGCATGTGTTATATTCCGTCTAAGCACTTTGGAATCCCCCAAGAGTTACCTAGTTACACTAACGCACTGGTAATTTAAAGTAATCTCATTATAGTACCGAATATTAAAAAGGTATTTTGCCTTGACATGCGATCGCGGATTCACGAACCTGTCACTAGTCACATTCACTTTGTACAAACGCGTAGGTGACGTCCATTCTACAACACATCAATTTTAATGTTTTTATGCAAAAAATCCAAACGAGAAATGCTTCAGAAACTAATTTTCACCTTTTCTAATAATCATCATCTGCCTAGCCTTTTCACAGCTATGTTGGGGTCGGCTTCCAGTCTAACCGGATGCAATTGAATTTAGTCCAGTATTTTACATGGAGCGGTTAAACCCCTTCGAACGACTTGTGAAAAAAAAAATGACAGAATTTCGGGCCACTGACTACCTGTAACGACTGCCAAAGATCTACAAATGACCCCGGCTTAAGGTGTTTCCGAGACGCGGAGGAAACCAATCTTTTCTAAAACTTAATAGAGCAGCCTATTTGTCACACCCACTCAAAGTTACAGGATTACGTAATAGGGATGATAACTGACTAAAAAATATATGATTCTGTTTAATCCGTCAGTTAGATTTTCGAAAAATATTGGATACGTGTTTTATCAAATTAACAAAAATTTACGAAGTTAGAACATGTCAAAGATCATGAGTGGGGGGGGGGGCTTGTGACGTCACATTTGAGTAAAAAAAAAAATGTACTCAAATGTAACGTCACACGAGTTTTCGATGCGCTGTACCTATCGTCTTCATTTTTTGTTTACGTAAAAGAAAAAATATGTTTCCAATAGTTATTGGACATCTATCTGACGGACTGATTAGATTTTCTTTGTCATCGCTGTATTTTTGTTTTTTTTTTTTTAAGTTTAGGGTTAAAACAAAATCCTACTTCCTACTAATATTATAAATGCGAAAGTTTGTGAGTGGATGTTTGTTACTCTTTGACGCAAAAACTACTTAACGGATTTGGAAGAAATTGCACACTGATAGTTTATAACCAAGATTAAAACATAGGATACTTTTTATTCCGGTAGTAAGATCTCATGGGACAATTATCAAACTTCGTGCGGGCTAAGCTGCTGGCAGAAGCTAGTTTAAGATAATTATAGTGAGTCCAAGCAGTCATGCTAGCGAAGGAGGTGGCGGAACGTGATAGGGAAAGATCCACACGTCCCGGCCGCCGCGGGAGACGCCCCAGGCGTCGGGGGCCACGTGGTGGCTTCCGGCCACCGTAGGCGCGGGCCTGTGGACGGGGAGCTATGGACTAGCTCGCCGTCCTTCCGTCTCATGACGACAGGCCATGTCGACGGCGCGTTCGTGTTCCACGCGCGCCTCAAAGAGAGTCAGCAACAAGCAAGGGCCGAAGCCTGCCGGGGCTGCGGGACTATTCGGAAGAGATACCGTGGCCCCGGAACACAAAGGGCGATGAAGGAACATGGATGGGTTTTAGTCAGTAAAAGTCTGACACTCCCTCCTGCTCCGCCCAGAGCGGGAGGAGTCATTTGATGATTTCCCATCCGAAAAATAAAAAAAAGGTGAGTGAGATCATCATTTACAACGTGAATTAAAGAAGTTGATTGTATTGATTCATACTTTTTATCGATATTAAGCTTATTATCTAAACGAAATGCCCTTTTCATTTGAGTAGCTATAACGATTAGATAATGACATAACGACCCGTGAAACACATTAATTTATCAGCAGAGCACATGTGCGTGCACGTTGCAAGTGAGAAACTTAAACGTTTCCGAATTCCGAACCTTTCCTTTTCCGAATAAACCTACATAGAAGTTACTGGGTGTCATTGCCGGTTCTTCCCCTTTTTATTTACCCATCCGGTTTGGCCACAAAATAATCAAACATTTGAATGTGACTTCATCAATTAAAAACCTATACCTCATCTATACCAAAAACCAATCAAAAGTAACATAACCGTTGAAGTTTACAGCAATGACTTTATATTGTAATTATCACAGTAAATACTTAAAATATGTATAGGTACTCTACTAGAATGGAGGATTATAATATATCTTCAATGCCTAACATATAAACTGCTGAAATGGGCTCACTTTTTTGTACGTAAGTAATATTTTAATAAGATTAAGGTTCCATTTTGAAATTATATATCCCTGCATAAATACACTATTTACATACATATACATCTAGGTACTTAATAATATACCTACTTCAATAGCCATTATATAGGCGCTTATTTATTTTCATTCATGATAAGCGTTGCCAAGACGTACTCATCGTATGTTTACGTTCGAAAGTGTATAACGTAGACTCGAGTAGTAGAAAAGTAGTAATTACTACTTACGTGAATCACGTAGTACTAAAAATAAAGAAGACGAGCAGAGAATATAAAATTGGGAGAATGGTGTCGACGACTATTTTTGTTTTTCTTTTTCAAAATGGCATCTCTCAGTTCGACCTAGAGAGGTTGTCGTTTGCTTAACCGAACAATCCTGTGGATGCCTTGAGTGTAAGGCTTCCAGCCAGGACAAAAAACTTACAGACTAAGCGACTATACGCTATGGGCACCCCCTGCGGGGTCCGGGCCTCGGCTTAGGGCGTCGCTGGGAGAGGACAGCAGAGGGACAGGCTGGCTCATTTAGGGGCTGGCTTTGGACTACAAGCTCAGCCACGCGGGCTGGCACGAGAGACGGACGGGGACGTGGTGTCGACGACCTAGGTTAGGTACGTAGTATTCTAATTGTTATCTGTGACCTAGTTCACAAACTGGAGTTTTGAAAACTCGTGAAAAGAAACACTTATTGAAAAGTCAAAAGATAGTGTTGTCGATGTCTACGATTGTTGAAAACTACTCCGTCTATTCCCAGTTGTCACCACTGGCTCCAGGGGTATGGCTAGGGGTACCATTACCTATGGAGAAGAACCGGCAAGGAAATCCATGGTTACTCTTTAAAAATATATTTATGTACCTAATAACCATGAGTGGGAAGAATCCTTAGTAAAAGTTTGTGACACGATATCCCGTATGTATTCCTTCTATTATATACTTACGTATGTCAGTTATATTATATACCTACCTTCCTTCTGTTTACGGCCTTTGAGGAAATGTTTGTATCTTCGGTGCTTACCTGTAACAAAGAAAAGGGAATTTATGAGTAAATTGAACGTAACACCTGAATTTGTTCATTTCATTAGAATACGTGTGATATTATTATGTGTACAGTGTATATTGTTAACAAAGGCTTTCGAACAAGTTACTACAAACTATAAAGGGTGTGTGACCCTTAACGAAGCCGAAAGCCACTTGTTCTCCCCGTCAGCGTCATTGCGATATTTTTTTTGTTCTGGGCTATTACCTGGGAACCTACTAGTTACAGAGATATTGGAGGTAAAGGGGTATCTTATTACCCAGTATACTGGGTTGTGGAGGTCAGATAGGCAGTCGCTCCATGTAAATTACTGGTATTCAGCTGCATCCGGTTAGACTGGAAGCCGACCCCAACACAGTTGGGAAAAGGGCTAAGCAGATGATAATGACTTATGACTTAAAGAATACAGAACAGTATTACCGACAGGATTACCTGTAGGGAAATCGCATCTCTGTACAGTTTAACTATGTAGAAAAGTTTTGTGCTTCGGTAATCTTTGCGTTTTTGAAGTAATTCTACGATGGCTCTCATATGTATGTACCATGGGCTCGAACGAAATCTGTTCATATTTAAAATAAAATCCCGTGCACACGATGTCCACATCTGTTTACCACCCTTAACGAATCATCGACACGAAGAAGAAGAAGAACTTCTTCGTAAAACGACAAAAAATATGCGACCCTTTTTCACGTTATCCTTTGTTATACAAAAATTATATTCTATTGTTTGACTACCTTTTTCTGACTAATAAGAATAAAACAAAAAAAGGACAAAGGAAGAGAAAGTTTAGCGCTTCAATAGCGGCCGGATGCTGCAAACAAAAAGAGCCGTATTGGTGGTGAGATTTCGTCCGTCGAGATGGTACTATGACAACGAACGAAATCTGCTCATGTTCAAAATAAAATCCCGTGCACACGATGTCCACATCTGTTTACCACCCTTAACGACTCATCGACATGAAGAAGAAGAAGGACTTCTATTGGTTCGCACAAAGAGTGTGCAGACCAATAGTAGTAAAACGCGAAATAGGAATAAAAACAAAAAAAGGACAAGGAAGAGAAGCTGCAAACAAAAAGAGCCGTATTGGTGGTGAGATTTCGTTCGTTGAGATAGTACCTACTAAACCTATTAGGTATATAATCAAACACACGCTGTCTGGCTCAACTCAACCTATTTAGAGGAGGCAAAAACACTTCAGTGTTTGTAGCCCCGACGCAAATGAAGAGGAAAATACTTATTGCTAATTCACAATCTAATCGTCTAATCTACAACCGTATCGCCAACTTAATATATTATTTTAGTTTTTGGTAATACATTAGAGATAGTTTATCTTTACTGTTTGTTCCTATTATCGGTCGCAAATCCCTCTTATCTACGTATCAATAAAGATAATACCAGACATTATTATTGCAGATTTTGAAATCAGAAAAAATTAGGCAGATCTGGTATTATTAGAGGTCCTAACTTAAGCGCGCGACGCAAACGTAGGTAACGTCGTGAATTCGAACGTTATTTGAATTTAGAACTTACGCGTATGTAGGGTATGTATTAAGAAGAGTACTTCTTAATACATACCCTACATACGCGTAAGTAACTAAGTATAGTTAACATATAGCGTTTTGGTTTTAGGATTTTTGCCAAAGCTAAGAATAGTCTAAAAACTAGCAAACATTATGTGCGAAAACCATGAGCAATTCAATTTTAAAACCGTTTAATGTAAGCACATTAGATATGTTTACATCGTGTGTCCGTGCTAAGCCCACGGTTGTCCATAACTATCGTAAGTCTGATCGATGAGCCGGTGTCATTACCCACTTATCTCTGTCACATTCACATATCTTTGAAGATCAATCAGTTGTAAATACGGATTGATTCACTAGACCATACCATCACGCGCTCGTGTTTTCAATAACATTGTGTGTGAATCACTGAAATATTGTAACTTACTACAGGTCTCTGCATTATAAATAATTTCTTTTCAACACATTGTTTTTTATGTTGTAAACTGGGACATTTTAAAACGGCTTTGTAAATAAATAACATGGTTTTTCGTGCATGTCTGACTGACAGTAAGTGTGTGCGCACACCAGAATACCAAGTAATTTAATGATAATTGAAATCGATTTCATTTTACTATAAACGACAGTGTAACTGATTCCAATTAACATGAGTAACTGGCACACTGGTACTTACATGTAGAATTTACCTAAGTATATCACTTACTATAAGTATCTACGTGAACTTACACGATTCATGAGGGATTGTGATCGACCCGTTTTTAGGGTTCCGTACCCAAAGGGTAAAAACGGAACCCTATTACTAAGACTCCCTGTCCGTCTGTCTGTCACCAGGCTGTATCTCATAAACCGTGACAGCTAGACAGTTGACATTTTCACAGACGATGTATTTCGGTGGCCTCTATAACAACAAATAAAAACAAAGATTAATTAAAAATTAAAGGGGGCTACTACGATGGTACAGAACCCTTCATGCGCGAGTCCGACTCGCACTTATTTACTTTTGCATACGCCCCTGTCTCAAAATCTCAAACCCAGAGCTAAACACCGTGTGGTAGGCATCCCTTTTGCCACGTTTTAACATTATTACATCAGGATTTTACTTTGCAAATATTATGTACTATGCTATACAGTGACGGTTGGTAGATCCAGTTCCCCCAGTAATTGTCACCAGTTTAGCCACTTTTGACCAATATTATTGTTAATTCGGCTTGTGACCCGTTTCTCCTTTATCAAATGTTATTCAAATACTTCATTTATTCAAATGCTTATAGACATCTATGCCGTATGTGAATACTCGTATCATTTTTTTCTAAACTTCGTCTAGACACTCGTTACAAATAAAATTTAAAACATAAATACAGAAAGGAAATTTCTGATGAAATAACTGAAATTTTCCATTTATTTGCTTTGGCGAATTTATGTGAGCATCAGACGTTTTAAATAATTTGTCTACTGCAACAAATTGCTTTGTTACAGAATCTTATATTTAGTTCAATACCCATTATAACTGATAATGAGCCATGTAACGAAAACTTTGTATAAACTAGCTGAACGACATTCTTTTGTTATTTCAACACTAAACATCAGAAGTCACGTTTAACTAAAGTTTAACACGTATTTTAAAGAAAATGTGCACTTAATTTAAATCTTCTTTGAACAACTTAAATGGCACACCAGTACCTACTTACTCCCAAAATTGTTGTCAGAGGTGTACCATAAATTACGCCCACATTTCGGCAGTTGTTTTTAAGTCCCATGTAGAAGGGGACGAACCGGCGAATCTATTGACAACTTACATAAAACCATTGATTTACAGCTTCTAATAATCCTTGAGCCCTGGCAGTAATTAGGAACTCGACTTCCAAGAACCCTAACAGCCACTTCGGAATTATTACCTTTAAAACAGTTATCGCCAATACAAAGACCAAGGTGACAAGACAAGGATAGAAAGCGAAATCTATTTACGAAGTGCCGTTCACCGGTTGCATTGCTGACCGGCCGAAGTGTTTATTTAAGGCAATAACTATTTGCGGATACCTACCTATTGTTTGTACAAGAGAAATACTAGCCGCTTAGTTAAGATTAGAACTAGGCATCGAAGTTTTTATGTTATCGCGTTTTTAGAATGTTGTAAATAGATTATTTTTCTTAGCTATTTCCATGATAATGTCTAGTATCGAATGTTTTGTCAGCATAGGCACGCTTAGGTTCTTTATCAGAAGATTAGAGGGGATTTTTGGCACGCGGGTGCTTAGAAATGTCTTTGAGACCAACCGCTGTTGATAACAACTCGTTGGCTAATTCGTTCCTACAAAATAAGCAGTAGGCTTAGCCAAGTTGACAATCTACAATCGTTAACGCATAGAAAACTAACCAAATGACAACATTTCAACGTTAAGTCACGTGGTCAAAACAAACGAATAGAAACATTAAAATTCAGTCAAAACTGTAAGTTGGCTTCGATTTATATGGGATGAAGCGATCACGATTGTAGAAACGAATATATTTCATTCTTTCATCTTAACCGATGTAAACTTGTCTACGAAGTTTTTATTTGCTTGTTTTGACCACGTGACTTAACGTTTACGATAATCGATACGAATCTTTGTAACTTGGCTAGGCCTGCAGGTCCTGTACTTACCTATTACGGATAGATAATGGGTGGGAACTGAAATTAAAAAGGTAAGTAACAGTATAAATACACCACTTCAAAAGTATTCATGTAGGTAATTGATGTGTCATAGTCATTGTGTTCTTGGAACTTTAAGCCTGGAATCTGCCCGCCATTGTTGGTTGCCAAACCGACTGGACGGAGCTAATACTTGAATAGATTGGTAGGAACCTACTAGTTTTCTTTACAGTTAAAGTAAATGTATATTATAATAAGGAAGATTGCAGTAAATATGGTTTTGGCACAGCTATACGATAAGCGGTTTCTCTAACGGAGACCAGCCTTGTTTAGCCCCATTCGAACAAATCACGCAGTGACTAAGGTGACTACCGAGAAATTCTCAATCGTTTGCTTTCTAAACATTTAAACATTAGTCGTATTTTTAATGAACTTCCTTCTGTTTGGTAAACAATGTGAATTAATCAATACCTCTAGAAGAAACGGAATGAGTACCTCACTACTTGTAACAAAGTAAAATAATAACCATTGCCAGAGAAGTATTCCTACAAACTTTGACATGCTCATAATTTTCCATTGTTTTGCTCTGATCTTGATAGTCTTGTCACGTTTTCAGAACACCATTTCGTACCTCAAAGTTATGCATCGGTGTCCTCTGAATGCATAAGAAACGCAATTCAAAGTCCTTAGTTCTATACATCTTCGCAGTACCAGCACGCAGCGTATGGAACGAAACCCTCGCCTGTTAGGGCTTGATTTATGTTCCTATGTCGTCTCGGAAAATATATGTGGCAACTGGGAACTCGTTGTTCACGAGGACGCATTCATGATACACGTGCCGACTCAATAAACTACTCATAAATCAAATTGAACCAATACAAGGCGCACGGTGTAAGTGCATCGTTGCATACGCACTTGACATGCATCCAATCGGCGAATCTAATGAACGATAAGAATGATTGACGTGTGGCCTTAATTTTCAGGAGGCTTACACAAGAGGCAAGCTGTTTATCGTTTACCTCCTGAGATGATGAGGTTGAAATGTGGGTAATCTTTTAGCCCTTCAAAAATCACATTTCGTTGAAGCTTAGAACTGTAATTGGGAAACGCCAAAGGTGTGTCTTCTGAACTTTCCCAAACTAATAACACGCAATTTATTTTCCACTGCTTTCGATATATGAAATCCATTAACAATGCATTACAATTAATCACCGTCGCGACATGAATACCAAATGTTTCTCGTACTTTTTGTGACGTCCTTGCTCGACGTGATGTGTACATGCAAATATTCGCATTCGAAGCGAATTTGGTGTACACAGATGGCATGGTAAACAATAGCAGAACGCACGTCATTAGAATGTACAGCATTTTAGTCGAGGACAATGGTTGACTGGCTCGAGGTGACCGATTCTGTAAACCGACAACTGCCCGCCGGCCCGGCCGTCCGCCTTGCTCAGGTGTTATCTCAACAAATATGGCTTGAATAGAGGCCTCGTGGCCTACGTTTTAAATGTCAACAAGTTCGTTAGATGATTCTTAGTTTACAACTCACGGAGACGTGACTACTTCGAGTGTTGAGAGCTATGTCCGGAGACAATCGATAATTGAATTGATTATTTCTATTTGATCGAAGCGGCCAAAGGCTTCTATCATCGAATAATCAATGAGTCGATACATTATTTTTAATAGGAGATTATGAAATTTCTGTTAAGTTTAATTGAAAAGTTATTATGGACTAAGTTATGTTCAAAAGAAAACAAGTTGGTGACATTCCCACCCAGGCCCCTTATTCACAACGCTTCGTTTCTATTTTCGATTCGGAAAGTCGTATGTCTATATTTTTTTGACATTATAATAATAATAAATAAATATCACTGTACATTACACACAGCGCCATCTAGTGCCACACTAAGCAGCGAGGCTTGTGTCGTGGACACCAGATAGTTGTTATACTACATAGATACTTTTTGTTTGTAAATACATACTTATTATACATATAGACATCCATGACTCGGAAACAAATGTCCATGCTCATCACACAAACATTTGCTCGTACCGGGATTCGAACCCGGGACCCTAAGAACGTAAGGCAGCTTCACTACCGCTGCGCCATTCGGGTCGTCAATATGAAATGAGCGAGATTTTGGCCAGGTGTCTTTTTAAGGCTGGGGTATCTTCTAACGAGAGGTTTTCTCCATGTAACTCCTCTTTCATGAGTGAACATAAATGTGAAAAAAAAAATTATGTTGCTTATTAGACTCTAAACTTTAATTGGTACAATAATTGAAATAATTCTAACTTTATTATTACTTTAAGAAAAAAATATTCAAAGTGAAGCATTTTTTATTTGAAATTTCGTAACTACTCCTAAACGACATTAAGTTTTAGTATTTTTTTTCACACAAATATTTGTCACTTTTTTCTTTACAAAGTGTACAATTAGCATTTGGATCTAATGATTTTTTACGCTAGAATTAAATAAAAACCACTCATTTTGCACTATTCGGCCCGCAGTGACTGACGTAACAACCACTTTGTAGTGCAAGCTGATTAGAACTTTATTCTAACACTATTTCAAACGAAGTTTGAACCACCACAAATAGAGTTGCTAATTTAGCAGATACCCCAGCCTTAAATGGTACATGATCATTATGATCGTAATTTTAAGCTCATTGAGGTTTAGCAAGTGTGCGAGAGAACGTTTTCCGAACAGGAGGAAAAGGGTTTATTAACAACAAATCCATGTTTGCACTAATTTACATAACAAGTTAGATGTCATTTCACATTTGTGTAAAAAGCGTGAAGGTGAAATACATAATGAACGGTTCAAAAACCTGTATGCAAATACAGAGAAAACACTATTTATACAAGTATCAAGTTGTCAGAAGGACTTGTAATATTCTTATTTCTAAATACTTGAGTGAAACAGTGATTTTGTTCATAAATAAATTTGGTACAATGGTAGAAGCAAAATATGCAGGAGAAAACAGCGGGGAAAACCAATTTGCGGCGATATAAGCTATGGAAAATACCATATAGATTCCTATATCATTGTAAAACAATACTAATAGTCTAAATTGTCGGTTCTCAGTTGTCGCTTTCTCCAGTCTAGAGGGCGTATAGATAGGAAACCAACTCGTTTGGCTAGCTCAGTCAGAAGAAAGATCTAACTAGCTCTACTTTTATATAGGTAAGTTGATAGGTACGTAACTAAGTAACTACCAATACAAGTACCTACTTGTAGATACGAGTATAAGATCGAATCTGTCTAGGAATATCTAATCACCATTTTATGTGTATCTTTTACCTTGTTTGTAAATACACTGGCCTGCAAAACTAAGTATCAACTTTTAAAATTGCAATAACTTTTTAAGTACACAAGATATACTTTCGGAACAAAAAGGACTCGACAAAGAGTATAATTTTGTACATAAAAAACTCCAAAGAAAGCTGATAAAAATAGCTATAAAACGTTTTTATTTTAAATCTCTAACTTCTAAAGTTTAGAAAAAAACGAAATTTTAAAAGTGTAGGTAGTAAGTTCTTAGTTTTGCAGGCCAGGTAGAAATTTGTTGATTAGATAGGTGAGGAATACTGAAACACCGAGGGTATAAGCTATTGAGCCAAGACCTGGACTAACTATTGTTAAGTTTTTTCGACAGATCTACGTCATCTACACTTTAATTTTTCCTTTTAGAACCAGATATTTTAATGTCGTTTAATTTATTTTGTACTTTTGTTTTATTTATTTATGTACCTAACCAATATGTGGTCTTTGGGAAAAGATTTAAATTAAAGATCATTTCTTCGGATAATTAAGCTAAAAAGAAAAACATTTCCTTCATCAGTAGCTTATACTTCCAATGTACCGGGTTTCATACAAGGGAGGAAACTCAACAATAAGACCATAATAAACTTCAGTAACAGTTGATTCCGCTTCCTCGTGTACAGTATTTTCCATCATCCATTTAATATTACCTATGCATAAAATTGCTCGTCAACGCCACAGAGGCATGTCAAGTGCCATTAGTTTCGACTTCCTCATATCTAAAAACATTATGTTCTGATAACAGGAAAATTATATTGTTCAGAGCAATTTTAAAATAAGTATCGACACATAATGCACTTTATAATACCTATTATGTTTATTATTTATAGGAAGGTATTCATTTCTCATGCATTTATTTATGTGTTTATTTAGCCTACCGCATTATATAACTGATTTTTTTCATGTTACGTGTACTAAAGTACCTACAGTAAATAGACGATTTCCGTGTGTAATAGATATCAGTCGTCTAGTGGGCGAGACAGTTCCCTGACCGCGTGTTCTTTAAAAGTTCGTGATTAGAAGCTATTTAGCAGAACAACACGTCGTGGGCACGAAGTGAAGTGGCCGAGTAACCGACTTTGAGCATTTGCAACATGTTACCAAAAGATAAAAAGAAATATAAACGAGTTCAACAAATTCGGGGAAGTAGCGGAACTTTATTACGGTTTTTGAGCGACGAGCCGTCGACGATGGCGTTGCCCCTGCGCAGGATGTTGAGATGACGCGCTGCGCAAGAGCACATCTTAGATGCAGGGCTCAGAGAGAAATACTGTCTCACTATTAACCCGTCGTTAAAATGGTCTCGCCTCATCAAGCCCGAAGCCGCACGCTATAATAAATTGCGTGTTTTACGCACTGATGCTCCGTAACCATCGCTCCACAATAGATTAGCCTTATCTCTCAATTTCGTTCTGACAGCTTAATTCAACGGAATTACTCACTTTCAGCAGTTTCAGCGGCGTTAACAAGATGTTTGAAAATAGCTGAATTGACGTATACTTAATTTAGAGTGCTGTATAAATAGTCGGGTAGTCAGAGCGTAGTGTGACGCAACTGGCGATGGCGCCTAGGAAACGGCGTGAGACATCATCGGATCCCCGACGAGATTCATTTAATGGGGGAAATTTTCAATTAGTCTCGGTCTATTTAGGTACCTAGGTACTCTATAATAAACTTAACGCTATATTGCCGACTTCTATCAATTTATCTGTAGGTACTAAGTTAACTAGGCAAATAATTTACAGAAAAAGACAAAAGCCATGTTCTGGTTTTTTTGTTTTAGTGAATGACACTACCTGTCTAATGGACTTTGCGACTTAATTACTATACCGTGAGACAGAGTACTTATAAAATCTCACATGTTCAACACACCTGAGATAAGTGTAATAAATAACAAACAATTATCTTGTCAGTAACATAGTGTACAGACAGATACATAATCTTTTATTCATTACTAGAGCTACTGTGTATTTAGTACCTAGGTAATTATTTATTTTACACAGATAGCTGGTAGGTAAGTAGGAATAATTGGACAATTAATTCTGAAAAAAAAAAACGAATTTGTGCTGTAGGTATATGTATTTTTTTTACAATAAACAGAGGCTGAATTCGACAAGGTTGTAGCTCTGGGAGTTTGATACCAATAAGGTTGAATTACAGTTTTGTTTCATATACTAGTGTAGGATATGCTGGAACCAACATTGTAACATCTATTTGTACCATATTTTAACAAATAAACATTATTTTGATTTGATTTGATTAAGGTATGGAGAAAAAATTAAAAAAAGGAAACTGTAATGGTGTCATTACTTTTTTTTACGTGTAAAGGCCTGAGTGGCTGCGTTTAAATATTATGATTTAGAAAAAAGGTTGCACCAGTCTGATATTTTATGTATGACGCAAGTAGTTCTTAGTTCTTTGAGGGTTATTTTGGCTTCCATTTTCAACCTTGTTGTTTAGTTTGCTTCGGCAGCAATAAAAAATCAGTGAGTCAGGACATTTTTGTCTTTATGTTTCAAAACAAGAATCTTTAAGAGTTTACGCTGAAGCATCGATTAGTCATTCCTTTCTCGACGATACAATCATCCTAAGAGATCGTTTGAAGAGAAATAAACTCGTATTTTTTGTTTGACATCGTCTGTCAAACTGAAGAATGATGAATAGTCGCGAATGTGGGTCAGTGGTCGACTGGCGGAGGATCAAATGTGACAGTCCAATTAACACGACGCGCTGAATACGATGTGAATAAAACCTAAGTAATTTCCGTTTTATTTGTGTACATAACCTAGGTAGGTTTTTATGAGTCGGTAACGGTAAATCTAATCACGGAATTTACCTGATAGGGGGATAAAACAAAGGCTATGTTGGTGGGTAATTTTTGTGATGTTTTTTAAAGTGCGTGTTTGAAGTGCCCATTATGTAGACTCGCGTGGCGTAGACTAAACGTAGCAGCGTAGACGAAGCGTAGCAGCGTAGACAAAGCGTAGCAGCGTAGACAAAGCGTAGCAGCGTAGACGACGCGTAGCAGCGTAGGTGCCACGTGTTCAAAAATATTGTAGGGTTTGAGGCCTGTGTCCCAGCAGTGGGAACATTAATAGGCTGATGATGATAAGGCGTAATAGAATAATTGAATACTATGAAAATAGTTACTGTTTTTCCGATATTCGGGGACAAATCAATATACGGCTTCTTTTTAAAAATTATTTATGGAAAACCTATTAATACCTTCCTATTAATTTGATCAACCTGAGTATGGAACCTAGAACTCCGCACCAACACACTCAGTAGATACTTGATTACTTCGTCAATAGATCTTAGGTTAAATATGACTCTTTTTCCTGTATTTTCCGTCGGCTTAGGTCTTCCGTAGGCGTAGTAAAGTTTGATTTAAAAACAAAGTCAACTCTTATCAATCGGTTGCTTTTGATTATATTTTGCGATACGACTTTGGTTTACCTACTTATTATCTTATCGGTTTCTGTCCTTCCTTCAGTATCTAAAAACAAATAACATGATAGATGAAGTTTCTCGAAATGAAAAGGCGTTCTTCAATTGTCCTCAAAAGCTAATGATTTCTTCTGAACGTTAACTTCTTGAAGCAAAAGTTGTTTCAAGAAAAATTAAAAACGCACACGGATATGTCATTAAATTAGCCAAGTCATTATCTACAGGAATGTCTTGTTTTTGCATTTAAACAGCTTTTGTAATTTCATTTACACGGGATTTAACTGCGACTCGCATTGCATTGCATTAAAAATCTAAGTACTTGAGATCATCTACAGTGCGTATGCAGAGTAACTGATTTAATAGCTATAGGTAAGCAATGGATGCACAATCTGTGATAAAATAATGCGTACATATGTGGGTGTAAGTATATATTACACAAATACATATACTCGTAGGTACGTTGGTATTTCCGAGAGCTACGTCATAAAGTTATCCCAGAAAATGTCGTTGTTCAATGAATTTGGGACTGAATCGGATTTGTTATTCAGATTATGACTAATTCGATTTTCCAAGCCTGAAAAAACTGGAAATGGCCGGTCGGATTTCCATCACGGATCATTACCTGAGATTTAAAAGCTTAACTTTGTTTTTTATTGCAAGACGCAATCAATGTAGACACAGGTAATACAATAATGACAGTGACGTCCTGATATTCTAGATAGTGTTTTTTTTTTAAGATTTGTCCGTACATAGAGGCGTGGTGCGTCGGCAAATGCATTGATAGCGTGCGTTGCCTGCTCCGGTGGACTTACAAAGGGCCGATCGGCCGTTGCCCCCACATTGCAAAGGCTCCTTTTTTTATGTCTGCCCCGTTTAGACTTAGTTTCCGACGTATTCATGTGACCAAACAAGTATAACAATCGGGATTCTTTAGATACTTATTTGGAACTGTTACTTAACTTTTGTATTGGTATTATGGTAGATAATCACTTAACAGTTCTTAAAACGGGATTTTCCTGTTATAAAATAGTCTACAGCCTCTACATATTTGCGAAGTATCTACCATTACCTGCCTATTATCATGAAAGTGCACTTGTTGCACATTGTTAATGACATAATCAATTCACTTAAACGACTAATTAGCAGCACTTAGGTAATGATGTTCACGTAATCGATAAACGTGTTTAAAATGCAAAAGTGATTGCGGGTAGGACTAGGAACCTATTTGCAGATTTCTTTACAGGCAGTTACAAATGGTCTTACAATGCACCTCTCTTATTTAAACATTTTTATGTGCTTCGCAATATGAGTTTTCTTATGTTGATTCACATAATAACGGCATGCCTAATATAAACCAATATAGGACACGCGACCCACTTACTCATCGCTTCAAAGAATCCTTCCTTTGTTTATAATTTACACATAAAACCCTCATCACTTGTTAGTACGTCCACAGTATCCATTATGATGGTAAAACTTTAATTTATCTCAGAATTAGGCGGATGAACTGCGATGAACGGTTCAGATCTGGGTGTCCGGTCTTTGAACTCGAGAGCGGGATGCCGAGATTGTTTAATGACAACAAATAAAGCATCGGTGCACAGCTGTCGGTCGGCTGTCGGCTTGCACGCGAGGCGAGGGGCCCTCTATTATAGCGAAGGGCCTGCAGGTAGCCAACTCGATGTATTTCATTTTTGTCTGCCTCAACATCCTTTATTACAAGAATATGAATAATACTGCGTTATACCTGAACCCCGGACTTAAAGCGCGCTTTCATCTTTTGAGCACTTGGGGAAAAAAATACGTAGGTACTCATTGATATTCTAAATGATACCTATCAGAAGCTGATTACTATAATTACGCATTAATGACCGGCGATAAATGCACAAAGTTTTGGCAAGTGAATGTCCAGTAATGTGTCTGTTCAACACAGGACTTTCGCTGATCTGTTTGTCGCGGGCGGTGTGTCTGGGAGGCTGATGTGCTATGGAGTATGTTAGTGCAGATGCTCACCTATATGCGCCAGGTCAATGATGGGGATCGCGCAGCGCGCGAGCAGGCTCTCCTCCTGCTGGGCCGCCATTGTCGTTGCTTGATACAACCGCTCTGATTTCCACGCGCCGATCGCTCGTTCAGTCAACACTCCTTATCACTCGACTCCCACAGTAATTAGCAATTAGCGAACGCGACACCGAAAGATAATTTAAGGTAGAGAAACGATAGATAAGCACTTAATACACCGTAAGGATACAACGTAAACGTTAAAGTTTATTGAAGTTATGAATGGTCTTTTGATTATTCCTGGTATAGAAGCGTTCAGAACTCATTTGCATAACCTTGTAGTTCTTGCTCGAGGCGTTCGTCTTTCTGACGTAGCAGCAATAAGCTATACTGACTTGACACATTAAAAATTGGTTTCCGTTGCTTCTCTCACAGTAAGTAACTACGTGTAAAGGTTGATCCCGCGTGTGCGACCCGACGGCGTCGCGCGCCCCCCGTCCCTCACAGCTGGCGAGTTTCGAATGTCTCTCGTCGAATAAACTGGCTCACCGTGTGCGATGAGCGTTACCCTGGCGTCCGATGTCGGCTCTCACTTGTATATCATCGCGCAGACTTTCGCAACCGAGTGGCGTGTCGAAACAGCTCTGCCTTGAGCACGCTGCCGTGTGGAGAAAGCGTATTGTGTGACGGGTGTGCGCGAGCGGCTCGGCGTCCAGAGTAACACTGACGAAGCCGAGTGGCGATACTGGCGAGGCGCTCGGGCGCTGCTGCGTCGGCGAGACTGACTCACGCGGCCCTTGATCGCGGCTCACTTCGCGCTACTCGGAGGGGCGGCGGCGTTGTCCTGTGGCGGTGTGTCGGCGCCGCTGTACCGACTATAACCTCGTCTCGTTTGCCATTCACTCATCCGATTTGTAGTAAATGTGGTTTGGCAAACTTTGTTGCTACCTGAACAAACTGAACTGAGTCTTATTTTATGGAGATTAAGGTTCACACATTATACAGTTGAACATGATAATTATATATTGGCTTATCAGTGTCATCTATCATGTACCTATATTAATCACGAGATTGACGCATATTAGTAAACACCCTAAAAATGCGGATTCATTGAATTTCCGAATGGTACAATGGAATGAGACCGTTAACGCCATCTACAGTACAACTTAAGTAACTAATACTGTACTAAACGCCATCTATGTTCACTATAAACTTACAGCTAAAATAAAATAAAATCGCATTAAATTTCGTGGTTTATATAATTTCCAATTCTATTAGACTTGCCACTTGGAACCAGCACATCCACATCAATATAATAAAAAAAAGTTAAATAATGTATAAAAAATATAGGACGCAAACCCTTATTAACACAACGACATTGACCTTGTAAATATGTCAATCCACACTTTTGTTTTCAGTTGAATAATAAATAATTAAATGCTTTAATTTAAAGTGAGATTGTTTTATTTATATAGGGTTGATAGCATTAATTTACAGTTGAGTGTTGTTTGTTCATTTGAGGCATCTTTCGAAGTACGAGGAGCCGACGTAGCCACCCCGCATTGCTCGCTGGACATGCTGTTCGAACAACCTCCTGTTGCTTTGCAGTTCGTCCGCAGCCTCCTTGTTTAGAGGATCTTCGGGATTTGGTTCCTGAAAAACAAGAGCAAATTGTAAATTAATAACATTTCTGATGATGATGTAGTTGTTGACGACTTCTTGGGAATAGCTAGCTGTTGTAAAGGCGACTGTTGAATGTGAGGCTAGGCTGTGTTGCAAGGATTCGATCCTCGGATCGAGAAGTATAATTGGGTTTTTCTAATATAAAATTCTGGTTAACCGTAACGGTTAGTTAATCACATTGCACATAAAGCTTATTGGCGTAATGAAGTACACAAAACCCGCGTTTACATCTTTATGGCAAGTTATGATACCTTCTCTACTCAACTATGTGAAAACGTAGTATTGAACATGTTTCAGTTTTGTCTCACCATTTGGATGTTTTAGGTGTAAATGATAAAAGAAAATAGTAGACTCAAAAAGTAAAATACATTTTAATGTTTTTCATACCATGGTGTGAATGTATCACAATATATAGGTTAGATCATATCTAGGTATATAGGACTAACGATCCAATCAGAGCAAAGGCACCTTAGTCCAGTCATTAGATAGTTTTACCTGGAAAGTTTTCCGGGAGTTTTGTAAATTGGTGATTTTATAGATTTTGACGTGCTCTTTCCAAATTTTCATTTTACCACCTCGTATCTTTGCCGCTCGCGCCGCCATATTGGAAAAATGGCGCCCAAAAACAGTTTTTTTAACGATAACTTCTTTTTGACTCATTTTACGATGAAAATAGCTTTGAACTAAATTAAAACTAGAGAAAATTTCTTACAATTTATGCGTAGACCTTTTTTTGTAGAAACATAGCGTACGAGTGCCGCAAAGTCCACTCTAACACGCGTTTTGGCCAAATAACTTATTTCCACACCACCATGAGGCGCGCGTAAGTGGCGCGTGTTTTTGTGGTATCCACAGTAGACCTAACGTTTGTTCTTCAAGATAACATTATCCAAGAAATTGAGAAAAGTTTCAGGTATATCTAACTCAATTTCTTAAAAAAATATGTGATTAGGATATTGTTTTGTTTTTTAGACCGTAGAGCGAATAGAATATCCTCTAAAACGATAGCTATTTTTATAATACACCGACATTTCTCTGTCTTGTTGTCTGTTTTTTTTTAAATATTATAAACTTTATTTATCTTGCCTTGTTAGTTCGTATGTATTGGCCAAATCTTGCAACTCAATTTCAAACCAGTTTCCTTCAACCGATTGAGCTGAAATTTCGCACACACCTTTGGTTCTGGTGACAATACATTTTTATGACAGACATTACTTAATCCTGCAGCCAGGATCGACTCCTCACGTGAAAAGTCCTCAACGGTAAATAGCATGGATTCGAAAATTTGTATTCGCGTTCAGGTCTGATAGATAAAGATGATTTTTATCATGACCTCATCCTGCAACCAGAATTGTTTTCAACGCGTAGAGAAATATTGTTTCGTTAATATAAATGGCGTTAAAAGACTCTTATCGAAGCCGAAAGGCACTTATTCTCCCCGTGTTTGCGATATTTTTTTTGTTCTAGATCATACCTGGAACCTTCTAGTTACGGAGATATTGGGGGTCAAATTTTAAGTTCCAATTTTTCCACAAGTTTTATTTAAATACATGTTTTTATGAAAGATTTTTATTTTAAACAAAAACATGAGTAACATGACCTCCGTACTATTCAATACATCCACCAGCACAATGTTTTGAGTGCGGTACATTGAGTTTTACCGTAAAACGTGATTTTTCACCCCCAAAAAAAAGGCGTTTCCCGGCAATAATTTTTGCCTAAAGTTACTTAGTATGATGTACAGGCTGTTTAGTTGACGGCTTCGTGATGAGTCTGTTTACACCCTGTATACGAAAAACGCATGTTGGTGTAGGATGCATCTTGGTTTGCGGCTCTCGTACGCTGAAACTATTAATTAGAAAAAAATGTCTGTACATAAATTGTAGGATTTTTTTTGTAGTTTAATTTATTACTTGACTATCGGACGAAGTTTTCGTCAAAAAACTATTTTTGGGCGCAATATGGCGCCGCGAGCGGCAAAGATACGAGGTGGCAAAATGAAAATTCGAAAAGAGCAAGTCACAATTTATAAAACCACCAATTTTCAAAACTCCCGGAAAACCTTCCAGGTACCCTCTTTTTGAGCCCCAAATGACTGGACTAAAGGATGTTTTACTTTTTTGATACTTTCTATGAGATTTTTTTTCTGTAAAGGGCTTGGAACATTTTTGTATGAAGCGTGGCCGGAATCGGCCGGATTAACTTCTGCCATTTTGATTTTTTTTTATCAAAGTAGCGGCCACGCATAAGACCTATAGCTGGTATCAATACAAACAAGTTTTGTATAAGGTAAAATGTCCTAAAGATTTTGTCTGTACTTATATATCTACACTTATATTATAAATAGGAAAGATTTGTATTTTTGTATGTAACGAATAAACTTAAAAACTACTGGACTGATTTGAAAAATTCTTTCAGCAATGGATAGCTACATTGCCAGCGAGTAACATAGGCTATATTTTTCCCCGTACTCCCACGGGAACTATACGCGGGTGATACCGCGTGACGTCCGCTAGTCTCAGATGAAACTTGTTTGTATTGATGCCAGCTATCGATTGATATACGTTTTATGCGTTTCTGATCAAATCAAAGTTGTGCTGAAGATGCTACCAGTGAATGTATTTTAACTTTGATAGTTCATATCTCGGAAACGTGACACTTTAGAACTTTTTTTTTCATACAAAATTTGTTTGTATTGATACCAGCTCTCGATTGGACGACCCGAATGGCGCAGAGGTAGTGAAGCTGCCTTACGTTCTTAGGGTCCCGGGTTCGAATCCCGGTTGGAGCAAATGTTTGTGTGATGAGCATGGATATTTGTTTCCGAGTCATGGATGTTTATATATGTATAATAAGTATGTATTTACAAACAAAAGTATTTATATGTGGTATATCAACTATCTGGTGTCCACGACACAAGCCTCGTTGCTTAGTGTGGCATTAGATGGCGCTGTGTGTTAATGTCCAGCGATTTTTATTTATTTATTGATACACGTTTTATGCGTGGCTGCTACTTTGAAAAAGAAAAACAAAATGGCGGAAGTTAATCCGGCCAAAAAATTCAAACCTCTTTGGATTTTTTCATTTCATAATTTATTTACTGAATCTAAAGTATTAGTGTACTTTCATCATCATTCTCTTGCTTTTATCCTAATTTATTTGGGGTTGGTGAAGCAGGTATTGTATATTTTCGTCTACTATGAAACGAATGCAAGAATGCATGACATCACTTATAAATTATAGCCACATTTATCATTATCAATGTTCACTTGAATTGATTAGTCATTGTCTTTTATCTGTACTAGCCAATTTTGTGAAGTGTCATGTTGTTATACTATTGTGTAACGAGATAGAGTTATTTCACTCAACGAGATAGAGTTATTTCACTCAATCATTGTTTAAAATTCTATGCTTCAGATTGTAAATTGAATAGGGTAGACATTGATATATAAAAAACCCAAGATGCACAGTTTCGAATAAAACTAACACTCGAAACTGTCACCAAACACTCACCACTACAACCCACTACTACTTATGTAGTACTATATACATATTTTTTTGCAAATTCAACCTTACGCGGATTGTTTAAAGTTGTTTATACAAAGCAGTGTACAAAAGGCAATTAAATTTTACGTTACGCGAGACGTGAGACTAATTCAAAATAGGCGCACAATACTAATTGTGCCTGTATTTTATGCGGACGATTTTGAGACGCCGAGTGTGTATCTTGGGTTTTTTATATATCAATCAGGGTAGATGACAAAAAAAATACTAATTAGTCCGTCAGATAGATTTCCAAAAAATATTGGACGCGTATTTTTTCCTTATTTCACGTAAATAAAAAATGAAGACGATATAGTGCGTCGAAAATTCGTGTATGTACTCAAATGTGACGTCACAAGCCCCCTCATGATCTTTGACACGTTTTATATTCGTCAATTTTTATTAATTTGATAAAACAAAAAACACGTATACAATATTTTTCGATAATCTAACTGACGGACTAAACAGAATCATATTTTTTTATAGTCAATCATCATCCCTATTCAATATTCAAGCTTATGATCTTAGGTAGTGGGACATTCGACGGAACAAAAAACGATCTTTGTCAAAGGAGATTAGGGTTCAGAGGGTGGCTGGAGTGAGATTTGAGATTTAAGCAATCAAGAATAACAGAAAAGTACGATCTATGTAATATCCTTAAAATTCCGTTCGCAAAATACGCGCTTTGAATGTGGAGTTGAGGATACTAGCCCGTTATACTATACAATACCCTTATTACTTTTTGCAGCATTGCCCCAGCATCGGAAATATTAAACAGTTAACAAACAAAAAAACAAAAGACATTATTCTAAGGCAACCAGATTGTGAAACATAAGTTTTATGTTTTTAATTCCTTTGGTATGATACTAGTCCTTATGAACATAATATCATGGTATTTTTAAAATATGTCTATTATTAAGATTCCCACTACAATGATATGTTATACGGATACATAAACTCAAAAAGGTCTGTTTCAACAATAAGGACTATAGGTGCTAATGGCCTGTATGTATAACCAACCAGCTCGGAATTTCATACAATTACATTTCATTTTATTATTTTTATTTTTTTATGAATTAAATTTGATGAACTAAAACATGATGAATTTTTAAAAGTCATAGAACAAAAGTTGTTGATTATGATGTTAGTAACACAGTCCTGAGAGGTTGTCGGTGTTTTACAAATAACCCTGTATAATCAGGACATATCAAACACCAGACGTAACTAATAAGGCCACAACCATGACTAATACAATGACTAATATAACCTGGTTTAAATGAGGCCGATGCAAAAGAAAAAGGATAATAAAAAGATGCAAGCATTTTGATACCTATGACGATGTGGGTCGATCTTTAGATTAAGCCGTGCTTGCTTAGGTTGGTCTGTGGATGGGTGACCACATACCGAGTTTCCCCGGTGCCTCAGAAAGCATGTTAAGCTGTTGGTCCCGGCTGTCATTGTCGTTACAGGTAGGCAGTGGCCCAAAAAGTCTTACCAAGTGGTATCGTATTACCCAGTATAAACTGGTTTGTGGAGCTCAGATAGGCAGTCGCTCCATGTAAAATACTGGTATTCAGCTGCATCCGGTTAGACTGGAAGCCGACCCCAACATAGTTGGGAAAGGCTAGGCAGATGATGATGATACCAATGTCTAAAGGCTGAAGCCATGGGATAAAAGTTGTGTAATTGTGTGTGATAAATATTAGCTAGACAAATACCAACAAGTAAATTTGAAGAAATCCTTAAATACATAACTAAATAAAATACATGCAAGATAATAATATACTTGTGCGTTTACACTGGTAAAACGTTAATATAAGAACCTGCTGTCTGGTCAACTAATCGAAGAGAAAGAGAGAGAGAAATACAGATTTCATCATGTTTTGTTTTATGTTGTTATTGAGAAGGCAACTTTATACTGATGATTCACCTTCAGGACTAAGTACAGAAACCAAAACCCTAACATAGAATACATCCGTGAGCAAAAAAAACGCTTTGGATATGGATTTGTTGGTTACACCAGCCAAATTTACAATACATTTTAAGCATAATACATACCAAGAATAAATACTGGAGTCCATAAACTATAGAGTTGACAGTAAGCACGGGTTTCCAGTCTTCTCTTAAGATGTTGAGACACACATTGCCCTCCAGGTCTATGTTTGGATGGTATACCGCTGTTTCACACTTCACCTTAGGTGGCTCGTGAGGATAGTTTGGTCCTACCTATTAATGAACAGAAGATATTCATTAATAATCCGGAATTTAATGTCAGTTAGGTTATGGTTTGTAAATATATTTTCATACTATGTATCCAAACAGGTTTTTGGTGAGTTCAAAAAGACAGTCAGAGAAAGTTTTCAGCATACTACATTGGAACCCATTTTTCTTATAAATCATGATCTGTCAAATGAGCGATTTGGTCGAGACGCCATTGTTTAACTATTGTGTCTACTTCGTGGACAGATCAGGGGATAACCTATGGGCATTGTTGCTTGCATTCAACTTATAATTCCATCATAAAGTGTAGGTTAGCAAATAAAGTGACTGTATGTTTTGTAAGCATGAAATAGAACTGAAGTTTGTATTATCCAACAAGATCTTATTCTTATAACTACAGGCAACATTACCTTAAAACTAAATACAAATCTTCCTCCTCTATAGAATCCTTCATCAGGGCATATGATTAGTTTGAAATTAAGTAAGTCATCTGGATCTGGAAACTCTGTGTTGCATGTCTTGGGCAAATTCAATTCATTCAAATCTGAAAATAAAATATTTCAAGTTAAAATTAGGCGAAAATGTAAACACTATATTTTCAAGTACAGTTGTAAAAATTTGCATCAGGATCTTAACAAGGAAGACTTTGAGAAAGATTTAAGCGCTTTTACAATCCTATCCCCAACTTTAAATTCATTGATTGCCAAAGATAAGCCATTGCAAGCTGGTCTATTTAGATTCTTCAAAGCAGAATTAAAATAACAATGAGTACACAACGCGTAAATTGTTCTATTTTCTGAACTTTACCTTTTGTGATCCGCAACTGAGCGGCTGACGCTTTTTTCTGTGAACCTCCTGCTCTTGCTGAGCCTTCCTCATCTTTCTTTTGTTGTTTTAATGAAAAAAGTTTAATCATTGTCCTAACTAATCGATAAAATAGAAATTATTAGAAATAAAACCACGATCTATTTTGACAGCTTAAATTTTTGTACGAAACTTCAATCTAATCAGATTGCAAGTTGTAAATAATGTCTCTTTTATTGTATTGGCAAACCCAACAAAAAAAATATTTGACCAATCAGCGTCCAACAAATCCAGCATTTGATGAGTTTTCTCATCTGCTCATAAATAATAATATTGTACTCTGTGCTCATCCGCAGGACGCCAAAGTTTTGTAATAAAAAATTATTTTATTGTTTTCGGTTCGGTGATTTTCGGTACTTTTTTTCGTTTTTTTAAATGATTTATAGTGTATTAGATTATTAATCTCTGGTTTAGGTTACCAGTGTTGCAAATTATTTCACTTGTGGTTATGGTTCTAAACTTTTAATCATGTTTTAATTACTCGTAATTGATGTAAATATTGGACATATGCCAATCTGTCGCAATTTTATTTTCCTAAATAAAACACGTGTGATAGCTAAGAACTTGATCTCAGATGAGATGGCTTTGGCTTTCCGCAAGTGAGAATTTAGATTTGGGGCAACCCCGTTTGTATAATTTGTCAAACATTTTTCGCTTCGATGTGTCGTTCGTTTCGTGGTGAAGTATTTTTTTGCGATATTGAGAATGCTCTAACAGACCATCGTTTTTTATTTTCCGTATAATGATCAGTGCACGGTCCATAAGTAGCTGCAATACTATCTGAGCTCAAGCTTTAATTAAATATTGTTTACTATCTTGATACAAGATGGCAAGTCAGGATGTGATAGAATTGGGGTCTTCGGACGACGAGGCAGAACCGGCACCGAAAAAGGTATGCAGCTATAAAATTGTATATCTATCGAGTGCTGTACAATATTATGTTTTTTAGCTATTTCAAGTGGTGAAAGAAGCAATGTTCAGGGGAAAAAAGTTATTTGGTTTGTTTACCACATTATTCTACTTACTGAAATGTTTTGTTTCAGAGTAAACCAATGCCAAATGCAATGGTATGCATTCCAAGAAAAATACATGAAGTTACAATAAGGCCTTCCAAACTTAATTCAGCAAAATCACTACCTGCATCAAAAGCAGTAACAACAGTAAAAACAGCACCTTCAAAAGCATTGTCAAAACTAAAAGACGTATCTGCAATAAGGTTACCTAAAGGGGTATCTATAGTGAAAAGTGTTACATCAAAAGAAATAACTACAGCAAAAGTACCCCTGGCAAAGAAAAAAACAACAATCACAAAAACTTCAAGTATTGTTACTAATCCTTTTGCAAGCAAAACTATCAATGGCAAACCTGCACAAAAGAATGTTGTGAAACCCCATCTGACAATGATTAAACCAATAAGAATCCAAAAACCCTCAACATCCGGACCTAATGTTTTTTATGCTAAACATCAAACATCAAATATGAATGCTATTATTACATCAGAAATGAAGTCTGTTAAGCCACCAATCAACAAATCTCTGAATAACTTACCCCCAAGCATTACTGTAAAGAAAACTACTCAAGTCTCTAAGTCTCAACCTATAATTTTTATGAAAACAGCGAATCAAATTATGAAGCCCCAATTGAATTCTGAACAAGTAAATGAACTCCAAACTGTGGAATTAGATGATGATGAAGGCTCCTCTGTTACTTCAACTCCTGCTTGGTATTTAAGACCTGAAGAGCAAAAGGAGGAAACTACATTAGAGCAAGAGAATAATGCAGAGCCAGAGCGCCCCACCATGATTGAAATTACTATAGAAGACAGTCCCATAAAACCTGTACTGAATAAAAGGACTTGTGAAATAGGGGCTGAACTGGCTATTACCATAGATGACAGCCCTGTTAAGGTAACTGTCGTCAAGAATGCATCACCTAGTGGTAGTGATGATGAAGCAACTAGCACTAAAGAACCTAACAGTAAGAAAAAGTTGGAGTATCCCAAAGAGGCTGAAAATGAGAATAGCAAAACTGTGGAAATAGAAATAGATTTTCCGTATGAAGTTAGTTTAGAAACAAACAGTAGGGATAAAGATCAAGTTGATGAGTATCGAGAAGTTAGTATTGTTAGTGTGCAAGGTCCAGAGCCAAGTAAGAAATATGCTGGTGCAGAGAGAAGCACACAAAATACTAACTCCACAGCACCGAAAGAAAACAAAATTGAGATTCCAAGTTGTAGTGGCCCAAGTGAATTTCATTCTGTGTACCAACAATTCATTGATACTTGTTTTCAACTGGAAAACTCTGAAGATATGAAGAAAATAGTAGATAAAAAAATCAAAGCATATTATAGACAAGTTCCAAAAGAGTATTCAGAATCTGAGGAGTTTGTTGACATGGTTGCAAGTAAAATACTTGGTATGAAGGCTAGCCCTGAAAAGATGTATTTGTACATAAAGGATATTGTTGATGAATTAAATATGCAAAGAAAGTTTGCCAAATCACAGATATTAAATACAGAGACCAAAAAGGAAGGTATGTATATTTTTGCGTACGGCTACCACAATTAGACAAATAAAAATGTACATACTGGTAATATCAGCCTGTAGTGTTGTCTTCTTGAATGGGAAAACTCGAAAGAATTTTTGGTTGTCCGGTGGCGAGATGGGCAGATGACATTGTTGCCATTTGAGGTTAAGGTGGAAGTGCCAGGGTAGCCAATTTGATTTGGTAAGAAAATTTGAATTTCGCGGGCGAGTAGGCGCATCCACCTTAATCTTAGAAGAAGTTGGCATAGGAACTTGAAAATTAGCACACCCAAAGACAAGCCTACACCCAGTAGTGGGTGAATTAGGGTTGTGGATGATGGTGATTTAATATTGTCTCACTGCTTAGAGATCATTGTAGTAAATTACTCACCATTTTAAAAATGAGCATTACAATAATACTTCAATGAGCTGCTTTTTCTAAACACATCAATATTCTCATTGTTTTTTTTTTTTTTTTCAGAGACGCACCAGTTTGCATTTGGAGAAGATAAAGAGTACGATTCTAAACGCCAAAGACAGATACGTAAGCTAGAGAAGACCATAAAGAAACTGCACAGAGCTATTCAGAAACTGGAAGACCAAGAGGTTGACTTTGATGATGAAGATGATTCTGTTTATTTACTAACTGAAAGGTATTAAAACGACTATATCAGCTAACTCGTAAACATTTTCTCATGTGTAGAGTGACATTTACTCTATGGACACAATCATTAATAAAAATTCTGAATTGCAAATACAGTCTACAATGCTTTTATAAAGGACTAGCGGACGTCATGCGGTTTCACCCGCGTTGTTCCCGTTCCCGTGGGAGTACGGGGATAAAATATAGCCTATGTTACTCGCTGATAATGTAGCTATACATTGCTGAAAGATTTTTTCAAATCAGCCCCATAGTTTTTAAGTTTATTTGTAACATACAAAAATTCAAATCTTTTCTCTATATAATATTTTAGTATAGATGAGGAACAGAGTGTAGAGCTCCTCATACTTCGTTGAAAAGGGAGGGTCATCCAAGCAGATCAGCATTGCTATTCACAAATGCTTCGATTCGATTTCCATTCTGAAAGTCGTATATTTCGCTCGCTTTCGTAATGCCAAAAAAAGATGAAAAATGACTTGGTGCATAGGCCAAAGAAAAGGTGGGAAGACATTTTCAAAGAGAAAGTTGGACCGAACTGGATGACCCAAGCCCGGGACAGAAATGTGTGGAGGATAATGGGGGAGGCCTACGCCGAGGAGGCGACTACTTAAAACTTAATTAAATATAAATGTAAACAAATAGTTAATTTAAAGCTGTTCTTTGAGCAGAAATAAGGTAGAAGAATAAAGGCTTTTTTAATTTTTGTTGGTGGTTTGCTGGTGTGCTACTTCTGCCTGACGGTTGTTGTTGGCATATCATATATATCTTGTAAACGGACCCTTCACGAAGCCGACCAAGCATTCTGTACATCAAACTAAGTCAACTACGCAAAAATGATTGTTATGAAACTACGTAACTGTATTTATTTATTAATATAAGTTCACCAACAGCTTCTGTGTACAGCATTTAGGTATACATAGGTTTTACAGTCTTGGACTTACACAGTAGCCAATTACAGGTTAACCAGCATTCACAAAAATAAGTGATAACATAAGAGAAAAAAAAAATGTAGCTGTATGTATTTGTGTATTTTTAAAAGTAACTTTTTATTTATTTCAAGGTACAAAGAACGAATGGTGCGCGTTTACGCGAAGTTTTGTCAATTGACAAATACAAAAATGCCTTCAGAGCCACGTATTGTAATAGACGCCCGGCCAGGTCAACCAACCGGGCCTGCAAAACGTCTTGAAAAATGGATAAACAAGAAGGTCCCAATTGGCTCACCACTGCCATTCCCAGACTTTCACGATGTTCTCCGATGTGTCAGAGACGCGAATGATGAAGATAAGTTGTGCTGGAATGAAGCTGACATTGTAGAAGAAGGTAAACCTACTAATATTATAAATGCGAAAGTAACACCGCCAGTTACCTTTTTACGTCTTAACAGCTACACAAATTTCATGGATTTGATAGGACTTTTTATTCCGGTATAGTACGTTCCGCACGTTCTTTTCTAGCCATCACACATATATCATCAAAAACACAAGTACCCTAATAGTAGTAGGATTGCAATTTTTAACACGAAATAACACTTGGTGTGGCCGGTACATAACACAATTTAATAAAACTTATTTATTTATTAGCTCGAGACTTATTTACGAGATGTGGCAAGAAACTTCAAAGGCGGAGACAAGAAAATGAATGGAGACTAGCAGCTTCAAGAATTGCCTTAGAAGTAGATCCCGCGGAAAACAATGAGCAGCTGAAATCTAAGCTTGAAGCAAATAAGAAGATAGCGGCAAATAAGGAGACTGAAATATTTAATAAGTAAGTGTTGTTAGGATAATATTTTAAAATGATGTACTAATTCAAAGTTTTAATATACTAAAACAGCTTTTTAGTAAATATGTATTATCAACCGATGAACCCTCTTTTTAATCTGCCAATTAACGTCGTGTATAACCTAGTGACGCTGATCTATTATAAAATAACTTATTGAAGCTGATCTAATAAAATACAATAAAGCGGCCAAGTGCGAGTCGGACTCGTCCATGAAGGGTTCCGTACAAGCAAGTAACATAATATAAAAGTTATTGTAGTTCGTTGTAACTTTTATCGATGTTTTAATAATAGTGTATTTGTTTTAAATTAAGCTATTGAGAAGTAAAATTAAAGGTTATGATTTATGACATATTAAAAAAAAAGAAACTGCTTACTAGATCTCGTTCAAACCAATTTTCGGTGGAAGTTTACATGGTAATGTACATAATTTATTTTATAGTTTTATCGTTCTCTTAATTTAAAAGCACAGGGGGTACGGACGGACACATTTTACCACTTTGGAAGTGTCTCTCGCGCAAACTATTCAGTTTAGAAAAAAATGATATTAAAAACCTCAATATCATTTTTGAAGACCTATCCATAGATACCCCACAAAAAAAAAAATGAGTTTCAGTTCTAAGTATGGGGAACCCCCAAAATTTATTGTTTTTTTTCTGTTTTTGTGTGAAAATCTTAATGTGGTTCACAGGACACATCTACTTACCAAGTTTCAACAGCATAGTTCTTATAGTTTCGGAAAAAAGTGGCTGTGACATACGGACGCACAGACAGACAGAAAGTCATGACGAATCCATAAGGGTTCCGTTTTTTGCCATTTGGCTACAGAACCTTAAAAACCCCCGACACAAAATAATAAAAATAGTATGAACGTAAAAAGCCGTCGGGGGACCGCTCTAATTATTAGCCTGTCGTTTTGTTAAAGTAGAGTAATTAGTTCTTTCTTTAGTTAATCAACTTTCGTACAAGTATTTCATAGCTATTAGATATCTTAGGTATTTCAGATCTAGTTTAAGTACTAAAAGCTAAATAAAAAATAATTCGTTAGGTCCTAAGTACCAGTCATTACTTCACTTTCCTCATCAATCTAGGGCATTGTTCAGACAAAAAAGTAATTTTCAAGGTTTTAGTTTTCATTTCGTTAGTTAATATTCCTCATTCCCTTTCAATATAGTGTACATTATACTACTAGTCAAGCCCTTTCATTTGATACCCATATTGAGGGAGTTGTGAAAAAAAAATGTATAATTCGCCATTTTGTGGTGGCGGCCATATAGGATTTGAAATTTATCATGGTGTAAAGTATTCTACTAGTCATGCCCTTTCATATGATACCCATATTGAGGGAGTTGTGAAAAAATATGTAATCCGCCATTTTGTGGCGGCGGCCATCTTGAACCGATTTTCATCAAACATAGCTAAGAACACTTCCGACTAATTCACCTTTCATAGAAAAAAAAACAAAATCAAAATCGGTTCATCCGTTCGGGAGCTACGATGCCACAGACAGACACACACACACAGACACGTCAAGCTTTTAACACCCCGTCGTTGTTGCGTCGGGGGTTAATAACTTAGTGATGCTGATCCATTATACTATTTTATAAAATTATTACAGGTATGCAGACAGACAGAATCAACTCAAGCTAGAAGCTATAGAAATTGGAGATAAGGAAGCTGAAGAATCTCCTGTCGAGAGTGAAGAAGAAGAAGCCAATGATGAAAGTGTTTCATTAGAAAACAAAGGTAAAAGGAAGGAAAGGTTGAAAAGACTAATACAGGAAATATCGAAAGGGCCTAACGAAGAAAAACAAAACGAACCATCAAAGAAACTTGAGGTTGAGGCAGATACTAAAAAATCTGAAATCAATGAGGAAAAAGTAGTAATTAAAGAAAATAATGCTGAAAATACAAAAACTAAGGATAATGATTCTAAAGATACAGAAAATAAGGAAAATGATGCTAAAGATACAGAAAATAAAAGATATTCTGGTGAAATCTTAGAGAAATCTAAAAGTAATGACAAAGAAACTACAGAGACACTTTCTCTTAGCAGTGGTGATTTGGAGTCGGACATAGACGAGCTCCATCTATTGCAGAAATTGCACTCAGGTAATGAAGCAGAAAGTTCAACACTTGAATCCTCTGATTCTGATAGCCCCATAGCTATTTCTGACTCAATTGAATCTGATAGTGACACTAATAAAAAGCAAAGTGATGTCATCAGCATTGAAAATTCTAGTTATTCAGAAAGTGAGGCAGACAAAGTAGATAGTATACCTTTCGAAAGTTTTGATACCAGTATTCCAGACAAACAGCCAAAAAATAATACAGCACCTGTCATTGAAACTGTTGATACAGGAATTCCGAAAGGACAGCCAGACAATGAAAGTGAAGTGCCTGTTGTTGAAGGAATGGAAACAGACTGCTCCAATGTCTTAGAAACATCCCAAACAAATGATCCTTTGGACATGGAGAGCTCAAATTCTGATAATAAAATGGTGAACAGTAAATCAAACAACAACGAATATAGTGAGCCTGTTGAAAATATTTTACTTGCGTCATCAGATGATGAAACTGTCGGCAGTCAAGAAGATGGGCCATCCTCTGCTGGTAGTGTGTGCATTAATCTTAGAGATGATCTCATTTCAATTGATGAAACAATTGTAGGTAGTGTTGTTGATGAACCCAAAAAAGATTCTGTTGAAGAAGAGACAAGTGTAATTGTACCTGAAAAGGTAAGTAATGCTGAAGACCCTAGTGTAGTAGAAAATAATACTAATGATGATCACATTAAAGAGGACAATAAAGTCTTAGAGAATACCAATGAATCAATATCTATAGAATCATCACAAGAAATTGCACCCAGTGCATCCAAGGCAGAGTTTGCTCCAAATGTTGTATCTGATGATATAAAATCGGCTGACACAGTTACGAATATGGATGTTGATGAAGTAGACGAAGAATTGGAGACAAATTCAAGAGTAGAAGACAATTTACCACCTGCATTATCTTCAGAAACTCAATAACCCAAGTTAATATGTTTTAAATGACTCAAGTGTAAAAATCATAATAGGTATATATTTGTATGAGTACACTGTTGGTTTTAAGGTGTTTAAAAGTCAAGCAAAAGTAATTTTATACTTGTTCTATGATGAATAGATGCCTTGTGGACAATTTGCTATTAAAGACTATTCGTTCTGTTTATATTATACTAGCTGATGCCCGCGGCTTTGCCCGCCCGCAAATTATATACTAAAACCTTCCTCTTGAATCACTATCTATTACTACCCGCATCAAAATCCGTTGCCTAGTTTTAAAGATCTAAGCATACATAGGGACAGACAGACGCGGGCGACTTGTTTTATAATTGTAGTGATTACCGTCTAAGAACTAGTAATAGTGTCTTGGAAGAATGCCTAATTGAGTAATGGATATACATTATAAGTGTATTATAGATTTATACAAGTTTAGTTTTAGTATATGCGAAACCCGAAACACGTCTAATATTTTTATGTAAAGAATCTACGAACAAAATTTCAAAACTGTATCATGAAAAATTACAAAGTTATACGCTTGTTCTGGTACCTGGTTGTCTGTAAAAAAAATGTCACCACGCGACTCACGCCCCCGCGCCGCCCGCGCCTAGTGCCGCTATGATCTGTCAGTTGTGCGCGTATGACAGCGGATAGGTTCTTAGTTTCGCTTGCTGTCCAACTTGTATCGTTTTTTAAATATTTTTAGGACAACATCTATCATGGTGTAAAAATTATTGGAATCGATTCAGTTGCTTATTCTGAACAAACTACTTTTAGGTTTAGCATATACTAAAAATAATGTTGTATAGATAATTGCATTTATTCTTCCCTTCAATGCTAACACTTACAGTGTTACCCTTTTATACCCTTGTTGAATTTCAATTTCAATAATTTTGTTTGCACTTATGTTTAATTTAGTGTTATTTTAAAATAGATACAATTTAAAAGCTATTTGATTACAACCCTAATCTTAGTTTATAATAAATTGTGTCTCAGACATGAATAATCTTTCTGTTTATTATTTCACAAATATATTTTGTAATTTCCCTTCCCCTTGGGAAAAACACCTTGTTGACTGATTGGTGTCGGTGAAGTCATTCAAGATAGTGAAGTGCGTTGCAGGTACAAACATCTCGGCGGCGACCTCTCGCTCCCGGCCCTGGTTCAAGCCATGGTCCGGAGCGAGACCGAATGGGACGCCGTCACCTCCTTCTGCGAAGCAGTCATGCTAGCGAAGGAGGTGGCGGAACGGGAGAGGGAGAGATCCTTACGTCCCGGCCGCCGCGGGAGATGCCTCGGGCGTCGGCCACCGTAGGAGCGGGCCTGTGGACGGGGAGCTATGGGCTAGCTCGCCGTCCGTCCGTCTCATGACGACAGGCCGTGTCGACGGCACGTTTGTGTTCCACGCGCGCCTCAAAGAGAGTCAGCAATAAGGAAGGGGTCCGCAAGGGCCGATGCCTGCCGGGGCTGCGGGACTATTCGAAAGAGATACCGTGGCCCCGGAACACAAAGGGCGATGAAGGAACATGGATGGGTTTTAGTCAGTAAAAGTCGACATTCCCTCCTGCTCCGCCCAGAGCGGGAGGAGTCATTTGATGATATCGCATCCGAAAAAAAAGGTACAAACGTCTAGTGCGTGTATGGCCTGTATTGTTAGGGACCTCGCGCACTACGCGGCCACGACCAAGACTTGTCGCATGACCGGCCGCTATTTTGATAAAACAGGCCCCTTATTCACAACGCTTCGATTCGATTTGGAAAGTCGTATGTCTATCATTTTTTGACATTACGAAATCGAGCGAGACTCCAAATCGAAAATCGAATCGAAGCGTTGTGAATAAGGGGTCGGACGCCCGGTTGTGCGACCAAACTTTCTTCCTGGTCGAAGCTTCCGCGGCCAAAAGCCGTGGCCGTGGCCGCGTAGTGCACGAGTTCCCAAACCCATTTTGTTGGCCTGCCTGGTGTAATACAGCATGCTGGCAAGGCAAGGGTATAATTCAACAAACATCGGTACCTTACTGGGGCTTAGGAATGGCTACGTAAGTGGGAGAGGTGTGCTTTTTAATTTAGGATAAAATGACCTCTTGACCTTCTCAAGAACCTGATTTTGATACCTATGTAGTTTTGGCGTAACAGTTGTGGCAGAGGTTTATCATTTATACGTTCTTAAACTTACATAACAACATGGATATGTTAATTTCGTCAATGTACTTCCAATCATTGTTCTTTATTAAAATAATTTAATTGAACGTAAACTAAAGGTCGTCACAACATTTATTTACAATATTTACAAAAGTTCACTCTTAAGTACATAATGTTAAATCTATCCTTATTTACACAAGTCTTTTGCAATGGTATTATGCGCGAATGTCATGTGAAGCAGACTGGTCCAGGGGTGAACGTGAACTGGTGATCTGCATCAACGAATGATAGAGGTTGGAAGTCGCTGATTGGCAGTCTGTCCGTTCGGGATGTTTTTATTTCCAACACTATTTCACCGGTTCCCTCCTAAAACAAAAGAAAAACGTAGTATAGTAGACGTCCGGTCTGGGGACGTACCACTACCTACCTCAAAATGCAGTATTATTTTAACCTTTTCACCGCCATAGTCACGTATACGTGACAACAAGCGTGTGCCCTGTACGCCAAACGACACAAATATGTGACAAAATGTTAGGTGAAATTGTGGGTTGGCGTGGAGGGTACGCGCGTGCGTCTATGCCAATGGTGCCCAAAGTGGTCCAGGTGGACCCCCAGGGGGTCCACGGGAGACACGACGAGGGTCTACATTGGCGAGGAAAAAATTGGGGGTTGACAAGTTGTGAGGGCCACAAAAAATTATCTGGTTTCGATACTAAAGAACAAAAATGTTGGCTTAGCTTTATCTGTCAATGTAGGCAGGCATATAATAAGCTACCTACTCAAAAAAGTAAAAAAAAAACCAAAGGTTTCGATGATTTATGACAGGTTGTATTTCGGTGAAAATGGTCATAATTATTGAGACTAAAAAAGCATTTCTAAGATTCTAATTTTCAGACTTTGGCAAAAAAAATATGGTCCTCATGCTATACAGATAGCGCGAAAATATAATATTGCATTGCTTTTCTTTTTTGGTCCACGAGTTTGAAAAACATGCAGCAGGGACCACCGAAACCAGATTTTTTTTAAAGTGGTCCACCAGAAAAAATAGTTTGGGAACCTCTGCTCTATGCTCTGGCGGTCAGAAGGTTAATAAAGGCTAAATGATGAGAATGTGGTACAGTCACTCCCTGTTCTACAGTTTTCTGTAAAATGGGTATTTATTTTGACGACCCGAATGGCGCAGCGGTACTGAGGCTGCCTTACGTTTTTAGGGTCCCGGGTTCGAATCCCGGTAGGAGCAAATGTTTGTGTCATGAGCATGGGCATTTGTTTCCGAGTCTTGGAATGATGATTAAATGTATAATATTAATAAGTATGTATTTACAAACAAAAAGTATCTATGTAGTATATCGATAGAAAGGTTGTCGTTAAAAGATCGCTTTTAGCGATAAGACCGCCCATTGTGTGCCCTTTGTAAAATGTTTTACATTTGTATCTGTAATTTTTATGGAGTACATAATAAAGAGTATTCTATTCTATTCTATATCAACTATCTGGTGTCTACGACACAAGCCTCGTTGCTTAGTGTGGCACTAGATGGCGCTGTGTGTAAAGTCCAGCGATATTTATATTCATTTATTTATTTATATGCTATAAGAAGTGTGCTGTGAACAGAATTTCATTGATGTTGTTGAAAGGATTACCTTGCAGTCATCTTTTATCAGTTGTGGGTCTCTGAACTCAACGGAATTGTAACCGAAGAGCTTTAGGTTTTTCTGTCTGGTCAAGTCGGCTGGGATGTCGGATCTGAAACCAAATTGAGAATTATAAGAAGTTGAAAATAGAAAAAAAAAAAAAAACGTAAGTAGTAACGTACGAAACGGTCGGACGTACGTAGTTAAAAAACGTAAGTATTCCACCTTTAGAATACCAGAACGCGAAGCAAAGTAAATCGCAAAACATAAAGAAAATAGCTAGATAGACAAAAAATGGATAGGTATCAATAGGTTTATCTGAAGGTTAGGTACTGAAACTGGTTGTTATTTTACTCCGGTGCTGTTATGTGAAGTGCAGGGCTCGGAAACCGGTTAAAATTTTTAACCGGTTACGGTCATTGACCCCAAACCGAAATCGATTTAGGATAAAGGTTGCACTTTACCGGTATTTACCGGTATTTAATCGAAATTAACCGCTCTTTTTAAACCGGTTCAGAGAGCCCTGGTGAAGTGTGAGACTTAAGTTAAGTTATTATGTAAAAATGCCAATTAGGTACTGGACACGTACCTTTGTGGGGCCTTGGTATTCACACAGGAGTATGTGAAGTTCTGCCTAGCCCCATTTGACAGCAATCTCAAGAATCGAAGTTGTATCGCACCAGATCCTTCACCATCGTATGTCAACTGAAATTAAATTTTATGATAGCTGATTCTTTTTTTCGTGATTCAGGGTTTGGTCCCATATTAAAAGTTGTTCATAAAGATGAGTACAATGACCCCATAAGAGATTTCGTGTAAGAATAGGTAGACCTTAATATATAAAAATTCTTAAAACTTAATATTTACCCTGAAACCATTTTCAGATTGTGAGAATTTATGGGCGGTGCTATCAGCGGTGTATACAGCCGATTCCCTTTCGTCTGGGTACAGGCATGTGCTATGGCCCTTGCAGTACACTCGGATGGGCCGGCCGCTGGTTGCCCCTCCACGAGCATCTATCCAGTAGTATCCTATAAAAAGGTAAATGTTCTCATGAATAAATCGTACTTCGTAGTGGTAAATGGTTTCTTGAAATTATAGATATAGGTACTCGTAAATAAACGACACTTCAAACCTCAGACCAAATAAAAAACCTAGACATAGCGCTGCGAACAATAAAGTGAAGCCAGCGCAAAACTACGCTTCGCTCACACATTTACATCAAATTACAATTAAACTAAGCTCAAAAACGTTTACAAAACCGGCATCACTTTATTGTTCGCAGCGCTGTGTGGCTCTGTCTTGGTTTTTATTTGGTCTGAGCTTGAAACTAAAGTTTACCTACACAAAAAACTGACATTACAAGTTGAGTGTAGGCTTTGATCAAAAAACCATTTTTTTTTGTTTTTGTTTTCTGTAGAGTTTCGCTGGTTACAGAGGGCGAACTTTTCAAGTGAGCAAGGATTGCCAAATCCGAAACCATGAGGAATAGCGAAAAATCCTCAAAGGCTTCTGGAGCCTGACATTAATTAAAAAATAAAACAGCACAAATACGTGGTTGTTAAAATAAAGTTTTAAGCACCATGTATTAAAAAAAATGTGTATTTTTCTTACCATCAGTGAGATTAACATGCGAAGTCCTGAGATCACGACAAGAAAGTGCTGGATAGCTCCTGCTTCCACGTGGCCTTCTCACTGCCTCGAGTGCTCCGCGCGCAGTGAACACACCCGTCATCACTTCCTTCACCCATTCTATGTCTTCCTCTGTCAAGTGAGTTTTGTAATTGTTAAACCAAGCAAGCAACAATGTTTAAACAATAACAGCTATATAGGTAACATCCTCTGTTAAAATGGGGGTGTCCAATATCACTGTTGTATCTTGGTCTGCTTATCATAATGCGAAGTGCTCACTAGCATAAAAACAAGTCCTAAAAAAATTTCAACAGTGCCCGAAAGAAAGAAACAGATCATAATTACCTATTGACATAGGTAATTACAACAACTACACGACACATAATTTATTAAATGTTATTAATAGGCAATTCAATTGTAATATTACCTTCGTCAATGGCATCTTCGGTAACAGATTCCATGGATTGCAATTCTACACTGCGACGTCTTCTGGTGTATGACGAGAACAGTTCAGGAGGTATTTGTGGAGCTGGAGCGGGCGGGCCTGGAGGTCCAGGGGTTCCGGGCGGTCCAGGTGAACCTGGCCTGCCTTCCGGTCCTGTTGAGCCTTTTGGTCCAAGTGGGCCTTCGGGCCCTGCCGGTCCTATGGGTCCTGTGTCTCCTTTCAGTCCTGGAGGTCCTATGGGTCCCTGAAATAACAGAATAATCGAAATCATGATAATTAATGGTTTTTGGTTTTGATATGATGAATAATCTATAAGAACATCTGAATGCACACCATTTCTCCTTTCGGTCCTTGTGGTCCAATCGGACCAGGTAGACCTTGCTTGCCAAGTTCGCCTTGATCACCTTTCAGTCCCATTGGCCCAGTATCGCCAATGTGTCCTTTTGGCCCTCGGTTGCCTTTGTCGCCTCTTATTCCTTGGTTACCTGGAGGCCCTGCCTTGCCTGGTGGACCTGACGGTCCCATTATTCCTGGGGCACCATTTTCACCCTGTAAAAATGAAAAATATTGTCACTGTTCACTATAGGTTGCAGTTTATGAGGTTAGGGAATGTTAATGTTATTAATATACCTACGACTAGACAAGGATAGAGACATATATTTACTTACAATAGGACCTGGCAATCCTCTTAATCCCCGTTGTCCTTCGAGCCCTGCTGGTCCGGGGGGGCCATTTGGTCCTTGCTCTCCAGGAACGCCTTTGGGACCCATATCACCCTTTTCACCAGTTAGACCGGGGCTCCCTTGAAGTCCTGCTGGACCCTCTGAACCCTGTTGATGAAAAACATGTACATCAGCATCTTGTTGAATGACAGTGTAGTGAGTGCTAAACGGGTTGTATTAATTTTTCGGGAAACTTACAGGATTGCCGGGCATCCCAGTTTCTCCGGATTTTCCTGGTGGTCCGACAGGCCCAGGTGACCCTGGAGGTCCGGTGCTACCTTCAGGCCCGTCAGATCCTGGCTCACCCTTGATGCCTTGTGGGCCTGTTTCTCCTCTTTCACCAGGGAATCCAGCAGCTCCAGTGTCTCCTTTAGGGCCTTCGGGACCAGGTGGCCCTTTAGATCCAGTTTCTCCTTGTAATCCCGGTGGGCCATCATCGCCTTTAGGCCCGACTGCTCCTCTAGGTCCCTGTTAATATGAAATGATAAATATTTAGTCTTTTGTAAAATTTCAAGTCCATTACTATTTTTAAGAAAATAATAAATGATCACCAGTTTTCCTTCCGGGCCTTGAACGCCCGGAGGACCAGGTGCCCCAGGACTGCCGACATCTCCCTGTTGTCCCTCAGCGCCACGCGGTCCTGCTTCTCCTTGAACCCCTTTGGGCCCTCGCCGCCCTGGGGGCCCTGTTGGACCAGCGGGTCCTGTGGCACCTGATAACAGAAAAAAAACAGGTGTTATTATGGTTTAAATTGTGTTTAATGTGACATCGACGTTTACACTGCCTTACCACGAATTGAGTGTAGTTGTTAAAAAAACCCTCCCACCCTCCGTTTCATACCTACATTATTCATACCTTTTGACTGTGTAGGTTATTGGTTAGGTGCACTATGAAACAACATTTTTTTTTAACGAAGAACCTAACTATGTTAGGTAGTCTAGAATTATGTGTTCGCTCGCCAATGTCTATTACACCGTGTATAACCTAACTGATGCAGCTACAGAATGCAGTATCTTAATTGTTATGTGACCAAAGTTACAATAATATATTGATACCTAAAGCTCCAGCATCTCCTAAATCTCCTTTGGATCCCTGTTGCCCCTTTGTCCCTTGATGTCCAGCTGGTCCAAGTGGGCCTGGTGGGCCTCTGGCTCCATCTGCCCCCGGTTGCCCGGGAGCGCCTGTTTCACCGGGTGGTCCTTTATCGCCGGGTAAACCTACTGTCCCAGCTTCTCCTCGAAGACCTTGTGTACCGGGAGATCCGGGTGGACCCTAAAAACGTAAACGTTAAACAGTTAGCCACCATGCCGTTCACCTGTTGACTATTTATGTTACGTCCTTAATTTTTATTAATATTCTGTGTTTTGTTAGAGGTGTTAAATGTTTTATTTTATAACTAGCCGCCTGACCGCGCTGAGCCTACTGACCCGCGCAACTTCGTCTGCGTTACGTAAGAGAGAGAGAGGCTTAGAGAGAGTGTGAGTCAACCTAAAAAAATGCAGATAATATGCTTTAGCGGACTTTTTAAGAGGAACAATCCCGTCATACATATCATACATGTATGACGGGATTGTTCCTCTTAAAAAGTGTTGAGTAATTTTAACCGTTTATTACGCAGCGCACGGAAAGGAAGCTCTCAAAAGCAATAATTTTTCGCTGTATTTGCAACAATTTTCATTGATGCTCCGCTTCTATTGATTGTAGCATGATGTTATATAACGTATAGCCTTCCTCGATAAATGGGCTATCCAACACTTAAAGATGTTTTTAACTGGAATCAGTAGTTCCTAAAATTAGCGCGTTCAACCAACCAAACAAACAAACTTTTCTCCTTTATAATAAGTATAGATTCAAGTAGGTAACAATTTAATTTCTCGGAATTATATGCAATCATCGTTAAAATATTGAACTATGTTTTTCCAATTTGGGGCTTCCCTCGACAGCCTTAGGTTTTCATCCTTAGACACTCGATGACAGTCATACTCCAGCTAGGTCGAAAGTTCTCATCAAGGTGCATGAATTGAGCCCAAACACTATATAGCTTTTTTTTTCGGATGGGAAATCATCAAATGACTCCTCCCGGAGCAGGAGGAAGTGTCAAACTTTTACTGACTAAAACCCATCCATGTTCCTTCATCGCCCTTTGTGTTCCGGGGCCACGGTATCTCTTTCGAATAGTCCCGCAGCCCCGGCAGGCATCGGCCCTTGCGGCGCGCGCGTTGAACACGAACGCGCCGTCGACACGGCCTGTCGTCATGAGACGGACGGACGGCGAGCTAGCCCATAGCTCCTCGTCCACAGGCCCGCGCCTACGGTGGCCGGGGGCCAATACGTGGCTCCCGACGCCCGGGGTGTCTCCCGCTGTGGCCGGGACGTAAGGATCTCTCCCTCTCACGTTCCGCCACCTCCTTCGCTAGCATGACTGCTTCGCAGAAGGAGGTGATGGCATCCCATTCCGTCTTGCTCCGGACCATGTATTGAACCAGGGCTGGGAGAGAGAGGTCGCCGCCGCCGATCGCCGCTTCGAGGACACGGCGGTGCTCCGCCCAAGTGGGGCACACCTCCACAGTGTGCTCCACCGTGGCCTCCGGTCGATCCTCACAATGGAAGAACCCGGGCGTCTCCTCCCGCCCGAAAACACGATATGAGGCCAATAACAATTTAGCTGTAAATATAATCTACGTAAACTGCGTATGGATTATTGATTATTGCGAATAGCATAGCACAGTTCTTGCACGGCAAGAACACGTGGATTTATCAGGGTTCTGGTGTTCGCTATACTTCTTTTTGGAGAAATCATACTCATCATCATACTCCTGCCCTTATCCCAATTTATTTGGGGGTAGCATGATTGTATTCTTCTTCCTTATGTACTACTCTATTACTTTTTGGAAAAATATTTCACGAAAAAAATAAGAAATGCACACAACTTAAATACAAAATGAAATATAGGAAATCTCACAGCATCAAAAAAAAAATTAAACAAATCACAAAAAGTGAAAATAATGTTGGAGGGTTTGAACCTGCAACCCCGTAGTTTACAGAGCGGTCATGAAACCGCAAGGCTATTTACTTCGTTGACATAAGCCACAAATAGCCGTTCTCATGTACTTACGTCATGACTGAAACGTCAAACAATTGAAGTATACGGAAATAATGCAAAATTGCCTACCCCCTTAAGGAAGTAGCGTGATAATATATAGTTTAAATATTGAAGAAGTCTATGCAGTAATTTAGACGTGATGCGCGCACAAACATTTCGTACCAACTACTTAAACCAAGGAAAGCTGATTTTCTTGAGTTCCGCTATTTTGTGCTTATTCACCTCAAAAATCAAATTTCAAGAAAACTGAGAAATTATATTTACCTGTATTAGATATGGAGTATATGTAGTAGCTTTTAAAGGTTACACTTCATTGGTTTTGATTGTATAGGTGTTTGAAGTTTATTAATTTTAAACACAAAACCCTCTTTTTTGCGCCTCTGGATGAGATTTAAAAAAAATGCTAAGACAGGTATTTCTTTATTTTTATTAATAAGTATTTATTCTGAGTTTCATGATTCTAAAACAATCTAAATTTTTTTTTTCATACAAACTTTACCCCCCCTTTTCACCCCCTTTTTCCAAAAAAATCCAAAATTTCTATAGCCTATATGTTATTCTGAATGTATTTAAACAGATTTGTGAACATTTCAACAAAATCGGTTCAGCAGTTTTTACGTGATGCGCGTACAAACAAACAAACAAACAAACAAACAAACAAATTTTTTTTAAATGGTTTTAATATGTTCAGTTACTTATTTCAAGTCACCCTGGCTGGTTTTTTTTTTTTAATCTTCAATGAACAGATTTTTTGGTCCCAACGATTTTATTATATGTATAGACATATGTGTGTATGTTTTATACGTGTCTCTGTGGCAAGTATTTTCTTTCTTTCTAAGTAAGTGGTAACTAAAACATGATTTTGAAGATTACTGTTGCTATTCGAAATCAATTAATTTGCAACATTTCAAACTTACAGATTCTCCCATAGCTCCTTTGAACCCTTTTTCGCCTGGTGGCCCAGCTTCTCCTTTGTCACCGTCTTCGCCAGGCGGGCCTACTGGGCCAGGGGCTCCAGTTAAACCTCTTGGCCCAGGCAACCCGTCACGACCGATAGGCCCTTGAAAAAACATTTTGATTTTAATTCAAAGAGTTCCTTTTCCTTCGTAGTTCATGACTTGGAAAGTTAATCGATAATTTTTTTTGACAAATAATTTAACTATTAATTTTTGGGAAAGAGTTTTTTAGAATTTACACATTTATACTGGTTTACTGACCTACTGGGCCTGCTTCGCCAATTTCGCCTTTCTGACCCCCAGGTCCTGGTGATCCTCTCGGTCCCTCACGGCCTTGTGGTCCCTGTGGCCCTTCGTTACCGGTCTCACCAGGTTCTCCCTTGTCTCCTCTGATACCCGCTGGACCAAGAGGACCTAAGTCGCCTTTAGTTCCAGGAATTCCCTGTGACAAACGCATCAATATTTTAGTCTAGATAATTACATTCGTATCAACAATTCGCCAGCATAGTCATATTAATTCAACTGAGTAACGCCCCGATCACTACCTCGCGCCAAGTGGAGGCATGCTCTTGGTAATTTTGTTCATTTGTTTTCTGCACTCGCTGTTACAACACTCGCGCTGCCTGGGCATGTAACTCACGGACAAGCGGTAAGGAGTTAGATTAAAATGATTACTGGCTTCACAAGTGAAATACTCACAGCTGCTCCTTGTAAACCAGGCTCTCCGTTATTTCCTGGTGGGCCTGGAGACCCAACCGGACCTGGTTTTCCTTCGGGGCCTGATGGTCCCGGCGGCCCCTCTTTCCCCACTTCTCCGGGAGTGCCTACGTCGCCAGGCGTGCCAGGTATGCCAGAAGCACCGGGTGGGCCCGGTGGTCCAGCCTCTCCATTGGAACTTTGGGGCCCGACAGGCCCTGAGGGTCCAGTTAGTCCTGTAGCACCAGGTTCGCCCTGTTCAAAAACGTAATTGTTATTAGTGTTCTCATTTTTTAAATATTGTCGTAAGTAATTTAGAATGTATTATATTACGTTGTGGCGGAGAGGTTATATTAATATGTGTACTTATATTTATTTCTCACCGTCGGGCCTCGTTCTCCAGGCGGGCCAGGCAAGCCTGGTTTCCCATCAGGGCCGGGGGGACCCATGGCACCTGGAAATCCTCGTACACCTTCTAACCCTTGTGGCCCTCTCTCCCCTGTTGAGCCCGGTGGTCCTGGTTGTCCTGTATCTCCTTTCGGTCCTGGAGGCCCGTCTGAACCTCTACGGCCGCGTGGTCCTCTGTACCCCTGAATTGACGCAGATATTTCATAATAAATTATTACGTTGTAAATGACTAGATTGTGCTATGGCAAATACAAAACGGGGCTCTGGTTTAATGAAATCTAAGAAAAAAATAAACTTACTCTCGGTCCAGTTTCACCCCGATCACCTTGCTGTCCCACTAAACCCTGTGAATAAAAATTGAATAATCAAACAAACATAAAGTAATGACAAACAATTTAATTTTTTTATCTTAAGTAGGTAATATTAAATACCATTAATCCCTTTGTGCCCCGTCTGCCCCTCCTTCCCGATCCACCCTTATCACCCTTTTCCCCTTGGTTCCCTGGATATCCTTGTGGGCCTTGAAGACCAGTCGCTCCTTTCTCCCCAGCTATACCTATGGGACCAGTTTCGCCTCTTGGTCCTTCTACGCCCTAAAATGAGGAATGAGAAGAATCAGTGGCCGATACAAAAAAAGTCGTGTTTGTATTAAGAAAACTAAAAAGTTGTTTTACCTTTTGCCCTTCAAGTCCTTCAATGCCAGGGGGACCGGGTTCTCCTGTTAATCCCCGTTCCCCCTTTGGCCCCATATCACCCTTTTCTCCTTCAACACCTGTAGGCAAGTTAAAATCGATTTTTGTATAAAATTAGATCCTTGAAAATAACGGCGACGCTTTATAAATTACGGAAAACAACTAAAAATTCTTACCTCTTATTCCTTTATCGCCTTTGTCTCCTGGCAAGCCACGTGGTCCCTCATCACCTTTCAAACCCCGACTTCCAGGAAATCCCAGCATTCCCTACAAATCAATTTTAAATGATAAGTTTTTCACAAATGTAACATAGTAGCTGCCAGTTATAATTATCCTCGCTTAGTTTTAATACAAACCTGTGGACCTTGTGGGCCTACGTCTCCTGGTGCTCCCTGTTGCCCTGGATTGCCGGGTGTACCTGGTGACCCCTCTGGGCCGGATAGCCCTGAAATACCTGATTTTCCTTGTGGACCCTGGAAACATACGAGGACTTCAATCAACATTATTACGAATCTAATCATATCATAATACTCGCAAAACTGTAAAGTTTGTGATGATTGATGATTTCTTTTTCATGCAATTCTTTTTAAGAAATTTCAATGAAACTTTATGATAATATAGCTGTTACATCAGAATAACACATAGGCTATGATTAATTTAAATATATATTGTGTAAAAAGTTGAATTTATATGGGCGAAGTCGCTGACGTATGGTATTTTTTTCACATATATTACTGTACTTGAATTCCCGGGGCTCCAGTAGGTCCTTGTGGTCCCGATGAGCCAGGAGAGCCAATAGTGCCAGGCTGACCTGGTGGGCCCGGGGTACCCGGCTGTCCAGACGAACCCTTTGCTCCATGGGGCCCTTCCAGACCTGGTATACCTGGGTAGCCGATTAGTCCTGGAAATCCTCTAGGGCCCATAAAGCCTCGGGGTCCCTAGAATAAAAAAATATAAAGCATTTGCAGTACCTAATTAGCCTTAAATTTTAGAGGCATGAAGGACAGGGTGTGAAGTTTAATTAAATGTTTAGTCTAAGCTAGAAAAGGGAGGATCCTCCATCCAGATGGAATTTGTGCCTGTTGGGCCACTACTCGACGGTTGTAGTTGGGTTTTTGTGTACATCGGATAACTTTAATATCGCGATGATATGACAGTTTAGTTCATAGGTAGTGTAGATGGTACCACAAATTCCCCAAACTCCAAGAATTAGGAAGTTTAATTACCAGTTCTCCAGGAATCCCGGTTGGCCCAGGAGGTCCGTCATCTCCCGGTGGTCCATCTTGACCAGGGGCTCCCGCTTCACCTTGCAGACCCGCACTTCCTCTTTCTCCTTTGTCGCCAGGCATTCCCTGCAGTCCTGGGTAACCTTGTTCGCCTTTAGTACCGGGAGCACCCGTTGATCCCCTCTCTCCATCTCTCCCTGCGTGACCCCGTCGTCCCAATCTTCCGGGTGGGCCTTGTAGACCTCTAGGTCCTGGTGGGCCCTAAAATCACCGTCCAAACGCAACGTACTTAGAAAGATTCAATAATTAGAATCTCTTCCAAATTTAAAAGGCTATTTCAGCACCATGTCTTTGAAAATGTTTAAATTATCAATGAAACGGTTTTTGTAACTTAATTTTAGTTTTATCTACCGACGAAACAGTAGCCTAACTTACAAATTCTTATTTTTTCCCCTATTCAGGAAATACTATTGCAATATTTTTGAAAACAAATGATCATCTCACCCCAATTTATTCGGGGTACCGGTAATACGAATGTCGTACAGAATAAAAGTAATGAAACTTTCGTAAACTTACAGGTTCTCCTTGCTCTCCTAATTCTCCCTTAGTACCTTCTGGGCCAATCTCACCTTCAGGGCCTGGTGGACCCGTCAGACCCATGGGCCCCTCTGCTCCTCGCATTGCAGCCTGAATTATTTTTTGAGTTATTAACATTCGAGGAGTTTACTTATATATCACATTCATTTTATGAAAACCTTTGTGGTAAAAGGGGAATTATTTTGAAAAAGGTTTCACAAAAAGAAAAATGTTTGAACAGACGTACCATGTGTTGTGAGAACATTTGTCGGAGAGCTTCGGATTGAGCGTCTGGTCCTTTGTCAGTTGACGACTGTTGTAACTGCAAATAACATATATTTATTCACTGGGTAAAAATAATACTGGAAATGAAAATGTATAGCAGATCAATGAGAAATATTCTCTAGTTAAAGATTATTTTGTTACTTACAGGAATAACAAAAACGTTGCCTGGAGGCCCTGGGAATCCTTGCGAGCCTTCAAAGCCAGGCTTTCCCGGTTCTCCCTTGGGTCCCCTTGGACCTTGCGGTCCTGGTGGGCCAGGGTATCCTCGGGGGCCCATGTAAGTGCCAGAACTGCCATAATCGTAGTCGGTCTCTGAAGAATCGTAGTTTATTGTTGAATTATCCTGAAACAACCATCAGTGGTAGTTGCTAAAGAAATGGATAAGATTGAAAAAAAAAACCTTCAATTTACCTACATTTGAGGCATATTTACCAATTAGGTAGTAAAACAAAGTAAATGTATGAGAAGCATCAATAGCCATTATACTACAAATAATATCTTTTCAATACACTTCCTCGAAAACGGGTCCTTATCGCACTACGATTAGGTTCAACATGCCATGTATTTCACACACGTGGATTGTTTTCATTTTCCATCACCGCGTGCTGTGCCGCGTGCAGAAAGGAGCCAATTCCGCACGCGGCGTAGCACGCGGGTGTTGGAAAATTGCCTCAGATAAAACTATACCCATACTTAGTACAAATTGGTGCAATGCCTATTGTCGGCGGTGTTTGTTTTTTTTTTCGTTATTTTATTTTATTTCTTAAAAAGTGTATTGAAAAGCGTCGTTTGATACACGTGGACATTTGTTATTGCAGTTCTCGGCTCAAAAACACCCTCGCCGACGGCTCGGGTGTTAATTCCGCCTCGGATGCAATAACAAACTTTCTCTACTTGTATCAAAATGTACTATTGTACAACTGATTCAAATCTGAATTCCACAAAAAAGTATCGATCTGAAAAACAAAAGAAAACGAAAAATAAACACGTTATCTCACTTGGGTAACGTCCGGGGGATGTGTGAGCCAATCTGTGTCTTCCGTAGTCGTCATAGGGATGTACGTAGCCTCGGTGACGACTAGGGTTGTCCCCGACACATCCGCTTCGTCATCGTCCCCTCGTTTTGACTGGAACAAGATACGTTATGGAAATAATCTCACGTCACATAAAAACATGATAATTCCATTAAAAACCCCATGTTGAGGTGTGGGTGGTATTTAAGGCAAAATAAAATGAATGGAATGTTTTTGTTGTACAAATGAGTTTTTTAGAGTTCCGTACCCAAAGGGTAAAAAGGGGACCCTATTCCGGACTCCACTGTCCGTCTATCTGTCTGTCACCAGGCTGTATCTCATAAACCGTGACAGCTAGACAGTTGAAATTTTCACAGATGATGTATTTCTGTTGCCGCTATAATAACAAATATTAAAAACAGAATAAAATAAATATTGAAGTGGGGCTCCCATACCACAATCGTGATTTTTTTCAGATAATGGTACGGAACCCATCGTGCGCAGGTCCGACTCGCATTTGGCCGGTTTTTGTACATTATGATTGACATGACAAACCTATTATGTGCGTTTCCCTTCGATTCTCGAATAAAAGTAGATTTATGTTCTATCAATGTTCCATAACATTCACGTATCACTTCTAAACGTCACCAACTTTTGAAATAGACTTGTTTTGAATAGATAGATAGATTTAACCACATCCCTGTCAGATTTACAAACGAAAAGTATGTATGTAGTATATCAACTATCTGGTGTCCACGACACAAGCCTCGTTGCTTAGTGTGGCACTAGATGGCGCTGTGTGTAATATCCAGCGATATTTATTTATATTATTTATTTATTAAACTTACTCTTGGAGTAGTTCGTTCCCAAGCGTCTTCAGGTTCGTTATCATTAGTAGATGTAGGTGCAGCTATATACTCGTTACGACTCGCAAATGTACCGAAAATGTCATTTTCATCTGAAATAAATGCACCGACTTTTAACAACAGAAAATAGTACTCTTTAAAATACAAAGGTCTTTAAAATGTATACATTTGATACCTGAATCTGTAGATGTAGGTTGTGAATACTGATTGATTGGAATTGAATTTTCGACCTGCCATACTGGTTCAGGGGTAGTCAATACCCTGGTAGGCCAAAGATTATCCGATTCGTTTCTATCAAAGAATCTGTTCCTGCTGTAAGTTCCGTATCTTCTTCTTACATCATCTTCAGTAAAGGTCCCTAAGTTTGGATGTTCAGTGGATTCTGGTTGAGGTTCAACGTAGAGTATTGGACTAACTTCGGGTTCTGACGGAGCTGCTGGTAATATAGGAACGTATGGCAGTCCAGGTCCCCCTTCACAGTCGGGAGCTATTGATAAACACATGTCGTAAGCCACGTCAGGTTTGTTTGCGAATTGTAGTAACTCGATTTCACCCTAGAAGTAAAAGATAAAAGTCGTATGTAAGTAATATGCTAAGTCTTTTCCATAGTAGCTTTTTCCCACTTAGATATATTTCTTGACTCGTCAGTAATGTCAATTGAATCAAAGTGTTTTAGACCTTTACCTTTTTGTTCAAATTAAATAATTTTATGTTAATTAATGCACAATACTGAAAGCAACCAAGCTGTATTTTTTGTCTAAGAATAAAAGTTATTCAATGAATTTGATTTGAAGGTAATTTTGTTGCAATGGGAAGAATAGTACGATTTTGAATACGTTCGTAGCGGGAGTACTTTTTTTTTCTAATTGTGGTTTATTTTTCTACCTACCTCGTAATACTGGTCGGCGGTGACTTGGGAGCCGACTACCAGGGCTCCAGCCAGGTTGAATGTGCTGCCCGGCTTGCGATCCAGTCGTAGTGTTCCTTTCACTTCACAATCCACTAGCAGAGTTGCTGAGTCCCCTTTTATACTGATCGCTATACGATGCCATCTGAGAAATCAGATTATGTTAAAGTTTAATAACCTGAATAGGCATATGCCTCATGTCATTATGTATTGATTTTAAGGCAGTGTGCAGTCGGTAAAATTAATTGTTCGATAAAATTGACACACTTCGTCAATGTTTCATTTCATACTTGACAACTGTAAAAGAGATTTAAATATAATGACAATGTAAGTTGATAGTCATTTAAAACAAAAATAATATTCTAGGCTAAATCTTATAAAAAATGGCTACTTTACACAACGACACAAAAAGTATAGAGCCACTAAAGTAAAAGTTACTTTAATCATCATTTATTTCAAAACATTGTGTTACGGTTTGGGTGGGCGACATTCCACAGATTTTTTTGTATACAAGTATTCGGCAATTGCATCAAAAGTTTATGTGGCTGAAGGTTCACAAAGTAATATAAAGTTGTTTCTAGCAACTATCTAATGGAAACAAATAGATATATTGGATCGAAGAATTTAGTCTATGTGAAGTCAGACTGAAGCAATCAAAATACATTCAGCTACCTAGTCGTTAATATCACATCGACTGTGAGAGAGTAGTTTCTACTTAGAACGTCGCTTTTGTCTCTCAATTCTCTTTTTGAAGCTCTCGATATTTACTTTCACAGCAAATACTGTCGAAAATGTAAAATCTAAATTTTTATTTATGTGTAAGTACTTTTGAATCGATAATTTACTACGCTAACAGAAAAATAAAAAAGGTTATATTTGACGAAGTTTTTAGGAGAATGCACATACCTTCCATCAGCGATATCGACCCGGTACGTGAGAAGCTCATGGTCGGCAGGGTCACCCCTGGTGTCCTCGTAGTACAGTTCTATCAAGTTGCCCACCACCAGCTGCAACTGTTCGTCCCCAGCGTCCGAGTACAAGATGAATATCGGATTTTGATCTGTTCCTGTTTCATATAGATTTTAAAGAAAATTCATTAAATATTCAAGGCGTAGCTTCCTAAACTGTTCCATGCAAACAGATGTGGGTGGACGCTGAGATGATTTATTTTTGTGTACAAAATAATAACTTTGAAAACAAATTAGTATTAGTGTTGATATATGCAAAGTCAGCTTTCTAAAATGTTCGTCAACGTAGCTATTACGCGCTAGGTCGTAGTATACTACGCGTTACGCCGTAGCAGACTACGCGCTACGCCGTAGCGCGGTCTTCTGTAACCTTGTAAAAAATACTACGCGTTCGATATGGAGTAACTAAATATATGTATAGTTTTAAATTACTTCGTTTTCATAAATTAATTTTATTTAAGACTAAAATCAGCATCCTGTAAACTAAAATGAAAGTATTTCGCATTAGGTAATGATTATACAAATTCTTGGGGTATCGCGAATTCTTCTCGTTATTACGCTGTTGTGTATTGTCACACGATTTGAAGTACCTTTGTAATGGCGCCGTTTGTACCCTCTTAATAGTCGGAAAGCCGGAAAATCCCAGAGAGAAAAGTGATTATGTTGTTTGGGTTATACCCGAGACGCGTTTAGATAGGTAGTAAGGAAAAGTGTTAAGAGCTTAGGGTTTTTTCCGATTAGTACTAAGTATAGAACGTATGAAAATGTGTCTAACCTGGCAGTCGAACAACGGCCAAAATAGAGAAGTCTTCTGGAAAACTGTTGTAGAACATTCCAGCGGCCAGTCGGTGCAGGGTGGCGTTCTCATTGAGGGCGATAGCTGTGTAGTCGGAGGTGTTCTCTAGGGGTGACTGGCACCGCCCCGGGGTCCGAGTGACCCCATCAGGGAGCTCCTCGTTGTCCCAAACCACAGACAAAACGTCGAAAAATTCGGTCTCATTCTCATCTGAAATACAAGTTTCTTTTATAATAATTCTGAGTAAGTGAGTAGACAACTTATCTACGAGCATAGTCCCATGGGAACGGACAGTTTATTAGGTGACATCAGCTCCAGGTTCGTAACAAATACGATGTCGATATCTCTGACTTAATCCTGTTGACCTCTTACTACAACTTCGATTCCCAGTGGAGGCATACGCCTGATCTAACCACTATTTGGTCTTACAACTTTTACTATTTATTTTTAGAGCTGCTGCTTTTCTCAGAAGGTTCCTTCAACTTTTCTCGAAATTGTATGCGTAGTCATGCGTCTCGATATCGAAATAAAAGCATTTAAACTAATAATATTTACTCACCGTCCCCGGTGCCCCCGTTGAGAGCGCAGAACAATAATAAAAGGAGACATAGTCCCTTTGTCTGTGGAGCCATTGCGGCCCGAATAAATATGTTAGGTGGTTTATGTTTATATTTGGTCCCATCCCGGTGGGCGCGCTAGGGGTGTTAGTCAGAGGCGGTGGGGTGTCGCAGCCTCTTGCCGACCTCGCGGGAGCGGCGCCACATGTCGGCTAGCCAGCGGCGGCAGGGACGATACTGAGCCTCCGAGCCGCCGGCACCTTATCACATCGCCAGCCATCTTTATTGCATTGGTGTCAAAATAATGAACGCTAATGAAAAGACAGAGATCGTAAACTGCGTTCATTGAATGCTATTTGAAACAATTATAAATGAGGTATTTGCTACTGCTATCTGCATGGACCTTAGTTTGTCATGATCAAAATTGTTCACGCGTATGTCTAACTGGGTTCAGTCACTGGCAAAGATTAATAGCTGTATCAAAGCTCATACATCTAAACCTATATAAATCATTAACCGGAGTAAGATGAACAATAATAGTTGCTTTGCTTTTGTAAAATGTTGTTGCCGCCTGACTTGCGTATATTGATCAAATCCAATTCGGCGCTATCAACTCTCAAATAGAGATTCATTTGTTCTGCGACTAAACAAAACATTTTAGAGGCACCTACTTCGAGCACTCAAATAACCGAAGTCGATGTACCTTTAAAGTTCTTCTAAATACACAGAAGGTGTGGTGTATAGCCTACTCGTTATTGTTGCTTAATTAGTTTTATGACTGTGTAAATATTTGTGTTGAATGAGTCATTGATTCGTAGTCGTACTAGGTATTTTAACTTAGTAGATACCTATTTGAATAATTGAATGGCAGGTAATTTCTATCTGTCGAATGCAGACCGGGCCAGAATGGCACAAACGTGAAGAGGCCCATGGTGAGAAGTGTGTGTAACAAGGCTGTCAATTATGAAGATGATGAATGCAGAAGATCACACATAAATTTCTGCTCTTAACGGTCTTCTTTAGGTTCTTCTCGTTCTAGTAGTGCTTCTCTTCTCCTCAGGAATTCAGTTAGCAATTGCAATTATAATAAGGATTGCAATTTAACATTCTATTGCCTTAGTCACGTTACGCTACGATTGCGACGTGGCTTAGATAATGCTTCAAGTCGATTTTCATATGCATCTTTGGCACTGACTGCTGGACCCCACCGGGTAGGACAGACAGACTGATCTGCATTTCCTATGCGGGGAACAAGTGCTGCTCCGTGTCTCCAAGGCAGTTATGATCCTTCTACTTTCGTGTCGATGGTACGTCTTGTCAAATTACGTGTGCCTAATAGGTGGCTACTTAAGCAACGTCAATAGCATTTTGTATATCCTTTAAATTGCAAATAATCATACTAATTGCAATCGAACGTCAGCTCCCGGCCTATACGAGATAAATAGCCTAGGCACCTCAACTTACTGTATGGGAAACCTTATACCCTTACCACATGGTGATAGAAGAACAAAGGAGCGAAGTTTGCCTCATTACACACTTGGTGCGACGTACTTGTAGTTGGCGCGTGTATTTGTCACGGAAGTCTGGCTTAACGTACTTTCGTATAGTTCTTGATACGCTTAGTTTGTCTTGTGAACTGGTAGTACCTACCTCTGTGAAAGATAGGCCACCTTGTAACTTCTTCGGCCTACTTAATACCCCCGGTGAGATTTTCTTCTTGATGCAGTTAAGACGCAGTTTTTTAGAGTACTGAAAGCCACGACGAATAATTGTTATATTTCGAAATCGTAGTTTGATTTTACTAGCGTAGCTGGGTAGGCAGTTTTGTCAATTCTCAAGAACAATAACAATAAAATATACCGTATAGGATTTTGGAAAATAAAGGCTTAGAGCTTTCCACATAATAATACGGTTAACAGAACATCGTCGATGTGCACACATAAAAGTAAACGGTTCCCTCGTTGGCAATCAAACGGAAATCAAAGTAAGATCGGCTACAAATTTACCTTGTCCCGACCGTTTCTTTATCTTTTTCTCAGAATCAGAAATTGCAACACCATGTAGATTTCAGAATTTATTCAACTTCTTAGGGAATACTTATTTATAGCGAGATGTACTCACATTGTTCGAGTTAAGCCTACTTAAGCTTTAATTAGAATTTCAGGACACGATGGAGGAATATTGTTCCATACTAACCCAGACAGTACTATGTAATGATGCATTTAGACATCTGAAGTGCTGGAACGCTGATTGCGAAACAAGATTTGCGTGGGTCGCTGGATTGTTGAAGCGAGACCTTTGCAAATATAGTCGTGGTAGACCGAGCGTGACCACTTCGCCGTATTCTAATCGTAGAGATTTTAAGAAACCTTTTATTGGAAAAAGGCGTTTCAAATGTAATGCAGGCAAATGCTAAGAGTCTCTCAGGAGTAGATACCTAGACCCTTAGGGACCTGAACACAGGCTGGTTCCGTCACGTGCATATGGGCGCAAAACCATCATTTGATTTATTTATTTTAAGTTAGTTTGTAATTTAAGGGTAGTTACGTTTTTATTTTGACTTATGCAGGTTTACTGAATTCAAATAGTTGTATTGTAGGGTAGTGAGTTTATTCATTTGACATATGTTGATTTACTGAACTAATAATACTACTACTACTACTAATATTCGTATTTCCGTTTATTTAATTTAAAAGTAATTGTAATTTCCGTTTGCTTCAATAATAAGGATTTATGTTTGATTTATGGTTACTTCTGTTTATTTTAATAGGAGTTTATTTTGATATATTCGCTAGAATTATTTAAGAGTCTAGTTTAAAGCAAAGATTATTAAGTAGTTATTTTGATCTCTCCCGCCTTGCAAAATGAAATATTGTTATTTTTATTCTACCTCTCGCTACCAACCTCAGTTTGAATTTCTGTGTTTAAAAGCCGTTGTATTGTGGAAGAAGGATTCATTCTTGTAGATTCTTAGTTCGCCTATCATGGAATAAACACACTGAACTGGAGTAAGGTATTTTCATTAAACTTGTGCTGATATTTCCTGCTGTTTCCTATTTGCTGAGTAATTCTGTGACTGTGTATATATTGGTGCAATCCGATATGTTGTGTGACTTTCAACGACGACGGCCATGATGTCGGCGACATGCACGTTATGCAGAGCCCCGACTTGGGGCTGCGGGACTGTTGGAGCTACGCGACTGTCGGGCCTGCGGGACTGTTGGGGCTGCGGGACTGTTCGAAAGAGATACCGTGGCCCCGGAACACAAAGGGCGATGAAGGAACATGGATGGGTTTTAGTCAGTGAAAGTCTGACACTCCCTCCTGCTCCGCCCAGAGCGGGAGGAGTCATGAGATTACCTATATCCCATCCGAAAAAAAAAATGAGCCCCGACTTGTTATGACCCTTTGCAAAACTTAACCAATTTAGGTAATTCAAAACCTATATAAATAAAAGAGATTTACTGCAGTTCTTAAAGAAAAAATCTCTCACACAAAACATCTCACTTTTTCATAAATGGTAAAAAATAAAGATTATTGGAAAAATAATTGATGAAGGCTTAGTATCGAATTTATTTGACTTGAGAGAATTTTATACTATTAGAATTTTATACACGTTCAGCCTGTAAAACGAAAATAAATATTTTTCTTTCGTGCACTCGCTTGAGCTGTAAAAGGTTTTGTTCATTTATAAATGTCAGTGGAAGGTATGGAAACCTGCTTGCTTGCATTAAAGAATAACATAATATGACTCAGCACATCGACCTGATTTACGACCACATTTCTTAAGTAATTGTAAGCTCCAATAGGACTACGTTCAAATGGCAATGTGCTGCAGGCGTTTTGCAGCATAAAGGCTGCGTTTCCGCCGTCATCTTGCTTAAATAGGCGAATAGTATCCATATCTACTGTAAAAACGTGGTGGCTCAGTAGCACCAGCCCCGATTTACGAATTGTGGGTGCAGGCGGGTTTTTTTTTTAAATTAGCCATTCCTTTCCGACTCTCGTCGTTTTGCTCTCTCCAGCCAATCAGTCAGGAAAGAGTCCAAATCGCCGGCAGGGGCAATATTTTGTGTAATATGTTAAATCACTACTGCTCACAAAACGGTGAAGGAAAACATCGTGAAGGAATCATCCTGGCATAATATGCTAGAACCAAAAAAATCGAAGATTAGTGACATCTATCAAACCTAGTGGCGGTGTCTTCCTAAATGCTGCCCAGCCCAGCTTAATTCAGTATGATATTCATTGCCTCTCCCTCTCAAAGTTGTTCTTACCAAACTGCACTCGCCCTAGTAGTGCTGTTACTTGGTAGTGGCCTTACGAGCATGGGTTGTGGACGGGTTGTCCAAATTCACCCAGTAACCATTGCGTATTGAAAAATCAACTAGGCCATCCAGCATCTGCTGCAAGTCGTGCAGCGATTGCCTGTATGACAATGTCATCTGCAAATCTTAAATGTGAGATGAATTCGCCGTGCCCGCGTGGTTGATTACAGCTAACACCCGCTCCTCATAGAGAGGATGCCTGTTTCCCAGCAGTGGGAACAGTATAGACTGCTCATGCTTACGCTACAGTAACAAGCGGTCTGCGACACTCCACCTTTTAAACTACGAAAAACCTTTCGGTACATTGTCTTGTGAATGTTATAGTATTACTGAGTGTAACTATGTATTGAAAAATGATGTCAATAGCTGGCGTAGTTACAGAGTTCAACAGAAAACATTACGCATCAGTGTAATTGCTTTTTACCGAAGAAACCTTGGATCAATTGTTCGATATAATGAATGGAAGGAATTTACGATACCTATAACTGAAAATGACATATCATGTTTACAGCGCTAGTACCCACGAATTATGAAATTTTTATTTTTGGAACACACCGTTAGATTATACTAAAGAAAAGTGATGACGAACTGGATGATTGATAGAAGACGAAGATTATGATCTTATTGAAGATGATCTTGGTGTCAAAGTTGCAAGACCGTTTATGTGATGTCAAATAAAAAAAATATGTCTCGTAGTGTATAATTTCTGTGAACACAAGATACATGTAGGCTATCTCCTATCGGTTTAAAGAAAGAGTAGTAGCAATATGGTTTTTCTGGTAGTGTCACCAAACATCACTTTTGACATTCAATCGTTGTCGACTGTGTCGAGGTGATTTTCAGAATGACTGAATCGAATATTAGAAACCTACTTATACAATTTTATTCAGCGAAAACTATGGAATTGTGTAGTAAGTAGTAAAGTAGGTGTAAGTGTGTGTCTTTGTAATACACTGAACTGCAAGAATAAGTACTACACTTTTAAATTTCAATTTTTATCAGCTTTCTTTGAAAGTATAGACAAAATTAAACTATTTTTAGAGTCCTTTTTGTTTCAAAAGTATATCTTGTGTACTTAAAAAGTTATTGCAATTTTAAAAGTGTGATACTAATTTTTGCAGGCCAATTTAGTTTAACTAAGGCTAGGGTATCTGCAGGTTGCTACAACTGTAGATTTATGCTACAGATCACACACCTACTTTCACGTTACAAAACTAAGACGTGTATTAACCATAACGAATCTATTCAATATTAAACTGACATTACCCATTGATGTTAATGTTCAGAAACATTTTATTGCAGCCATTATTTAGTAAGTACAATGAGAATAGTGGCGAATAAATTCGCGTTTAGCTAAATAGTACGTGGTAGGCAATCGTGTTAGTATTCACAAGGCGTAATATTTCTTATTGCAGCTGTGACCTAAATATGTAGAGCAAGTCGTAATTCAACGATTTATGACAGCGCGACGTATAAAGGCTTCGTTGTATTGAAAGCGAGGCGGCAGTCGATATACACTGACCTGCAAAAATAAGTACTACACTTTTAAAATTTCAATTTTTCCTAAACTATAGAAGTTAGAGATTTAAAATAAAAAAACGTTATAAAGCAATTTTTATCAGCTTTCTTTGAAACTATAGACAAAATTAAACTATTTTTCGTGTCCTTTTTGTTTCGTAAGTATATCTTATGTACTTAAAAAGTTATTGCAATTTTAAAAGTGTGATACTTATTTTTGCAGGCCAGTATAGTTGGTGCCAGTTAAGATCGGAAAAGCGGTCACTGACCCACCTACATTTATTAAAGTTCTTAACTTTGAACTCCAAAAATAAGCCTGTTCAAGTCTTGAATCGTCATCTTTCGTTATCTTCAACATTTTTTCTAATGAAAAACGACACATGGTTCATTTGTTTTGTTTCGTAGGTAGAGATATTAGGGAAAGGGCAATGACCGCTATTGCGATCTTAACTGGCGCCAACTATAGTTGATAGTCGCTTCAGCCGTGGAGGCACTCGATACGAATGCTATATAGGCCAATAACCCGACTGGTAGTTATCATAGGAATGTATATATATGTTTACCCCGGGTCGTGCAAATCATAGCATGAGCACAGGTGCGCGTAGAGATTCCGAAGATGTAAATGTGCTTAGTAGTAGGCTGACATAATCCTTCGCTTGGCCGAGACCAAAACCACATGAGACTAATATCTAAGCTTGGTTTTATGAGAAATATGGCCATTAAATAAAAGAGAAGGACCTAGTGGTAGCAAGCGCGACTACTGAGCTTGAGATCCTGGGTTCAATTCGGCCGGGCAAAGTGTTATTGTGTTCCTTCATCAGAAAATTTCTCAGGAGTAGCCGCGAAGTCTGGATTTGGGCCCGATGGATGACAATAGCCCCTAATGACATGGATATTAAAACTAACTAGCGAAATGTGGGTGTAGGAACTACTATAGAAGTTTCGTACATATGTCTAGAAGGTAGCTTCACCTTTCGACTGTGACATCACTCATGGATTCCCATCTATACTTGTTGTTATAAACAGGTAAAGTTTGTAAGTTTGTATGCAGGGCATAACCTTCGGAACTGCTGATCCGATTCCGAAAATTCTTTTACTAACGGGAAGCTACATTATCCATGGGTGTTCGACCGTTCCCTTGGGTTAATTTCCGCACTGCTGTAGCGACTGCTGTACGGGGCAGTTGTCGACGATCGTTGATCACTTCTCCCGGATGGCCGACATTCTAGGATTCCTAGGTCCTAGAGCACTCGTCCAAGGGACCGTCCGTACTTCCTACATGGAAGAAAGACGCCCAGGCCGGCGGTCTATGTGACCCAGACTTAAAAGTTCGTTAAACTATGTCGGGAAGTTCTGTAAGAAAGAACATTCTGTGAAGTAACGCTGATGCTATGGCTCGTTTAACATTCGTTGATGTAAACAAATTCAGGACATAGGGCGATGATGCAGCGTAAGTGCAGAACTTGGTAACACGACATGAGGAGCGTGATTAATAGCCATCATGTTAAATGATCTAAGTTGTATCTAAATACATCTGATTTCAGGCTTGGAAATAAACGGGAAAGAAAAAATACATTGAATTGTACTAAACGTGACGCAGTAATGAAACGCAAAAATAACAAGTTGGGAAAAACATGCGTAACATCTATCTACGCAAAACGGCCATGAACTTTCACTATAGGATTCACTAATAGACTGGGATATATCTTGTTATTGTTTATTTAACTTAAGTAACTGGAACCAAGCATTAAAATCTATTCCAGATTATTCCCTTTTCGAATGAAGAAATGGAATGTAACCTTGAAATGAAACCTTCCGCATTTAACCTCTTTGATTCAACTAATGTATAAGGGGCGCCTTCTAGGGGTTGAAAACGTCCCTTAGCCCTACCTACCTCATTGTCTTCCAAAAGTGGGGCAGCCTTGACTGTGTGACAGATAAGTGTAAACTTAATTAATGCAAGGCGAGCAAATGGGGTACCTACTGTTTGCTTTATAAGGACTCTGAGGAAAATTGCTGAATTTTCACGTATAAACATTTCATATTCAAATATATAGCTACATACATACCTTACACACACACACATACACACACACACATTTGCTATATTTATTCACTACATTATAATTATGAATAGCAACCGTTTTTATTCGTGCCTATTGTAGCTTTATATGGTCTTTTACAGCGGATTTTTAGTAAAAGAAAGAAAATACGTACGAATAAATAAGTTAACCATTACTCGTACACACCGTGCTACGAAAGAAGAGACCTGTCACATCACTTGGAACGAGTGAAATCTTGATTATGCCTCGAGGTAAAACATTAAGAAGACAAAGTAGGAAGATGGTTTACGACCTGTACACCTATATGTCAAAAGAAGTATTTCGTTACATAATTAACTCGTAAACAAGTGGTGTGACAGGTCTCATCTTTCGTGGCACGGTTTGAATATCAGTGGTAATAATTTTACAAAGTGCGTTTAGGTCGTAACAGTAAGTGATTCTTGTAATGTCAGTGTTACCGTCACCGTTGGATTAAAAGAAATAAATAAAATAGAACTTAGGTGTTGTACAGTTTATTACATGTCTCAGACATCCAACTACAAAACATCTCGGTTCTTAAGCCAGAGCCCTCGAAGACGAAGCAATTCAAGTAATTGGAGGGGTTTAGTTTAATTTAATAAAACATTAATCTTAAAACCCCATCTGGGCGTAGAAACGCACCTATTAATTTTTGTTCCCGAAGACTGTCCGATTCGTATAAGCAATTAGATTTATTAAATGCATGTTTTAGGGTAATTAAGTATATATCACAATTTTAAGGTCCTTTAAATTGTGTATCGGATGATCTCTTAGAACTAAATATTGTAGTGCTCCTCTAGGTTTAAATTAAGTACTTTATGTAGTTTTATATTTTTGATTTTAAGGTTTCAGGATGAGTTTCCTGAAAAACTTTTTCCTTTAACAATGAATGGTATAGTTTCGAAACTGTTGGGTATTTGCTGATGTCCAATTTATGTCTGAAAAAGAAAAAATAATAGATTTTTAAACTATTCTCGATATTTTCTATTGAGACTTTTATAAAAGTTTGGGTGCTGTTTCAGATCACAATTTTCAGATAAAGAGTGAAGAAATGGAAAATAAACAGATTTGTCAAACCTTCGTGATAAAGTGAAGTGTTTTACTTTTCTATTGGGTTAAAAGCTTATAGGCTCACTTGTTAAAATATTGTCTATGGAAAAAAGTGAATAATGGAATAAAAACATGGCCTGTTAGCTTTGTGTCTCGCTACCAATTTGTGGGCGTCGAGCGAGGGAAGTGGGAACGCTCAACTTGAAATATTCCCCGACGTATTACTGCTTATATTATAATTATGCGTATAACTTCGAAGATTGCTTAATTAACAAGTTAATTACCAACTAGGTCTATCATCAGTAGGGCTGTATTTGCTAAATTGGAGGTCTCGTCTTGTTATGTGGTAAACTGTCGTGTTATTGACGGGATTCCTGTTTTATGAAAATTTTATTGCCTTTTTATACTTATATTTATTCCATAAATGCTTTTTTCAAGGCTCTACCTGTGTAGAGCCTTGAAAAAAAGCATTTACCCGTACAACATCGCGTCACGAGGTACGCGGTATGAAATGTATATTTCCAAACCCACCTGGTGACAGCATTGTAAAGTTGGGGCACAAGACATAAGTCAGCGATACTGAGCTGGTCACCAACGCAAAATCTCCCAGTCCCAGATGTCTTCTGCAGCAGATCCTCCAAGGTCTGCAGACCGCGGTCTGTCCAGTACTTTGTGAACTTGATGTACTGCTCCGTCGTCTCGAACTGGGGCCGAAGACCGACGTTTTGTAAAGGCTGGATGCCTGAGACTACTATCTGCAAAAGCAAATATTTTCGTATGCCTTCTAAACCTTATAGTAGCAAGATCTTGACCGTGAAAGGGTTGAAAGTGACTTGGCAGTTCCATAAAATTGTTCCAACCATTTTTACGTGTGGTTGAAAGAAAATGGGTGGAGATTTGCTCATTTTATTTTTGAGATACTGGATAATTTTGTGTCGAAAAATCCTGAAATCTACTACAGTAAATTAATCGCAGAATATAGTGTGGTAGTAAAAGTGTAAAGATATTTTTACTTATAATTTTTCTGCTGACTCGAGGGAAGCTAGATAATTCAGAGTTTCATGATAATTGCCGCGCAAACGCGAGAGGGGATGCCGTCGATAAATTAACACCTCGAATACCCTTTAAATGCGGACAGGTTTAATGGCAAATTCAATTAATTAAATAATTCGGAGGACAGTTAGTGAAAGTTGTGCCATTAGACCTATTTATAAAAACCTTAAAAAACCCTATTAATAAATAGCCCTTTTTATATGTCGGCGTCGTAGTCAGGTTGGAATTAATGGTCCATAAGAGTTATGTGCCTACGTAACGTAATACATGCTTACTACATATATTTTTTTAATGAACACCAATTTTCTGACTAACTGATCGACTCATTGACATTTGGCATGGTGATCAGTGGAGACACTGATCACTGGGCACATTATTATTTGTTGAAAACATACCAATACCATCTTAAACTCGAACGTTGGCAAAATCATCAAAAAATCCTCGATGGAGATAGATTCCTTTAAAATATAAATATTAAATTGACGATTCAAAAGTACCTGCAGTAAAATGAAATAATGCTTTTCTGTAATTGAAATATAACTTTCTCATATACAAACCTCACAAAGCTCCCTCATCCTGGCCTTCTGTAAAGGAGATTTCGGAGTCAGGGCTGGCTCGGGACGAGTATCCTCCAGGTACTGCACGATAGCCATGGATTCCACCAGCGTCTCGTTATCTAAACATAGAATATAACATTATATAAATAACAGAAACGCTTGCGAAAGTCGCGGTCTTGAAGCGCGATGACACGAGACTCAGTCACTCCCTGAAATCTGGTACGTACCAGGCCCGAAGGCGCCTAAGAACCCGATTCCTGCCGGCTTCCCTTAGGGAAAAAGGCACTCTATGTAGTGTATTGGTGTATTGTAGTAAAATAGTATATCACTACTAAATATTCACCGATCCAGTCGCACGTTTCATGACCGCTAATACTCGGAGTTATGATGTTTATTGTGACTTTTTAGTCGATCGGCTATGACTAATATAGGCAACGACTAATAACAAAAAACGTTAAACATCTCTATTGCTGGATAGTGCGTCCACAAACGATGTCTGTCGTTTGTGGACGCACTACCCAGCAATAGAGACACGATATTCCAATATAAACAAGACGCAAATAATTGTTAATGATTGACTGGCCATCGACTGAATCAATCGTTGACAAATGGTGTGGCTTATTGAAAGCAATCAAAACTTGTCGACACCTAAAGAATACCTAAAGATAACATTTCGCGAAAAGTGTTCAGTAAATCGAAATAATTATTTGTTTCAAAAGATTCTAATTTGATCCTGAGTCGGTTGATCGGTTCTGTTGTGACTACAGAACCATTTAATTTGTTAAAAGGTCTCACTACTCATTGATCCTCCTATAACGTAGCTCTCCCCGAATTGTCAAATAATTCACTTAAATTCGTCTCGTATTTGATTTGCAGGTAAATTAAGCGAACTTTACAAATTCCTCGAGGCGGAAAGTTTGAGCAAATAAACTTGCTAAGTGGTAAATTATTTTCGTAAGTAACACTGGGTGTAATTTAATTTGAACCTTGTGATACGGTGATAAATGTGTTTATGTTGTGGAGATTATCTCTTGTTTTCTGTAGCAGCTTTGATCGTTGTCTCGAGAGCACGTATACATAATTTCTGTCAATATTAGTTCCCACACTAGTTTTCTACACATGGGCTGGTCTTTTTTTTCATTTAAACTTCGAATCGTCTGTTTTATTTTATTGTCCACGGTGTCATTGTTTCCAATATTATTTACCTACTTGGTTCCCAAATTAATCGACACATTTGTTGTAGGTATGACGTGGGTAGGTGCTTAGTATGTCCACAATTTCTGTGGACATTATTGCGTCGCTTATTTACTTGAAGTCCCTAATGGATGAGTATAAGATACTAGATATTTGAAGTGAATTGAATTGCGCAGATATTATCATATCTAGGTACTCTTATTTCCATGATAACTGCAATATAAACAGCTATTCAAATCTTGAACCAATTTCACACCGAAACTGTTGGAAAAACAAAAAAACACAGTTTATTTCCATAGTCAAATAAGTATGTATCCCAAGAATAAAGTTTGTCAAGTTGTCATGCGATTAAATATATTTTTGTCTATTGCTAACATTTAGTGGAGCGTCCCAATTCAAAAGCAAGCAAGCAGCAGATTGGACACAAATTGCAGTAATAAGTTCAATTAAATCAAATTCAAAATTGTTCCATTTAATAAAGCTGTTACAATAATTGCGTATCAGTTCATTAAAATATTTTACAATCCCTCGCAATTTACTATTGTCTTCAGTCGTAAAGTTGAACAAACTGATGTGATAAATAAATGGGGAGCTGTCGCACTTTGCAGGATTCAATGACCTAAATAGTTACCAATTCAGACAGTTTTTCTATGTGCGATGTTATTAGATGGCGACACATTCATTAAATAGCTATTTGCGGAGTTATTGACCGGTCCACTTAAACAAACGGTCGGTCGGCTCGAGCACGCAAATGATGTTTGATTGTACCGGACCGCGGACCGACGACACTGCTTGAATTTTTAATATTGCAGCTCTAGACCTCAGTAGAGCGAGGCCCGACCACTTGGCAAGAAAATAAAAACAGTTTTAGGTTCGCAGTTTGAGTGCATTCTTATGGGTCAGTTTATTTACGTGCCCACTTGCCCAGATTAACAATATAAGCGACTTTACAAACATTTTATTGCGCTCACAGCGATTGAATAAATATTAGGTACATACTGCTACTTGTAAATTGTTATCAAAAAGCTTTGAAGATTACATTTCAAATAAATATTTCTTCAAATACTTAATCACACGCAGAATTTTCTGAATCAATTTATTTACGCTGTGATCACACAAAACAGTTTACTAGATACGTATAAAGTTATGTTTTTATCATCGTCTGTGATCTTTGCTGAACCGTTCCACACCGGCTAACGGATCTTTAATAAGAGATAGCAAATTATAGGGTGAGTAGATTAGTAGCTCTAATGTGTTGCTGTTGGGTGTACCTCAAAGTAATGGGACTGCACTTATCAATCTAAAGCTGTAAATAGTGATAGGGCAATAAACTTGGGTTCTGTGATAGATTTATCTTTCTATTTTGTACACAATGTATTTTGTTTACGACTGAGGGTTGTTCTTGAGGCCTTATATTATGTGTGTATTTACAGTATTCTCTGCGATAATCCCAAATAAATCATTGGTACCTATGTGATGCCTTGCTTTGGTCTTTGTATGTAGATACTTTCTAAGGTACTTATCGTTGATTTTTTCAAAATCCTGATCTTATAATATAAATAAAATGAAAAACCCAGTGAAAACTAAGGATTTCGTTAAGGGGACTACAACAGGCAAACGCGAGTTTTATAATGCAAAAAAGCATATGACTCACTGCAATGAACAAAACCAGAAAAATATATGATATTCTTCAGGATATATGCTAGTATGATAGTGTTTTGAAAACATAATACAACTAATTTTACTCGATAAAAAAAATTCACGAACTTATCTCTAAAAATTTCTTTTAACGAGTAAAAACCATACTCAAATACATGGGATCATTCTGGTTTTTTGGCAAATAATTCTACAAGCAACATATTAGCATGATAGTGTTTTATTTTTTTTAGTCCAATCAATAGATTTTTTGTAAATCGCAAAAAACCACTCATTTCGCAATATTCGGCCCGCAATGACTGACGTACAACCACTTTGTAGTGCAAGCTGATTAGAACTTTTTTCTAACAGTATTTCAAACGGAGTTTGATCCACCACAATTAGAGTTGCTAATTTAGCTCCTGTAGTCGCTTTAAGACGAAAGAAATGTAAAGACAGCACTGGGCAAATGGCTCGCGATTAGGCAGCTTTGATCCATTTTCCTCATTCAATATATTATTATCCCTTGTTTAAACCATTTAGCCTTTCGAGTACCTTAATTGGATGTAGGTAATCCATGCGGGTGCTATAGTCTTATTTCTATTTAAATCTGTAACTAACGAGATTGCTTCGCGCAGTCGTGCCACAGATGATAAATCTAATGTCGACAGTCCTCCCTAAAAGTACAATACCATTCATTTTAATTTAATATCGACATCGCAATTAATATTGCAGGCTGTCGATATTAATTTTGGCAAATTAGTAACGTGAGTATTATATTGGATTTTCATAATGACGCTCTTATTTGAGCCTCGTCACGTTGTGGCTAAATCTATATTCTGAAGAAGGCTCTGTTTATTATTTATTTGCTTTCGCCCACACAACGAAAGCACTATCACAGTGTACTTTATGTAGTTCAGGCAAATATAAAAATCAACTGTGCCCTATTTTAATTATAATTGTTAAGATATTTCAATGTAATTGTGCCCCTTTTTATAAATAAGCGACTTATTTATTTATTATAATTATTATTTACATTTCTTTATTTATATTCTAAACAGTTTTTAATGTTATTTAAAATGATCTAATATAGGTTTCAATGATCAAATTGTTCCTACCTAAATGTAAACCCGGAACGTACCTAATTCAACAAAAACACTGATATGATCTGTATCTAGGTAGCATAAGCCGAACTAGAAACGTAGGTATAATGTCCACCGAGGAGGAGGTGGTGGCCGCCGTCGCTAGGTCCGGAGGGTGCCCTGCCGATCAGGTCAGGGCGGGCGCCCTTCGCCCGGACCCCACGGGCATGCGGACCGTAATGGTAAGCTGCCCTGTGACGGCGGCCAGGACCATCGTGGAGGGCCGCAGGCTACTGGTGGGCTGGGTCTCAGCACAGGTGAGGCTGCTGGAGCCTAGACCTTTGAGGTGTTACCGTTGCCTGGTGGGGCACCATGTGTCGGTGCAATGCGCCTCGGAGGTCGACCGCAGCGGCCTCTGCTTCCGTTGCAGCCAGCCCGGTCACACATCCGCGACTTGCTGCGCCGCCGCGCCGCACTGCGCTGCATGTGCGGCGGCTGGCAAGCCTGCTGATCACCGGGCTGGGAGCAAGGCCTGCGCTCCGCCCACCAAGGCCACTAGAGGCAAAGGTAGGCCCTCCGCCACCACCGCCACCGTCGCCAATGCCGCAGCCGCAACTGCCGCCGCTGCCGCTCCCTCTGTCGCCGCCACAGAGGGGCCCTCACAGGGGGCCAGGTTGGAGGAAGCGGTAATGGAGTGCCAATAACGGCCCCATTACGCTTCCTCCAGGCGAATATCAACCACTGCGCCTGCGCTCAGGATCTCTTGCTCCAGAGCATGGCGCAGTGGTTGATTAACATCGCTGTGGTCGCTGAGCCGTATTTCGTCCTGCCCAGGGAAGACTGGGTGGCGGACCTAAGCGGCTCAGTGACCATAGTGTCGTCGGCCGCCGCCGGCACCCCGACCCTTGAAAGTGTCAGGAGGGGTCGGGGGTGCGTAGCAGCCCGGTTCGGGGAGATCGTCGTAGTGGGAGTCTACTTCTCCCCGAACCGAACTCTCGCCGAGTTCCACAACTCTCTCGCAGAGTTGAGTGTCGTCGTCGGAAACCATTCCCTCCCCGTGCTTGTCCTCGGGGACTTCAATGCCAAGAACTTGGCTTGGGGTTCTCGTTGCACAGACGTGCGGGGAAGGATGGTGGAGGACTGGGCCCTGGAGAAGGGCCTGGTCGTCCTAAATCGGGGTTCTGTCGCCACGTGCGTGAGGATGCGGGGCGAGTCGGTGGTGGACATTTCGTTCGCTAGCCCCGCCCTGTCACCGCGTGTCGTTGACTGGCGCGTCATGGAGGGGGTGGAGACCTATTCCGACCACCGGTACATCCGGTTCGACGTCTCCACCCAGACCTCAAGCGCGCCGGTCCAACAGGCCCCGAGTGGTCCGCGTTGGGCGCTGAAGCAGCTGGACCGGGAGCTCCTCCTGGAAGCCTCGATCGTGCAGGCCTGGGTGACATCACCGGACAGGCCTGCCGACGTCAATGATGAGGCAGGGTGGTTCCAGGAGGCCATGTCCGACATATGTGACGTGGCAATGCCCCGAGTCCGGCCAGGAAGCGCCCGGCGTCAGGTGTACTGGTGGTCGCGAGAGCTGACGTCCCTACGGGAGGCGTGTGTGGCTGCGCGACACCTGTACGCCAGGCACCGCAGGCTCCGCATTCGCCCACCGAATGCGGCAGCCATTGAGGCGGAGCTTTATGAGGGCTACAGAGCGGCGAAGACCCTCCGCGAGGCTGTCTTGCGGGCCAGGGATCTGGCCCGCGAGGAGATGCTGGAGGCTCTCGACAGAGATCCGTGGGGGCGCCCTTACAAGATGGTGCGGGATAAACTCCGCACCTGGGCCCCCCCGCTGACGCAGAGTCTCCGGCCTCAGCTCGTGGAGGACGTGGTGAGCGCTCTGTTCCCCTCGCGAGGGGAACACCCGCCCCCGCCTATGGCTCCGCCGGCTGCGGTGCCGGAAGCGGACCACGAGAGTGACGACGACGACGCTCCGGAAGTGACCGGGGTAGACATGAGAGTGGCGGTACGCAGGCTCAGTGCCAAAAATACCGCCCCGGGACCCGACGGCTTGCCTGGCAAAGCCTGGGTCCTGGCCTCGGAGGCTCTCGGTCCCCGACTGGAGGGGCTCCTAAGCGCATGTTTGGAGAGAGGCCAGTTCCCGCTTCGTTGGAAGACGGGGAAGCTGGTCCTCATCCGGAAGCCGGGGCGCCCGGCGGACTCTCCGTCCGCCTACCGGCCCGTGGTGCTGCTCGACGAGGTGGGCAAGCTCTTTGAAAGAGTCATTGCAAACCGCCTCGCCGAGCACCTTGCGAGGACTGGGCCGGATCTTGCGGAACACCAGTTTGGTTTCCGCAAGGGGCGCTCTACGGTGGACGCCATCATGCGCGTGAGAGCCCTCACGACGGGGGATGCGGTGTCCCGGGGTGGGGTTGTCTTGGCGGTGTCTCTCGACATCGCCAACGCCTTTAACTCCATGCCCTGGAGCTGCATAAGGGAGGCACTCCGGTATCACCGGGTGCCGACCTACCTCCGTCGTGTGGTCGGGGACTACCTGACGGACAGAGCCGTCATCTACCCCGGTCGCAGCGGAGAATGGAACCGGCGAGAGATGTCGTGCGGTGTTCCGCAGGGATCGGTTCTAGGCCCGTCCTTGTGGAACATCGGTTACGACTGGGTGCTGCGCGCCGACCTCCCTAGCGGCGTCAGCGTTGTCTGCTATGCAGACGACACGCTGGTGCTGGCACAGGGGAGGTCGCACGAGGCGGCGGCCGAAATAATGACACGCGGGGTTGCGATAGTCGTTGAGAGGATCCGGCAACTGGGTCTCGAGGTGGCATTGCACAAGTCCGAGGCCATGTGCTTTCATGGGCCTCGGAATGCGCCACCTCCGGGATCAGCAGTGACGGCGGGAGGGGTATCCATCGGCGTCGAGTCGACGTTGAAGTACCTAGGTCTCGTCCTCGACAGCCGGTGGAACTTCGCGGAGCACTTCCGACGTTTGGCCCCCAAACTGGAGCGGACAGGGGCTGCCTTCAGGCGGCTCCTGCCCAACCTCGGGGGGCCAAACGCCTCCTGCCGGAGGCTCTACGCGGGAGTCGTGCGGTCCATGGCCCTTTACGGGGCCCCGGTGTGGGCGCGTTCATTGAGGCAGCGAGCTGCCAACCATTTGAACGCGCCCCAAAAGGTGGTGGCCGTAAGGCTGATCCGGGGATACCGCACGATCTCCCGCGAGGCGGCGAGCCTCCTTGCCGGATTGCCGCCATGGGATCTGGAGGCGATAGTCCTCGCGCGCCTACACGAGTGGCGCGCGGAGGCGCTACGCCGGGGGGAAACTCCGCTGCCGCGGCAAATTGTCGCTCAGCGGACGGACTTCCGGCGGGATCTCATGGCGACATGGAGAGAGCGACTGTCGCAACCCCGTGCAGGGCACGCCACGATAGTGGCGGTAAGTCCCCTCTTTGAGGAGTGGCTGGAGAGACGCCACGGCGTCCTCACCTTCCGCCTGACGCAGGTTCTTACCGGACACGGATGTTTCGGTAAGTTCCTGCACCGAATCGGGCGGGAGGAGACGCCCGGGTGTTTCCATTGTGAGGATCGACCGGAGGACACGGTGGAGCACACGGTGGAGGTGTGCCCTGCTTGGGTGGAGCACCGCCGTGTCCTCGAGGTGGCGATTGGCGGCGGCGACCTCTCGCTTCCGGCCCTGGTTCGTGCCATGGTCCGGAGCGAGACGGAATGGGACGTCGTCACCTCCTTCTGCGAAGCAGTCATGCTAGCGAAGGAGGTGGCGGAACGTGAGAGGGAGATATCCTCACGTCCCGGCCGCCGCGGGAGACGCCCCGGGCGTCGGGGGCCACGTGGTGGCTTCCGGCCACCGTAGGCGCGGGCCTGTGGACGGGGAGCTATGGGCTAGCTCGCCGTCCGTTCGTCTCATGACGACAGGCCGTGTCGACGGCGCGTTCGTGTTCCACGCGCGCCTCAAAGAGAGTCAGCAATAGTGAAGGGGTCCGCAAGGACCGAAGCCTGCCGGGGCTGCGGGACTATTCGAAAGAGATACCGTGGCCCCGGAACACAAAGGGCGATGAAGGAACATGGATGGGTTTTAGTCAGTAAAAGTCTGACACTCCCTCCTGCTCAGCCCAGAGCGGGAGAAGTCATTTGATGATTTCCCATCCGAAAAAAAAAAAAAAAAAAAGGTATAATGTCCCAACTTCACTAGTCGCAGTTAATTCGCTACAAGAACCATATCGACCTCATTTCCCTCGATTGGCAGCTTATCAATCCGAATCGAGCGAAAATCAAATTTAGTCGCGACACAAGAGTACCTTACGTCGAGAATTTGTGATTGAAGCGAGAATTAAACGTGTTAATGACGTGGCTATTAGCGCAACCCAGAGTGCACTCTAACGGGCTAAGAGGCCATTGTGACTACGATGACATCAGCGAATATAGAACCGAATGCATGAACAAACATTCATCGACCTAATATGATGAATAGATGATTATAATTATGATGAATAGATGCTTGTCGTCGTGATTATGTTATGCTGATTTATTGGCAAATATCCTGACAGTTATTAGCCGGTTAATGTTGATGAATGGGCTACTAATTTGTTTTTTTAATAACTGTTTCGCGCAACTGCCTCGCTGGTCTAGTGGTCCTGGGTTCGATTCCCGGGTCGCGCAAAGTGTTACTGGGTTTTTTTATCAGGAATTTCTCCTTAGCAGCCATGGAGTCTGGATTTGTGCCCGGTTGATGGCAGTAGGCTCACCCCCTAGTACATGAGATTTAAACATAACTGGTGAAATGTGGGTGTACTTAGGTATGGTATGTTATGTCATGTTTCTCGCGACTTCCATTGCATGAAGTCTGTGACAACGTTTAGTTGGGTATAGCCTTCAGATGTAAAATATAATCACGCTTCCACTCTAATTATGTTGCCGATTGGACACATTACTTTTATGAATAAAAGTGTTCTAATCTTATTGGCGACAAAAACAGTGGCATGATCTAAGGGTATTACTGTCCCTTTAGTTTCTGTAATAAAGAAACAATTGGACTCTCAAAACTTGTGGTTCTGTAGTGCGTCGGGCATGTTTGCCGAGGCACGCATAGATAGTTTCGAGGCTGTCATGCGCAAAAGAACGGCATCCCTAATGCGTAGGATAGGTGGAGGCTCCAACAGCATCCTGAAGGTTATTGTGGAGAGGCCAGACTGCCCTTTTCTGATGCACTGGTCCCGTAGGCATAGCTGCGGGCCCGGTGCTGAGGAAAGATATTTGAATTAGTTTGTTTTTTTTGTTTTCTGTAGTAGTTAAGTTTAGGGTAAATTAAAGTTAGATTAAATTAAATTAGATTAAATGTAATGATGAAATGTATTGTAATTTGGACGGTTCAATTGGGCTGTTGTGTGGTGTCGTTTTAAATTGTTTTTTTTCTCATAATGTCGTACTAACATAGCTCCTAAGTACTCGCTACTAACCCATATGGATCCTTGTTCGAAACAAAGTTTTTGAAAGTTGAAAACTATGTCAATACAATCGAAACACTGAAAGTGTATTTGGGAATGAAGTCATGTGGAAAATGGTCGTCCAAACCCGTCAATTTCCGCCTCGCAGCTTAATCTGGACAAAAGCGGGTTTAACTGTTATTATAGGTAGATTAAAATGCCTCCGTAGCAACTGGACAGATTCGTAACTGGACAGATTCGTAACTGGACAGATTTTCAGCTGGACAGTTTCTCAGCTGGACTGCTCAGTAACTGGTCCCCGTGCTTCACTCAGATGGAGAACCTAGGTGAAGCACGGGTCCGGACCCAGCCTACAGTCGTTAAAATTATCTTAATATTAGTTTTCTCCCCGTAATAAGAAGTAACAATAATAAATAATATTACCTACCTTAAAACCAATTCTTAATACAACACATTGCAAGGCAGGTCAGTTGCTACGGAGGCATTAAAACTATCTCTTAACTGCATCGTTTCACGGACCGAACGTTTCAGCTTTTTTAGTAAGGTTTTTCGAAAGTTAATACCTAAATCACATCAAAAATAATTAAAATTGTAAAATTTTAAAAATTTTGTCTGTCCGTCTGTCTATTTGTTCCGATTAATCTCCGAAACCAGGACTGGCATAGAGCTGTTGTTTTAAGGAGTACCTAATTGACTTACTTTTATTTTAGAAAATGGTATTAGGGTTCTGTTCCAAAAAATGAAAATCAAACAAATAAATGATTCTGATTCTTGAAATTTTTAACCAAATCTATTTCTAATATCTCTAATATTTTATAATAATTTCACGTTGACGAAGGTTGCAGGCAACAGCTAGTATTTCAATAAAACGGAAACTTAAAAAGGACTCATGAGGACTCCGAAAAATGTTATAGGCATCTGAGGTAACGATAGAAGATAAGGCAACATAGCATTGCCATAGCTATGGCGATTAGATCATACCTCTTGTCTTAGATCTTCTATGGTAACACCCTTTATATTTGACAGGTTTACTTATGCCTGACGTTAATTCTGGTAAGTTCTGAATACGTTTCGAAAATTAATTACTTACTTAAACAAATGTTGGTTGTATGAAAATATTTGCTGTTGCTACATAATGAATTTGTTTCAGTTAATTCGTGTTGGATGATTGGGAATTAAGTTTTGAACGAATGTTTATAAGTAATAAACATTCGTTCAAAACTTAATTAAACCGTATCATCTACTAACGGAATTGAATGAAAGAGAAAACAGTCATCCCATAAATAATAACTTGTTTCATGAAAATATCTGAGGTAAGGTTATACCTACCTAGTTTTAATAACCAGTGTGCATAAATTTTGAATAAAATATACAGGACAAATACGGAAGTATGTAGGTCATAGGTGCCTTCGTACGTATTATATTTTGATAACTCGACAGAAAATTGGAATGAGTTATCGCATTTGTAAAATTAAAATGCTCCACCATATCCTATCGAGGCGTTGAACATTTTCAACTCATTTCCTTTTCGTCAAATCGAACGGATATCGGTGTGTTAGGCGCTTTTATCGTCAAACGAACGTGTGAATATAATAACCTTATATCATATGCCTCCAGGACGTACATACGTCTCTAAGGCGTAGCTATTTATACGTGTCCAAGACGTACCAACGTCTACACCCACCTGCATAAGCGATGGAGGGAATAAAACGCTCATAAATTCAATTATGAAAATGAAATCGGAAAATGCTCACTCATTCGTGAATTTGTGGCACACTCCGAATTTTGTTTGTACTTAAAGTATTATAATATCTGTGGTACTTAACAATGTCGTGGACCCTGGTGATCCTATGCAAAGGGTGCTACTCAAGGGTGACAATGCAGGTTCCAAACCAGGTAACTAAGTATCAATGTGGTATTTTCAAACTTTAAAATGTAGGTATGTATTTTCTAAGTTTCATCACCAAGAGAAGAAAACATATTGCGAAAAGCTGAGGGTCGAAGCGTTCCGTATTTCTAGGACTTTCCAAAGGATTTACATTTAGCTTTTATGCAGCCTGTGCCTGTGCCAATACATTTTTGGTTTTTTGTTCATGATTTTTTTTTTTCGTTATAGTTGTAATGAGACATGTCACATTGTTGACCCTGTGGACTTAATAATCGCCAACCCGCCTTGACCAAGGAAGCATGATCGCTCGTGCACTTTTTAGCGCTGTTTAACACTAAAAACAAAAATAAAATTGTAGATACCAATTACAAAAGAATTTCTGAAATGTGTCTAAGTCCTACCTACAACTAACCTTTTTACATTATGTTACCTGTACATTTTTTGTTCTGAGAAAACCCCATTTAAGTACCTACGTGGGTTTTTTCTAATCAACATCATCACATACAGTCATATTTCATAGTCCGCGTGATTTAATCATATTCTGTTGTGGAATCTTTTACAAGAATGACTTATTATTTCTTTTGCCTAGGGGAAATTACTTTTTGGTCCTTCTGGGATACTGTGGATACAATCAACCCACAGATATTTACAGCGAAAACGAATGACATATTGTGTTCCTCACAATGGTGGAATAATATTTATTTTCATCCTTCACCTCTGCTAAGGACCCGGTGATATTAATTTAAAATCATTGGATAAACCGTCTTATAAAAATGTGGAGGTGGTTAAACTTTCCTATGAAATGAAAAAGTTGGAAAAGTAATTGAATTAAAACGACCTATCGTTTTAATACGGAGGCGAAGGAGCCTTCCCACAGGTTCAGTTAGACACTTTTTAACAGCGAGCGTTATGTCATATGGATTTAACTTCTCGGATTTTGCACATACGCAGACCCGTGGGTATCTATGTGTACCTAGGTATCCCCAAAGCATACCCAATCTTTCAAATAGTCTTAAGATTTATACAAAATGACAATGCTGTAACCGAGATAAAACTGATACAAAAACTCAACAAAAGATGATTTGTCATTATAATATCAATCGATGATTTGTCATTTTCGTATCTTAAATGATATCTGAATAAACATTTTAGTGACTTGCTGAATTTCAGACATCGCCTGTCACAGTTCAATGTTGTATTGTCAATTTTCAGCGTTGAGCCAAAAGGTATGAAAATCCAATACTTGGCATTAGGTACAACTTAGTCTTGTTTCACTATAGGTTAGTTCCTAACAGGGGGATTCTAGACTATGATGTTAGCATGAAGCAAAACAACAGGCATGGCAACAGCTATCATCATAGTATAAGATTATACTTAGTACTTGAATAATATATGTTGAATTGGCTGTCGGTGTAAATAAGCACTATCCCAAGGTAAGTACCTGCTGAAGCTGAAGCAAGTTAGTCATTGACAAATCATTGTGTAAATGAAGATAAATACATCATGCTGTTTTCAACCATGATACAGGTCAATAAATTAAATATCTTTAAAATAAAAATTTCCAAAACGTGATTTTACTTTCATCAAACTGAAAAAAAACTTGTCCTAGTATTATTATCTGAACTGAAAGCGACAGGGTGGATCGAAAAATTCAAATTGTCTTATGTTTTTTTTTTAAATTTACAGGCCAGTGTCAAGTTGTGCGTTGATTAAAATATTATTCGCGACCGTAACAAATATGGCATAAAATCATCAATACAACCCTTTCAGTTCATTTAATCCCATTGAATGACTTTTTCATGAAATAGGAAATTTGGATTTCGCACTACCCTGGCGCTTCCGCCTTAAAAGTTATACTTAAACAAACTTAAATTGTATTTTTTTGGTGTTTCTATGAGATTTCTGTACAGATTGCAAAAATAATACACGTAATTGTTTCCCTACTTTTATTTTTACTTACCTATAAGCAAGGCGGGTACTTTCTGATGAGGGTTGATAGCCCGGTACTCCTCAGTGTTCTGCTCGCCTTCCTTCACGATGTCCACGGGTCTCTCCTCGAAGGGAATCCGCTTCAGATGCAGGGCAGCTCGCACCCGCCACGAACATGATGACAGCCAATAGGCATAGAGAATCGCGCGGTTTTCAGCCTTCGAAAGTAGGTCAGAAATTGTAGTTCAACCTTTTTACAACGTATTGTGGATATCTTCGATCTATAATTATTGATCGAAGGTGGATATCGATGATTTAATGTAGTGTAAAATATTGATATTTGCTAACTCTGCTCGTTTTGTGAATTTTGTGTAGTCTCTTAACCTCAAAATTGTAATGATGTAGGTAATTAAACTTGAAAGAAGAATATGGACTTCTATAAAGCATTGATTATGTTCCAGGGAAAATTATTTGTGTATTTTCAAGTATCTTAAATTGCACAACAAACTGTGTATTCTATTGTAATTGCCTACAGCTAATTTGTGGAATAGGTACAAATTTCCCTGCAATGGACTTTGTCGACGACTACGTAGACGTTACAGATGCAGAGTCAACATTCTTAAATTTCCAAGTATAATCAAGCCCAAGTGTGTATTTCCAATCGTTGACTTTAGAAAGTGATGTGGGTTCAGTAGTTTACCTACTCAACAACAAATAAAACTTGTCTAGACAACCTGCGAATATATTTGCATTGACTTTGATTAAAGTCTGAGTTAGAAAATTGCACTAGATTTTGATATCACATTTTGATTCAGACTAAAATCTGGGAGTTTAGTCTGTGTTCTCTGTCTGCCATCTATTCATCATGTAGGTATCTTTATTATGCTGTTTTACCTAATTTAAGAAATAGGTACCTATGGTATCTGATCTATGTTTATTTTATTAATACTTATCAGCCTTAATACTAACACCTGTTAAAAATACTTTTGAACATGATTATGATTAGAGATTGTTAACTACGGTGGTCTAAACTCCATAAAAAAACAATTCGTTATAAGTCATTTTGAGGTTATGTTTATCCTAAATAAGTGTCAATAAATATGCTTGACATAGCGTAACGTGATGAATATTCATCGATAAAACTTTTACTTAAATCTTCTAAAAGGATAACGTTATTTATCAGGTCTTGTTAAGCGCCTAACAACAATTATAAAAATTAATTTCAAATCGTAAAATTATATCTCTTAGCACATCATACTACCTACTAGCTGGCCTGGGGTTAACTGACGTTAGCTTAACTAACAAAAACAGACTGTCATGCTGGACTATCAATCATTAACTAAGTACTGTTCGTTTGACACTTGAAGTTAGCACATAATTATTGCTAACTAGGTAGATTACTGATGTTATTAGGTCCCTACCTACGCATATAGAAATCACATTGCCTGTTAACAATTTAGCATAACTCCATGAATTATGTATGTTTGTAAAATGGTTTGGTACTTACCATGTCAGGTGTCTGTTTATTCTTATATATTCTGAAAGACTCGATCTTGTATTTAAAAAGAGTATTGAGATAACTCTTATCAAAACTTTGGTTGTTTTGATGTGAGTGAGTGACAGTCCGGTTGATTGCTGATTTTATTCAAGAACACCTATAACTTTGTCAGTATTCAATTTCGTATAACCATATTAAGGTGTATTTTATGTAAGTTGTTAATTTACTAAATTAAAATAAATACTGTTGAGAAAATAAAGTCGACTGCTTGTTTTCGTATATCTGTGGCAGTCGAATCCATTCGACGTAGTTCTCTGAATAAAATCTAGATGTCACTTTTACCAGTAAAACTTTTTAGGCGGGAAAATTCAAATAAGTAGGTTACATCAAAACTATTGAGGTTGTAAATGAAACATTAAAGCTGATATACATTTTATTTATTTACATATATAATGGCAATATACGTAAATATTTTATTTTCACTATTATTTTATTCAAATACTTTTTGTTTTTTTTTAAACCTTATAGACACAATAGAAGTGGAATTTATATAGATATTACATTCTATGGATTATGAACAAATAGTTATATTTCAGAAGACAATAAGCATTGATTTTGCGCACAAGAACAACAATTTTAAGGTCACAGTCAATAATTATAAATATTTATTCGATTAACATACATACCTTAGTGTAATATTGTTTTCGAATGTAAGTATAAACAGTCATTACAAATACTTGTTAAAAATTATTATTTACTACCAGACAACCATCAAAAATGATAGTAACGATTTGGTCATTCATTTTATTGTACTATTCAGCATTTTAAAGAAATATATGATATCACTCAGTCAACTTCATTAAGAAAGATTTGACAAGAAAATACTTAGCTCTTAGGTTAGAGACAAAGTTTTCATGAACAAATGGTGCTATAAAATAATACTGTGCTTCGATATTCATGCATGCTTTATGAACAAGTTTCTAAAACGTCGATTAAAAATATAAAACTGAGCAAACTTCAAATTTTATTGCTATAAATACACATTTTTGTCATAAACATGATGAGACATCTATCGCTAAGACAATGATAACAACTGGCTTGAGATACTTTTCACTTACAAAGCGTGTTAAACGTAAATGAACCAGCCAGTGACATTTTTCATTCTACCGTTATAACACTTTTGAGTAGACTTACACTGTTGCTACTTCCATTATTTTTTTTTCTATCACGTTCCTCATTTATTTATCTAACACGTAACTGCAACTCAATCGGAACTTAAAGAAGCTTCAACAGTCCTAGTTTATTCAACCCCATCGTAGTGGAGAGCCTGGTGGTCGCATGAGAGTCGCTCTGGTCTCCGCTGTAAGGGTACCTCCTCCATCTGAGTCCGGTAGACCGTAGAACGCGTGAAGGTGTCGTCGATGCTGAAGTTCGTGCCCCTTGTGGTTGAGGGTCTGCAGACGACTCCACAGAGAGAAAATCCTCTTGTTTACCATTTTGTTCTGGGTTGGATTTACTGGAATACAAAAAACATTCAGATGTTAGTAACAATTTATGTATTTGAACTGTTCCTGTTTGTTAAATCTACCACAACTGTTCTATTTAGGCAAATAACGTTAGTAACATAGAAAGTTAGAGTCACACATTTCTGTTTTACTCTTTTTTGCGTGTATTTTGCAGAATTATTCCGTGCTAAATAATAGTACATTTGGACACAGGTTGGGAAACTTTGTCATGGCCGAGGCAGAATTCAACTGCAGTAACGTTTTTAAATACACTTACGAAGAAATGTATTATCTGTCTTTCTATGTGTCTACCAAAATGCTGTATTGGCAGTTCAAAATTCAAATAAATTAAAGTTTTAACTCACCTGTTAACTCATTATTGTGCGTACTAGCTACGTCTTCCCTTTTAACTTTTATGATGTTAACTTCGGGGTTTTCATTCATGAATTCATTCTTTTCATCCTCTCTCAGATTATTGGATTCTAGTCCAGAATTTATAAGATTAGCGTATTGTTCATTAGCATTGTCAATGTCTTTATTCAAGCTTGCCAAACGCATTTTTAGTATTATAAGGGGGTTCGTCGCAGCTATCACTGCCTCGTAGACATTGTTCGTAGCAGGATTGCTGTCTAAGTAGATTTCGTTGGTTTTATCATTTATGTCTTGATTATCAGGTGCAACTTCGTCAGTGTATTCTTTATTGGGGTCGGGGTCGAAATTCCTTTTGTCCGTATTGTGCTCATACAACTGATGGAGGCGATCCAATTGCCTCGGATAGTTATGCCATTGTTCTTTCCGAAAACCTTCTCCATTGTAGTTGTCATCTTTACTTATAATATTGAAAATATCATCATTTTGATTATTGTCACCATCTGCATATTTGAGTTGTAGTTTATTCAGAGATCCTGGTTTATTCTCGTGCGCAACGTACATTTTGTATATTTCATCAAGAACATTTTTTGTTTGATATCTATCACTAAATGTATTGTCATTATGTTGGCTATCAAAGCTGAGTTGTTCTTTGCTGAAGTCATTTTCGGACATCGGAAGAACATTGCTCGAGGAGAGCGCCACTATCGCAAGCAGCAGCGCGGGCACGATGTAGTGCCGCATCTGTAACAAGACAACATTATATTTGTGAGATATTATGTGCGAGTGCGAGCAAGAACTGAGATGTAAATTAAATCTCAGTTAATTGGTTCAAGTAAACTTCTCGCATCGACGATGGCGTCGTTCGTCTGCATTTGTTAATTAAAATTCTAATGTCAGCTGATTTGCGTCTGAATAGTTGAGAATATTCAAAGATTAGGTGCTTCTGTACATAGAGTGAGTAAGGGGCATAGCATCGTTGAACAGAGGTGATTTGCATATCTTTTGGTCGCGTTCTCGAGATAATACGGCACATGGCGAAGTTGTGTGCAAACCTCTCAACATTAATAAGGTTTCGGCAAACAGCTCTCCTAAGAGAAAATCAATTCACGTTTATTTATCTTGCTGCGACGCGATTTCTAACTTTTAGGTTGCTTCGTTAAATTGTGTAAAGTTTACTTTATTTATTGAAACTGTTAATATTTTATTTAATGCCCCAAAGGCTTAGGTAACGAATATCAACCCACGCACAAAGTTTTTTCACTTTCAGTTACCTTTAATTCATTTATCGAGGTTATTTATTTTACTTAGAAAGTAAAAAGCCCTGGGGTCGGTTCCCAATATATTAGTCAATGTCGTACTCTTGAGAGTGTTAAAATAGGTAGCGATCCAGGTGTCAGACAATAAATATTTCAACTGAAGTTTCAGCGAGACAGTTATAAACACGAAGTCTAAAGAGGGATGTTACGTGACGTTGAAGAAATTTCAATATGAGTAAAGTATTCATAGTACGTGGGGTGGGTGGAGATTCGGCAAATAGGTTTCGGACTTCTGGAGCTATAGGCTTTTCTTATTCAATGATAGGGAACACACTAATTATCATACTTGATGGAAGCAGTAGACCGTCGGACTGCCAAGTCATAGGTATCGAGTTCGAACCCAAAATACGCACCTGTGATTTTTCGGATTCATGTGCGTATCATATAATTATCACTTGTTTCGATGAAGGAAAACATCTTGAGGAAACCAAACCAGCATGCCTAAGAGATGTTTCTCGACGGCATGTAAAGCCAAGTGGGGGGTACATGGACAGTATAAAAACTAAAACTCTGACACTAGTTTAGGTACCCAAAAAAAACACCCTTACTCAACCCAGACCTAGGCTTAGCTTAGTTTTCTTTATATTGGTTCCCTCCACGGGCAATGAGGTTGTAGCTTATTTTAGATCAGTGGTTCTCAGCCTTTCTTGGACCAGGGACCACTTTGTCGTCTTTATTGTTAGCAGGGCCATAACTTCCTAGATAAAAACACACATGGACACCGGCAGGATTACAGGGGGTTGAATCTTTAACTGACACAATGCAATTATTGAAAATGGGATGAAAACCTTTAGAATTAAGAGATGAAGGATACAAAAGCGATCGAAGTGAGCTCGAAAAATTTAGCAATCATTCATACGGAAATAGGAATAAGTTAGTAGATTCTCAAAACATTTAAGCACCTCGCCTCTGATAGGTTCAATAAGGTTGGACAAGCTCAACTTGCATCTTCTGTGCAAGTTAAAAAGTACGAATAACATTTTATTTAACCTTTCGCGGACCATATTCGAGGCTCCCGGACCACCGGTGGTCCGCGGACCAGGTTGGGAACCACTGTTTATAAAAGATGTAAATCACGTCATTTGAAATAATATTGGTCAGGTCCTAAGCTGGTAGAGGATCCCTAAATAGCCTCTTCGGGCCAATACGACAGTGTGTTGTGTACCTAAACAGTAATGTTAAACGAGAAACTTAGGAAGTCACGAGTCACCCAACGTTATTTACATCCGTTTCCGTCGGGCAGACAGTTGGCGTCGGTATTAAAAAGCAATAAAGGTTATTAATGGATGGCAGAAATGTTCGCAATTAACGCAGTTCCGACAATTCAGGACGTTAACGAAAGAATATTGAACAGAAGCGACCTAATAACCATCGGATCGCGATACTATTATTTTTCTTCTTTTTGTTCACTGCGCTATAAAATTGTTCTTTTAAATTCAAATTCATTTATTTCAATCCATTTAGGATCATAAATTATGCACGCAATTGATATAAAAATTAACAATTATAAAATTAAAAGTTCAATCAATAAAAATAATCAATATAAATTAAAACCAAAATTCCAAAATTATATTGCGTGTTTGTGTGTGTGTGTGTACCTATTACCAGAATTAAAAACGACATGCACATTCATGATATTAGTATGGCTATGGATTAGACAATTAAAACCCTATTTAGTAATGACATGGCAAGTGTAGAATCATTTTGATACAAGTGCAGGAAGTTTGTTTTGCAGTCGAAGTGGAATAAACACCCGAGCCGTAGGCGAGGGTGTCTTTGAGCCGAGAACTGCAATAACAAATCGTCTAGGTTCAATGTCCACGTGTATCAAACGACGTTTTTCAATACTCTGAAGAAATAAAATAAAATTAGGAAAAATATTTTTGTCATGAATTAGAAACTATGATTTTAATTTTTTTCCGCGCTTTGCTTTCCCCAGGTTGAAGGAGAAGCAAAGGTATGAAGCCGTTAAACAGCCTACATACAAAAAATGTTTCTTTTTTTTATATTTTTGAATTCAGAACACAAATAAATGTTAATTTGTTTAAAATAGTAAATATTAGTTTTAAATAATCATGTTTATCCATGATATTCTGTTTATAAACAAAATTTGAATATTCAAAAAATATATTACGCCGTAAAGACGCATATTGCTTTGCCGAAATAAAAAAAAAAACATTCACTTCCGACTATAGGCATTGAACCGATTTGAACTTCGTATAAGCATAGTTTTCTGTGGATTTTTTTCCCGCACACATGGGACGGGATCTAATCGTAGTGCGATAAGACCTTTTTCGTGTTTGTTTCCTGCATGAACTTTCAATCAAAAGGAACTGAAAAGCCCGTGTCACCGTAAAATTGTAAACACGGTTAGTTTATAATCTATCTCGCAGTCGCGACATTGTAAACTCTCGACAGATTGTTATTTTTTTTTTCTTTTTTATTTATTCAAAATCTGTTTAACAATAGCATGTAAAAAGTCTGCCAAACTGCAAAACAGTTTGCCGGGGTTGTTCTCGTTACACAATATCATTATAACAAATTTCGATTTTTATTATAAAGTAACATAATATAAATATAAATAAAAAAGGGGAAGTGAGTTTACAAAAAGTTGTGAACCTGTCCCTGGTTGGTCGGTCTTACAGTAGGCCGTTCTGTTTGTTTTTTTGGTTATAAATAAATAATAATAAATTTCTTTATTAGCATAAAAAACAGGTTACAGACAAATGCGAGACCCTGGCTCCAGAGCTAGGTTGTACCTATATTTCAGGAGCCAGAAAATCACAGATTAATTTGGTTAATCACAGATTCATTTTACTTCCACCACAATTTCATATAACTAATTCTAAAGCTGTGAGTTATTTTCAACACGAAATCAATTTACAATCACCAAAACACTGTTCGTTTACATTAGACAACAAACGAATTAACAAACAAATATGGCGGCGCGGCGCGGGGCACATGACGTTCAACTAATCAGCGCGCGAGGTGCGTTCCGTGTTCACAATCATTTGAGAGTTTACAATCTCGCTAGATAGATTATAATCTAAAGGTATTTACAATTTAACGGTGACATTATACATAAATAGGAAAGTTTCATCGAATGCTGTAATACATGGTTGCTTCATGAACTTATATGATTGGAAAGAGGATGTCTTGTGAAAAGTCAGATGAGATGATGAGTACCGAAATCGCAAAGTTTTGAGGGATTGGATGTAGAAACTTTTCTCGCAGACTTTATTGAGTAGGTAGGTAGTAGGACTTCTTTAGCTTTAAGTTAAAGTTCCGAATTCGTTATTCTATTCTTCTTTCTGTCACTTATTTCGATTTATACAGGCTGCGTTTTCGGTGTGTGATTTTAGAGGAAAATTATAAAATAAACTAAACTTAAACTGTCACTTACGATATCTTCTGTGATTGTTTTTGATTAAGCGTAGTTATAAACCGTGAAAGCTTAAAACAGTGTTTGAAATAAACTGTGTATGAATTTTAAATGACGATTAGATATGTAAACAGTTACGTCTTTTTTCCATGAGGGATAGGCTGAATCAGCTCCTTTTGCTTCGCCCACATTTATAAATCTAGTCAATGGTCTACACGCACACCGGTTGCGAGTACCTTGTGACCTTTCTGAGGAACATCACCGATTAATAGTGCGTTGTTATTTTATTTATTTTTTTCCTGTCGTTGGTCGAGTGGTCGCAAGCGCGACTGCTGAGTATAAGGTCCTAGGTTCGATTCTCGTTCGGGCAAAGTGTTATTGGGTTTTTTTGACAGGAATTTCTCAGTAGTAGCCGCGCAGTCTGGATTCGTGCCTAGTTATTGGCAATAGGCTCGCCTTCTATAAATCATGACCTGTCAAATGACTGATTTGGTCGAGACGCCATTGTTTAACTATTGTGTCTACTTCGTGGACAGATCATGGGTTATCATGAGACTTAAAATACCTGCTTCACCTTTCGGGGTTTACAGGCGTGCTGTTATGTTATATATATTCCTTTTTATATGCCCTTTTCCGTACCTATTTCTCGTTACCGTTTTTATACGTTTTATCTACGTATGTACGTTGCTTAACTTTTACAAACAAAGATAACCTAAGTACCTCAGATTCCCGCATTTCTAAACTGAAACATAAATGAGGTTTTCCAGCCCAGCAAAGCTACGAAGGTAACGTTAATTGTAAAAGTTACCAAACCTTAAAATACCTTAAGTAAAGCCGCAGAGATTACAACAGTTTTGTTGACTTTAATCTGGTCTTGAGCCCCTACTTATCTTCGTTCAGGAGCCTGGAGTCACGCGGTTAAAACGTAAGCATATCATTTACTTAAGTAAACATAAACAAACTGCTTGGTTGGAATGTTTTTAAGTTGTTTAATGTGTATTTTGTTAAAGATTTAATATTAGGTAATTAGAAGTAATAACAGTGGTTTTTAACAAACTGTACTAATGTGTTGTTAGGTAGCAAGATTGTGAGACATTACTGATATACTTTATTGAAATATAAGTAGTTGTGTTTGAATTTCGACCCGAATAGCGCAGCGGTAGTGAGACTGCCTTACGTTCTTAGGGTCCCGGGTTCGAATCCCGGTTGGAGCAAATGTTTGTGTGATGCGCATGGACATTGGTTTCCGAGTCATGGATGTTTATATGTATAATAAGTATGTATTTACAAACAAAAAGTATCAATGTAGTATATCAACTATCTGGTGTCCACGACACAAGCCTCGTTGCTTAGTGTGGCACTAGATGGCGCTGTGTGTTAATGTCCAGCGATATTTATATTTATTTATTTATATTTATTTATTTATTTTATTTAATATTTTTATTCAGGCCGATGATATACAGGCTGGATTTTCGAGATGGGACAGCAAGGAGGATATCTTACCCGTTACTATGCGTAATTTTTTGAGATTTTGAAAAAAGTGTCTGCATGAAAATAGTAAATTTTCACAACTTTAGTGGCATTATTGTCGATTAAAACCAGTATTTAAAGTATTATTAACCATAGTTTAAGTAGATTCACATAATTTTCCTTCAGCTTCAGCGTACCTAAATTCATATAATTTTCCCTCTTCGTTTGGTATTACTGCGACTCAACCGCAAATGACTTCTGGAATAGTCATAAAAATAGATGATTTGGAAATTTTTAAGAGTCGTAAAAGTTTATTACTTGCCCCGAGGATCTAAGCCTGCGTGATATTTGAACTTTCATTTCATAAAATGCATCTGTGGATGACTGACAACGAAATGTCTTTTTCTAGACGAAATTATGAAATAAGAAATTATGTGAACCTCAATGAAAAATGGTCATCGCTTTGAAGATGGAAAATGAAAAAGTGATCTTATTGGAGGATCGAGTTAGGTTTAACGATATCTTAATTAAAAAAAACGAACAGTGAACGCCTAGTGGTGCGACCGTCGGACTCCAAAAATCAGAGGTAGGTACTGCACCTCTGATTTTTGGATTCATGTGCGTATCGTATAACTATCACTTGCTTCTGTAAAGGAAAAACATCGTGAGGAAACCAAACTAGCATGCCTGAGAGATAATTATCGACGGCATGTAAAGCCAAAACAGAGGTCCATGGGCGACATAAAAACTCTGTCACCAGGTTAGGCACTATTAACCAATAAGCACACGAAAAAGAAGGAAATTAAAAAACCTTAAAATCCGACCTATTCTAGCTTGTTAGTTTTGTAACATTGTAAAGACCTCGAAATCAAAATACCTACATACAAGGTTTTCATTTGTTTAATTGCAAAAAATAATCTGTGTGGTCTTTAATTAGTTGGCTTAAAATGCCCTTGATCTGAGGATTACACTCTTTGATCTTTCGTAGCATCAAGTATATCTAAGGGACCGAATTATTTCACAAAAGCCATTAACATTTTTTCAGCTACATTATTCTTTGGTTGTTTCTAGAAACTTTCAGTTAGCTGAATATTTATGTAATACACACGTTTCTATGTTACTTTTCAGTACAAAAACTTAAAGCACTGTAGGTAGGTATAGGGATTCGACTCCTAGGTTGCGGAAAACATTATCTTAAATTAATACATCATTAGGTCTGTAAAGCTGTATTGGTGTAAACAGACCGAAAGGCACTGGTTCTTTCCGTCATTGCGATATTTTTTTTGTTCTAGACCATAACTGGGATACTGGGAATCGTCTAGTTACGGATATATCAAAGTTACTTCTAAATACCTACGTAGCATAGCACGTTAAAGTAATGATACGGTCAACCAATTCTGCCCTCTAGGGCAGAATTGGTTGACGGCTTCGTGAAGAAGAGTCCGTTTACATCCTGTATTAAACGTATGTAGGTACCTACCTAATAATACATACCTCGTATGCCATGCGAGTTATTTGAAAAAAAAAAAATTCGATGTTATGTTTAATAAGTATGCGAAAAGTTCACTGATAGACAAAATTTAGCTTTTTATGTATTATTTATTGTTTTGGCTTCAGTAGGTAGGTGTTTCATAAAAGTTGAAAGAAAGAATGAGTGCTTGAGTCAAAGCTAGTAAACAATGGGGTGGCCTGACCTGTAACTGTAACCTAACCTGACACTATTATACGTGCTTGTGCATTGGTAAATAAGGTTTTAGTTATGTTACTTTTTCCAAGTAAGTAATTATCTTACTATCGGAGTCCGTTAAAACAAAAATTCGTGGTTTTTACATTTTAAAAATCAATTACTTACTTATCTAGTATTTTAGTTAAATTATTTGCAACAAGTACAATCAGGATCATTCAAAGACATCAATAAATTCTTAAAATTATTAAAACATTATGTGTGAAACGAGTGTCGCTCAGGCGCTCGGGTCGATCTTTAGGTTAAGCCGTGCTTGCCTAGGTTGGTCTGTGGATGGCCACCCATGACATACCGAGATTCCTCCGTGCCTCGGAAAGCAAGATAAGCGGTTAGTCCCGGCTGTCATTTGTAGATCTTTGACAGTCGTTACAGACAGGTAGTCAGTGGCCCAAAAAGTCTGACAACCAATCTTACCAAAGGGAGGGGAGAAGTGTTAGAAAACAACACACAATAACGGTGACACATGTAACTGACAGCAGCGAACCACATAAGGACAGTCCCCTCTGCCAGCAATCATTCTCAGAACCCTGTTAGGGCTGGCCATAACGCGAGCCACCATTGATGCTGCGCGCTTCCGCATTATTGCGTAAAAACAATATACCTACACGCGCCTGCAAACATCCCTGACCGTACCTGATCCGTATTACCCAGTAGGTACTAACTGTGTTGTGGAGGTCAAATTAGCAGTCGCTCCATGTAAAATACTGGTATTCAGCTGCATCCAGTTAGACTGGAAGCCGACACCAACGTTGTTGGGAAAAGGCTACATAGGTGATGACGTGTGAAACGAGTATTTTTAATTTTAAAATCGACTTAGGTATTTACGTTTAGTAAACTCCGGGTTCGTGCTAGCGTGCTAGGGCCTCGGTTCTGCGATTTAAGTGACTCACAAAATTGTAATGGCTCACAATATAACATAACCCATTAGGTACCTACCTACACTATCATTCACAAGTTTACGAATCAATTTAGAAAGTAGAACACTCGTATTTATTCATACTTATGAATGTATTACGAAGAATCGTTAATATTTTTTTCATCGAAATTTTGATGACGCCTAGTAAATGTTTCGGTGAATCGATTTTTTGGTGTTGCCCTTTAACAAAATACGTGAATCAGGTAAACTTTCGGGTAAAGTGACTTTTTTTTCCCAGAAAATTAGGTATGCGTTCTGGCTTGTTCGTGTTGCTTGGGAACTAAAAACGGTCAACACTATGTGGCATCAAATATTTATTTGTGAGCCTACCATACTGATTTTGATGTCTCGTTGTCCTAGTGGTCACAAACTCGACTGTTGAGCTTGAGGTCCTGGGTCCGATATCCAGGTGGGGTAGTGTTTTAGCGTTTTAATTATTGGATTTTTTTCAGTAGCAGCCACGAAGTCTGAACTTGTGGCCGGTTGATAACAATAGGCGCGCCCCCTATTAAATGGGACTCAAACATAACTGGCGAAATGTGGATAGGGTGCACCTGCCTAACTAAACCTTCAAGGATTTCAAGAGTGATGTGATATTATGTTCTATTCCATCTTTGGTGCTCCAGGAATTACCAACCCCTTCAAAGTTTGTAGTCTTCTTTACACGATAGGCGCAGATAAGCAATATTACCATTCAGTACTAAGTAGGTGGCTGCGGGACTGTTTGAGGCTGCGGGACTATTCGAAAGAGATACCGTGGCCCCGGAACACAAAGGGCGATGAAGGAACATGGATGGGTTTTAGTTAGTAAAAGTCTGACACTCCCTGGGAGGTCCGCCCAGAGCGGGAGGTGTCATTTGATGATTTCCCATCCAAAAAAAAAGTACTAAGTAAGTAGGTAGTTGTAGTAAGTTGTAATTCCGTATACTTACATGAATAAATTATTAAACTGGCGAAGTAGAGGTGTATTATTCGGTCTATTATGCCTACACGAAAATTTCGCCAGTGTTGTATCATGCCATAATCTCTTCGCCTTCGGAGAATACAAGGGATATTGTTACCTATGTTAATTGTACTGCAGTTTAGAGTCGGTAAACGTAAAATAAACATTCTGTCTACCGCTGCGAAATGCGAAGTGCGGCGCGCAAATCATAATGCTCAGGCGATGCGAAAATGTTGTGTAGTATAAATTCTATAATGACGCATAACGGTCGGCGGCTACTCTGTGCGACTGGCGCCGAGTGGCGCCGTCGCTCACAGCAAGCGTCTGTTTGCGGTGAGGGCAAGGGGGCGACTGCGGCGGGGCGCGGAGCGACTGCGGCGGAGCTCGGGGCGACTGCGGGGGGCGCGGGGAGTCACGGCCGCCGCACATGCCGCCGCGCCCGCCGCCCGCCGCCATGCCGCATACCGCCGCGTCGCCGTAACCTTCGCGCAACGGAGCGCGTCTCATCTCATTTAACCTTAAAATGAGCATGTTTGACGACGATTTAATCGAAAATGTTAAGAAATATCCGGTTTTATACCGCAATAAGTTGAAGAACTATAAGAGCATGATCAAGAAAGGCAACTGTTGGATCGCAATCGGAGAGGCACTAAATAAATCACGTGAGTAATTTCTCTTATGTAACATAATACATGTTGTTTGATTTATGTTTATATTTTGCATGATTGTAACTAATAACGTGGCTCATAGTAATATAGTCCGATATCTGTGTTGTTATGAACGTGTGACTGCTGTAGCCAATCACAAGCGAGTGTTCGTGAGGGGAACAGAGATAGCGTAGGATGAATGTTTGACGAGAGCCGTAAGTACCTACCTATTGTGCGTGCATAGAAACATAAACAAATGTTCTGTAGTACGGCCGCGGCAGGTGGGTCAGTTCCGATGTGTTTTTTTCTGGGCTATTGAAACTTTGTCAACGTTTCTTGTATTGTTGAAGTAGACCTAGTTATTTGCTTGGCACTTGCGTGAGTTTGGTGTATATTCAGTATATTGGAATGTTAAACATAGACTAAAATACGCTTTATCGTACACTAAAATTGGAACACAATACTGCTAATTCTATGGTTTCAATAGCGGTCTTATCGCTGATAGCGATATCTCCCTGACAACTTTTGGATGGAAGAAGAAGACGAAGACTACGAACATAATTATTATTATGTATGTACTTTGCATGTTTTGGGTCCTGGTATACCGATTCTTTTTTACGTACTTTCTCCATTCCGATGGCATTTTTCTTTTCTGACATTGTCTTGTTTTCTCTGTGAGTGAGTTTGCTCATTCTCTTGAGGAAAATATTTATGACTGTAACGTAGTGCTAATGTGTAATATAACTATGTAGGTAGTCAAAAATAGTGACATCTTTAGCCGATAACATCATCCTGTGAGCAAGACTTTATGAAAATGAATACTACTAGGTGTAAATGAACCCTTCACGAAGCCGTAAACCAAGCATTGTGTACATCAAATTAAGCAAATCTACGCAAAACTTATTGCTGGGAAACGACATTTTTTATTGGGGTGAATAATAACTTTTTACGGTAGGACTCAATGTACTCAAAACATTGTGCTGATGGATGCATTGAATAGAACGGGGCTCGTAGTTTATCATTAAAAACTTTAAAAATAAACTTGTGTTAAATTTGGAACTTTTAACCCCCAATATTTCCGTAACTAGAAGGTCTAGAACAAAAACAATGATCGCAATGACAGGGAGAACAAATGCCTTTCGGCTTCTTTAACGGTACTTTCACACCCAATATAATTTATTCCTGTGTAACTTTTGTTCGCTGTTACTTGAAACGTATTGAAAGATTGTTTGTTACAGCTGAAGAATGCAAATCGAAATGGCGCAATATACGAGACAATTACATTAAAAACAAAAAGAAAAAGATAACGGGAGGCGTCTCTTCATATTCCAAGTATGACGACGAGAGGCTGAATTTCTTATCAGATTCATATGATGATGGGATGGATGAAACTTCTAACACAAGTAATCTGGAAAATGCAATAAATGAACCTATTGAGATAACTTACGAGTGCGTGAAAGAAGAATATGATTCGTCCGAAGAGGTGCCGTTGTCAGAGTCAGCATTTATACTTGGAACTACTAATAGGAGCACTTCAGAGCAACCTGCTGGTTATCCTCAAGGCCTGTTGGCTGCTACATATGATGCCAATACAGGATTGGCTGTACAACAGCTTTTACCCGTTCAAGACCAAAGTGTAGCCCCACCGCCAAAAAGACCTATGAAACGAAAGATAGACTCCATCATAGAAGAACTGAAGAAGGATAGGGAAGAAAGGAATGTTATTTTGCAACAATTGGTTACTAAAGCTACATCTCCAGCAGGGCAATCCCCTATCCACAACTTTTTCTCCAGTATGGCTGACGTTGTATGTAAGTTCCCGCCGGAAAAGATTGCAGAAGTGCGTTTGAAAGTCTGCAGTATGATTAGCGAAGTTGAACTCTCAGTTTTGGAAGATAAGCCTCAGACTGGTGCAAGGCTATAACTTTTATTAATATTACTTTTTATTATTATTGCTATTTTTGTAAGACGTTTAATTTAAAGTTGTATTATAATTATTCTGAATCTGGAAAAGTGTTTTATTTTTTATGGATAGAGTTGAATGTTTCTATTACCAAATATTTGCCTTCACTTTTTTTTAATGATCAATTAGGTAATATGTATTAAGAGCAAACTGCATTTAGGACAATTTCTGAATGATTGAATTCCTTGTTCCCTGCCAAATCTCGACGACGTAAACGTAGAAACTTAACTACAATCTCCAATTAAAATAAATTAAATCGGTTTGTTTATATGCAAATAGTTTGGTCCCTCAACACCCATACCCAAATCATCCGAGGGCGCGGGTAATTAATATCAATTGTAGATCTGCCTGAAATGTTCCCACCGTTGGGACACAGGCCTGTTCTTTATGACAGGTAGTTAGGCTGTAATCCACCACGCGGGCTAAACTTGGTGTCCATGTCTTTGACTTTTTATGGTTTTAGGACATGCTGGTTTCCTCACGATGCTTTCCTTAACCATTTTGAGAGCAGTCAAGTGGTAGGTAATGAAATAATTTCCACAAAGTAACCTGGCTTTGAACCCATGAGCAACACCCGTATGTCAGGGACATTTCCCCGGGCCACTACTACTTTCAAATCACTGATGTACCGCTACCATAGCAATCAGTAGTTGGCTGCCAACTTTATCACCCTTTGCACTGTACTGTTCGGCTACCGTTATCGCCTTGATTCCCAATTCGGGTGTATTCGGTTGGTATTCGGCGGGCGTCGCTTTCGAAAAGGAATGTAACAAGAAGTGGCGGGAATTTTAAAAAATGTGTCATTTTTTTGTTTGCCGTGTCACTATTAACAATTAAGGGTTAAACATCATTTTTGGCTTACTTTACCCAATTCGATAAAGGTACCTGAGCGACATAATATATCATCATCAACTATGAAAAATTTCAATAAAAATCCGTGACAAGATTGTGAAGTTTTCTTAAAACATTAAAAAAAACAAACATTAATTGTTCCATAACGTTTAATGGGTAATTAAATAAATGCTAATTTACTTATCTTTAAGTATTGAATAATTTGTTGTCTTGGACATCAATCGATCCACTCCGATCCAGCCTGTCCCCTTGCTGTCCTCTCCCAGCGACGCCCTAAGCCGAGGCCCGTACCCCGCAGGGGCTTAGCGTGTAGTCGCTTAGTTTGTAAGTTTTTTGCCCTGGCTGGAGGCCTTACACTTAAGGCACCCACAGGAAAGTCCGGTTAAGCAGACGACAACCTCTCTGGTTGAACTGCGAGATGCCATTTCGAAAAAAAAAAAAAAACATCAATCGATGTATTATGATCTTATTTACAACTAGGCAAATAAGATCATTAAAACATTGATAACTTAGAACATTTAATTACCTGGTACCTTAGTCATTTCATGAAATAATTAATATTAGTAGTACAAGTATGAAAAAACAAAATTAACGTTAGAAATGAAGGTCTAACGTTAATTCGGTTTTGGAAAGGTTAGTTAATTCCATTAATTCTGTGCTGGACAGGTAATTTTGCCTTTTTATCTGTGAATGCGTATTGCTATAAGTCGACAAACGAATGTTTTGAAGGCGTTTTCATTACGAATGCCATTCTAGTTTCTACTAATAAGCGTATTTAGTATGGCGGATAATTACGAATTTACCGCTCGTTTTCTCGTGTCTTCTCGCATTTTCTCAACCTTTTTCAGAAAAACCCGAAAGGGATAATATAATTTACAGGTAGGTACGAATATATCAGTCATGTTGAACCGATTTTGAAAGGCCGTTGAAGCATAATTATTGTGTTATGACAGGTTAATTATGTTACAAGCCCTGAAGCCTTTTCAGTGCTATTTTATTTACAATATAATTTGTCTAGTATAAAATACGGAAGTTTTTTTTTGGGAAACTTTTGAAGGAAAAGAGTTTGGCTACTTAAGTATTACATAGAAAATGTGGATAAAGTTGCACACTGGTGTTGTCTCGTATATTTTTTTATTCTATAGTATATTATTGTGATCCAAACGATTCAAGTAAGGTAGGAGACCTGACATTTTTTTTTCAACGCACTTAAAAAAATATTGAAATCGTAGCACATTCGTAGCCTCGTAGACTCCGCTACATTACGTAGGCTTACTGCTATTATTTTAACTATTTTCCTCATATAAAGTCATAACTTGACGTATACCGGTTGAAGTTAATTCCACATTTTCAAACTGTGGTTTGGTTTGAAAATGTGGAATTAACTTCAACCGGTCTGAAGTTTTGTATTACAATAAAATTTAAGGACTTTGACTTTTGCCTTTACGCAAGTTCTCGATCATCATTAGCCTACAGCAGTCCACTGCTGAACATATAGGATATTCTCAATCGCACGTCACTCAACTCGACTCTCAGCAACTCTCATCCAGTTGCTACCAGCCACCCTGCGAAGATCGTCGCTCCACCGAGCCTGAGGGCGTCCCACTTTACGCTTGCCGATTCGCTGTCTCCACTTGCGTCTACCCCAACATTCATCGGCTCTACAAATAATATGACCGGCCTATTGCCACTTTATATTACTTATTCTGTGAGCTATGTCGACAAATCTGGTTCTCCATCGGATCATCTCGTTCCGGATGCGATCCTTCAGAGAGGCTAGCCAAGCATAGCCCGTTCCTAGCTCGCTGAGCGACCTAGAATTTATGGACCAGCCATACCACGAGTGTCCACGTTTTGGACCCGATACAACATAACATATTTTGTAGTCTTTGCTAATTTGCATTACACTAACTCTTGTTCTCGACTTTCCGGTAGTAGTAGACGAGAATCATAATAGTTCGCGCCCTAAAATACGTCAACCACGTACCATACAAGTCACTCTGTTCACAAATTATAGTCTCGCAAATTATAGTCTCGCCCCATGTGACGTACTTACCGTAGAACTTTTGTTCAGTAAAAAAACATATTAATTTATTATGTGCAGTTTTCTTAGCCACAACCAATAAATTGGCTGCAAGAGAGACCGTTCTCTATTCAAATAACGTGGATTTCAGAAGATAGCAATGAATGATGAAATTCTAGTTGCCTTTGACTACCGGCGGTATCTAAGTATTCAACGGTTTTAGCTAAATTGAGCTCTATCAAAATGAAAATGCTTTTTCAAGATAGATTTTCCAATATTTCCTTGACTGAGGAAGCAAAAAGAAGTCGTCTGTGGTCAGAGGAACGATTATTGCAGATCGACTATTAGGTACTCGATTATAGTATAGTACGGTAGATGACTAAAAAATCTAATTAGTTAGTCCGATAGATTTCCAAAAAATATTGGACACGTATTTTTTCTTTTGTTACGTAAACCAAAATTGACGAAGAAACGACGCTTTTAAAATTCTCAATACGTCACGCCGTGGTATAATTTTTAGTGCGTTGTGACGTCACGAGTTTTGATGCGTTCTATCTTTGTCAATATTCAGTGATTTACAAAAACAAAAAATACGTGTCCATTATTTCCCAATACTCTAACTGACGGACTTAATAGATTTGAAATTTATTGATGGTGGAAACTAGCCTATTATTAAAAGATAAGTCAACACATAAGTAAGAAGGTTACACTTTATAGGTTACATGTTAGTGGTTCCAAGTTAGCTATAATTAGAAGTTAATACTTACAAGTTAGTTAAATTCTTGCTAATCGCAGTATTTTGATCTAGTGAAGGCAAACTCGCCTTTATTTCGGTACCTTTCCTTGGAACGATGTTAGAGATAGTAATATTTTGAATGAGTTTAGTGTGAAATGTATATTTAGCGATTTATGGTGCAATGGTGGTAAGCATAATCCGCCTATGATGTCCCCATTGCTGGGACACCAGCTTCCTCTCAACAAAAGTGAATAGACTGAATCTAGAAATCACCAAGCGCGTCCAGGTTAGCAGATGTAACATGTCTTCAAGGTTCTAGGACATACACAGACATACTACAGTACATACATTTCATGATTATTTCCTTTAACGCTTCTTATATGTTTAGTGGATTTAAAATAACTAGTGAAACACGTACATGTGTGAGGAAGGCCTTTTACGCTCGAGCGATACAATGATCTAACCGATTTGAGTTTTAACATTAGCTATATTATTGTTTATCCAACCTGAAATGGTTGATTTAAACAATGCACTCAAATTACATTATTTGTGCAGGTTTTCCTAAATGCATGAAAGTTAGGTGCATAGAGAAGTTACACTAGGTTTGTGGGACTATTCCGCTTTTATAATATTTATGGTTCTCTTAGGCAATCATGCCCTCTAAAGATGCCACTGCAGTAGCATCTTGGGCCATGGCCCGCTGACCTCAATCCTTGGTCAGTTACATCTATTACCAGCGATCGTCCGATGAGTTTGGGCCCTAAGATTTGTCCTAGGATGCGTCCTAATACACTGACCTGCAAAAATAAGTATCACACTTTTAAAATTGCAATAACTTTTTAAGTGCACAAGATATACTTTCGAAACAAAAAGGACTCGAAAAATAGTTTAATTTTGTCTATAGTTTCAAAGAAAGTTGATAAAAATTGCTTTATAACGTTTTTTTAACTTCTATAGTTTAGGAAAAATTGAAATTTTAAAAGTGTAGTACTTATTTTTGCAGGTCGGTGTCGAAAGCGTTTTGCGCATTTATACGAATCATCACCATGTGCCTAGCCTTTTCTCAACTACGTTGGGGTCGGCTTCACGTCTAAACAAATGCAGCGAAACACCAGCATTTGACATGAAACGACTACCTATGCAGTACCTACTGGATAATACGATACCCCTTGATAAGACTGGCTGTCAGACTATCGGGCTACTGACTGCCTGCAACGACTGTCAAAGATCTACAATTGACAGCCGGTACCAACGGCTTAACGTGTTTTCCGAGGCATGGAGGAAACTCGATATGCAATGGGTGGTCACGCATCCACGGACCAACCTAGGCAAGTGTCGCTTAACCTGAAGATCGACCCGAGCGGCTGTTATTATTTAGCCATGACGTAAAAACGCGATCAATCAAGTCGCGATCGTACGTCATGATTGTTATACATAAACGCGACGCGCGCTTTCTGTTAGGACACGGGGTCAGGCTTTCTACTTTGCGCGAGTAAAAACCGATAAAAGCCTTTATGACTTATCGTTCACAAGCTTTTAAGTAGAGCCGGGATCGTGTCGAAGGGTGCAATTTTTGACGGAACTTTAAAGGCGGATATAGGAAACCAAGAATAGAGAGTCGGTTAAGTACCTTCTCTGTCGGGTTGCGTTCGGAAGGATCATGAGTGGCAAAGACTTTAAAAGTTATAAATACCGGGAAATTAGTTTCAGCGAGAGCCAACTTTATTAGAACGTCATTTCTTCGTTCAGAGGGCTAATTCATGTAATTTTATGACGCGCCAATGAAGTTGTAGTGCAGTTGCAGTTAGACAAGTTCGAGTGTTAGACGGTATTCTTGTAATCTTTGAACTGCGCGTAAGCTGCGCGTAAACTGCACGTCAACTGTACGACAACCAAACTCTACCAAACTTACTTATGGTGTGGACATATGGAGAAAAAATATTACTCACTAAATAATCAAATAGAATCGATTACATTTCATTACATTACGTTATTAAAATAATACCCCAGTACAGGTTTTAGTGCTTTTTCTTACTTAGTAGAGTACCGATCATGTTGCGTTCCGAAGCACACACCAAAGACGCGACAGTAGAATGCCGTTATTGCGCTCGCGTGACGCGAACTTGACGCGAGCGTGTCTGACAGGTGTAGAGAATAAGAAAAGCGTTGTTTTGATCGAAACTTAACTGCAACAGCACTTCTTTAGTTACGTGAATTAGCCTACAGAGCCCTACCACGAGCGCGCGGTGTAAACGTGCGGGAGATAGCAGCTCCCGAACTTGTGAAATAAAACTCATGTGGTCCATTTATGTAGTGCAAATTTTAATCTGTCCGTCAAGTGTCAAAAAAAGGATCTGTCACTTGGCTCTAGGGATGTGCAATCTCCGTAGTGATGTTACACATATTGAGCACCAAGGAGGGCGATGTGTTGAATTGGAAATACAATTCTCCTATAGCATTTTAGTTAAATTGTTTGTTGCAACAAGCATAATATCATCCATAGATATAAAAAAAACTTGAAATTATGAAAACATTGTACGTGAAACGAGTATTTTTAATTTCAAAATCGGCCTATATACCAGTTTCATTAAGATTCATGACAAACTAAGTATTTAAACAAAATTATTCGCATTAAATATCAAAATAATGCCAAAATTGAACACGAAACGCAATAAAAAGTTGGACCAATTACAAAACAAAAGCAGCTCGGCTGACGAATTCTCAATTCCCACAACTGTACGACGAAGTCTTTAAACAGAAACTTTCTTACTTTTATGCTCAATTCGCCGTGTGGCACAATGACTTTATGCTACGAACCATTAAATTACGTCTAGAATGGTTAAAGTTGAACTTTTGATTAATCACGTGTGTCTGGAGCTTAGCTCCGTTCGAGGCTATTTATTAAGTTGCCAACCTACGTTAGACTGGGGGCTTTGCTTAAGTCGGGCTTCTGTGCGGTGATATTGAAGGTACTTAGATGCTTCTAAAGATGTATATCGTGGTTACTTTGAAGATTAAATGTCAAGATTTTGGCGTTTTGAAGATTTTTTTTGGGCCAATGAAGAAATATTATTGTTATGAGTGTATCATGAAGTACCCATTCCTTTTTTTAGGTTGAATGAACAAACCGTTTTACGTCCGACCTAAAATAATACTGAGTGAAGTAGTTTTGAATGTAAGTTCAGTATCCAAAAACTTACAAGGAGTTCAAGAGAGCCTACGTTGAAAAAGTTTATTTCAACCTACAATAAGTCTTTCTGACAATAAAACGGCCATGATAAACACAGAGAACAAGCAAAACATTATTATTACCCCTCAAAGGCTTGGCTTGTGGCTTCCCAGGAGGCAAGTGCCGCGGTCGCGCGGTTCGAGCCATTGTTTCTGCAAAGTTTCATTTACTTAGTTTGAACTTCAAGTTTGAGCTATATTTGATTTTAAACCACTGTCAAACAACAATCAAACTCAATGTTGTTTGTTGGCTATTTGTCTTTAACTTTTCTAAACCCAGATGTAAAACCACATTCCGTCAATTTTTAACCGACTTCAAAAGCGGAGTGGTTGGCAAAAAAACTAAATCAAATAAAAAAACTCACCGACTTCTGAAGCTAAAGTTATTTTTTAATTTTTAGTGTTTTTGAAGTCGGTCTTATTTTTTGCAAAAAACTTCTTTTTGTCCGATTTTTTATTTAAAAATGACATAATAATGCTACCGTAGACCTTTTATAGTACTTTTTAAGAGGAATAATTCCGTCATACACGATTGTTGCGTACTTTAACCGTTTACGCTGCGCACGCAACGAAAGATTTCAAAAGGAATATTTTTTTCCTTTTTTTGCAACATTTTTCATTGATGGTCTGCTCCTATTGATTGTAGCGTGATGCTATAAACGTTGTAACGTTGTTATTCGTTGTTGCCTTCTCCAATAAATGGGCTATCCAACACTAATATATACTTTCAACTCGAACCAGTAGTTCCTGAAATTAGCGCGTTCAACCGACCAAACAAACTCTTCAGCTTTATAATATTACTAGCTGACCCGCGCAACTTCGTCTGCGAAATATGAAAGAGACAGAGAGATGGTTAGAGAGAGTGTGAGACACCCTTAAAATCTTTTAACGGTGTCTCACACTCTCTCTAACCATCTCACCATCATCATCTCTCCATCATCGCGATCGCGGACTTTTTATAGAACTTTTTAAGAGAAAAAATTTCATCATACACTTTACACGTAACTTTAACCGTTTACGCAGCGCACGCAACGAAAGATCTCAAAAGGAATATCGTTTTCCTTTTTTTTTTTGCAACATTTTTCATTGATGCTCTGCTCCTATTGATTGTAGCGTGATGTTATATAAACGTGGTAACGTTGTTGTTCGTTGTTGCATTCTCCGATAAATGGGCTATCCAATACTAATAGATACTTTCAACTCGAACCAGTAGTTCCTGAAATTAGCGTGATCAACCAACTAAACAAACACTTCAGCTTTATAATATTAAGTATAGTATAGAATCAAGAAGGTAACAATTCAATTTCTCTGAAATATTTGCATTAATCGCTAAAATATTCTGTTTTTCTAAATAAGGGCTTCCCTCGCCAGCCTCCTCAGCCTTTTTTTTTTTTTTTTATTCCGATGTGAAATCATCAAATGACTCCTCGCGCTCTGGACGGAGCAGGAGGGAGTGTCAGACTTTTACTGACTAAAACCCATCCATGTTCCTTCCTCGCCCTTTGTGTTCCGGGGCCACGGTATCTCTTTCGAATAGTCCCGCAGCCCCGGCAGGCTTCGGCCCTTGCGGGCCCTTTCCCTATTGCTGACTCTCTTTGAGGCGCGCGTGGAACACGAACGTGCCGTCGACACGGCCTGTCGTCATAAGACGGACGGACGGCGAGCTAGCCCATAGCTCCCCGTCCACAGGCCTGCGCCTACGGTGGCTGGAAGTCACCACGTGGCCCCCGATGCCCGGGGCGTTTCCCGCGGCGGCCGGGACGTGTGGATCTCTCCCTGTCCCGTTTCGCCACCTCCTTCGCTAGCATGACTGTTTCGCAGAAGGAGAGCCTCCTCAGCCTTACGTTATCATCTTTAGACACTTGATGACAGTCATACTCCAGTTAGGTCGAAAGTTCTTATCAAGGTGCATAAAATGAGCCCAAACACGATATAGATGCTGTAAACTCTTGAAGACCTCTTGCAACTGCCTTCCGTCTCCATCGTTAGACCTTCGATGACAGTCCAGGCAGGTCTTAAATTCTCACCAAGGTGCATGAAATGAGGCCAATAACAATATAGCTGTAAATATAATCTACGTAAGCTGCGTATGGATTATTGATTATTGCAAATAGCACAGCACAGTTCTTGCACGGCAAGACCACGTGAATTTATCAGGCTTCTGATGTTCGCTAAACTACTTTTTGGAGAAATCATCATACTCCTGCCCTAATCCCAATTTATTTGGGGTCGGCGCAGCATGATTCTATTCTTCTTCTATACTTTTCTATTACTTTATGGAAAAACATATTTCACCACGAAAAAAAATAAGAAATATAGAAATGCAAACAATTAAAATACAAAAAGAAATCTGTGAAATCTCACAACATAAAAAAATAAAAACAAATCACAAAAAGTTAAAATTATGTTGGGGGGGTTTGAACCTGCAACCTCGTAGTTTATAAAGCGGTGATGAAACCGCTAGGCTATTTACTTCGTTGACATAAGCTACAAATAGCCGTTCTGATGTACTTACGTCATGATTGAAACGTCAAACAATTGAAGTATACGGACATAATGCAAAATTGCCTACCCCCTTAAGGAAGTAGCGTGATAATATTATATAGCCTAAATATTGAAGAAGCCTTTAAAGAAATCTATGCAGTAGTTTTGACGTGTTGCGCGCACAAACATTTCGTACCAACTACTTAAACCGAGGAAAGCTGATTTTCTTGATTTCCGCTATTTTATGCGTATTCACCTCAAAAATCAAATTTAAAGAAAACTTAGAAATTATATTTACCTGTATTAGATATGAAGTATATGTAGCAACTTTAAAAGGTTACACTTCATTGGTTTTGATTGTATAGGTGTTTGAAGTTTATTAATTTTAAACACAAAACCCTCTTTTTTGCGTCTCTGGATGAGATTTCAAAAAAATACTAAAACAGGTATTTCTTTATTTTTATTAATAAGTATTTACTCTGAGTTTCATGATTCTAGAACAATCTAAAATTTTTTTTTCATACAAACTTTACCCCCCCTTTTCACCCCCTTTAAAAAAAAAAAAACAAAATTTCTATAGCCTATATGTTATTCTGAATTTATTTAAATAGATTTGTGAAGATTTCAACAATATCGGTTCCGTAGTTTTTACGTGATGCGCGGTCAAACAAACAAACAACATTTTTTAAAATGGTTTTAAAATGTTCAGTTACTTATTTTAAGTCACCCTGGCTGGTTTTTTTTTTTAAATCTTCAATGTACAGATTTTTTGGTTTCAACGATTTTATTATATGTATAGATAAAGATATAGATAGACAACGATTTTATTATATGTATAGTTATAATGATAATATTTAATAAAATAAAAAAACATTGTAATATTATGTGTGATGTGCATGAGAGCAAATAAATAAATAAATAAAAAAATTGCTTGCTGGAACGCGGGCTAAGTGATAAACACCTATAGTAGAAAATGCCAACCCCTATTGGAAATGGCTTTTTAATTTTTGTATTTGCAGTAGAAACTTTTCTTAAATCACATTTCGGTTTCTAAAATTGTGCACTTCAATATTTAATAAAGTGGACTGTGTGGTTGCCGGAAATTAATATCAGCTCATCCGACTGGGGGATTATATCAAACGTAGCACCGTCCAGTGTAAATGAATTCGTTTGCGGAGCGAGGGTATCTCCAACATTTAAGTTGGTTCTGTGATGTGACATTAGGCTTTAGTAAATTACCGCCACACAGGTATGAGTCACAAAAACGACGCATTGTAATGACAAATTTAATGACTTTTTTACGGTGAAAACTCTTCGTTCATCAAGTAATGAACTAGCATAATACTACTACTATTTATACTGGCATTAGTTAAATCCGAGTAGATTTAAATTATTTCAAGGGTGGCAAATGTGTGCAGTGCCTATGGTAGCGTCCATCCGCGTCATTAGCGTCCCATGTGCCTGCCTACGTGCCTATTGTCATCAACTGTGCTCAAATCCAGACTCCTTGGCTGCGACTGACAAAATTCCTGATGGAAAACCCACCACTTTGGCCGCTATACTCAGCAGTCGCGATGGCAACCAATATGGCTGACTTGCTGTTCCAAACAAAACAAATATGTCTGCGCCCGCGTCTATGTTCGTCAGTGTTGCCAGTGAAAGTTATGGCTCAGATTGGCGAACAGTATGGTTACGTGGGGTGTAGATGTAATTATTATTTTCTTCGTATTTATTATGCTTCACATATATGTATTGTTTATTCGTCTACAATTTATTTATTTATCTTATCCGTAACTGGCCGTGGTGGCATCACTTTCAATTTGGGCCCTATCAGAATACCAGCGCTGTGACGTTTTTTAATGTTACAGCACCATGCTGAGATAGGGGTATTTTGGCCATGTACAACACCAATTTCGTTTTTTCTTTTTATTCTTAATTTCTTTTTTTTTAAATGTTTTTAGTTTTTATTAGTTGATTATTTCAGCATTTTATTTTATGTGTTTTGTCCTGAGCCGGCATCGTGTGCGGGCTAATAAATGCGTTTTCTTTCTTTCTTTCTTTCAATAGACCAACGATTCAGAGGCCCTACTCTCTAACGTTTCGTCCGTATATTCGGAACTATCCGTCTCTCTCACTCGCACTCATCTGCAGACGTGCGCGAGAGAGACGGATAGATCCAAATATACGGACGAAACGTTAGAGAGTAGGGCCCCAGATTTATTTATTAATTATGTAACTAATTATCTGTATACGTAATTACCTCTTTATATTATAATTACTTATGTGTTGCTGCTAAAGCCGAAATTAGCCAGTAAATCCAACAAACCCGTGGGTTAGCAAAACCGGACACGGTAATGGACTTCTAGATTTACTAGCTTTACTTAACATTAACTTAAAGTTTATTATTGTAATTAATGGCGTAATTACATCAGACAATGTTGGACCTTTTAAAACTTGTAATTCAGAAAAATAATTCGTTGAGCCGTATACAGTAAACATTTCAGCGTAACGGTTTTAAAGCTGTAATAAATATAGAGAGTCTTGCTTTATTAAATGTGTCTCTACTTGAAAATAATTAGAATCATTAAGTGAAACTGTTACTATAATTAGAATTATTTAGTTATTAAAATAAATCAGATATACTGTTTATTTAAAATCAGTTTGTGTATTATTTACAAACTACAAATAGATCTAAAATAATAATAAAAATATCTATGAGTATCAAAATGGGAAAAGAATTACACCAACAGGCCAACTCAAACACGCTTACATAACTTGTTATTACATCGCCACTGCTCTCAAAGCGGTGAAAGAAAACATGAGGAAATACCGAAAATTCGAAGACAACACCCATCAATCCGCTCTGGACCCTCGCAGCGGCATTGCAGTTATTTTTAGTTCAAGATAATATTAAGTGAGTCTATGCTTAATAACTACATATATTTTTAGTTCATAAAACTCCCTTTTGTTGCGTAAATCAGGCATTGAAAAGAGGTCTCTCGCGTCCAACACGAATTCAGGTTTGAGTTGGGGGCTCCCCACTCAAACTCATAGAGGAGGCCTGTGTTCCAAGAGTGGGAACAGAGGCTGATTATGATAAACATAACTGGTGAAATGTATGTTACTTAATTTAGCCTTCGGGGAACATGATGACGTTATGTCATGCCTGTCGGCAAATACATGTATGGAAATGTTACCTACATGTGAAATAATTAATGCTAAAGCAACGCTCCACACCGCAACAAACCTGAATTCGCGCCAGGCGCGGGAGACCTCTTTTCAATGTCTGATTTACGCAACAAGAGCGAGTTTTTTGAACTAAAAATATATGTAGTTATTAAGCATATACTTACCTAATATTATGTTGCACTAAAAATAATTGCAATTCATTAATAACTTAAGTAAAAATAATATATATTTAATATTTCTACGGGCTGTGAATTTCGCTGGCCCTAAATATGCTCCGTTTTTGTTATTATTCGAATATTTTACGTCTACTACGCATTTCGGTTCCAGATTTGGGTCACAAGTAACAAAAGCACGTGAAGGTTTTGCTGGATATTGTGATGGAAATCCGAGATTATACTAAAAACGATTTCCGTTCAATCTACGTAGGAGTACGTTGTGGCATCAAGCCGTCACAACTCACACTTGTGGTGGTGTATAGTCATCAATCATAGTACCCTTTGATGCTTTTCGTTTTTATCTAGATGTCTTTAGGAACTGATTGTGGGTTCGTGTTTATGTGTCTATTTCTGGCGTTAGGTGTGATAAAGCCAAATAAATTCACATACAGGAAGTAGGGTTTTAAAGTTATGCCTGCTTACTGCATTAAATGCAATTGTATGCTGTAACGAACTTAGTATTTTAAAACATTACCTATTATATTAACCTTAACCCCTAACTCAACGATAAAATGTTTTTTTAGTTTGTCTGCTTATGACTGTACACCTAAAGCCAAAAATAGACAAACAATGTACGTTATTAGATACACCTGATTGTAGAATGTCAAATTATTTTGATGTCATTAAAATACCAACGACCAGGAGTTCAATGGACCACAGAATAAATATTAAATTCGTAAAGAAATAGAGATTTACTTGATAGATAGTAATTGTTTCGGCTTACCGTGCAATTTTCTAGCAATATACATGCCTTTTATCTCAGAAATAGATTGGAATACGCAACTAGACATTATTTCAGCCAAATCGGGGATTTATGAAATACCCATGATATTAAAAGGTGATTCGCTTTTGGGAGTGAAATTGATACTTAGTTTCTCACTTGTTGGTATTGTTCTTGAGTTCAAATACTTTCTAGTTTATTAATTGAAATCTTTAGTAATGTTTCAGGCATGACTTTTGCAGATTAGTTTTCTGGACTTCTAAATCTAAAGAGCTTGAAGTTCCAAAGTTAATCTTGGGCCAGATTAATGAATATCTATTTAAAGACAGACAAAATTCACGTTATTTGCTAAGCATGCTCGCATTTAACTCATCTCAACTTTCTAACTACCTTTGATTACGACGCGAATGATAGAAATGCGTGAATCACAAATGTTGAGAATGCGTTGGAACCTTGTTCGACGGATTAACTTAATTTTAAGGGAATTTGGTGGAATTTAGGGAAATCTCGTCGTCTCGCATTCTCTCGACAACTTCATTGTGGAATTCGTAATTCTTATTTTCATAATCTATTGAATCTTCTCAAAGGATTAATTCTTTTTTTCTCTTTTTTCAACAGCATTTGTAATCCCTCGATTTTCATAATCCCTTTCAGAAAACGTTCATCCGATTGTATTTTTTTCTTTTGTGTAATTTGGTCTTTTGTGTGTGGGCACTTTAGAGTGTTTGGAACGCTTGGAGCAATAATTCAGGAAATGTGACCTAATTGATTTGAATACTGCCGAAAATATTTACAATAAAATAAAACACAGAATTTACAGGAACGAAAAATTTGATACAAAAGGTAGATTAAATAGGGTAGACAAATCAATAGTTATAGGTAATGTTAGAGAACCTAGGCTAACCGCTATCCGGGGCTGCGGGACTATTCGAAAGAGATACCGTGGCCCCGGAACACAAAGGGCGATGAAGGAACATGGATGGGTTTTAGTCAGTAAAAGTCTGACACTCCCTCCTGCTCAGCCCAGAGCGGGAGAAGTCATTTGATGATTTCCCATCCGAAAAAAAAAAAAAAAAAAAAAAAAAAAAAGGCTAACCGCTATCATACGATACGACCCTCTGAACCCGAGGACCGATGTAACGTCTTCCAAGTAATTACTTGGCGTGATATACCCCTTCAGTGCCTCGTAAAGGCCGCTCGACCGGAATCCTTTTAGGCAACGTAACTCAATAGTGTTTAAAATCGACTTACCCCAACATTATTCAATCAAGACCATTTGCTATAAGGCTCAACGCTCATTGGCGGAACGGCATGAAAAAACTAGGGTTCTTTATGGGAATGAACAACCCTCACTATGTTTTATGTTGTGGTCTATGTAAGGCATAATGTCACATGTTTTTTTGTAACCTTTTCAGTTTTGAGAGCGGCGGTACCGAAATAAATAACACCAACGCGCCTGCTTGGGTTCGAACCTTCGACCTAGGTACACCTGGGCTAACCAGTCCTCAATCGTACACTAGAGAATTTTAAAGTAATGAACCGATTTTGATGAAATATTTCTAAATAAGGACGCCAGGAAAGGTTTCTGATAAACAGGCATAGCAACGCAAAAGGGGGCACAACTAACTTAGTACCTAATGAATACAAAATATTAATATTCCATAACATATACTGTTCCATTAGTAAGCGTTGCGCCTAAGGTTCGTATCAGAAATGATATTGTTCGTAAAGCTTCGGGATATCGTAAATGTAGGTCGTAGGTCACCGACAGCTAGGACAGTGGACAATTGGATAAAATATGATAATATTATCTTTATTCGAAAATTCGATATGGCTTTATGTATTTAGTTGAATACGAGATCGGGACATTAGTTTTGTTGTATTTTGTAATAATTTGAGTAAATTGAAAGACATAATGATAATAATTATGTATGTACTTAATTCTACAATACACGAAGATCTAAATAACCATCTGTGTCGTCTGGTCTTTCAGCTCAAATCTTCAACTCTTCTTTACTTTAAAGTAATAAACATTCAGTCAAAAAAGTATCGGGAATGGATTATTTGTTTATGGTTCTAAATTAAATTTTTTGTTTTGTTGTTGTTGTTGTTAGATTGGCACAACTGTTTTCCATTTTGGCGCGGAGTTACATTACATCTGCTAGTTAGATTAAATACAGACAGATAGATCATTTTCTAGTGTGTATTGCGAATTTCATAATGGATTTTGCATCGCCAATGGAATTTCGTGTTCGGAGTCACTGAAAATGTTACAGAAGGCTTCCGGTGAATCTACTTTATGAAAAACACGTAGGTAGTACGTTTTTTAAATACCATACCTACTTTAATACGCAAATAACTAAGTATGGCTATCTAATTTAATAATTGAAATGTCAGTGTTCAGTAATTGGCCGGGTCGGGTCAGTCAATATGAAATGCGCAAATTCAATTATTGACTGCAGCAAACCAAATATTATTAAATAATAACGATGACTTTTACTGTTTCATTCTATTTTAACTTTAACAGAGTTCTTGAAATAACATCACCTACGGCTTTATTGGAAACAGTTCAATATCTATTTATAGGTTACCAACAATAGGTATATCTAAAGTTCCAAGGAATAAACCTCTGCAATTCTTCTGGCGCGGCGAAGGTGGTGTGACGATCTGATCTTGTTTGCGGGGCAAAGATATCGCACAAGATGGAGAGGTTTGGAAGGAGGAAGGGGAGGCTTTTGCCCAGCAGTGGGACACATGACAGGCTACGGGAAAAAAAATGTGGGTTTAAACAGAGGTGGCCAATCTATACGACAGGTACGATACGAGTACACACATATTATTTTACTTTTTAGTTTAGGCTGCAAGTTGTGACTCTGGGCTGCTACTGAGGAATTCCTGATCCTCAAAAATACTTTGCCCGACCTGGGAATAGAACCCGGAACCCAAAGAGATTTAAAAGAATTCGGTATAGAGCGGACATTGGGACTAATGGCGTACAAAATTTGGTCCCGAACTTTTTCAATTTTGACACACGAATGCTCGAGTGCTACCTGACAAATGGGCGTAAGGCACTAGACTTAACGATTTGTTACTAGTATTTGGATTACGATATTTTTCACCTTGTCCCGTCTATCGCTCGTAAATATTTGAATGTCTTTGCCAGAACCCTATGCTAAGAGGTTACGCTTGCGACGACAGACCAACGAGGCAGTCACCTTATACTTTGAAGGATCATATACAGGGTGGAATTTTTTAATGCCACCTGGAGGGAAAGTAGTTTAAATACTGGAGATTGCAATTTTTCTCAAAGGAAACATTCCTTTATTTTAAAAAAGAAACAAATCTACATTCACAGATTTTCGAAAATTCGCTTGCCATATTCGGGCATCGAACTCAGGATGGATCGATTAAAGAAATGTTAATTTTTCGAACTTTAGTCGGTTCGATTCCCGAGTGTGGCAAGCGAATTTTCGAAAATCTGTGAATGCAGATGTGTTTTTTTTTAAATAAAGAATGTTTCCTTTGAGTAAAATTTGCTATCTCCAGTATTTCGAGTACTTTCCCTCCAGGTGGCATTGAAAGATTCCACCCTGTATATCTGATGGGCCTCCTCACCTTATCATAAGAGTTATTCTGAAAACTAGTCTCCAAACCACAAAGCGTGTGTAAAGTTTTTATTATTTACTTTTTCTTACATGCCACTATTATTTTACTTTTCCGTCAAATCAAATCATAGACAATGTACAGGTAAAGTAAGGTTTTATAACGCTACACCACCCCCCTCTTGAGACCGTCAAAGGCGACAGTTATCGGGAAAACGCACCGTACGGCCTGACCGTGTCCTTTTGATATTGTCATCTTCATCATCTTCCGCGCGGCATAGGATTTATGACGTGTGTTATTGTAGTGTGTGAGTCTTCAAGAATATAGGCCGGTTTCAATCGGTCTACCTATAAACTGTGACTGTTTTACCGTTACAAAGAAGTTTGAATACTTTGTCATCCCTTGCTAGGACTTCATGTGGTCCTGTGTTAGCTGACTTGAATAAACCAGATGACGCGTTATCCCTTAAGAATATGTGCCACGCGGTGGGAAACACAAATATGGCCCAACTGTTAGAATGTCGCGATGCTGATGATGGCTGCATGTTTCTAGTGAACATGCGTAACCTAGATATGTTTATGTACAACTTCATTCTAAAAGAGTATTTTCTTAACCTGACTGTGATACTAAATAACTATCTAACATGACTGAAGAGAATCACCAGTATAAGAGGAGAGGAGGTTTACCCTGCCTTAGGCCCTGCGCTGACGGGCCTGTGGACGGGGAGCTATGGGCTAGCTCGCCGTCTTTCCGTCTCATGACGACAGGCCGTGTCGACGGCGCGTTCGTGTTCTACGCGCGCCTCAAAGAGAGTCAGCAACAATGAAGGGGTCCGCAAGGGCCGAAGCCTGCCGGGGCTGCGGGACTATTCGAAAGAGATACCGTGGCCCCGGAACACAAAGGGCGATGAAGGACTATGGATGGGTTTTAGTCAGTAAAAGTCTGACACTCCCTCCTGCTCCGCCCAGAGCGGGAGGAGTCATTTGATGATTTCCCATCCGAAAAAAAAAGGCCCTGCGCTGAACATAATAAGCGTCATTTTGGATCGACTGTAGTAAGCCACATTACCCCCCTCGTTTTCTTAAAGGCTCACCCTTTGATCATCAGCTGACAGCTGTTTTGATTGATTGCTATAAATAATAAAGCCAATCATAACATTTGACAGGGGGATTTGGAAATGTTTCAAGTAAGTAGTTGTTGTTTTTGTAAATCTGGGACACAACTCTGCTTTACAGAACTGAATTACGTGGGTAGATTTTCTACGAAATGGGATGGAATAAGATTTCCAAGAATGATTTTCATAAAATTTTAATCTTGTTCTACAGGTACCTGGAAAATCCTGACGTTAATGTTTAATAATACCAGCCGTAGACGCAATCAACTGCAAGTATTCGCGGAAAGGAAAACTCATAAGAGCGTGAAGCGAAATAACACATCATGTCATGTATTTTATTGAAAAAGGAAACAGCGCAGATGTGCGATTGTGCAATGGAAACCACTGAGAATGTTTTCCTTGTGGTTTTGTTACTTCGCCCGCTAAAGGGTTATGTTGCGGGTCATTCACCTTGAATTAAGTTTCAGATGAAAGTGACCGGTCTTGGGGAGTCCCTTTTTAGAAAACTTACCAAGTGTAATATTGGGTATCTAAAATGATTTTTCAGATAAAGCATCTGTTTTTTAAGTTTATATTATGACTAAGGTTTCAATATTTTCATATTTGTTCTTTAAAGCACTTAAACGATCTTGAAATGTAAAGAAATGGTTCGACAGACGACAGAATCGCAAAAAGCTGACCATTTTGCGTGTCAGCCGATATCTACATCGTTATCACTAATATGCCTTCTATCATGTTTCTTTTAGTTTTAAGAAATGGGTACCTAAGAAGCACTGGGTACATTAGGTATTTGTAAGAATAGGAACGTACTACGTTAGAAAATATACTAAAGTTACAACTGACTGCGTGAATAAATAAATTCGTTGTTCGGCTTTGTTCGGGCCGTCGAAGTCAGATCCGAATTGGATAGACTTTCTATCAACCAAACTCGATGTGACGGGTCTAAACCTCAAAGTCTCATATTTACGGCCTTCTATAAATTTTTGTGTGCACAATTTTGGAAAACTTTTCAATGATTTTGTTTTACTATGTGTTGGTGACTTCTTTTTGTTTTTCAGGTTATTTTTTTATGTGGGATCGTGCAAATTACGTTTAAGTCAGAAAGTAAAGCCCACCGCACATACTTAAATGGTAAAATGACTTCGAGCTGGCCTATCGCAGCACGGAGTTTCTCTAGAATAAGGGGCCAGGCCTACTGGTTTTGTTACAAAACGCTGCAAATTAAATAAACAGAAGGCAATAAATAACAATTTCCGTCAGAGCAGTTCGGGTGTTAATTAGGGTAATTATTTATCTGCTTATCAAGCCATTAGTATCTGTGGGATTGATCCTGCCATCCATTATGGCGGCTTTGGACTGCATTGTGTTGAGGACAATATTACGTTCGCGACCTAGTTGACGGCGGTGGCTTGTCTATGATTAACGTCTTTAGTGAAGCGTTGTGACGTCACTCCTGTGTCTATGAATTGGAGTGTTATGTTTTACTGTACCGCTATTTCAATAATACACTGACCTCGTCTAGTTCGGGAAAAAATAGTTCTAATAGTAGGTAGGTACCTATTATAAAAATATAACAAAAATAAAATATCATTTCATTCCAATTTCGATTTTTTAATCAATTTACTAGGACTGAAGTTTTGTACATACCTACACAGAGTGCTGATTAATTTATTTAATAACAACGGTTGTTTATATTAAAAAAAAAATAAGCTGATGAAAACCAAGCATGATCAATTAAACTGTACCTAAATTGGTCGGGTTTCTGTATTTTTTTATAATTGTTATCTTGCAGTAAGTAAGTACTCATATTCTCATTGACAAAAGGTTTATTTTAGAGGTTAAATAACCGTGAAAGAATTGTACCTATGTTATTTCACTTGTTTACCTGTCTTGGAAGCACTAGGTGTTATTAAAGAGCTTCGTCGTGTCGTCGACAACTCTCGAGAAAGCACAAGTTAGTTGTTTTGTAAAACATTCTTTTATCACGACTGCGAGACAGCAGAAACAGGGTTATTTGTATTTTAATTAGCAGCGGATTATTTACAAGGCGTTAGGTTCTTGTTAGTAAAGTAACAGAAAATGCTAACTGTAAATAATATCATGTTTTCGTTTCACTGCGCCCGATTGAAGAAAAACATGACATTTCCATAACGTAGAGGTAGATATAGGTACCTACGTTGATACATTGTCTGAAACTTTTTAATTTTCTTTATATGTAAGTACTATTTATTATATATTTTTTAAATTATTATGTTTGTTAAATTGGATGCACACGTGGATACAAACATGGATTACTAGGAATCGGAACGTGTTGTCTCCAAAATGCTCATAATAGAGCAAAATTCGATTTGTTGACCACCAGACAAGTAACCACGGAGGAGCGGGAATTCGTCGCTAAATTAAATTCAACGACGCCATATTCAAACAACGTTTCCAAGTTAACAGCCCCAAGAGATTCAAGATTGAAATCTGCTTAATAAATTAACATTTTAATGATTTTCTTATTAGGATCAACCAAATGAGTGTCCAAAAATTTGCTTTTTAATGTCACAAGTAACATAACGCCTGTAATCCCAGAAGGATAAGGCAGAAGTGTAAGTAATAGCACAGGCACATCCACATTTCATCAATACGCCGTAAGCATTATGGAGCGAGCCTATTGCCATCAACTGGGCACAAATCCAGACTCCGTAGCTGCTACTGATAAATTCCTGATGGAAAAACACAACAAAAATTTGCCTGGCTTGGGAACCGAACCCAGAACCTCATGCTCAGTAGACACTGCTAGCGACCACCAGACTAAAGAGGGAGTGGCGGGAAAATTTGAATCTGATTGTTTACCCTAGAACAAAACCCCTTTCAATAAGAGGTTTCATAAAATGTAGAAGGTTTTTGTATAATTTATGAAACAATGTACTAGGGTCGCATGAACACAGGCTTGACAGTGATGTAGGACAGCATACATGCCTCCAAAAAGTTAATGGGATACTTGTTTATGTTTACATAGTGATTAACAGATTAATAGTTATTAATTACAAAAACACTGTTTAGACTAGGGACTACAACCATGAACCACTGTTTGCGAGGGTCCCCTGTTCGCCAGATGAATACGTAGGTGAGTCGGTGAAATCGCTGGCCTCAGAAAAAGTTTTAGCATTTAGAATGTGACAAAAACAGCAGAAGTTTGTTTTAGGCACTTAGGTAAACTGAAGAAAACCCCGAAAACATCGCTTTTCTATCCATTTTACCTTCTTGCAATTATAAAATAACGCCTTTATTAAGACTATCATTTAGGATTCGCTTATTGTGAGGGAAAACGGGCATTAGTATAGTATTTGCACTAGCCGAAATCACTAGTGTCCACACAATGAGCAAAAACGTGACACAAAAGTTCAAAAAAATTGGGCTCGATTAACATTGGTCAAGTGTTTATCGAAGTAGAGTGGGTAGAGACTGTAGTGTAAACCGATCGGACAGTAACGAGGCAACAGTCCCTGTCTAGGTTTGCGCTACTTGCCACTGTTCTTGTAGTTCAAATCATTTTTTTTTCATCTTTTGCTCAGAATAGTTACAGCACTGATGACAATATTTGTGTCACTTGTATATATATTATTTTTTTTTAAATTTTCCTACCTTTGTATAGATTCTTTTTTACCAATTATTTGTGAATGAGTGAACATTGTAGGCTTTGTAGATTCCAAATGCTTGTTAACTTTTGTTAAGTCTGTTTTACGCTTTTTGTATAGTAAGCAACGAACTATTGTCGGGCCTACGCTGTCCCCCCATACTTATGTACTAATGCTGTAACAAAATAATATTGTAATACCAAATGTTTTGAAAAGAGTAACCATGGAGTTTCTTGCCGGTTCTTCTCTATTTAAACGACCAACGCGAACCGTGCACGTTTTTCGACGTTTTATAAGTGCCCACCTAGGCCTAATGTGAAATAAAATATTTTGATTTTGATTTTGTTGCTACTTGTACTTGTCGTTGAAAGCCTAGTTTCGATACAAACAGACAAGAGAAGAGATATTTCGAACAAAAAGACGTAGATTTACTTTACGTCAAATCTCCGCAAAGCTTCAACGTTAAACTGTAACCTATTGGTTGTTTACGCAGCTCTCCGCTTCAGTGGAAAGCTTTGGGTTAATGTCACGAAGTGGCTATTTGACATCCGGCGGACGAAACTAGTGTAAGTAAACAACCTAACTCTGGATGAGTGAGCTCGGAATCTGTCATGTATTTAGGTACTTCTGTCCTGTTTGAGTTTGTGGTTAATTTAGATAGATCAGTGGTTCCCAACCTTTCTTGAGCCAGGCACCACTTTGGTGTCTTTATTGTTAGCAGGGGCCATAAGGTCCTAGATAAACTTGGACACCGACAGGATTATATCTAGGGGGGTAAATCTTGAACTCACACAATGCAAAACTAGGAAAATAGGATGAAAAACTTTTAGAATTAAGATAGTGAAGACACAAAAGCGATTGAAGTGAGCTCGAAAACTTTTGCAATCCATCAATCAATTTTGCAATACGAAAAAAGGAGTAAGTCAGTAGACTCTTGAAAAAAATGAGCACCTCGTCTCTGATAGGTTCAATTAGGTTGGGTTGAGATTTCATCTTCTGTGGAAGTTAAAAAGTACGAATAACATTTTAACCTTTCGCGGAACATATTCGAGGCTCCTGTGGACCACCGGTGGTCCGCGGAACATAGGTAATACCATACGTAGGTTGGGAACCACTGAGATAGATAGTTAAATGAAGATGAGACAAGAGATGTAGATAAGAGAGAGAATTATAACTTCCTATTTAAATCAGCAGAATATTAAACAAGAAATCAATACGGTTAATTACAAAGGTAAAGAAACTACAGACTGCCTCCTGCTACAACCCTTACATGTATACTTCATACTTCATTTGTTTCCTGTACCTGACCTTTTTGTAGAAAATCATTTGAGGATTATTCCTTATTTAAATTTTAAAACTGGTATGGCCACTAACACGATCATTGGCATTTTTAACGGGATATTTACCATGTTTAATACTTATTTTATAAAAGTTTAAATTATAAATGACGCATAAATGGAAACTAAAGAAGCATTGACAAGAAAATCCATTAACAGAAGACACCTAATTATCTAAATAAAATAGTTCATTGACGGAGCATCTAACAGCAAATCAATAAAACTCGGGCGCCGATGGGCAGCAGCTCGGCGAACTGTAAAAATTTAATGCCCCTGTAAACTATCGATCGACTACTGTACGAGAGTTTCACACTTGCCATGCTACGTTAGTTTAGGACTCATTAACATTACACATTTGACTGCACAGGGTCAGAAACAATCATCGCGTACCAATTTTGGAAACGGTTGTCTTTTAACACAAGAATCTTATTTTTCTCTAATGTCTAGTCTTTTTAACACACTTATTTCTTTTCAATATAAAAAAAACCCGATTGAATGGTTACAGAGACCTTTTTTGTTTTTTTTTTCGGATGGGAAATCATCAAATGACTCCTCCCGCTCTGGGCGGAGCAAAAGGGAGTGTCAGACTTTTACTGACTAAAACCCATCCATGTTCCTTCATCACCCTTTGTGTTCCGGGGCCACGGTATCTCTTTCGAATAGTCCCGCAGCCCCGGATGGTTACAGACACCCGCATTAAAAAAAAAACTCAACAAACAAAAGTTGCTACTAAGGTTCTTTTCAAAAGATATTTTACCAAGAAACACTCATGTGTATGCTTCAAGAAGTACTCTCGGCTATTGTATAGACATCCTAGGTAGCAGCTTAGTTAGTGATAGAAACTTGTAGATATTTAGATTCGATTGATACGATATGATGATCAAAGGTGTGCTTCGCCATGCATGAAAACTTATCCACTTCATTGTAAGCATACGCCGATGTGCCTAAGATTTAGATACGAACAGACTTGTTAATACACTATAATGTATATTAGAGAAGGCTATTTTAAGTTCAGTCGTTTTTATAGATAGAGACTGAAGATAACATTTTGTAAATATTGTTATATACTCAGTCAAATTAATCAATTAAGACTATTTTAAACGTGTGTTAATCAATAATAATTGATTTGAAAGCTAGCCCCTAAACACCAACTCTGTAAACAAACGACTAAATAATATACGTAACAAACGTAAGTCAGAATCAATTAAAATATCTATAAAATCACCACAGTCGAGCAACTCCTTAATTAAAGTAACCAATCACAGCGTAGATCCAGTATCAAAATTGAGAATATTCGTATAAAAGCCTTTGATTGGATAGGATATCCATCAGGTCTCATCGAGGCTCGACCCGACCCCGTCCACAAATAATTTTGCTAAACACTGACACAAACTGTGCCAGTGGGACATCGAAAATAGCTTTATGTTGTAACACAAAATGTGTAATAGGAGTGAGGAACTGCCGCTGTTTAATCTATTATTGAATGGTACGACATGTTCAGTCGATAACCTTTTACCGATGGATGGCCGGTACCTTTTTATTTTACACATGGTTTTTGTGGTCGCAACTGGCATCGTTCATAGAGTGTGACATGTTTTGTTCTAAAACAACTGGCCGCTTTCATTGTTTGGTTTATAGGGCGATCTTTGTCTATGGTTGTGTGTAAAATTAGAGAATTCTTTTTTTATTTTAAATTCAAATTGTTTCTCTGTTGTTTCTATAATTTTGAACTGTCATAATGAATACAATTATAAATTAGGAGTTATTAGTAACGACTTTATAGACTTTAGTGACTAACGAAACCTAAAATATGGAACCTGAATCTCAGTTCTAATACTTAAATGTTTTAATTGAGTATCTATTAATAACATTTAACACTAGGTATTTTGGATCAAAACAATGCAATCAGAAATAAAAAAAACTTTATTTTTATTTTACTCCACTGTTCCAATTGAATCATCAATAAATGCCAACACCAATATTTATTTTATATTCGAGCTGTACAAAACGTTGCTCAAGTAAAAATATAAATAGGCCAGCGACATCGGGCATGGCATCATTTCAACAAATGCAGTTAGGCGCAATCTTCTCCTAATTCAGTTGGTGGCAAATCTCATCGTACAATCTAGCCTATTTGTGGTGCACCGTGCTCCAAGCTGCTCTTTAAAACAATATCTTGGCTCAGCAATATCTGAGCTCTTATCTCTATAAAGGCACTCTATTCAATGGGGCATTCTCTTTAGTGTTTCATTTCATTTAGCTAGCCGGACCATTAATTCTGTTGTTAGTGATATATTTATACTTCAAATATTATTCATATTTAGACTAATAGAGCTTCTATGGAAAACAATATGACGTTTCCCCAGCTTTGTTGTAAACACAGGGTTTTTCTAAATCAAAAAATGTTCGATTAACTTCTTCTTTAAAAAAAAAAAAGTTTGCGTTTCGAGTTGCGTTCCCATCACGTGCTGCCTGTGCTCTCAAAGGTTAGTTTTTCATTTGTTTTCGGTGTTAAAATGGCATATCTACATGGTATTGCAAGTTGGTACATTCTTGCTAGAATACGACCACGACAGCTATCAAAAGGCCATATAATAAAAGGCATTTATTCGGAAATATTCTTTAGATCGACGACCAAACAATGACAGAGCGGTCTTATTGAACTCAGAATACGGCGTGCGTGAATGTGTGAACAACGGTGAATTAAATGAAATATTCCCACATAATATATAACTATATACTGTATTGCAGCTGGGACCATGCTCCCTATTTCTCAAGAATCGACGAATCGATAGATCTCGTTCAATATAGGCGTAGATATTTTATTAAATGCCATCCATACCCAGTCTAATATAATATTCATGTGAGAGGGTGTTTGTTTGTTATCCTTTATGGATACGCTGATCTGAATTAGAGGTAAGATTAATGAAGAAAAGAAAGAGAGATAGCATCAACCCTGATACAAAAAATGACCGCCAAGGTGGGCATTAAGAATGAATGTCGTGAACGAATGTCCGTCTGTTACTGCTAATTTACTCCAAAACTACTAGAGTCTAGTAGTTTTGAGTAAATTTTGGTACATATCATTATTTTAAGTTTGTATGGAGAATGGAAAAATCTAGAACTGTCGACAGTTCTAGATTTAAAGAGACAAAAAAACTAGGTCTTCATAGGCCTGAAGAGATAATTCATCATAAAAATTGTCATCGAACATCATCTAGCAAGACACTTGTTTTTCATGCCCGTCATGGTCTGTTACAAAACGTGAACAGTATGAACCGAATCAACAATTTACTATCTCCACTATCTCCTTATCATTCAGCCGTAAAAGTCGTCGACGAATGACTACGACTAACGAAAGCTAGTGGAGTACCTACTGTGAGTAGGTGTTACGCCATATTGCAGTTTTATTACCTGTAAAAGTGTAAGACCTGTCTTGTTTACACCAAACGTTCTTAGTTTTAAGTAGTTGTTTGTTACGACGCGACGGTGTGTTCATTATGCATTCCGTAGAAGAAAAATGTGGGAATTGTTGTAGTAAAATGTAAGTTACAATGGTAATTTGCAATAAACATATTTTGTTGAATTATAATAATAGGTTGAATTATATCTAAGTGGGTGAATTATAACTAGTTTTTGATCGTGGCTTCGCCTGCGTGGGTTTCGAAAAGTATATCTCAGGGACGTACCTACTACCGGGATAATAGTGAAAAGTTCTTAATGTAACTAACTAAATATAATCGAAATCCATTCAGCCGTTATTCGTGAAAAGGTAACAGCTGATGGACATATACACCTACTCGTATATCGAAAAACTTTATATCTTCAAAGCAATGGTACAATTAATAAAGTTAAAGTCCACTAAAATAAGCTGTGCCTAGATTTATAAAACTTTAGTAAGAAACTAACCTAATCCAATTAGACAATGAAAACTAAATTAGCAATCAGTGCAATTAATTGAAATGTTCAGATCAGAGTAAAATCGAAGAAGCTATTGTGAAAGTCTCGTATCGCCTTATTTAATTACTCTTGGTCTGACTTAATTTAATAATTGAATCATACGATTTTTCTTTGTCTTGGCTAGCTTTCGAACATTTCGGGCAATTTTATAATCCCTAAGAACTTATACTTTGAAAAATACTGGCACAGTTGCGGTTCAAAAACTGGTTACGTAACTGTTTTTTTTTACCCAGAATCTTTAATTTTTTCGTTACCTAAAGCTTTGGATATTGTTTGTAACTCAACTCAACTCAAATCATTTATTTCAATTAGACCATTACGGCACTTTTGAAAGTCTAAAATACAATAAAAGCAAAGCTACAGTCACAGTCACAAGGCATAATAACTTGAGAAAGTACTGTAGTTGCCCATTCCCTAACGTAGATCTCTATGGAGAAGAACGGGCAAGAAACTCCATGGGCACTCTTTTAAATCAAAATATTGTTACAAAATCTTGGTTACATTATTCATGTTGAGATTATACATATATGTGAGAACGATGTAGAAAGACGTGCACATTAAGAGCGTCCAGAGTAAAATAATAAATCAAAAATAAAAAGTAATTAAAATGAACGAACCGTGGCAGCTAAGAGATGACCAGTCCCAACTGAGAGCGCCCGTTCACGAACATGACGCATGTATCGGCGCCAAACAACTCGACCATATTTAAGGGAACTAAATGACCCGACACACCCGCCACCATCAGCGAGACATTTGAGTGAGCATGACATTCTCTCTTAGCCACCAAGGCATATTCAAGTCAATGAAAGATAACTAAATGTAAGTGGTGGCTGAACAGTACAAAGTACTCACACATGTGCTATGCAATTATATAATGCTACAAACTGGAATCTATACAATGCAAGTAGGTATATTATAACAATCTTCTGCAGCTTCCACAATACATTAACATGGGAATCAATTCTTCTTCTACTTCTTTGCGTGTCGATAGACTCAAATAATGCCCGACCAGTGCAATCAATTAGTTTGCAACTATGGTTGTGGAGCAGGACCAGCATGTAGCCAAGCATTTTTATCATCAATGTAATCCCCCAACTTATAATATGCTTGCCTACATAGTGTGCGTTTTATACAAAATTTAAATTTCGTCTCATTCAGTTGAAGAATGTGGGGATGTATTTTATTGTAACATTTCAAACAGTACCCCATGAAAGATGGATCTACTTTAGCAAGCCTGAAACCTGGCTGAACTAGTTGGTCCCTATTTCAAGTGTTATAGTGGTGTCTGTCACTTCTTTTACTGAATAAATGCAGATTTTTCCTAACGTACATGATGTTTTCATAGATGTATTGACAAGGTACTGTCATGATATTAATTTCCTTAAACAGTTCTCTTAGAGAATCGCGTCTACGTAATTCATATATGGCTCTGATGGCTCTTTTCTGCAGAATAAATATAGACTCGATGTCTGCAGCCCGTCCCCATAGTAAAATACCGTATGACATAATACTATGAAAATAACTAAAATAGACTAGCCTCGCGGTATCAATATCAGTAAATTGACGGATTTTTCTAACAGCATATGCAGCTGAACTCAGCCGTCCTGCAAGAGATGTTAAATGAGGACCCCATTGTCTTGAGTCGAGCGTGATTCCCAAGAAAACCGTTTTATCGACAAATTCTAGTTTCTCTTGATTCAATATTATGTCACAATCATTACTTTTGACATTTGGTAGAGCAAATCTAATGCACTTAGTTTTTTTCCCATTTAGTACTAAATTATTAGCGGTAAACCAATTATGGACCTGCAGTAGGGCGTTATTTACGTCGTCAAGATCAGTGGCACGTCTGTTTATCCTAAATATTAAAGAAGTATCGTCAGCAAACAACACCATATGCGGCGGGTGGTTGTTAAATAAACGGGGTAGGTCATTAATATATACTAAAAAGAGGAAGGGACCCAATATCGAACCTTGTGGTACACCCATTTTTACTTTTAAACCCATTGAATTGACACCATTTATTTGTACCTGCTGCTGTCTATCATTCAAATACGATTTTACTAAACTGAGCGCAAGTTTACCTAAACCGTAATGCTCAAGTTTCAAGATCAGGGTTTCGTGATTTACGCAATCAAATGCCTTCGAAAGGTCACAGAAGATTCCTATGGCATCTTGTGCCTCTTCCCACGCAGTAAATATGTGTTTTAATAAAGTGACACCGGCGTCAGTTGTACAACGTCCTTTGGTGAAACCATACTGTTGCTCGTGCAATATTTTATTGGTGTAAAAATGTATAATATGATTTTGTTATTAAAAGTGGGATTAAATAATTTCTTATAACAATATATATAGAAACGGGCTAACCTTTGGCTGCTTTTGACTTTAAAATCTGAATTCAGTTTGATAAAGTAAAAGCAGAATAACATTTAATGTTGGCTGCGTACAACTAACCAATAATGTCGGATCTTTTTCACAGCTTTAGCAATTCTAGCTACATGATTGGTTAGTTCCACATACATCTCTGGTGGAAGCGCAGCCTAAGAATCGAATTGAATCAACCGCTTGTCGTATTCAAGTCGGTCGTGGAAAATAGATAGATAAATAGGGTGTAAAAAACCTCTTAAAGAAGCCGAAAGTCACTGGTTCTCCCCGTCATTGCGATATATTTTTTTGTTCTGCACCATACCTGGGAACCTTCTAGTTACGGAGATAATAGTACATTATGATATAAGTGCGGTAAGTTGAAAATTACAGCCGAGGCGATATTACTAGCCCGAGCCGTAGCCGAGGGCGATAAAGAAGCAGAGGCTGTAATTATCAAAGCGCACGTATGTCATACGACGTTTTATAACATATTTGCGAGGAAATAAATAAAATAAATAAAAACAATACAGCGAAAAGAAAAAGCGCGCGGAATAATTTTTACTTGTTCACAAATGAGCGAGGCGCGCACATCAGCGCTTTTTTTTAAGGCAAAGACACAAAAAACAGCCAGTATTACTAATAAAGTAAATTAATATTTATAACACTTTTGCTCGTAAAGGGTCTCTTATTTCACCAATTTCAATATCGTAATGTATCTTTTATTTTTTATATTTTATTCATAAAATGTTGACCACTTTTCTGACATAAAACCTCTTTGCTAAGATTTAAAAAAGTATAAACCGTGCATTTTACTTTACAGCACAAGTACGTAATGAGATACATTACGATATTGAAATTGGTGAAATAAGAGACCCTTTACGAGCAAATGTGTTATAAATAAATAAAACATGATTTTTCACCCCAAAAAAAAAATTCGTTTCCCAGCAATATTTTTGCGTTAAGTTACATAATTTTATGTTCAGAATAGGCATGACGACAGTATCAATAAATTGCAAATCTATTTAGTCCAGTTATAGTATTGGAAAATAATGGACACGTATTTTTTGTTTTTTGTAAATCAACGAATATTGACAAAGATAAATCGCATCAAAAAACGGGAGCGCGGCTCGTGACGTCAGAACGCACTAAAAATTATACCAAAGCATGACGTATTGAGAATTTTAAAAGCGTCATATCTTCGTCAATTTTGGTTTACGTAACAAAAGAAAAACTACGGGTCAAATATTAGATAATCTTACTGACGGACTAATTAGATTTTTTCAGTCGACAAGCCCATGCTTTGTTGACGGTTTTGTGATGAGGTTATTTACACCCTGTATTCTTTCCATTGACGGTTTTGTTCAGACTTGCAGATATTTTTTAAATATTATGATTTTAATCACGTAGAAGCTTTAAAACCAGATTTAAAAACAAAAATCATCTTCCAGCCTTGGCTTTTTTGTAAAGTAGGGTGGCTTTTAGGTCGCCGTATGCTCATCTTACTTCTAGCTATCATTGTTAGTCAGAGCCACTGCTGAAAGTAAAATTTCGTAATAGCCACATACACACACATATCTTTATGTGTCCACTTCATCTTGGAGTTGAAGTAGAAAGCCATAGAAAATGAGTCACAAAATAAATACAAACTTTTGTCTGTGACTCATAGCACCCTAAATGATATTGAGCTTTAGCAAGAGACTCACAAAAGTACATAATTATATGACATCTGTTGCACAGTTTCCTACAAAAGATCAGAACCAAAATGTTTGAAACAGCATTTTTTTTTTAAATTACCGATAAATAATCTCTATCCAGGGGGGTTCGGAATAATGATGTACTGAATACGTGATACTCGTTTATACATCCATGTCCTTTCCGCCCTGTATATGTCCAACTAGATGTGCCATATTTACGGTTGTTTCTTGATCTGGCCCCCTTTTTTTTTTTTTTTAGGATGGGAAATCATCAAATGACTTCTCCCGCTCTGGGTGGAGCAGGAGGGAGTGTCAGACTTTTACTGACTAAAACCCATCCCTGTTCCTTCCTCGACCTTTGTGTTCCGGGGCCACGGTATCTCTTTCGAATAGTCCCGCAGCCCCGGCAGGCTTCGGCCCTTGCGGACCCCTTCAATGTTGCTGACTCTCTTTAAGGCGCGCGTGGAACACGAACGCGCCGTCGACACGGCCTGTCGTCATGAGACGGACGGACGGCGAGCTAGCCCATAGCTCCCCGTCCACAGGCCCGCGCCTACGGTGGCCGGAAGCCACCACGTGGCCCCCGACGTCCGGGGCGTCTCCCGCGGCGGCCGGGACGTGAGGATATCTCCCTCTCACGTTCCGCCACCTCCTTCGCTAGCATGACTGCTTCGCAGAAGGAGGTGACGGCGTCCCATTCCGTCTCGCTCCGGACCATGGCACGAACCAGGGCCGGAAGCGAGAGGTCGCCGCCGCCGATCGCCACCTCGAGGACACGGCGGTGCTCCACCCAAGCGGGGCACACCTCCACAGTGTGCTCCACCGTGTCCTCCCGTCGATCCTCACAATGGAAACACCCGGGCGTCTCCTCCCGCCCGATTCGGTGCAGGAACTTACCGAAACATCCGTGTCCGGTAAGAACCTGCGTCAGGCGGAAGGTGAGGACGCCGTGGCGTCTCTCCAGCCACTCCTCAAAGAGGGGACTTACCGCCACTATCGTGGCGTGCCCTGCACGGGGTTGCGACAGTCGCTCTCTCCATGTCGCCATGAGATCCCGCCGGAAGTCCGTCCGCTGAGCGACAATTTGCCGCGGCAGCGGAGTTTCTCCCCGGCGTAGCGCCTCCGCGCGCCACTCGTGTAGGTGCGCGAGGACTATCGCCTCCAGATCCCATGGCGGCAATCCGGCAAGGAGGCTCGCCGCCTCGCGGGAGATCGTGCGGTACCCCCGGATCAGCCTTACGGCCACCACCTTTTGGGGTTGATCTGACCCTAATTCACAACGCTTCGATTCGATTTTCGATTCGGAAAGTCGTATGTCTATCTTTTTTTCACATTACGAAATCGAGCGAGATAGAAATACGACTTTCCGAATCGAAAATCGAATCGAAGCGTTGTGAATAGCTATTCTGTACTGCTGGACATATTCGAAAAAATCGAAAAAGGTAAAATATATAGACTGATTGATAACATACTAGACCTCAAGTAGGTTCTTTTAAAATTACCATCATAATCTCTTCTTACGGGGCCAAGCGGTAAAACTACTGAAAGACTTTAATAACAATAAATTAAAGCCGTAAAACATGTTATAGCATGTTCAGGTGGGACTTCAGCGTAATCAAGCCACGGCTGCTGGTGACTGGGACACATGAATGCCAAATTAGGGTCCCCCGTAAATTGTGAGATGTCATGTATGTAGGCAGAGTTGAGAACAATTATAGCGTGGGTGGATAAGTGGCGAGACTCATTTTGTGACTCATTTAACACGAGCGCTGGAAAGAAAATCATCGATGTTTCAAAATTAAATGCACGTTGAGTTAAATGCAATTAACTGCTGAATACTTCATTCAAAAATTCACAGCAGGTAACGCGCGGGTGGTATCTAATTATTGTGTTGTTTTTAGGTCCAGAAACCGGACGTATGGTATTTAGAGAAGAAGATAGAAGAAGAGCGTACTGAATTAGAATTAGAATTTATTTATTTGTAAGAATGTAGTTTTACATAGTATGATGTTAATATATATTTTTTAAGTTCTATACACTCTATCACATTATGTGGTGTACAAATATTAAATAATTAAATGTCATTCTTATAACTAAGTACAATAGATGTCAAGATTTGTGATACAATAAGTCCAGTGTGAATTAATAAGATTATTATAATTATAGATTAAAAATTAAAAACGAATGTCCGAATTAAGTACATGTCATCTTGGATTGTTACAATATTCCATATATTCGCCAATGTCATAAAAACAATTATCTAATAACCAATTTGTCAGCTTTTTCTTGACAGGACAGGAGACTTGACAGGACTGAACAGGAGATATTGGATTATTGGATGGTTTCTGTGGTCAATTTTCACTACGCCTCGTTGGTAACGAAGAACTATATATATATTATAGTTCAGCATGGTTCTTTGACATGTGGCTATAGTCGGAAGTAAAACCACCATTTAAAAAAAAACAATTTTCGTTTTTTAAATGCACTGTCGTCCACATGAACCACGCTCGTTGAGGCTCAGCGGCACCACAAATGTCGAGCGCTTCGAGATGACAGAAATAGAATTATGTTTTAGAAATGCATAACGTTTAACACGTGTAATTTGTAGTTATATGAAGTTCAAATCGGTTCAATGCCTATAGTCGGAAGTGAATATTTTTTTTTTAATTTCGGCAATGCAATACCTATGCGTCTTTACGGCGTAAATATTTTTTGATTATTCAAATTGTGTTTATATATATATAGAATATCATAGATATAAACAAATAAACATTTATTTGTGTTCTGAATTTAAAAAATATATATATATAAAACGCGGAATTAAAAAGAAAATTAAAATCCTTTCTAAGTATTTCATGACAAAAATATATATCGAAACACCTGCTGTTGATTTAGCTTCATTTTAATCAGGGATCTATCACGTTTGTTTTTTTCAACTGCCGATAGTCTTATCAAAAATTCATTTCTTACGAAAAGTAGCTAAATATTATGTATGTTTCCACCCTAAGGAAGGAAAATGTTTTCATTAGAATACGGTTATCGTCATGTTAAATTGGGGCAAGGTCATCCCTTGTTTACGGTTTATGTTAATAACTTAACTATCTATATTTTGTATTATTCCATCTTAGATCAAGTTCTAGATAATGTACTTTTAAGTCTGTTGTTTGTTGTTCAAATGAAAGTCATTATCATAATGAGTGTTTTACGTATTTAGGCTTTTAAACTCCATTTATGTGAAAGTTCTGGAAAAGTCTAGATACAAGAAACTTGTACAATTATTACGGCAGGTGTATTTTATTGCTTGTGTGTTTAACTATTAGGTATCGCTGGGATACTTCGTTCGGATTATCTCGAAATTATTAGCTGGATAAATACAACTGGCGAAATGTGGTTTACAACCTAGATTTTGGAATACATATGAAGCTTTGACGCCACAGTTTGCACATTGGTTGAGAGGCGAGTTTCAACACTATAGGTACTTATTTGTCACAACTTCGATTTTCCTACCATATGTAATTTACTTAAAATTTATTTAGACTTTGTAGTTGTCCTGCCAAATAGTATGCGTGTTTTCATCATAGAGTATAACGATCCATAATTATTATAGTAGGTACGTAGGGATACAAGAACGTGGAAATGGTCGCATTCCCTTTTCTTTAAAGCTTCGCATTTTATGGGTTTCTTGTTCAATATCGCACAAAGGGTCCGTTAATGGCTAAAGAAATAACAATAAAAATTATTGAAATCAATTGAAACGACCCCGCCCTCCTCAGACGTCAAATGTTTTATAGGAAAGTCCGTTTTTATTATGACTTCTCGTTTATTTCTTCAGATATACCTACCTAAAGAAATGTACCATAAATAGCTACCGATTTTTGGCACCAAAAAGGTTTCTAATAAAAAGGCAATAAATCAAAGAATTAAGTTACGTTAAACAAAGGTTCGTTTTAAAATGTCCCTGTAAAAATAATAGAAAATCGATAGACATAGTATGTATTGGCCGTTTCATGTGGGGTGTGGTTAAAAACAACAGATAGCTATCGTAAAAAACCCCACTATCTCGGTCATATATCGGATTTTAAACACAAGTGGCGAAATGTGGTGTCCTCTTTAACTCTACGCATTCCTATAAAGGTTTTAACGTATGTTATTTATATTCGGAATAGATCCCCAAAGTGCTATTGTCTAACATAGTGGAACTTTTTATGAACAATTTTCATAGGAATTCTGCTATGCGTGGGATTCCGGGTTGACGCGTGAAACGTGTGCCAAAATTCATGTTTTCAGAACGCGTAGTAAGGACGGAATGCAAGTAATTACAAGAAAACCCTTAACCTTTTTAAATGAAACTTTCTAACAATAAATGTTCCTCTGTATAATTACAGAGGAACATTTATTGTTAGACGCCCTGTGATGCAAATTCCTTGAGTAACATCTAAAGCTCAAAAGCTGATTCATTCAGAATTCATATCTTGATGTTGCAACGAGGAGTAAATTTCGAGCTAGCTTTTAAAGGAAACATAGACGGAAAATTAAGAACACGAACAGGAAACTACATCACACCTGTACTTTCTTGAAGGGTAAGGTGTGGTTTACCTTCCTGTAGATAGTACATAACGATGGTACCGCTGGCGTAGTTGTTGAACGATTGGCTGCTGCGTTGCGTGTCGCGGGTTCAATTCCCACACGGAACCAATATTTGTATGGCATACAGGTTGTTGTTCCGGGTCTGACTTATGCGAGTTTAAATGTTTGTAAACACACCCACGATACAGGGAGAAATTCCCAGTGGGGGGGGGGGAATGTTTAAAAAAAAAGAACATAATTTTCTGTCTAATGTTTAACCAATTACAAATTAAATAACAAAACCTTTAGATATCCTTTTTATCGAACACTTTCAAAGGATACGAGCAATAAGCATCATTATGGCACAAAAAACTTGTATGGGGCAAAACATAAAAGCTTTGGCTGATGTTACGTTAATGGCTTCATAAAGATGGCGCAATTTGCCGGGATAAAGGAGTAGGTATTGTCTTTTATGCTCAAGGCGTTTTGGAGGGTTTTGCTCGCCTTGCTGACATGTCTTGGATGTTATAAGAGGCGATTATGACCCGATTACTTGATTGATTTGTTTTTTTTTCTTTTACCGTAGATAAAGTATGGTTGGATCATTTGATGCACTCTTTTTTCAAAGCATGGGCCAAACAAAGTTTATAGATCCGGGCGTAAGGTTAAAGGCTAATTTAAGACAATTTTAAGGGACAATCTACATTATTCAGGAGCAGTTGAAGTTCTTGCTTAGATTCACAGTCAAATATTCCAAAAATTGTTTTTGGATTTTTCTCATTGTTCTGTAGAATTCAGGTTGTAGGGACATCGACGCGCAAACTGAACCATGAATTCAGCACATGGTTCTAAACCCCCAGGTTCAAAATATACAGGGTTATTTGTAAAACACCGACAACCTTAGTTCATCAAATTTTCGTACAAAAATAAAAATATTTAAATTGAACGCTCTAAATGTTAAGAAATCTATGCGAAGCAAAAGAAAGCAATATTACAATAGTAAGGGGAGCGGAGTCAGGGCGGCGGGGGCTAGTAAAAGTAAATCAATTTACCTAAATATTTTTATTATTTTTATGAAAATTTGATGAACTAAAATTTGATGAATTTTTAAAAGTCATAGAACAAAAGTTGTTGATTATGATGTTAGTAACACAGTCCTGAGAGGTTGCCGGTGTTTTACAAATAACCCTGTTTAGAAGACTAATTTATTTTTAAAGAACCGACGTTACATTTTGACACTGGGAGGTCTAGATTCATGTGCTGAATTCATGGGTCGGCTTGCGCGTCGATACACCTTGTATACCTAGGTACAAAATGTATAATGGGTGTAAAAAACTCTTAACGAAACTAAAGGGCATATTTATTCATTCTTCCCTTATTTTTTTTTTGTTTTGATATTGGAGGTTTTAAAGTTCTGACCTTTTCACAAGTTACTAATTTTATTACTTAAATAACTCCGTAGGTAATACTCAATGAATCCATCAGCACAATGTTTTCAGTTCTTCTTTATCGTGTGGTTAGTGCCTAACCTGGTGTCAGAGTTTTTAAGCTGCCCATGGGCCTCTGACTTGGCTTAACATGCCGTCGAGAAATATCTCTCAGGCATGCTGGTTTCCTCACGATGTTTTCCTTCACCGAAGCAAGTGATAATTATACAATACGCACATGAATCCGAAAATTCAGAGGTGCGTGCCTTGGGTTCGAACTCGAGACCTATGAGTTAGCAGTCCGACGGTCACACCACTAGGCTATCACTGCTGATAATGTTTTCAGTGCATAACATTGAGTCCTACCGAAAAAGATAATTTTCTCACCGAAAAAAAAGTGAAAAAGAATGCTTGGTTGACAGCTTCGTGAAGGGTCCGTTTACACCTTGTATATCTAACTAAATGGCTGTGTATACGAACATTTTGGTTGGTCTGGCCTAACGAGCCGTGAAACTTACTTTGTGTTCATTAGCAAACGCATCGTTTGTCCGCCATCAGACCGTGAGTAGGTTAAGTGCCAAATTATTTTAGTCACTTGACTTAATAATATATCTTAGTCATCAGTCCTAGTGTTGTGTTACTTGGAGTCAGATCAAAATGATGATTCTCTCCTATTCATCCTAGGTATTCACATATTTTTAACTCATGATGGGTGTAAAAAACCTCTAAACGAAGCCGAAAGGCACTTGTTTTCCCCGTCATTGTGATCAATTTTTTGTTCTACACTATACCTGGGAACCTTCTGGTTACGGAGATATTGGGGGTCAAAGTTCAGTTCAGTTAAGACTTTAAACACCTTCACGACCCCCTTACTATTAAATCCATCAGCACAATGTTTTGTGTGCGTTACATTGAGTTCTACCAGAAAACATATTTTTTCACCCCAAAAAAAAGATGTTTCCCAGCAATAATTTTTGCATAAAGTTACTTAATTTGATGTACAGAATGCTTGGTTGACGGCTTCGTGATGAGATTGTTTACATCCTGTATAATAAGTCATCCTTCACAAATTCATATATTGTTTCTTTGACCCTCTCTTTCCCCATTCAACGACAATTGAATTCCTCACTTCTCAAATTAAATGCGTTTCATCCCACCTCATTTTCACTCCTTCCACTTTCATTCATTCCCTCTTCATCTAATAAAGCAATAAAATTACGTTCAAGTAAATGTTTTCACTCACATGATTTTGGATCCCATGCTATATTTAGAGCAAAGTCAAAGGCTGCTGTATGAGACGCGTCAAGTGTAATTAAATTAGTTAAGTTTTTCTCGAACAGCTGTAACGTAACGTAATACAAGTAGAGATATGTAGGTATGATACATATATGTAATACCTAATACGGCCCTGTCTGACTTGTCGTAGGTCGTGACTTCGGCACTGGCATTTTACTTTTTATTTGAATTACTTAAGGGGACTACAGGAGCTAAACGCGAGTTTTATAAGGCAAAAAAGCATAATGATTCACTGCAATAAACAAAACCAGAAAAATGTATGATATTCTTCAGGATATAAGCTAGTATGATAGTGTTTTGAAAACATAATACAACTAATTTTACTCGATAAAAAAAATTACGAACTTATCTCTAAAAAAATCTTTTAACGAGTAAAAACCATACTAAAATACATGCGATCTTTCTGATTTTTTGGCAAATAATTCTACATATTAACATGACAGTGTTTTAATTTTTTTAGACCAATCAATAGATTTTTTGTAAATCGCAAAAAACCACTCATTTTGCACTAATCGGCCCGCAGTGACCGACGTAACAACCACTTTGTAGTGCAAGCTGATTACAACTTTATTCTAACAGTGTTTCAGTTATCGGTTAGTATATCTGTTTCATACATTTAGTATGGTTAGAGACATATTTGTAGGTCGTGTTCGCGTTTTGTATGAAACTGCACGTCACGACACGCCACGACACTCAAGTGTGCCGGCTGCTTTATGTATATATCGGACTAGCTTTTGCTCGCGGTTTCGCTCACGTTATATACGGTAATTAATCCACGAGAACGTTTTAAATATAATATAGCCCATCACACTCGGGGATAGGGATAGGTAGCTTAACGTTAATTTAAGAATTTTCGGAATCGGTTCAGTAGTTTCGAAGATTCCCCTTAAAAACTTACAAACAAATTTTACCTCTTTATAGTATAAGTATAGATCACGAGAAGTAAACGTGTTGATTAACTTATTTAATTTAATTAAAATTGCACTACAAGGCTATTGAATGGGACACGAAGTTTTATGAAAGGTTCGTTAAAGTTTAAAAGTCACGAGATCTTTTAATAAAACGCTATATTGCTGGAATTATGCAAATTCCAGACACGCTAAAGTTTGGAGGGGGAGTGTTTGTAACGGTGCTTGGGTACTTACAGCTTAAGTAGTCAAGAGTCGGGGAAAGTTATTGTTAGAAAGAAAAACTCTCAGTACTTCGGTCAATCTGTGACAGTACGATTGTTTGACCAGCCTGTGCGGCTTTTGGTTTCAGTCTTTTGTTTTATTAAGTTTGTCTTATTTTAACTTCATGTTACGTTAGTTGTTTCTTGTTGAATGGTAATTTTCTTTTTATGAATTAAAATATATACCTAATTCAAAGTCTTCTGCGAAATACTTCAAAGTTGTTCCAAAGAAACTTTTATTCACATTCAAGAATAATTCGCTACTTTTTTTTTTTTTTTTAGGATGGGAAATCATCAAATGACTTCTCCCGCTCTGGGCGGAGCAGGAGGGAGTGTCAGACTTTTACTGACTAAAACCCATCCATGTTCCTTCCTCGCCCTTTGTGTTCCGGGGCCACGGTATCTCTTTCGAATAGTCCCGCAGCCCCGGCAGGCTTCGGCCCTTGCGGACCCCTTCACAGTTGCTGACTCTCTTTGAGGCGCGCGTGGAACACGAACGCGCCGTCGACACGGCCTGTCGTCATGAGACGTACGGACGGCGAGCTAGCCCATAGCTCCCCGTCCACAGGCCCGCGCCTACGGTGGCCGGAAGCCACCACGTGGCCCCCGACGCCCGGGGCGTCTCCCGCGGTGGCCGGGACGTGAGGATCTCTCCCTGTCCTGTTCCGCCACCTCCTTCGCTAGCATGACTGCTTCGCAGAAGGAGGTGACGGCGTCCCATTCCGTCTCGCTCCGGACCATGGCACGAACCAGGGCCGGGAGCGAGAGGTCGCCGCCGCCGATCGCCACCTCGAGGACACGGCGGTGCTCCACCCAAGCGGGGCACACCTCCACAGTGTGCTCCACCGTGTCCTCCGGCCTATCCTCACAGTGATAGCACCCGGGCGTTTCCTCCCGCCCGATTCGGTGCAGGAACTTACCGAAATATCCGTGTCCGGTAAGAACCTGCGTCAGGCGGAAGGTGAGGACGCCGTGGCGTCTCTCCAGCCACTCCTCAAAGAGGGGACTTATCGCCACTATTGTGGCGTGCCCTGCACGGGGTTGCGATAGTCGCTCTCTCCATGTCGCCATGAGATCCCGCCGGAAGTCCGTCCGCTGAGCGACAATTTGCCGCGGCAGCGGAGTTTCCCCCCGGCGTAGCGCCTCCGCGCGCCACTCATGTAGGCGCGCGAGGACTATCGCCTCCAGATCCCATGGCGGCAATCCGGCAAGGAGGTTTGCCGCCTCGAGGGAGATCGTGCGGTACCCCCGGACCAGCCTTACGGCTACCACCTTCTGGGGCACGTTCAAATGGTGGGCGGCACGCCACCTCAATGAACGTGCCCACACCGGGGCCCCGTAAGGGGCCATGGACCGCACGACTCCCGCGTAGAGCCTCCGGCAGGAGGCGTTTGGCCCCCCCAGGTTGGGCAGGAGCCGCCTGAAGGCAGCCCCTGTCCGCTCCAGTTTGGGGGCCAAACGTAGGAAATGCTCCACGAAGTTCCACCGGCTGTCGAGGACAAGTCCCAGGTACTTCAGCGATAATTCGCTACCTAACATTTGAACTCGACATTTTCGTTACTTGTGACTGTTAAATATTTTGTAGTGATAGTTTACTTCTAAGCACTAATTATACAATAGTTTAAGAAATAACACTACTGCACTTAAATGTACACTTTTGTATTATCTACTTTTTAAATAAATTATTCTATTCTAATTATAACTGAAAACCTGGATAATAATGATGTTTACTTTATTTTGTTTCCGGTTAATTAGTTACATTTAAATTATTTGACGCAAATACTCAAGCTACGCGACTGTGTGTACAACGCGACAACACCTGCTACGCGACTACGCATGCTACGAGGCTACGAAATAACGTTCGTAGTACTCCCGTAGCAAGTCCAGCATTAATTTAAAACGAATAAAATTCAATTCATTAAAAATGAATTAAAAACCGTTCAAGCATACCTAATACTAATCAATAACTGAAGAGATGCTAGCTAAAAATTAGGATCAATTAGCAGCCGGTCATTAATGTTCAGCCGTCACTAATGTCTGCTGCATGAATTCCGGAAGATTCCTTGAGCTCATCTCATTTAGACGCTGATGGACGTTCACGGAGGCGTCGGCATTCGTCTGATGCGCCCATTACAGTTACAGGTAATTTTCTCGTTTAATGAACTGCTATATAGCTACCTACTTAAAATTATTTCTGACGTCATTAGGTACACTGGGTTTATTTGAGTTTTATCAAGCGGAGTCACTTTAGATTTTGCATCGAAATTGTAAATAAAGTGATCGTCGAAGAGTTAAGCGGAGTGGTACCTAATAGTACACCCATATTTCGCCAGTTATGTTTAAGTCCCAAGTAATAGGGGGCGAGACGATTGCCATCAACCGGGCATAGATCCTGACTCCTGGCTGCAATGAGGAGTCCCTGATGGAAAAACAAAATAACATTTTGCCTGGCCTGGGAAATCAAACCCAGAACCTCAGGCGCGAGAGACTACTAGACGAACGAGGCATACTTATTAGTACGTATTAGTATATACTTATTAGTTACATGGCATAAATCGCAAATCAATTTCATTCACAAATTGTTCAATAATAGCGCCTTTATCTTTCGAGACCTAAAAGGTCTAGGACCTTTCACAGTACTCAACAGTATCGACTAACATAAAGATAGACAAATCCTTAATTCGAATTTCGAATTGCGAATCCGAGCTAATTCGATTCCACAACTTGATTTGGTTTCGAATCCCAACTTTACGATTCCCAATTACATTTTGACAAGCAAGTGGGACACGTTGCGACTCTCATGTATTCAGGACGTAATGGTGCTGCCAAAGTTTAAGAGCATGTCGGTTTAAATTGAAAAGATACGCCAGTCAGACTCGAAAAACAGGTTTTTGGAGTGAAAAATTGGATTTTTTGCCGATTTTTCCCAGCGTGGCTGAACGTTTTTTTTTGAGATAGTTAATATGGGTTTACCTTTCGTAATCATGTAGAGATAGGGTAAAAGTGGCCGTTTCGGTGAAAAAGCGGAACGCTGTGGTTTCTGGGATAATAAATTGAATTTTGTTTGCTTAGGATTGCAACAAATCTCATAAAATATTGATAGCTAGTTTCTAAACACACCTTACTAGCTTACTAGCTACAAAGTGTGTTTCTTTGCTTCAGTATTTTGGACCATCCAAACTACAACAAAAAAGACTTTCCTATAATAAAAGCTTGTTTTAAATTATTGTTACACCAAAGGAGGTGACCGCTGAGATGACGAATACCTAATAGAGAAGTATCGAAGAAGAAGACATGCTGCGCCGACCCCAAATAAATTGGGATAACGGCAAGAGTATGACGATATTATTTGCAGACAAAACGGCTTTATCAATTCTTAAATTACTAATATTTTAATGCAAAAGAACGTAATTCTGTATTTGGCTTTCTACTAACTTTTCATAGCTCAACGTCAAAACGGATTTTGAAGAAATTTGGCATTGAGGTGGACAATGACCTGGATTAGGTCATAAGATATTTGTCAGACTTTTATCTCGATAGTCTGTTCCCTTGGGTAAACCGACTTTTACGTGAGCGAAGCCGCGCTAGTTATAAATGCGTTTTTTTATTAAATCTGACAGATATGTAGTTGCTGACCTGAAGAAAGAAATGGGCTTTTTTGCATCGTGATATTAAAATACCAAATGTACATTAGACGAAGTCACTTTCTATAAAAAAAAGTCTATCAAGCGTAAATGTAAGGTAAATCATTAGGGAATATAGCAGTATTTTCTATCTGAATCGTTCTGAAAACCCTGAAAGGCAAGCGTCAGCAATCAGTCTAATGAGATATCATAAAAACGGCCGCTTAGCCTTAGAGGGCGGGAACTATCACATTGCATCCATATAATTATTTTACCGTTGTTGCTATATTTCATTACGAAGACATTGATTTATGTTGAGGCAAACTCTGAATGGCATCCGTTTTTTATGAAAGTCTTCCTATTTCTGTGATTAATGGTGAATGAAATATGGTGGCGGCGAATTGTTTATATTATGGGAGTAATTTATAGTTGACGTGTCTGCACATAACTATAAGCCTGACATTTTGTTGGTACATAAGCAGAATATTAGTTTCATCTATCTTAATTAAATATTATGAATTATCGATGATAAAAACGTAAAACTCTTTTTTCAATGGATTTATCATATTCCCGTTTTAATTCTGAAAGTTCATAGATAGAAAATAAAGAAAATATATTTATTTGGCACATGCCTTATGTGCACACAACAAAACAAAAATAAAAATATAATAAAAACTTAAAACTACACAGTTAAAAAACTTAAAACTAAACAGACAGAATTAAAAGAAATAATATTGTGTGTCTCCTCATGGCTGCACCAAATAGGCCCAGTTCAGCAAACTGCCGAACAGTTAGAGCCCGACGCTGGTTTTCAACTGGACCTGAGAGGGTGATGTTACATACAAACGTTAGTTACTAGCACGTGCTTTGGGTAAGCGTTATTTCTGACACCGTCGCATATCTGTCAAACCACAAGTGCAAGAAAGGGCAGGAACATATCCAAGTCAACGCACATGCTAATTATCGATTATAGATCTCGGTCTTAAATTGCATTGCAGTGACTGGAAAATTGTGCGGTAATCGGTTGAAACGGTAAGGGTATGTGATGCGGAGGAATGAGGAAAATCTCGGAGGAGGAAAAAGAGAGTTTCGAGTATGAATGTATATATGGCTATAAGGCTTTAACTTTCAGCTTTTCAAGGAACCATAACGTATCTCTGTTGACAGCTCGAAATGATAGTAACTGGGCTCAGTGTCCATCAATTAACGGTCAAAAGGTTAGTTTCGTATTATTTATGACCCTGTTAGTCACCGTAAAGTGATATCCACTCAGTGTGATACGTAATACCAATTATGACATTCACGGTTTTCATCAAAGTTCGGTGTACAACCGAAGCTTGATAGTCACTGGATATCAGAAAGAGACGTAATAGGCCTGCAGGTCGTGCTACCACCAAAATGCATGAATGGTTGCGCAACCCAGTAGACACCAGGTGAGATATTCTCCATAGAGCTGTATACATTTTGTTTGGTAATGCGACTGATTTCGCCGCCATTGGTGTCCTAGTTTATTATGTAGATAGACGCCTAAGAGCCCAAATACTAAATATAAGATAGACCAAAGAAACGATGGATGGACTGTGTGAAGGATGATATGGGTAGTGGCTAGAAAGGAGGTGACTGCTAAGATGACGATTAATAGAGAAGTATGTAAGAAACAGACATGCTGCGCCGACCTCGAATAAATTAGATAAGGGCAGAAAAATGATATCGGCTTAAATTGTATCTAAAGTAGATAAGCGGCAAGGTCAGCTATAAGCAGAATGATTCTTAAATTAGAACGGGTAGTCTTTCAAGAATTTACCCACACGTTACACAGATGAGTAATCCTGCTGTAAACAAACAATACCTTTTCGCAGTCCCCGACCCACCTTTTTGATTCATGAGAATTGTGTATGCTCTGTGGCAGTGAAAGTGTTTATTTTCTTCTTTGCGTTTCAAATTCACTCGGTTTTTTTCCGATCTGCACAGCTCTATCATTTATATCCTGGAAGGTGTAGATGGTTGTGAAGGATAGGGGTTACACTTACTAGGTTGGACTTTTACTGTCAGATAGCTGATGTTTTATGAAGTAACATAAACTTATATTAACTTACATACGAACTATCCGAATGGCGCAGCGGTAGTGAGGCTGCCTTACGTTCTTAGGGTCCCGGGTTCGAATCCCGGTAGGAGCAAATGTTTGTGTGATGAGCAATGGACATTTGTTTCCTAGTCATCGATGTTTAAATGTATAATAAGTATGTATTTATAAATAAAAAGTATCTACGTGGTGTAGTATATCAACTATCTGGTGTCCACTATCACAAGCCTCGTTGCTTAGTGTGTAATATCCAGCGATATTTTTAATTTTGTTCCGTGCAAAAATATTCAAACTCTTGAAATTGGTAACAAAATCCGATTCACATATTTTTACCATTTTTTTTAACGAAGGTGGCGGGCAACGTCTAGTTCCGATTAAAACTTTTGCGTAAATATATTCTAGGGTAGTAAATTTGACCATTTTTTTGTGATGGCGGGGCCGACTGAATATTACAGGAGCCTTGACACCATTAAATTCAAATGTATCAAAACCAAGGCTTAGACCATTCGGTGCAGACAGTTCCACACGTCGGGCTAGGCTTAGGTATTACTTTTGATGACGTGATTTGTTTCATGCGGTCTCACTGTCACCGTTTTAAGCTAGAATTTTGCACTGTGAAGTGTTGTATTTTTTCTAAACAGTTATTCCGAACTTGATAGAAGTAAACCAATGTCTTCTTGAAGACATCCGCAAGAGAACCAAGGTTACCGACGTAGCCCGAAGAATTGCCAAATATAAGTGGCAGTGGACAGGGCACATTGCTCGCAGAACGGGTAGCCGATGAGGCCGAAAAGTTCTGGAGTGTCGACCGCGAACCGGAAGACGTTTCGTTGGAAGACCTCCCACTGTGTGGATGACCTGGTGAAGGTTGCGGGAATCCGCTGGATGCGAGTTGCACGGGAGCGGTCAATGTGGCGAAACTTGGGGGAGGCCTATGTCCAGCAGTGGACGTCTTTCGGCTGAAATGATGATTATGAATGCCTTCTTACATTCTTGGAGACCAAAAATATATTCATTTTTAATCACTAGAACTGCCTTGTTAACTAAAATCTTTATTAAATACCCGTAGGTATTTAATAATGTTTCTATAGGTACCAAACAAGGAAACATCCAAATAATGTTTAATTATTGACAGACCCATTGATAAAATTCTCTTGTCTTTAATTAAATTCCAATCACCCCCCATGAGTTCCAAAATGCTATTCAAGGTGTAACACGGACCATTCACGGAGCCTTCAAACAGATATTCTGTACACAAAACTAAGTAACTCTTCGCAAAAAATATTGCTGGAAAACGACTGTTTCTTTTTTCTTAAAATCATGTTTTACCGTAGGACTCAATGTAACGCATTCAAAACATTGTGCTGAAGGATGAATCGAATATTCTCCATACAACTTAAGATTGCAATAAACCCAATATGAAAACCACGTTTAATAATTGCAGAGTGGACACATTTGTGTTGAAGACTGTACAGGGCCTCAGTGAATTCATAAAGAGAATGAAGGAGACGTGATGTTATGTTATTTATTTTAGGACAGGCCAAGAATTCCGTCCGAAACAGGCGCCGCTACTGGCAAGTAGTGTGGCACCGTCCTTGCCATGGTATGGGCATTTGGGCAAGGGCATGTGTTGCGGAGGAATGAGGAACCTGTATGGAATCCTTCGAGTATGTGCAATATCCGGCTATGATAGTAGGGGAAGAGCTAAGAAGTATGGATGGACTGTGTGAAAGATGACAAGAAATAATGGAAGAAGACATACTACAACAATCCTCAATAAATTAGGAACGAAACAGACACTATAGATATCAGCAATGGATTCCTAACAAATTGACTTTCAATAAACTTTTTTGGTAAAAAACCATGTACATCAAAATGTTCGTAAATAATAATACAAACTGTTTTTATTTACACTAACTTATTTAGTTTTAAATCATAAACTTTGTAAATAAGTATTTACTATCTTTTTCATGTAAACATATCATTCCATGAATATAATTACCTACAATAATTAGATTTAAAGTTTTAAGGGGTTTTCGCGCAGTTTATGGTGATTAACGAACTAACCCAAGGGATTATTTGCTTTTCAAGTAGTAAACAAGCAAACCTTTACTACCAGGTTAGTGAAGCGTTTATAGAGATCTTTAAAATTAATTAAATGTTTTATTTTATTGTTTACAAATTACTCAGTAGGTATCGTTTTACTTATTTTAATGACGTTGTTGCTGAAATATAGGCTTAAAAATGCGTGAATAGTTCAACAACAATGTTTAAAAATTTCCTTAAGTTTTCACGCTCCAAATTAATACTCAACTTTAGTCAGAAACAAATCGGTGACTACAATTTTTATTAAAGTTATTAAAAGTTAAAACTTAATAAAAACAATCTTACCTTTATAGTAGACAAAAAGCACAACAACAGCTATATCGACATTAACTAACACGTATTAATACTGGTGTTTAAACTTTAAAACTACTCTAAACTTTATTTTTAAAGAGATTAAGAGTGGTATTGCTTCGCAGCTTCACTTTTTAAGAACAAGGTGTTATTGTTGCTTATATTATTTCAGAAATATAATATTGTTTTAGTTAGTTGGACTTTGTACGATCGCATGGTTGGATCACATGGTGCGGGCGCGGTGTGGCCTGGGCGGCGGTTCGCGACTCTCTGCCGCCCGCCCAAAGCCCGCCCAACGCTAACTTGCACAGTAACTTTGTACGCAGTTTCTAGTTTTGGCGGATAACTTGGAAATTTGGAATTAATTATGTTTATGTGCTGGTATTCGGAATTCCCAAGGACTTAGGCTTACGCGATAGTTTTAAAGCTTGTTGAGTCAGGCTTTTATGTGTTTGATCTAGTAAGTAATTCTTGGTACTTACTCGTTTCTGGCTACAAAAATTCCATTGTTGGTTTACGACAGAACAAAGTACATGCGGGTAGACATTGTAACATGACAAACTGAAGCAGATTGTCCTTTCCGTGTGTGTGTACTGGCTGTGCCGTGTGTGCTCCGTGGCTTTTTTAATGGTTTTATTCGTAGTTTAAGATAGACAATATCATAAATTGGTCGTTTACGATATAAATTACTAATTGCCATAACGCCATTTATTTATTTAATATTGCCAATAAGTTCCATTGTGTTTGTATATCTTTGACAGTCATTACAGGTTGGTACAACAAAAGTCTTACAAAGAGTTATCGTATTACGCCAGGACTAACTGTTTTGTGGAGGTCAGATAGGCAGTCGCTCCATATAAAATACTGGTATTCAGCTGCATCCGGTTAGACTGGAAGCCGACTCCAACATAGTTGGGAAAAGCCGGAAAATTGCAAAAACCCAAGAAAATTTGAATCTCGCGGGCTACCCTTGCGCTCCCACCTTATAGTGAAGATCACGGTCCTAATAAGATTTGTGTTTCGTTCTGTAAAGATAAATTATACTAAAACCTCCTTTGGATTTGCTCAATACTTTTTAGGGTTCTGTAGTCCTGACAAGGAACCCTTATAGTTTCGTCATGTCCGTCTGTCTGTCTGTCTGTCCGAGGTTTTGCTAAGAGACCCTTAGTATTAGAAAGCTGTAATTTTGTAGATACATGTATATTCAATAACGCCAACAAAGTGGTAAAATAAAATTTTGAAAAAAAAAATTTTTATGGTAGCTTCCCTACTGTATGTGAGGTGGGGATGAATTTTTTGAAAAAAATAAATAAAAAAACCGTAATAAATTATCATAAGTTTCACAAAGCTGCCGCTAGATGGCGCTATACCAACGGGTTCGTTCTATATTGTGATAGCGGGCTACTACGGAACCCTTCACTGCGCGTGGCCCGACACGTACTTGACCGGTTTTTTACTTATAATATCATTGGAGGTGACCATACCTGTGACAGTTTTCCAGATTACTGCGAACCAGAATACTTTTAGTCTATGGTGCGATTCCACCAAAATTGTGCTCAAACGTTTGTGCATCACATATGTTCTGGAACATTTTGTGCGGCACATAATTATTTTGAACCAGTGATCATAAGTCAAAGAAAAAAGTGCATGACTACAACTTATACTTTTCCTCTTCGTAATTGCCTAAGTACCTACATATTGTATGTGTTTGACGAAAATTTTCCAAACATTCGGCAAATAAATGATACATAGACAAACTCGGAGAAAAGTGCAAATTCAGCATCATAAATCATTAGTACATTAGCAGCTATTTCTTACAAATCTACTTACCGTTGTGATGTGCTTATTTACGCAGTTATTTGATTGCTTTTAGTAAGGAACCATTACGGGATATGTAAGATATTTGTTTTACGACTTTGGTAATCATTAATGGCTGTGTAAGCAACTTTTATTCTTTTTGTAAAACTTATCTTTCGTGACTGCCTCGCTGGTCTATGGTTGCATGCGCGAGTGCTGAGCGTGAGGTCCTGGGTTCGATTCCAGGTCGGGAAAAGTGTTATTCGGTTTTTCCATCAGTAATTTCTCAGTAGCAGCCACGGAATCTGGATTTGTGCCCGGTTGATGGTAAAAGGCTCGCCTCCTATAACATAGGACTTAAGCATTACTGGTGAAATGTAGGTGCACTGTTAGGTACGCCTCTAACCCTTCTAGGTTCATATTGCCGGGATGATAGGTCTTGGTCTACCTGTAGTCCTGTACATCCAATAGGCATGACGACAGTAACAAAAAATTGCATATCTAATAAGTCCGTCAGTTAGAGTATTGGAAATTAATGGACACGTAGTTTTTGTTTTTGTAAATCAATGAATATTGACAAAGATACAACGCATCAGAACTCGGGAGTGGGGGCTCGTGACGTCAGAACTAGCTAAAAATTATATATGCCATGGCGTGACGTATTGAGAATTTTAAAAGCGTAGTATCTTCGTCAATTTTGGTTTACGTAAGAAAAGAAAAAACACAGGTCAAATATTTTTTGATAATCTAAGTGACGGACTAATTAGATTTTTTTTGTCGTCTCGCCTATTCCATCGCAATCCATTTTTTTTTTAAAGTAAAGGCGTATTAAACAAACAAACCCACACTCATATTTATAATAATAGTTAAAATCTATACAAGTATTTATTTTGTAAAAAAAACCTTCACTAATTGGATGAGCTCAAACAAACAAATACCAAAAAAATAGATAGCCAATTAGTGCAGCCATCCGTACACTTTTAGACGACGAAAAAACTAAACTAGGTAGGGATGTACCAATTCATTTCATGCATAATCCATCAATTTTAGATTAACATGTTTTACAAGTAGAGACATAATTTTCCGCTCGAGCGGTTTGATTACACCGCATCGTGATTCTGTTCAAGAAGTGTGCTCAAATGTTAGGCCAATCCCTAACTGAGTACATTGGGAATCGCTGAGGTGTGAGACGGCTGAAATATGACGTATACAATCTTATCTTGCTGCTATTATAAATGCGAAAATTTGTGAGCATGAATGATTGTTTGGTACTCTTTCACGCAAAAACTACTAAACGGATTTGAATGAAATAACCTATGGTCCGCAGGAGCGTTGAATATGGTCCGCGAAAGGTTAAAACTTTATGTGTACTTTTTAACTTCCACAGAAGATGCAAGCTCAACCCAACCTAATTGAACCTATCAGAGGCGAGGTGCTATTTTTTTTTGAGAATCTACTGTTTTATTTATTTTCCTTAGGAATTGTCGCAAAATTTTTCGAGCTCACTTCAATCGCTTTTGTATCCTTGATTATTTTAATTTTAGAGGTTTTCATCCTATTTTCCAATTTTTGCATTGTGTGAGTTAAAGATTCACCCGCCTAGATATCCTGTCGGCGGTGTCCATGTTTATCTAGGACCCCTGCTAACAATAAAGACACCAAACCAAAGTGGTCCCTGGTCCAAGAAAGGTTGGGAACCACTGATCTAGATTAACACAGGATACTCGGTATTATGATCCCGTGAGAAAATTAACGAACTCCTAGAAATCTAAACAGAGATAAAAATCACCAAAATTCATTATCCGGTCGGTAGGTACCTGTTACACCTATGAATTTTTTTCTATGTGAGACGAACTTTAAAGTTGTTTATAATTATTGAGGTCAGGTATTAAGATAGATGACCTCAATATTGCTGGTTACTTGTAGGATAGGATGGGATTTTGCTCGGCATTTACTACATGACCGGATATTTAAAAGCTTGCTTCAAAACTGGCGTTGTGATTAGCCTAAGCTATTTAAAGGGTGTAAAAAACCTCTTAACGAAGTCGAAACGCCAGGCCAGGTTCTCCCCGTCATTGCGATCATTTTTTTGTTCTACACCATACCTCCACGACCCCCGTATTATTCAATCCATCCATCAGCACAATTCTGCACTCTGCAATTCAATTCAATTCTGCAATTTTGCACAATTCTGCAATTCTGTTGACGGCTTCGTGATGAGGTGTTTTACACCCTTTATAATAACTACATCTTACATTTTCTGGCAGAATTATTTGAAAGCTTTCGGTAGCCTGCGTTACTCTCACTGATTCGTAAACAAATATCTGCAATCTTCTCTTTGGTTCTTCTTTTTCTTCTTCTTATCTTCTTCTTCTTCTGTCTATTGAAATCTCATGTCTGAATGTGAGCTTACTCTAGTGTACTCTAACCTTATCTCTAACCTACCTACGAATATACAGGCTATATTTACACGTAAGCATGGATACATACATGAACAGTATGCACTGAATATTGGTTAACAATTTTGCCCCTTAAATCATTGCTTTTTTTATGGAACTTCAAACCCTCCACCCTCTTCAGATAACATGAAATTGAAAAAGAGACGAAAATAAACATGAAAAGGGAGGCAAAAATCTAGATAGAGAGCTAGTGTCCACAACTGATAATAGGTGGGAATGAGGGCTATCGTTTTTGAGCTCACCAGATGGCGCCACTGTCGAGTAAGGTCCCGTCAATAATTCCATTTTATATTTTAAAGTACCAATAACTCCATAAAAAGTTTATTTTATTACGTTTATCGACATAGTGTAAACTTCAGATACATATTTACAATCCCATATTTTTCTCCCTAAAATGAGCAGCATGAAACATTTAAAAATCATTCTACCTCAAAATAAGATCTTACTTGCGTTGCTAATTAAAATTTTGAAGTCATAATAAATCAGAAATGGCTCAATTTAGACCACAATCGTGAGTTTTAGTAAAAATACGTGATAAAAGAGCACGCAACGCGCGAACACTGTATGACACACACTAACGCCTCTAACGGCGAATTCATGCGCGATATTATCCCCAATTACCAGGCGTCGCAACTAGACTAGGGGTCTAAAATGGCCGCAGCAGAAACATCAGCAAAATTCATAAAATGGTCACAGACGCAATTAATATTATGAATTGTCAATTTGTGATCATTTTCTGAATTGTAAGTTGATTCATATATTATTCCTATTATGATTCTGATAAAGCTGCCATTTGAACGTCCCGTAACCAACGGATTGCCAAGACATACATTAATATCAAGCCGTCGCCGTCGTCGGACCAAAATAAACTAAACAAACTACACTCGAGAGCAATGAATCCGGGTCACTTAAAGAATCCTAAAAATCTCGGAAACTAAAAATGCTAGGTTAATGCAATAAATTATATTTAATAGACAATGTAATACTCCTTAAATGAAGGTATTAAAACTTCTTAGTTATTGTATAGTTATATCATAAAAAAATCCAATTTGAAAAAGGGCCACTTTCGAAGATGGAACTACGAAATTACAGCATTTGGTTTTGCTTTTGTTTGTAATCTGTCATTTATGTGGGTACATAAACCATGTTGATAGTGCTCTATATTCATTATTCAAGCTGAAATTATGTCGCTTACGCCTGAAGAATGCACCAGAATACTTACAATGCTGGAAACCGGCCGGAGTCAGCGCGATACAGCCAGGACTGTCGGTGTGTCGCTGTCAACAGTACAAAGAGTTCTCCGACGTTACGAAGAAACTGGTTCTAACCTACGCAGACCAGGAACGGGCAGAACCAGGTGTACCACAGCACGAGAAGACCGATACTTGGTGAACACCATGCTTCGAAATCGCTTTCTCACAGGAACTGAACTCACAAATCAGTTTCGACGCCTCGGAGGAAGTAACCCAAGTGCATGGACAGTAAGACGTCAGCTTGCTGAATCTAACTTAAAACCCCTTAGACCTGTAAACGGCCCTAAACTGGAGCGTGGGCATCGTATTTCAAGACTAAGATATGCCCAGAGCCACGTAAATTGGAGTATTGAAGATTGGTCAAAAGTTATGTTCTCCGACGAATCAAAATGTATGCTCTACAAGCACGATGGAAGACACAGAGTGTATCGAAGACCAGGGGAAAGATTCAAGCAAGCATGCATCGAAGAAAAAGTAGCCTACGGTGGTGGGTCTGTACTTGTGTGGGCCGGAATTTCTTCTGAAAGTCGCACAGAGCTGGTGATCATAGAAAACGGCTCTTTAACTAGCGTAAGATATGTGGAAGAAATCCTCAATGATCACGTTGGTCCATTTATGGTCAATTTAGGTGAGGATGCTATATTTATGCATGACAATGCCCGACCTCATACAGGTAGGATTGTTAATGACTACCTTCAAGAGATGAACATTACTCGTATGGAGTGGCCAGTGCGCAGCCCGGATATCAACCCGATCGAGCATGCTTGGGACGAGCTAGGCAGATGCGTAAAACAACGAAACCCTCCCCCAATCACGCTTCGTGAGCTCAAAATTGCTCTCACAGAGGAATGGGAGAATATTCCCCAAAATCGTATAAGGAACTTGGTGTACAGCATGCCAAACCGCGTAAACGCAGTAATGGAAGCACGAGGAGGCAATACGAAGTATTAAAATTCAAGAAAATCGTAATAAAGTTCAAAAATTTCATGTTTCCTATTTTTACTTTCATTTAAGGAGTATTACATTGTCTATTAAATACAATTTATTGCATTAACCTATCATTTTTAGTTTCCGAGATTTTTAACATTCTTTAAATGACCCGGATTCATTGCTCTCGAGTGTAGGTACAAAGACTTCCCTTTTTACATCCATATGCCGGGGGCACGGACGAGATAAGCCGTGTTACTCTCTACACCCCTCGGTGTGTTTATCATCATCATCTGCCTAGCCTTTTCCCAACAATTTTGGGGTCGCCTTCCAGTGTGTTTTTTAAAGGGTGTAAAAAACCTCTTAACGAAACCATAAGGCACTTGTTCTATTTTATTTTTACCTTCATCACGGTCAAAATGCCTTATATTGTACTTGTAATAAATAAATGAATAGGTAAGTTACGACAATGGGCCACGAAGCTACACGAAGGCCCAATGTCACGGCCCTCGTGTTCCAACTGTATAATGTTATTAAGTAGGTCCTGTTTGCACATCGTTGTTCAACTTCTTTGTGGCTGATTACTTCTGATTTAGTTATGAAAGTTTTTTTTTTTTTTTCGAAATTGTTTTTTATTTCATTATCTATATTTAGGTTCATTTTCCTGGCTCATTTTTACTTACGGATGAATGACTAAATAGTTTCACAAACTTTGCTTTCTCGTGGGAAATTATTATAAGTAAGTAGAAGCAGTAAATCCCTACTCATGAGCTGGTGATGTTTTAAATTAAAAGTGGCTTTTAATCGTAGCTTCGAAAGTAACGATTATTTAAAAACAGTCGTAACTACACTGACCTGAAAAAATAACTACTACACTTTTAAAATTTAAGTTTTTCCTAAACTATAGAAGTTGGAGATTTAATACAAAACACGTTATAAAGCAATTTTTATCAGCTTTCTTTGAAACTATAGACAAAATTAAACTATTTTTAGAATCCTTTTTGTTTCGAAAGTATATCTTGTGCACATAGAATGTTATTGCAATTTTGAAAGTGTGATATTTATTTTTGCAGGCCAGTTTATTAGACCAGTGTACCTATGCCAATAAATGGACTTTAAATAATTAAATGATGAATAATAAATGTGACGTGATTAAATATGTTATTAGCAAATCCAGAAAGTTAAAGCAATGAAAATCCGTGCTTATAAAGCTGTCGCGTACTACGAAGGGTATTACCTGCCTCATCAAAGAACGTCTACTAATCATTACATCCTTTGATAGACATCACAATTTTCCGAGAGATTCGTCCCAAATAAGTAATTTATTTCTAAACTCTGTACACAGCTGAGATAATTTTGTAAATATTTGTCTTTTTAAATCAGCTCCCGTGTTAAAAGCTTTGCTAGAGACAAAATGAAACGGAGGTATTTTGTCGGACGGATTCTTTTCATTTTGATGGAACAGCTACATGGGTACCTACCTATCTACCTGAAATGACCTGAATGTACCTTTATGAGTTTAATTACAGGAAAACATTTTTTTTCGGGATTCTTTTGGCAAACAGAGACGGTAACGAATGTTCCACTGTTGTTTCTAACTTTGCCCGTAGGTCCTAATTAATTTACCCTTGCTTGATACTTCGTTGAAGATGATTGCTTATTGTGAAGGAGATCGCACGAGCCTATGCTACGTACACACCCATTCTTGGTTTCTGCTGTCCATCAGTGTTTTTCTATTCGGGTTTGGTTGTCGATGCAGGTATGTACCTAAAGGGTGTAAAACACCACTTAACGAAGCCGAAAGGCACTTGTTCTCCTCGTCATTGCGATCATTTTTTTGTTCTACACCATACCTTGGAACCTTCTACCTAGTTACGGAGATATTGGGGGTCAAAGTACTAACTATTTGACAACTTTTTTTTTAAATACAAGTTTTTAATGTAAGATTTTAACTTTAAACACCTCCACGTCCCCCGTACTATTCAATCCATCCAGCAGCACAATGTTTTGAGTGCGTTACATTGAGTTCTACCACAAACATGATTTTTCACCCAAAAAAACGTTGACGGGTGACGGCTTCGTGATGAGGTGGTTTACACCCTGTATATGACACAGACATTAGTCTGAAAAGGCAATACATTTGGGGTTTCTCTGGTATTACAGATGATAGACGGCATTGATCTTTTACCTACTTCTTGGTAAGATTAGCTTGTTTGCTATCCAATAGTAAATAGTAGTTGACCCCCAACTAGAAAAATAATCCTATAAAGAAAGATTATAAGTCTATCACTACTAATAACGTTCTTATAAAGGCATTGCGGTAGACTATTTAACTTATAATAGAATTTGCTAAGCCTTAACGTACTCAAGCGCATTCGTTTTTATATCTCGATCTTATAGTTCGCTACAAGACTTACCCATAAAACATGTATATGACACGTTTACTGGTAATATTAAATAATAATTTCACAAGCGTAGATATTCTCAAGAGCATTTGCTTTTATATCTCAGTGTTATAGTTAGCTATAAGATTATCTTTTAGGATGCTTTTAGGAATCAGTCACTTATTGTTTACAGTAAAACTAAATAATCTAGAGTAATATTTTGATCCTATAGTAGCATTTTGCTCTAAACTCTTTTAAATCTACTAGTACTCGATAAGAGCGCTTGATGATCAAAAAAGTTTAGAAGCTACTAGATCAATAACTTTATTAGTAAACCTCAGCCATTTTGTAGAAGTTCAGTTGTTTCCCTTCGTCTTGAGGATACATTTTGTTGAAAGAAACTGGAAACCACCTATTGCAGCTTTCGGATAACACAAAATGTGTATTGGTCCAATGCCATCTTATATTTGTCAGTAAAATCAATGAATACTTATTTGGTCAAAAACAGTCGACATCAAGAAACACAACCATCTTGTTAATTTAAATCCAAAAAAAGTAAATTCAAACATTAGCAGGCGCATATTTCAAGGGAACTCTAATTTGTTTTAAAATGGAGGCGGGTTATCTGGACTGAAACTGCTACAAGTACTAATTTACCTACAATGGTTCTACAAAGTAATTCAAGAGCAATTTGAAATAATGGTTGAAAAAATTCATAAGAATTGATGATTTACTGAAACGGCCAAGCCACATATTTTGAATAAGGTGTAGAGTTTGTGAAGTTAGACCTTGTAGAGTTAGGGCGTGTAGAGTTAGAAGCTGGGCTCTATATGAGATCTGATAACTTTTTGACAGTGCGAGTCATATGGTCTCGTCTTGGCAACATTTTACAATTTTGAAAATGCTTTTGGTGGGATTGAATTTCTTTTTGTAAGTTGCTTGTGACAATTTTTTTTTGGGGTGTATTTCTTGCACATCAGTGACGCCAGGAGTCCTTATATCAGTTTTCAGACCTCTAGCGTAAAAATTGCGGAAGTCTAAAACAAACTTCCATCCCCTAGTTTAAGGGGTTCGGGTATACAAGTTTTATATTTTTTTTGTTGTTTGTGTACAAATAATAGCTTACATACCAAATTTCAGCTTTCTAGGACATACCCTAAGTATTTTGATGATCATCAGTCAGTGACGAAATCAGGGTTTTTTAGATATCAATAATAAAATCTAAAGTATAAGAGCTATGCAATTAAAACTTTATATGTTTAATAAGTCCGCTATTGACAACATTATACCTGAGAATTTTGTTTATTTGGTATAATCCAAACCCAAGTTACGGGGGTCAAAAAAACGACGAAGCGCTTCGAGAAAAGGTAGGTAGTGCCCTTGCGCTTCGCTTGGCTCGTCAGATAAGTAAAAATATAAGTAGTCTTGACATCGTTTAAAGTACTGATTTTGCTAGTTGGGTAAACCCCTCATAACGTATAGCGAAAATTCTATATTTTTCCGCACCCTTTTATTAATTATTGACCCTTCAGTTGCATATAACCTAACCTATAATACCCACGTAATGAAAAGGGTGACCTATACCTACCTCATTTGGGAATAACTATGTCACTCATTTCTATCGCGTGGGATGCCCTACTTTAATAAGTTACTTTCACCTTTTAGAAAGCAAGAAAGGCAACCCAACCCACTATTCAGCTGTGAAGATTAGATAAATTCCTTTCACGGCAATGTTATTTTTACTGACCACAAAATAATATATTTGACCCAAGGGTTCTTACAGTCGAGCGCCGGGCGGCAGCCACCGATGCGTCGATGACTGTCGTCGACGGGTCGCGACGCTTGCAGTTGTGGCATGCCGCGTAAATGTGTGTCGACGACTGCCGCAGACGCGCCGGCGGCTGCCGCCGACACCACAACTGCAAGCGTCGACGCCAGCCGTCGACAGGTGGCGACGGCTGCAGTTTATCTGCAGTTGGCAACGTGCCGCTCGTCTGTAAGAACCCTAAATAAGGAGGTTCTTAGCATTTGTACTTTGTAGGATCATGTTTAAGGCCGGAATACCAAACTTTTTGCGCCGACGATCAACAATGAACAGAGCTGGGTCCTTCAATTTGCACGTAAGTCCTTTGTGTTTCTCTTGGTTATTGGATATAAGTGAAAGGTCGCCTGTTAATAATAGTGCTATTTGATCCATATTTTTGGTTAGAGGCGGTGATCGGTAGTAAAAGCGTGTTTATAAAATGCCGTAGGTACTTACCTAAATATTCTTCTATTGGAAAAAGTGAGAATTTCAAAACTTCAATTTAATTATGACAACAAGAAGTCTAGTCTTAAATCTGGAGAGTCACAATAACTTTGTTCGCTGTACCTACTTTATGTCATGTCTAAGAAGAATTTACACATATTTTTATGCATGTGGCGAATACACTTTCAATGTATGGAGTTTACAAAATGTGACGAATGTACACTAACCCATACAAATACAATTGGACAATATAATAGGTAATCAAACAAAGCTACTTACAATGTTACATAAAACTAGGTACTTATTTTAATAAATGACGAATCTAGAAAAGAGAATTCTCTCACTTTGCTATTTATAACCCAACAGATTTCCATTAGGACCTTTTAACTTATAAATCTTGTCACTTCTTATTTTGTTTGACTACAGGGCGTAGAAAATGAAAGTTTGAAAACTTTGCTCGATATACTTCGTTGAATAAGTACTCCATACCTAAGTAGGTAGTACCTCGAGCTTTTGAATGTATGAAAGTTACAGTATTGTATTCGGCCGTAAATATCCCACATTGAATTTTGGGCAAAGTTAGGTTTGTAGATTGTCACCTCTCACTTGATATGACAGTCTCTTTTCGCATAGGTCAATATGACATACGCATTTAACGCCCACTTAAATCAGTTCCTGCAAAATAAAACCTTAAGACGAAATTCAGTTTTTTTTTAAGTTTTGCAAATTGCAGGTCAGTACTCGGGGCTGCAAAAATTAAGTTTCAGGCATATGTTGAACCAAATATGATTCGCGACCGTAGCATATAAATCATTGAAGGACTATTTTATGAAAAAGTGTGCGTGTTGTGGTCACATATCTTTTTCATTATACAGCCTGACACTGACCTGCAAATTGCAAAAAAAAAACGGAAAATAAATAATTTCGCGGGTTAAGTACCCTGGCGATCCGTCTTAAACTTATTTTTTTCTCGAGTAGTCCTATAAATGACCTGTTTCATGAAGGTAAATGCGACTTACCAAGCGTCTCACCTGTCCTGTGCTGGGCAGTTAACCACACTACAAAACTTGCTGACTGGCTATACTAGCCGATCTTACCACCAGAATTATACGTACAAGGTGTCCAAAAAGAGTATCGGGTATTTATTTGTTCAATAAAACAAAAACTAGTAGTAAGTAGATATCGTATTTTTTGTTTTATTGTTAATTATTAGAATACAAAATAGAAAATGATTTCGAAAAGATAATGTTATCCAAATGGTGACCGTTACGCTGCTGGCACTCTTCTATTCTGGAACGAAGATTGGTGATAACACATTCTGACCTGATGTTTTGTTTTGTTTCAATTGCGTTAGGTTCGTCGAATTATTCTCATAAACCTTGCTTTTAAGGTATCCCCATACTAAATAGTCGAGTGGACTAAGGTCGGGGCTTCTGGGAGACCAGTTGATGTTACCTCTACGTGAAATGACCTTATTAGGGAATAATTCGTTAACAGCTTCAATTGATTGACTTATTGGACACCTTGTACCAGTGTCGTTACACGAGGAGAAGAGGGGAAAATTTACAACTAACTTGGTACTCGGTTCCTTAGTGCTGATTATCGTGAAAGTTGCTTTCTGGCCTGGCTTAGCGAAATACGACACGTCCGATACGTCCTGGGCTATTTTTAGGCTTCCTGAAAAGATAAACCCAAAAATTGGACGATCAGAACGGTTCACCGTTGTGGTCTTCTGTCTTTATCGTGTGGTTAGTACCTAACCTGGTGTCAGAGTTTTTATACCGCCCATGGGCCTCTGACTCGGATTTACATGCCATCGAGAAATATCTCTCAGGCATGCTGGTTTCTTCACGATGTTTTCTTTCATCGAAGCAAGTGATATTAATACAATACGCAAATAAATGCGAAAAGTCAGAGGTGCGTGTCTTGGGTCATAAGTCTCAAGTTCGAACCGTTGTGGTAGAACGCCCCTTGGTCTTTCCTAGTCTCTTTCTATCCAACCCTTCAATTAGCAAAACAATAAACTGTCAAACATAACAAAGTCACTACTCCGGAATGTTCGGTGCGTTTCAATTAAACTTAAAGATCAAAAGGAACAAACGGCTTGTAGAGGAATTAATTCACTCGTCAAGGAGCGGTCGTTTCGTCCCTTGAATTAGGATCGGCGTAATATCCGTCGCGGCGTAAATAAAATGTAGGGACATCAAGCGCACTTAACGAAGTGAGAACGAACTTTGTAGCCGGCTGACATTTTAAATGTCAAACATTTTTTTATGTACTTTGAAGGAGTTTTCCAGTTATTGTTGGTAATTAAAAAAGGTCATCATGGATTTATTGAACCGAATAGCTCTCATTGTTATTTTTTGGTTTATATAACATAATATCACGCCTGTAATTCACTAAGGGTTAGGTAGAGATGTCGGAGTACCTACAAACATATCGCCAGTGATGTTTAACTCCCATTTTATAGGGGGTAAACCTATTGCCATCAACCGAGCATAAAAAGAAAAAAAAATCCTGATGAAAAACATAACACAATTTTTTCGATCTGGGAATCGAAAATTCGAAACCAATACTTCTCTCTCGAACGAGACCAAGGAGGTTTTTTTTCGTTGTATTAAAAGTAAGTATTCGATTCGACCTTTAATAAAATTAAATTTACCCCTAATGGTTTGCTCAAGGTAAAATTACGTAATACGTATTTTTATTTTGAGCTTGTCTAATTTTGAATAAAGTGAAATTGTAAATCAAACGCAATTTGATCTCGACGTCAAGAATATTAATTATAAAATGTCTTACTTAAAATATTGTTTGAAACAAGCCGGGATAAAATAAGTTCAATTAAAAAAAAATTATAAAATAAGGCTTTGTTTAAGTAGGAGCTTAAAGTACAAAATAAAATATTACAAAAATATGTTAATAGATATACTACGGGCAAAGAAAAGGTTAAGAGTAAGGTAAATCTTAAATTCATTGACATACAACGAACCAAATGTACTGGGTCTAAAAACATGATAATTTGCACAAGAGTTAATTTCAAATATTAAAACAAAGCCGAGCACTAAAGAAGAATTTTTGAAAATCCGTGTGCCAAAGTCCATGTGTGGCCGGACTTGTAGTGGCGAAGTTTCCACACAACTCGATTTGAAAAATCGCACATTCAGTATTCTATAGACTCATAATATAACTTTAAAGATATGTACTCCGGCCATACTCCGGCTATGTCGGTTTCAACCGCGCGACCACCTCATAATCACCGCTAATTTGTTACTTTACACACATCTTTTCGTGAATTTGTTTAATAAAAAAAGCTAAGACGCTATGACAAAGAATAGTTGGCCGCTAGAACCTCCACTTGCCGTAGTCAAAAGTTATGCAATATTTAGTTTTCAGGTTATAGGTAGGTAGGTAAACCTACTTTCTAGTATTTTTTTCTGTTTATTCGCCGAAACAAATTAGTAACTAATTGTCTATACACATTAGCCTCTAATAATTTGATATTGATGTATGGTGAGATTCCTACCTACTCATAACCTGAAAACTAAATATTGCATAACTTTTTGTTTATTAACGTATTAAGACCTTTCTTTTGATTCATCATTCGTCTATCTGCATTATCTTTATCTGTATAAACTACGGCAAGTGGCGGTTCTAGCGGCCAACTATTCTTTGTCATAGCGTCTTAGTTTTTTTTTAAACAAATCTCCGGCTTTCCTCTTACAAAAATTGACCCATCGCTACTGCGGACTTGATTCATCTCTATAGGTCTCTTGGACGCAAGAATGTGGCAGTAAGTTTGGAGAAAGACATCTGGACAAAATTCTGATTTGTATTGTGAGTAACCTTCGATATTAATCGAGATTCCCTAGTCTCGATTAATATCGAAGGTTTCAATGCCGGCTTTATAAGTGGACTTCGGATTGCCAACGTGGTGTAAGGATTAGTCAAACAGGGTGGAAACTCACTGATTGGTCGGGGTTCGGACGTATAGTGGCTCAATAGATACGCCGTTCGAGGAAGTACCTTTCATGCGAGAAAGGATGAAAGTTTCAATAGAAGTTCATCCTTCGAAAATATCATTCGGCGCATGAGATGTTGATAAAATAAATCCCAAATGAAAAGGTTGAAATTCGATTTCATACTGGTAATCAACATTGACAGCCCATATTCTATCTACAGGGGTTGTTTAATACCCATAACGATGTTTGAAATGCGAATTCAATCCCAGATATACATTCTGTGTATATTTATGATATTGCCTAATTCGGTTATTCAGCGACGCGGCTCAAGTTCCAAAGTCGAGTAGGTGTAGATCATGCGCGCTCCGGCAGGACCATAAACCAGGGCTAACGGAGTAACTTTTACACTTCTCGTCTCCGTGTCTCTTTGTGGTAACAGTTGAGCTGAGAGTAGAAGAAATGTCTCGTAATTGTTTAGGCCTGCCTAAAGCGCACGTCTCTTCTGCTTGCTGCGAGCGGCGTGTGGTGAGCGGTGTGCTGTGAGCGACGTGCGGTGTGTGGTGCGCACAGATGTACACCACTCACCGCACGTCGCGGATACACCCTAGCTCTTACGGTTTGGTAAAGTTCGTTAGCGCCTTAGGCCCGGTTTCCACCAAAGCGGAGACGAGCACAGCGGAGAGTAGATGTGCAAGAATCGACCAATCACAGTAGAGACGGGAAACGCGATGTAGATTTCAACCAATGTGATTGGTCGGCTTTCACACTTCTCCACTCCGCTCTGCTCGTCTCCGCTTTGGTCGAAACCGGGCCTTAGTCTTGCTTCTGGGATGACAACGCATCTGTGACGCCATTTGCAGATGTCTCAATAATAAGAAAACCGCGAATAATATACAAAATGTACCATTTATTGTTTTTAAATGAGCATTATTAACCTACTTACAAACTACTTACTCAGAATATAACAAGTCTAATGACATTGCAAAAACACTTAATATCTAATTATTTTGATTAATATAATCATTACGGCTACGGGCAAAGTTTCAAAACGAATGGTTTGAGCTTTAGAGCTGGGTGTCCACTATATTCACGATTCAATAGTGATACGCACATAATTCTGCGTTATAGTGTAGGCCGAAATTGTGAGCACACAGGAGACACGCGAAACATTTTAGAGTGGGAATATAGTGTACACTCAGCTTTACAAACGTACTTAATATTACTTTGAAAATTATTTTTAGCGACTAGTTATAAAACATAGGTATTATTTTATTGTATGTTTATTCGAGAAATATTCATATTTCATACATAGACTATCCAAGACGCATAAAATGCCTTGCTAACAACATATTACGTCATCGTAGAATATACGACCATATATATATTATTAAACTTAAACTAAATATAGAACAGTTTTATGACTTAAACATAAGAAAATATGTCGGTATATAAAATTTGCATCATTCTATTTTATAATCCATATTATATTTATTGGTATTATACTAATTTATTAATAATTTTATTATTCCAAAAAAACGTGTTTAATTACTCAGGCCATTTCGGTTAGCTGTCAATTTCATCCTAAGAATTATAATTAAATTCCTAATTTTAGCAAGAGGCCCATGTAACTCTTTCTTGCAGAACTAAAATTAGTTCTAATTCAATTACATATTATATTTGTTCCCAATTAGTAGACAAATGCAAATGCTACATTAGTATTCATTTCAATGATGATTTAAAAAATCACAAAAAAATGCATTACAATACAAATAGTGTAACTACGTATAGGTGTAGGCCCATATACCGTACAAAATTCATCATATTAATAAAGTTCACATCAAATGCTTACGAATATCATGAATCAGTAGATTCCTGAGATAATTGTCGTCATTTGCGAAGCATTCGACAATGTCAAAGTGATCCATGCCGTCCTTGATCTCTAAATACATGTTCTGCATTAAGCAGGTGTTGTGTAAGATTTCATAGAACTCCCTGGATTGTTTCTTGAAGGTGGGGCTGTCGTGTTGTCCTGCTAGAATGTATAGACGTATCCTCCTTCCTTGCAAGTGTGTGAAGTCGTCAAACTGTGGCGACAGGGGTACTGCCCACTCGTTGGGTAGCTGTACTGCATCGTTGACGGAAGTGTGAACTATCTCCCTGAGGTCGTACACCCCTGAGACGAGGAATGCTCCCTGAAGGCGGGTCGCTCCTGGCGTGTTCTCGAAGAAGTCTGTGTTGGAGAGGAGCTTGGCGACGAGGTGCGCACCCGCCGAGTGACCCGCGAAGTACACACCCCTGGAAATTTTCAAAAATGGAGTGAATATTATAAAATGCCAATTAGGACTTAGATATGAACTCACCGCACCGGTTTGGTATACCTACACAGCATTACACACCGATGGAGCACTAATTGTGAGCTATGATTTGAGATATGTATATTTCAATTCTGTTGGTATTACGCCCATTTTGACCATGACCCTTTAGTGGGCAGTGGGCACATATATATTAATTATAGGAGTACATCTGAATATTTTCAAACCACGCCAGCGAATATTCAATTGATCATTCGCTATATTATTGATCGTTTATTCTTGTCCATTCGAACTGAATATTCTATTATTACAAAATGAATATTCTTGTCCGCGCTTATCTGTTTTCGGTTCATTACATCACAATGATTTATCTAGGTGAAGGGTTATCTTACTTGGAGGCCATTTTTTCTGCGTACTCGAACACGAATCTCGCTGCATTTTGTATCTGACTGACGATGTCTGCGAGGGTGGCGGTCGGGCAGAGGTCGTAGCCGACGACAATGGTCTTCACTCTGAACTTGTGGAGGGGTCCCGCTGGGTACCTCGATATCTCCCGCGATAGCTCCTGCCAGTAACCGCCGTGGATATAAACGAGGATAGGTGCGTCTGGGGGAGAAATGAATACGGGTTTATTAAAGAAACCAACACAAGTGTCGAACCTATAGTATGGCCACAGGTATGGCCTTAGGTACCTTTGTAAAGACATGGTCAGCTTGAAGCTGACCCTAACCTAGTTGGGAAAAGAATAACGGGTGAAGACTTGCATTGAAAAACAAAATCTAAAATATAACGGCCTACTACGGAACCCTACACTGCGCGTGGCCAAACACGCACTTGGCCGGTTTTTTTGTAAGGTTTGGACCGGCTCAGTGTTTCCTATAGGTATGTCAACTGGGAGAAGAAAGGCCGAAACCAACTCGGAGGTCACAATTGGAGCTTGCGAAACCCGGTTTCAGTCCCATAGTAAAACCCGCGAAAACCGGTTTTAGTATAGTAGGGTCAGCTTGACCCTAACCTAGTTGGGAACAGGCAAATAATGGAATACCATTGATACAAATAATATCATATTCTGGTCACGGCCAGTTTGTCTGCAAAGCAAGTGGTTATTGTCATGTCCCCAGAACAAACGCACGGTTCATTGGTAAAAATTTGCGGAGATCAGAAATGAATTCAACAATTACATAATCAATCAATGCTATCAGCAAGTTTTGAAGTAATTGAATCGTATCAAAATACATTTGCATATTATTCAATTAACACAAAACTGCATCATATCACTATCATTCGTAGGACATTCGCACTAATAGGATTGCCAATGACTCTGCATCCATCAATTAATTCTAATTTCATTCACTATTACACTTAATTGCACGTAATTAAAATGTGCCGTCAATTTAGCTGTCAGTAGAAATTAGGTGAAATTATGCGGGCAAAATGAGGCCATTGATCAATTTTTGAACTACGTAGGTTGTTCGCTGATAAAAATGCGAGGTTGTCGCAAAGAGGTGAGACTGGTTCTTTATCACTGTCTATAGCGTGTGGTGTGTGGAAATAGACTCGCTCGTTTTGAAGAGCCACCTGTTTAGGATTCCGTAGTCCTGACAAGGAACCCTTATAGTTTCGCCATGTCCGTCTGTTTGTCTGTCTGTCTGTCCGAGGTTTTGCTAAGAGACCGTAAGTACTAGAAAACTGTCATTTTGTAGAGGTGTATATATCAAAAACGCCGACAAAGTGGTAAAATAAAATTTTGGAAAATATTTTTTTTAGGGTATCTCCCCTACATTTGAAGTGGGGTTTTTTTTTCGTCGGCTACCCCATCGTGTGGGGTATCGTTGAATAGGTCTTTTAAAATGATTTAGGGGTTGCCAATACTACTTTTGAATGAATGCTCTATTTACGAAATATTAAACTTTAAAGTGCAAATTTTTGTTCCAGTAGGGCGTCGTCCCCCCTCTAAAAGCTAAACTGCTGGCTTGAAAAATCTGGAAAAATTCATGATGATAGTGCATTTCATGAACTTTAAAGGAACTTTAGAGGGATAGCGGTTAAGATAACTTTATTAGTTTAGCAGTAATAGTCCTTGAACTAGGGTGTTGGATAATTTTGTACCAAATACCAAATCCTTAGAATAGATCCTATAAAGTGACTAAGATGAAGCAGTTGCTTGTTTATAACGGGTGAAGACTTGAATAATTGAAAAACAAAATCTAAAATATAACGTGCTACTACGGAACCCTACACTGCGCGTGGCCCGACACGCTCTTGGCCGGTTTTTTTGTAAGGTTTGGACGGGTTCAGTGTTTCCTATAGGTATGTCAACTGGGAGAAGAAAGGCCGAAACCAACTCGGCGGTCACAGTTAGAGCATGCGAAACCCGGTTTCAATCCCATAGTAAAACCCGGGAAAACCGGTTTTACTATGGGACCAAAACCCGGTTCGACATACCCTGCCCTAGTCTTAGACTTTTCTATTTAGAAACCCAGGCATTGTCTTGGTCTCAGATCGTGTGGAAGACCATGCAGATTGCCATATACCAATAACATAGTTTACAGATTTCTACCCACAGATTTCATCCTCATCTTTAAAAATCGCCCTGTTGTTATAAAATTGTAACATAACATCCCAATCCTAAGATAGAAAATAACATTAGTCAAGAAATTACATGAAAACCTTCCCTTCAATCTCATTTACATTCACACAGAGATATGAATACGTCTCTTCTCAATTTATTTAGGATGAATACGATCCTACATTGGAATTCGTAGTAATCCACATTGGGAGACAAGATAGGTACTTACGGCTGACGGGTATTCTTATTGTTTATTTTTATGGTTTTGCTCGGAATGTGGCCACATCTGTTGCACCTACAGCAACGGGTTTTATAACGTGCCACAAACCCTTTACTACAATAAACCTTATAACGTAATACAACCACGACCTCAGAGTTGTTTTTATTTATGTTTTTATGCGTAACGTGTAACGATTGGAATCTTCATAAACGAGATGAATGTTGACAGTAGAGTACAGGTTATCATAACTGGTAATAACTGCACCTTTTAGCATTTAGGAAAAACCTGAAATACCTTTTTTTATTTTTGACAAAATAGCTAGTCTTTTAGTTGTTTGTTATCTTACGTATTTACATTTTATTGATGTGTGAGTGTGCAACTACTACGTAACACATGGCATCAGTAGGCACTTATGCGCTGTCTGCATTTATTGCGAAACAATATTCAAGAATACCAAATTGTAATAACGTCAACATGCAAATTGGATAAGTTGAAGACTTAAAATTTTCCAGGAACTTTTGAAATGATCTATTGGGAGATGAATTTGCGTCTCTACGTGCGATCCAATTATCAATAATTAATTAAGAGTGCTAATTAATATTTGCTCAATAAACATTAATTTTATACCAATGAATGTTTGTTAATTAAACAATATTATCTTCGAATGCTACGTCACCTACGTGGCTTTCATCATAATTTAATGGAGATTCTGTATTTCTGTTGGTCAGCTTTCGACTTATGCAAACAAATATATATGATACCCAATGAATTATTTAATGAAACTTCCCAAGTAACATTTAAGCGGAAAAATATTATATTTACCAGCGCATTACCAGCTATAAGCTTAATAAATGATGTACAAGAGTGTAAAAATATGTTTAGGACTGTACGAAAGTATAACTGTACAACTGTATACAGTATAGCTTATTAACGGCTGTATAGAGCCTAAATTTTTACCTTTAGCTTTTAAATAGCATTGGAAAACGCTAAAATACAGAGCGCGGCGTAAAAAACTGCGTTCAGCAACTTTATACGACAATAACTGTATATTGCTCTCAACTTATACTTTTGTATAACCTACTTCTGTACAAGAGCATTAAATATTGTTATAGCCTGAATATTGGTGTAAAATTACTCTATTGTTCAGCCTTCAAGTTAAGCTTGATAATAGCTGTACAACGGAAATCTCGGGTACTCTTAGCAAGCAATTCCCTTTATAATAGTGTAATACAATTCTATCTCATGTAGAAGAGTTTAGATTTACTCCTTTTTAAAACCTTATGCGATTGGCGTACATTTTTCCCTTTTTACAGTTTTTCGTGTTTTAGAAGATTAAAGTTATTATTATAGTGTTGGCATACACTATTATCCACCTTATCGATTATTATGAAACGAATATAGCTTTAAATCAGTCTATTTATTGGATACAACTTATAACAAAACGGAGTCATAATTTTGATCATTTGCCAATTTGTTAAGTGAACAAGAGTTAAGATGGATATAAAACCATGGAAAAAACAAAAAAGAACCGGCGGATTATAAAGAAAATTAAATAAAGCTTATTCCCAACGTGAACTAACGGAACAAAATATAATTTTACAAGGGCACGGTCAGCCAAATTCCAAGTTGGTATCACCACCATGCAATAAGTGTTCCGTAGAATCAAAATTGTTGGATCATGATGAAATAGCAAATAAAAAAAAACTAACATGCGGTGAGGGTTCTGTACAGGCAGAACCGGGTATAATGAAGCAAAGTATGGACAATTATAGCGAAATTGTTGAGTCTGAAAGTTCATCAGATGAAGACGAAGCAAATCTAAATTTATTGTTTCGCAATAATATAAAAAAAATGGGCCATTGACAAGAATATTATTATTTATCATATATATTATATTTATCATTCCATCATCATTAACGTCAGACGTGTCACTGTATTGCGCCATCATTTCAATTTCTTCTTCTGCTCTACTGTATGACGATATTGAACTCCGTTCAAGAACACATTTTATGGTAAGCCAATCAGCCTGCTGCGGTATCGAATTTTCGTTTGTTACAAGTTTATTTATGGCATATTTTTTAGGAGGCCATCTTAATAATCCCTTCTTTTCCCAGCAACTTGGCACGATGGATAGCTGAGGTTTCCCGCCTCTTTCGATTGTCTCTACAATCTTGAATGGCATGTTGATCCTGAAAAAAGCAATATAGTAAAAACGTTGAATGCAGTTTTCTTTCCTTTTAAAAATAAACTAAAGTTGCCCCTTGCCTTAGACTACAATTTTTTATAAACTACCTAGATAGGTACTCTGCATCCAAGCAGGAATAAAATAATCACAAGTCCTAACGTAATCCCATCCACCCTTTATTATTGTTCATATAAGTACTTAGGTATCTAAATTAAACCGATTAACGATTACCCACCTGTTGTATAGGGCAACACAGAACACAGATTTCACTGTCACTGTTTGTATTTATACTTTTTATTGAATAAAATTAACTATTAAAACTGGTGGGTAAATGGTTCAAACTCTTCAGCTAACTAGTATTTCTACTTTTTTAGAGCCTAATAGTTATAATAATATTATATATTCAAAAAAATCATTAAAAACTAGAAAAAAGATAAAAATGCCATGAACAAGGAATCGGATTGTTTTATCGAAAATATTTGGAACACTCGATAAAACAATCCGATTGCTCACTGCCTTACGGGCCTTGGTTTGGGTCATAATGAGGTTTTCTATATTTTCAACTGAACCCTATTTAACGGTATTAATGAATATGAATAAGACTTTAAGACAGCTTCTACAGAACTTAAATACTAATGTACAGACAATGTTACTCTTTAGGCTGAGATACGTTCTTAAATAACGACTCTGTTATGCAAAAAGCTGCATTAAGGGGTACTAGAAGAGTAAGAGCTGTATAAACTAAGGACGCCATTTTATCATAACCTATAAATTGCATTCCAATTTTACGAGATATTTTTTTGTTTGTTTTTGAAATTTCAGTACAAATTTACAAAGGATTTTAACTGTATAGTACACACTATTACGTTTACTATCAATAGAACAGTCCGGGTTACTCTTAAAACTGTTTTCAGATTTGATCACATATTTGTTGTTACAGAAAAAATGTATGTATATTCCTTATTTCGAAGGGGCGTGAGTTTTGAGCTTAAAACTAGTATACATATTCACATAAAAATATCAGTCGCAAGCATAACAACAACGATAAACAGGAAAGAGTACTTACCACTTAGTTATTAAATTTTCACTTATACTTCACATAGGTCTCTGCCTTATTGGCACATAGTAAATTAAGAAATAAAATGGAGAATGAATTCAACCACGAACACAATTATAATATATTTATTCCTTATTAAGATTTTCAAAGCCTGAGTCTGTATAAAAGAATAAAAAGGAAAATTAGAGAATGGAAGCTGTATAAAAGTATCTAAATAGTATCTTAGCCAGCCAAATAGTACAGCTATTATGCAGCTGTTATACAGCTAAATCTACACTTAAAGCTGTATAATTTTGGGGCCCATTTCAGAGTTACAAGGGCTGTATATCTCGCTATACAGTCTTTATACAGCAACGTTTAACAGCCTGTAGTAAACAAATAGTCCATAATACAGTTTTTATACAGTTTAAAACGTTACTTGGGTTACAGGTGAATTCAGGTGATGTGAGTGTAACCTTGTTTATTTGTACAAGATGTAGGTACACGGATCCTTCACGAAACCGTCAACCAAGCATTATGGACATCAAACTAAGTAACTCTACGCAAGAAATATTGCTTGAAAACGACTTTTTTTTGGGGTGAAAAATCAAGTTTTACGGAAGGATTTAACGCACTCAAAACATTGTGCTGATGCATTGAATAAATGGTACGGAATAGTTCGTGGAGGTATTTAAATTAAAGTTATAACATCAAAAACTTGCAGTGAAAAAAAATTGAACTTGGGCCGCCAACTTTATCTACTCATGTGCTAGAAGGTTCCCAATGACAACGGGAAAACAAGTGCCTTTCGGCTTTGTTATGGGTATGTTTACGCCCTTAAACAATAATACACTCGAGAGCAATGAATTCGGGTCACTTAAAGAATCCTAAAAATCTCGGAAACTAAAAATGCTTGGTTAATGCAATAAATTATATTTAATAGACAATGTAATACTCCTTAAATGAAGGTATTAAAACTTCTTAGTTATTGTATAGTTATATCATAAAAAAATCCAATTTGAAAAAGGGCCACTTTCGAAGATGGAACTACGAAATTACAGCATTTAGTTTTGCTTTTGTTTGTAATCTGTCATTTATGTGGGTACATAAACCATGTTGATAGTGCTCTATATTCATTATTCAAGCTGAAATTATGTCGCTTACGCCTGAAGAATGCACCAGAATACTTACAATGCTGGAAACCGGCCGGAGTCAGCGCGATACAGCCAGGACTGTCGGTGTGTCGCTGTCAACAGTACAAAGAGTTCTCCGACGTTACGAAGAAACTGGTTCTAACCTACGCAGACCAGGAACGGGCAGAACCAGGTGTACCACAGCACGAGAAGACCGATACTTGGTGAACACCATGCTTCGAAATCGCTTTCTCACAGGAACTGAACTCACAAATCAGTTTCGACGCCTCGGAGGAAGTAACCCAAGTGCATGGACAGTAAGACGTCGGCTTGCTGAATCTAACTTAAAACCCCTTAGACCTGCAAACGGCCCTAAACTGGAGCGTGGGCATCGTATCTCAAGACTAAGATATGCCCAGAGCCACGTAAATTGGAGTATTGAAGATTGGTCAAAAGTTATGTTCTCCGACGAATCAAAGTTTATGCTCTACAAGCACGATGGAAGACACAGAGTGTATCGAAGACCAGGGGAAAGATTCAAGCAAGCATGCATCGAAGAAAAAGTAGCCTACGGTGGTGGGTCTGTACTTGTGTGGGCCGGAATTTCTTCTGAAAGTCGCACAGAGCTGGTGATCATAGAAAACGGCTCTTTAACTAGCGTAAGATATGTGGAAGAAATCCTCAATGATCACGTTGGTCCATTTATGGTCAATTTAGGTGAGGATGCTATATTTATGCATGACAATGCCCGACCTCATACAGGTAGGATTGTGAATGACTACCTTCAAGAGATGAACATTACTCGTATGGAGTGGCCAGCGCGCAGCCCGGATATCAACCCGATCGAGCATGCTTGGGACGAGCTAGGCAGATGCGTAAAACAACGAAACCCTCCCCCAATCACGCTTCGTGAGCTCAAAATTGCTCTCACAGAGGAATGGGAGAATATTCCCCAAAATCGTATAAGGAACTTGGTGTACAGCATGCCAAACCGCGTAAACGCAGTAATGGAAGCACGAGGAGGCAATACGAAGTATTAAAATTCAAGAAAATCGTAATAAAGTTCAAAAATTTCATGTTTCCTATTTTTGTTTTAAGGAGAGATCAGCAGTTTTTTTCTTTATGTAATTTTGTGTTAATAAAATGTATGGTGACTCATATTTTTTTTACTTTCATTTAAGGAGTATTACATTGTCTATTAAATACAATTTATTGCATTAACCTATCATTTTTAGTTTCCGAGATTTTACATTCTTTAAGTGACCCGGATTCATTGCTCTCGAGTGTATTATAAAGACGAAAGATTTGTATTTTTGTGTGTATGTTTGTAATGAATAAACTCAAAAACTACTGCGCCGATTTCAAAAATTCTTTCACCATTAGAAAGCTACATTCACCCTGAGTAACAGAAATAACAAAAATATATTTTATCCCCGTACTCCCACGGGAACGGGAACTACGCGAGTGAAACCGCGTGACGTCCGCTAGTTATTACTAAAACAGACTAATATAAGTTTGTTAGGAACGTAAAACAAAAGGAAAGCGTTGAAGCGGCCTTGTCCAGTGTAATCATACTATTTATTTACTTTGTTAACAATTTATTTACTTGTTACTATATTTTAACAAAGCCTCGGAAGTACCTATACGAAGGTTCTTACCAGTAAAATAGATGAGTTGATTAAAAAGTCATTGACCGATTTAAAACATAGCTGAGCACGTCATCATAGTTCATCATACATTAATAATGGTTGTTGTGTATTATGATATTTTTAGACAAATAGACTTTATTTAAAAATAAGATTTGTAAATGTTTGACAGACTTAAGAGGAGACAAAACGGCCGTTTTTCCATACAAACGTAGTCCCCTGTTTCCGCCCTGGATAATGCCAGTAGAGCAATATTTTCTTTTCAAAAAAATCTATAACCACTATTGGCATGTGCCTATGTTTTCTTATTTTCCTTATCGTATTTATTAAAAGATATATGAACCTTCAAAAACCTAAAAAAAATTGTCAGATTTTCCGCTTTATTCAAACATCCAGAAAACAAGTTTGACTAGATTATATCAAATAAGAACACGGCCAAAACCTTTCTTTAATTTTTAGTGAAAAAATTAGTTAAATCGATCAGGTTTTGAAGAACTAATCAGGGGACTACGAAACGTTGTTTTTGTGTACATTTAATTGGTACTTTCTGCTGTTGTCTCTTTCGCGCTGTGCGCGCGGTCTTTTGGACACTGCGCGACAGCAATACATTTTACAAATACTTATTTCTCAATTCTTTCGCCCTTTTTGTTTCCTCTTAAGGTCAGTAGGAAGTAATTTGGTCACAAGCGCTACCTACGCTAAACAAAACAAGAGAAAAGATATTTTTCAGGGTTCCGTACCCGAAGGGTAACCAACGGGACTCTATTACCAAGCCGCCGCTGTCCGTCCATCCGTCTGCGGACTGTACCTCATGATCCGTAATAGGTACAGTTTAAATTTTCACAGAATGTGTATTTTTGTTGCCGCTATAACAATAAATTAAAAGTTTAAGGGGGCTCCCCTATTACGATGGTTCGATAATCTTCATGCGCGAGTCCGACTCGCCCTTAGCCGGGTTTTTTTTGTGTTTATCGGAAATGATGCATTACTAACTCTTTAAAACGATGCTGGTTTTATCTTCCCTGACAGCTATTCTATTCGTACAATCACACGCTATCTAAAGGGTGTAAAAAACCTCTTAACGAAGCCGAAAGGCACTTGTTCTCACTATTATACACCATACCAAAGTTCCAACTTTTTGACAAGTTTTTTTTTTTAATACAATTTTCTATTGTAAGATTTTTATTATTCAAACCATCCATCAGCACAATGTGTTGAGTGCGTTACATTGAGTTTTACCACAAAACATGATTTTTCACCCCAAAAAAAAGTCGTTTCCCAGCAATAATTTTGCGTAAAGTTACTTAGTTTGATGTACAGAATGCTTGGTTGACGGCTTCGTGATGAGGTTATTTACACCCTGTATATGAGGGCCCTAGTTATAGCTAGCTAAGTAGCTACCTTGAAACGCCACTATAATCTGTTGTTTTTCATTTACCTACATATGCTCAATTGAATCTCAAATTGAGTATGTAATGAAAAAAAAAACCGTTATCACTTGTTTACAAAATTTTTTGGTAACACACACGTCACACACACACGTTTTGATAACATGATAGTGGTGGTGTTCCTTGTTCCGTATATTTCTAGACTGTACTGGTAAATGCACTATCAATACCCTGCACTGTATATCATATAAAATTTAAACTTAATATGAAAAGAAAAAGTTTGTACAACTTACCATCTGGTAAATCTGTTCCAAGAATGTCGAGTTTCTGTCCAGGTGTTGATCCATACTCGATCTCCAGTTTGTGTGGGATGTTGTTCGTTGCTTCATCACTTGCTGTAAGACAATAAACTTTCGTTAAATAAGGACCACATTAAAAACCAAACGATATTTGACTAGGATCCCATGACTTAAAACCTGAATTAAGTTCATTACATAAAGCCGCTTTTAATATATCAATGGCAAAGGGTGTAAACAGATCCTTAACGAAGCCGAAAGGCACTTGTTTTCCTCATCATTGTGATTATTTTTTTGTTCTGGACCTGGGAACCAATTAGTTACGGAGATATTGGAGGTCAAAGTTACAACTTTTTCACACCTTTTTATTATAGGTACTATAGTTTTTTAATGTCATAACTTTACTTTAGACACCTCCATAACCCGTTTACTATTAAATGCGTCCATCAGCACAATGTTTTGAGTGCGTTACATTGAGTTTAACCGTAAAACGTGATCTTTCATCACAAAAAAATGTCATTTCCCAGCAATAACTTTTACGTAGAGTTACCTACTTAGTTTGATGTACAGAATGCTTGGTTGACGGCTTTGTGAAGGGTCCGTTTACACCACGTACGTATGAGGCAAAAACCTGAAAAATCTGTAAGGGTGCAACGAATTGCGCCAAAATATATGTAGGTATATAGTCATCATATGCATAGGTTTGGCTACTATGTAACCTGTAACGTCAACGACATGGTAATCGCATTTCTGCCACCGTAAGCGACACTTTTTCTTCTTGTGGTAGGGGTCGATCGGACTTAACCCTCCATGTCCACACAGAAAAAAAGTACTTAATAGCTATCAGGAAACAAACTACAGGGAGTCCCACGTAGAAAGCAATAAGCAACCTGCTCTTTCTTACCTGCTGTAACACGCTTGACGTGATTCTGAAGCACTTCTAATGCCGTGGGGAACCTCGGAGACCACTTGCTGGGGGAGTACTCCCGCTCAAGATCGATGGCATCCAGGATCATCGACATTGTGCTCTGCTGTTCTGCCTGAAAGAAGAAATACAAACAGTTGGATGGTTGGTTGGTGGTATTATAGCAACGTAGGTATTTACGGCAGCGTGTGAATTTTTAGGAACAGCCCGGAGTTTCGAAGTTCACGGTATGGTGACTATCAGAGATTCCCATACATTCTTTTGTCAAGTGTATTTGACACGTAAAGTACATTGTAGTCGCACGGATTTCTACATCTGCAAATGATTATGATGGGCCGCTTGACGACCATTCGGATATGACACCCTTTATTAAAATAGTAGTGGAGTATAACGGCCCTCACTTACTTACGTGTAATAGGTAGGTCGTGGGTTCGAACCCAGCCAGGCACCTTATCCTCATTCCTCTATTCGTGCCCGCAACATTTTTTTTCTGTTCTCCCCAGACAGGCCTATTTGTTCAATTTATTTCATCACCACTGCTCTCAAACGGAGACGGAAAACATCATGAGGAAACCGGCATGTGCCACAAACCACAATGAGACTGCGTGGCCCACTCACTCTCAGAGGAGTCACACAGGAGGCCTGAGTGCGTTATAGGTTGCTTAAATCACTGAGAATACCTGGTAATTCGTTCCTAAAATAGTCAGTTCTATGTAGGAATCCACAGTTTTCATTAGTATTTTCCCACGCATTTATCCATATAAAGATGGCATTTGAGTCGTGCTCTGCTCAAACCATGCATAGGATAGGTTCTGTGTTTTGTTGTTACCTAATCATATCGAAGCCGGCGACCGCTTTTCCTAGATGATTATTAATCTGATTCAGTGGGTTCGATACGTTCCCTTTTTTGGTGACCAATATATGCCAATATTGATTGTAAAGGCAGGCAATGCTTACAACTTATACCTGTGCTCATTTTTTAGTAACACTAGGAGTGGGTTTCCAGCGAGTCACACCCAATCGTGTCACAGTGTGACTCGTTGGGATTATTGTTCCCATCTAGTCACACACGGGTCACACTGTGACTCGTTGCAACCTTTTTTTCAAGGAGTCACACTGTGCATTTGCAATTTTATTATTCCGGTTCAGTCATAATCATACGAAGCTTAGCTAGTAAGCTAACTGAAAATGTATTATTAATTATAATTCAGCAATTAAAAAGACTGCAACGAGTCACACATCCCACCCCCCCTTCATGGGGCCTCTAGGGGCGGCCCCTAACTCAATGCCTAAATTTAAACTTTCGGTGCTTAGTAGAACGTAGAAAAACCCTCTTTGTGGTAAAATGTTGCATATTACTATCTTTACACTGTTGCGATAGTCAAGGTCGAGCTGTTTATCAGTAGCTGAAGCAACCTTCAGTTTTAAACTGACGTCCAAAAGGAGAATATGCTCAATTCAACTAAATGTTCTTACTTCTACTTTTATTTTGTTCTCTACAGTTCTTTTTATATCGCACAAATACCAGCTAAAAATCTTTTTCATTATAAAACAGATTTCAGTCGTTTCACTATAAATGTTCATTTTGGTCTCAAAAATTAAATCAAAAGTGAAAAATTAATATCTATGTTACTAATCCAGCGATTTTGAATTTCGGCACTCGGTATCATTTATTCACTTGAATCGAATCGAAAACAGAAATGGAAGGAGCAGTTTCATTTCTGTTTTCGATTTTCGATTCGAACAAAGCGTCTGACACCAGCAGAATCAATTTACCTTTATCCCTTCCTTGATCTTCTTAACTTTTCTTCTCCGTCGAATCACTTTCAATGCCGTCCTGAACAACTCTCTCAGTCGAACCATGTAACATTTCATGTCGACTGCTAACTATTCCGCAGCGATCGTTATCGCAGCTATTTCAAGTAAATAGAGCGAATGCGAATCCAAAACATCAACAAACTTCGCGATAAGCGTACTAACAAAGTGTTTATCAAATAATTACATCATAGCACAGATGTAATAAATGAACACCTAACTGCTATCTAATCTGTGTGCTAAATAATGTTGCGTTATTGTTTTTGGAACTGAATTCGAGCTGTTCACAGTAGTTCCCGTCGGATCCTTATTCCCTGAGCTACGTTTAAGACTAGTTTACATTTTGAGCGCCAGAGCATAAACACACAATTTTGCCAAACCACAATTTGACCTACCATATTGTCACATATTTGTGTCGTTTGGCGTACAGGGCACGCGCTTGCTTGTCACGAATATGATGACAATGGCGTTCAAAAGGTTAAGTGAATGCCGGTGGAGTAAGCCGTTACTGAATGTTACCGAGAATATGAAGGTTACCGAGAGACGGTAGAAAAAAAGTGTTAGCAGACCAACATTGAGCTCAATGACATTCAGAAGATCGCGGTTCAGATTCTAACAGACCAGGAAAGAATGTCAACAAAGGGGAGAAGCCTATTGCCTAGCATAAAGCCTTATAGCTGTGGGTGAAACAATACTGATGAAGAGAAGACTGAGCGGGAAAACGACGCTAAATGTCGGCGCAGTTTTCCGCTCAGATTAAAATTATACCGTGTGATTTAAGCGGTTTATAGTGTTTTGTCCTTGGAAGTACAAAGCCAACAAGATTTTTTATACTAGTCGGAGGTACGGAAACAGAACATAGGTAGGTAATCGATTTAATAAAAAATATTGGATGAAAACATAACATTCCTTTGCTGTGGGTTTTTGTGGTTATTTTTTATGTACTGCGTAATTTTGGAATAGAAGTCGGTTCACACCAAACTTGACTAAAATATACTTAAGGTGGCACACTAACACTCTTTAATCACGACACTAAAGTACCTGTATTTCTTTTTAATATAATCCTCGATTCCTCGTTAAACTAAAGCAGTTACTCTTAAGAATATTGTTTTTTTATAAACTTTTTTTTAGGTATTTAAACTTCTCCTCTTTATAAACTTAAAATTTTTTTAAACACTAAACTAAATACTAGTGCGCCTAGCGCTCTACAGTAAACAATACTAAGTTACAAATATAAAGACATTTTGTAACACTTTCCTTCTTCATAGATATCCATTGATTTCGACGTCACTTCGCGTGATAACAGTATCTTGCATGATAACAAATCGTTATTATTTATCCTAGTTTGATACATTTTTACAGTTAAAAGTTTAAAACCTAACGACGTGTTTATCAGCAATTACCTGACTATTAAAGAAGTAATTAAAACTTATTTCCAAGTTAATAATTATGCACGCCATATTGTACAAGATAAAGAGGCACATGCCTAAATATTTACTCCGATCATGATACGATAAAACTGTTTCTGCAGTAAATCTTAAATAAATTTACGTCACATGCATCACACACATAATATTTTTCAGCTAGATTGCATACAATGTTGTTATCAATGATTTTAACGCAGTATGAAGATTCTATGAATATATTTTTCTGTATTTGGTACTGAACCTACAAGAGGTTTATTGAACACTATAAACGCCTGTATTCATCTGCAGCATCCAGCACCCAAAATAGCCAACCACGTTTGTTAAAGAGGGTAACCGTATATAGGGTGGAAGGGAGACCGACGCTAAAACGGTCATAAGTATTCAGTTCAACATTCTGAAAAATCTGCTATACATAAAGGGTGTAAAAAAAACCTCTTAACGAAGCCGAAAGGCACTTGTTCTCCCCGTCATTGCGATCATTTTTTCTTGTACACCATACCTGGGAACCTTCTGGTTACGGATATTGGGGGTCAAAGTTCCAACCTTTTGACAAGTTTTTTTTTTAAATACGAGATTTTACTTTAAACACCTCCACGACCCCCGTCCTATTGAATCCATTCATCAGCACAATGTTTTGAGTGCGTTATGCGCTTTGAGTTCTACCACAAAACATGATTTTTCACCCCCAAAAAAAAAGTCGTTTCCCAGCAATATTTTTGCGTAAAGTTACTTAGTTTGATGTACAAAATGCTTGGTTGACGGCTTCGTGATGAGGTTGTTTACATCCTGTATAGCAGATGCGACTGAAGAGCTAGTAGTCTGCGACATGCAGTGAAGCCAATGAAGGATGCAAAACAAATCCTCCATCTACACTTGAAGAGGTGAAGTTTGTAAGATTGGATGTAGGGGTTGAATTTGAATTACACCTACTTTACCGCGACTAAAAGCCGGCAAAAGTTAGTCTGAAATCCAGTACAAACAAAGCGTTGGAGCATTGATTAATCCACAGACAGTCAAGATTTTCCGTATTGACTAATATTTTTTCTTCTACTTCTTTTAATGATAATGACTATAAAAATTACCTGCTTCTGTGAAATGGAAAACCCAAGGTTTACGTAACACAATACCGCACTAATTTTTGTTAATTTTGCAGTTGAATTAATTGCATTCATTTGCATTATTTTCCGTGTACCTACAACGTTCTTTTCAATTAAGTTATTACACATCATATTTTATTTTGTGGTGTGCACAAATTACTAGTATTGTATTACAACTTAATATGAGGATAAAAAATAGCTTTTTTTGGTAAGAGTGGGTTTTTGTGAATGTCATCGTGAATAACGTGACGTAAAGTGTCGTCATCTACTCGTACCGGATGAATGGGGCCGAAAGATATCGTGCGGAGTTCCACAAGGATTGATCCTGGGGCCAATACTGTAGAACAAAAACGGCCCATGACTGAGTGGCGCTAGGTGCAGTCGCTTAAACTACACTGATGAGTATTCTTGTCTACTGCTATTAATGGGTATGAAGCGAACGATGCACCTGACGTTAGACCCTAAGATAACAGCGTGGAATGCACATGGATTGACTGTTGATCTATTGAACAGAATCTGCGTTTTTCCCTCAGAGCAGAAAATTGTACCTTAAACGGTTCCCAAAAACAAGCTACTGTGTACAGCTGATTCAATCACCTACCTACAGGGCAAAACTTTGGAACATTTCTATTTATTTTGAGCTCCCAATAAACCTATTTACGGGTGACTTAGGTAAAAACACTACATACAAACACTCGCACCCACGCTCTTGGTAAACAGGCATGAGAATAGTTATCACACAATGAGGAAGTTAAACTATAACTTTCGATCACTTGTCTGGAAACCCTCAGAAACACTTCACAGTCAACACAAATATAAAAAAACACACAACTTTACTACACACCTGCGTTAAACGAACGCAAGAGTAGCTACTATCTTTAACAAACTCGTTTCATAAAGTCGGCCCACTAACGACTGATGGCATTAACATATTTTTATTAGGCACCTCGAAATAACACGGCATTAAATTCGATTACCATGGCGTTTACATTCGCTGTAAACGCACTGTTTAATCAGCTGTACAGTTTGTGCTCTACCTGTTTGTACTCTAACTCTATCTGGCTTTTATATGTCTATGGAAAATCTTTGTGGTCAATGCATCCCATTATGTTGTTTAAAACAAAAGCCTATAAAAATCAAAGGTCGGTGGTTGCGTCCTGCAACCAAACTTGGATCTATTTGCAGAATGAACATTAAATATTTTGCCAAAACGTTTGTAATAAGTATTTCTTTTTTCAGTACCTACTCATTTACCTTTTTTATTTCCTAAAAACCTCTTTATGCTGAAAATCCGGACAAATCACAATGCTGAACAAAGTCCGGACGGATGGTATCCCTGGTCATGAGTGTTTGAGCCCCAGGTGACTAGGACTAAAAGTAAATAATTTATAAATAAATTCTGACGACTTCATCTCTGGGCCTTGTTCAACTGCATAAGTGCATAACGATAACGTTGTGATAAAGCGTCCAAGGTGAAGTAATTACGGGCGATATTATACCGTTGCCAACATGTCAACCACGATAAATGAGCAATGACCCCTATTTTTCAGCTACAGGGTCATGCGGCAGGCCTCGTAAAAGAGCTAGACAAAACCAACGACAAGTGGGCCACATTAGCTCTGGATCGAAAGGATTGGAAGTCAGTTTAATGAGGCTTTTCCCAGCTGTGGAACGATGCAGGCTTACAGGAGGGATTTGATGATTTCATTCGAAGTGAATTGTATAAAAGTACTGTATGAAGGAGTCATAATGAGAGAGGAGTAATGGAAAACTTAGAAAAATATTTTCGTTGGATTAGATTAGGTAATAGGTATCTCATTTGCAACTGTAGGTATCCCCTCAACCCGGCCAGAAGAGACGAGGAGGAACACCGTGTGGTTTTGGTCAATAGGAGTCTGACAGACCCCTCCGCTGGCTCCACGACGGGGGACAACCATTGAGGATTTCCACACGTAAAAAAAAGTAGGTAGGTACGTAATATCTCATTAAAATGCGGTGCCTTAGGGCTACCGCACACTAGCGACAAGACTGTCTTTAACAGACAGACAACTACCCTATTAGTGCGAGCGAGAATACATAGTCTGTCTCGCTCGCACTAGTAGGGTAATTGTCTATCTAAAGACAGTCTTGTCTCAAGTGTGCGGTAGCCCTTAGAGCGAGATTTTCAGTAGGAACCTATGTAGGTACTACCCATTCAGTGGCAAATCGCTGAAACTAAATTAAAATAAAGAAAATAGTAATTTACCGATAAACCTTTATATTAAATTCGTGATTATTGAATCTAAATACTACTGCTAAGTACCGCTCGCATTCCCGATACTTTTAAACATTTTATTTACTCCGCTCGGTTCATACGTTTCCCTACCTATTCCTGACTTGTTCAGTCTATGAATTATATTATTTACAAAATCCTAATCTAAAACAAGGCATCTATGTTCTATCAATCCAGCTATCTTAGCATTTGCCTTGAACCAACTTATTTACATAACAATTTAGCAAAACCAGAAAGTAGAATCCATAGATTTGTAATGTTCGACGCATTAAACGTACCGTACCTATCTATAAAATGACATAAGTACTTAGTTACAAACACTGTTTTAAGCTAATCTGCCATAGCTGAGCAACTAATGCAGTCAGGGACCAATCACTGAATCTAATTTGACAAGCCACATATTTTGTCTAAGGACAAACATTACTTACCAAGGCTGACTCTAAGAGAAGCAATTGAAATAAGAAAAGATAAAAATTTCAATCGAGCTTCAAATTGTTTATTATGTACGTGGAATTCAGTTTTAAGTATGCTCAAAAGTAGCAGCCGGCATCATTATAAGGACTCCACAAAACCTGGTGATAATGTGTGTGTTTTGTCGTAGTTCCAATAGTGCGCGTAGCAAAAGACAAAGAAAGAAGGTAAACAAATTTGTCTGCTCCTAACAATTTATTTTCCATCCACCCGCATTGTCCAGTCAACCCGCGATCATGGCGCTTGCCACAGCGTCGAAATATCGGGAGCTCAAAACAAATAATAATCACGGAAGATATCCCGTAAGTGACAATATAAGTTTAGTTAGTTACAACTCAATACCTAAGTACATTTTCATCATTGAGGTCAAGGCTCGCCAAATGCAAAATGCGATGTCAGCCATGTGCATCATCATCATCATCAGTCTACAGCAGTCCACTACTGGATATAAGCCTCCTCAATCGCACGTCACTCAACCTCGATTCTCAGCAACTCTCATCCAGTCGCTACCAGCCACTCTGCGAAGATCATCACTCCACCGAGCCTGAGGGCGTCCCACCTTAGTGCGTATACACGTAGAACGCTGGCTACCGGCGCCAATATGCGCCAAACGTCACCGACAAGTTCCGACCTGCTAACGCCGCGCCGTCGGAACTTGTCGGCGCTTATCGGCGCTAGTTCGGCACAAAGTATAGAGACTGCCTGCGCTGACTACCTGCGCGGAACGGTTCCGATAAGCGCTGGCAGATCGGCGCCGGTAGCCAGCGTTCTACGTGTATATGCACTTACGTTTGCCAATTTGCGAATGTGTGCAAATTTGTTTTAGCCACATGCGAATATGTGGATTTGCAGTGCAGTTTCTATCAATCAGTGCGTGTTAGTTGCAGACTTGCAGTGGAATGTCTAAGGGTCAACATTACTGTAAGCTAGGACATTCCCTTATGGCAAGCGGGCTGTCCATAATCATTGAGATTATGGAGCGTTGTAAGTATCAAGAGCAATCCAAGCTTTTGGGTTCCTGTGAAGGTAGGCCACTGGTTGGTTGGTCTCATTTAGGGCTACCGCACACTATAGACAAAACTGTCTTTAGACAGACTTACCCTACTAGAGCGAGCGAGAATACATAGTCTGTCTCGCTCGCACTAGTAGGGTAATTGAAATTATAGTTGAAGTTCTGTCTAAAGACAATCTTGTCTATAGTCTACGGTAGCTGCTGTCCCTTTTCGCAAGCAGCTAACCCTTTTTTCTTCAATGGAAATCCTCATCGGTTTAGGAGCCAAGCCTTTTTCCAACTACATTTGGGTTGGCAACCAGTTTATCTGGATAAAGCTAGGTAATAGGTAATAGGTAGGTACCAGTAATTCAAATAAAGGGTGTAAAAAACCTCTTAACAGAGCCGAAAGGCATTTCTTCTCCCCGTTATTGCGATATTTTTTTCGTTTTGCAGCCCCTGGGAACCTTCTAGTTCGGAGATATTGTGGGTTCAAAGTTCCAAATTTTTCACAACTTTTGTTTTAAATACAAGTTTTTAATGTAAGATTTTTTAGATTTAAACACCTCCACGACTCTCGTATTATTCAATTCATCCATCAGCACAATGTTTTGAGTGCGTTACATAGAGTTCTACCACAAAACGTGATTATTCACCCCAAAAAAAAAGTCCTTTCCCAGCAATAATTTTTGCGTAAAGTTGGTTTGAGGTAAGTACAGAATGCTTGGTTGACGGCTTCGTGATGAGCTTGTTTACACCCTGTAGAGGCTGCTCTATCTAACCTTATTGGATAATACGATATCCCCGAAAGTAAGATACCAACCTAGGTACCTATATCATTGAATTGAATGCTAAAATCACGGAACGGAACAAAATACCCAAGAAACTCAAAACCACATTCCTTACCTTTGTAGGGACAGTCGACCGCAACAAATCAATTGATACCCAACTCGGATATCTACCTCGATATGAAATTGTAAGCGTAGTATCGAGTACTCGCAAGCTTGAATTACTCGAGTGTACTGTGCCGTAATCGAATCTGGTTTATTGAGTCCCGAGATATGTCAAAAGCAACAGCGTTATTTAAATCTCAAGAGTACAAGTGCGCCAATCACTGAGTTTTCATGCTTTTATTTTTTGTTTAAATACCACGTTATTCGCCTTCCGCTTCAGCGCTGAGCGCGGCAGATATTTATAAATCGAATAAAAAAATATTGAGCAGGGCTTGGGTTAGGTCATTAAACTTCCTGTAGGTAGCTACATATTAAAGAGCTAAAAACGCTGTTTTGTGTGTACAACTCCTGATAAGTTTGACCCCAGTCAAGAAAGACGTTAGCTAAGGTGGATGCTCCAACCAGCCCGCGAAATTCAAATTTTCTTACGTTTTTTGCAATTTGCAGGCCAGTGCAAAAATTTGAATTTCGCGGGCTGGTTGGAGCATCCATCTTAAATGGACAAATATGTCTGGTAATCTGGTTGTGCACCAAGGAAGTAAAAAACGGAGCGAAATCACTGGCAGTGGTTACGCAACCGCAGAGCTTTTGACCAAGATCAAAACAGTTGCTCTTCCTACAAACTGAACAAACAAATTAACCACAACAAACCGTCCATCGATCCCTTTAGTAAGCCTTTAAAAAGCGGTGTGAAGAGTACTCCGCATAAAGAGCACGGATGGATACTTAATAAGTAGAACGTTTTTACTCGATTGCAGTAGAATGGGGCTTATTGTCGATCATTGCCAGCACCAAAGTTCGTTTTAAACTGCCTAAGTGGTTTAGTGGTGGCAAGCGCTGCCGCAGAGCATGAGGACGTCTAGTACTATTATCTATTCTGTGACGTGGGTTCGGTTCCCAAGATGCTCAAAGTGGTATTGGGTTTTTCCATCAGGAATTTCTCAGTAGCATCCCCGGAGTGGATTTGTGCCCGGCAATACGCTCGCCATAGTGAGGGGTGAGTTTATTAGTTAAGTACTCATGGGACTTAATAGTATATTTTATAACGAGGGACTAAACGAAGCCATAACATACCAGAGGTGGTTTGACTCCCGAGCTTGCGAGGGAGTCAAACCTTTCACTTTGAGTGCGAGAAAAATAGTCAATTTAGTACAAAAACATTAATTATTCCTCCAGTCCATAAAACTTTCGTAAGTTTTTAGGTAAATCTTCCGCATTTTTGGCGGCAAAAGATTATTTATTATGTCTTTTGCTCTTTGCTCGACGTCAAACTCTTCACTGTCACTGGTCATTCTTAATAAATTTATATAAAACCGAACAAATTTACACTCGACAAAAATTCTGAAATTTTCGCGGTCAGTTTTTTCTTCTAAACCAGTCACAGATTAAGAATTTAAAACGCATGGCGCCACCTTCCTTGCGGAAAAACCATGGAAGTAAAACTGTCAACATTTTCGCAATGAAGATGGTCGACACTACACAGATAATCTAAATATATAAAAGAAGAAACTGACTGACTGACTCATCTATCAACGCACAGCCCAAACCGCTGGGTCTACAGATTCCAAATTTGGCAAGTAGGTTACTTATGTGGTCAAGGGGTGCACTAAGGAAGGATTTCTTCAAAATTCCACCCCTAAGGGGGTTAAACGGTGCTCCAAAGTTTCTATGGGGAAACAAGATTAGTTAGACTATTTTATTCGAAATTTCACAGGAGTGCTACTATTGATAAATAAGTATAAAAGGGGGTCCGGGTTTTTTTAGAATTCAACCCCTAAGAGGGGGAAATGCGGTGACAAAGTATAAAAATCAATGCACAGCCTAAACCGCTGGGTCTACAGATTCCAAATTTGACGAGTAGGTTCCTTATGTGGTCTAGGGGTGCACTAAGAAAAGATTTTCAAAATTCATCCCCTAAGGGGGATAAACGGGGTTCCAAAGTTTGTATGGGGAAACAAGATTTGTTAGACTATTTTATTCGACTATTTTATTCGAAACTTCACAGGAGTGCTCCTATTGATAAATAAATATAAAAGGGGGTTCGGGTTTTTTCAGAATTCATCCCCTAAGAGGGGGAAATGGGGTGACAAAGTCTAAAAATCAACATTGGTATAGTTTGTATGGTGTATTACAAAAACAACGATTTTAAGATTGAAAATGGCGGACCTGAAATACCACCATCCCCTATTGGGGTGCGATGGGGTTTAAATGTCTAAAAATCAATATGGGTGTCGATACCGAGATTATCAAGGGTGCTGATTACGAATATGGCATTTATTTTGAGATCCAGAAGATGGTAGATTTGACTTCTATACAGGGTTATTTTAGATTTATTGTGATGATTGTGATAACGATAATGTTGATTGTGATAGTGATTGTGACAGTGGTTGTGACAGTGGTTGTGACAGTGGTTGTGACAGTGGTTGTGACAGTGGTTGTGACAGTGGTTGTGATTGTGACAGTGGTTGTGATAGTGATAGTGGTTGTGATGGTGATGAAAATAATTTTGATGATTATGAAATTAGGCACATAGATAGTTTATAACTTGGATTAACATGTAGGATACTATTTATCCCTTTAGTATGATTCAGTGGGACAGTAACCGAACTTCACGCGGGCGAAGCCGCGGGCAACAGCTAGTAGTAGTATATTAACTGGCTGTTTGAGTTTGTCTATGTCACATGAAGGAAATTAAAAAACGAATTACTTTTCACTCCCTAGGGACTAAAGTGGTCACTTTACTCCCGCTTCGTAGGGCTATATTGGCGTACTTTTAGAGCATGAGAAGTGAAGAATAAATTATTGTATTGTACATCGGCTGGCATCCTAACTCCACGTCTAATATAGGTACATACCTACTGCAAGTACACCTCTGCCAGACTCTTCGGGGATCACAGGCTGATGATGTTGATTTGCGTAAGTTGCCTAACTTTAAGGGCTTCCACACACTATAGACAAGACTGTCTTTAGACAGACAATATTACCCTACTGGTGCGAGCGAGACAGACTATGTATTCTCGCTCGCACTAGTAGGGTAATTGTCTGTCTAAAAAGACAGTCTTGTTAGTCAGGCCCTATCAGAATGTCAGTTAGGCCCTATCAGAATACCAGCGCTGTAACGTTTTTTAACGTGACAGCACCATGCTGAGATAGGGGCCTTTTGGCCTTGTACAGGACCAATTTCGTTTTCTTTTTATTTTCTTTTAGTTGTTTTATGTTTAATTTTTATTAGTTGATAATTTCACCATTTTTTTTTATGTGTTTTGTCCTGTGCGGGTTAATAAATGCTTTTTCATCCCCCCATCTCGGAAAGAGTATTTTTGCTCTTCGATATCTGAGTGCAAAAGTCGTTTTTATCCTCTAGAGGATAAAGTAAATTGAATTTAGAACATCGTGTGCACTAAGTTTGTGAATTCAAAACATCATTAAACCTATTTACTTCTACCTCCATGGTGCCAATTTATCATAGGTACAACCTTTTTTAATTTGTTAAAAACTCAGACTCGGAACCTTCTTGGTGTACCTACTTTTATAATTTGCTTTGCGCGCGCCATTTTCTTGCAGGTCGATTGTTAAAACCTTAGGTTAAAAACAAGTGAAAAACGTAAAATAAGTGGTTTTGGCGACCAAGAAGTTTATTTGACGCCAACAGAATTGACTGAAACTGTTAATAATGCGCAAATGAGCTTTCTCCCTCAACAATCACGCGAGAAGGATTTGAAACAGTACGATATTAAAAAAATTGAAAAAAAATAGGTAGAAAATGCCCAAGGCATTAAGTCCGCCTTTGTACAGTTTTTACTTGTGCATAAAGTTTTAATAAATAAATAAATAAATATTACACTCAACTTAACTAACTGTAGCAACGTTACTTTAATTTTTTCTTAATTGTACTTATGTATTATTTGTTATAATTTAAAGATTATTCTGTAATACTTACATAACATAATGTAGTAGTTAACACCTAAACTGAAATAAAAGTAAAAGTATCTTGTGATTGTAAATGTTTTTTTTTTGCATTTAGTCATTTCCTCGCTGAGGTGGGATGAAAAGTTACGTGTTGCACTCGAGTGCAAAGATTTTTCACCTCGTGCTCTTTTGATTCCCTCGCTAACGCTCAGGATTCTAATTTTTGAATCACTCGCTGCGCTCGTGACTCAATTTTAGAATCCTTCGCTTGCTCGGTTATCAAAATTGAGCACGCGGTTAAAAAGCAACTTTGCACTCTTGTATAACAAATAACTATTTCTTTCTTTCTTCTTTCTTTCTTGTCTAGTGTGCGGTAGCCCTAACTAAACATGTCATCTTTGTTTCTAACTAGGTAGGTACCTGTATTCTGTTTTAGCCTATTTTTCAGAGTAATTATTGTCCTTGTAGGAGTAGGAAATTCTTAGGTTTATTTGCGCCGTACGCCGTTGGTAAGTTACCTACCTTACATTTGAATTAATATGGTCGCATTTCGTTTATCAGCAGAAATAAATTCCAACTGAATCAATAAAAATCGAACTCGTTTGTAGTGACTAAATTATTGTTGGGGTTCCGTACGTGGTAAATAGAACACTATGGAATTGATTCGGTTTCTGCTCATCCGCTTTTGGTACACATTAGGGCGGATTTTAGGGTTCCGATGGCGATGCCAAATGGTAAAAAAACGAAACGCTTGTAGATTCGTCCTGTCCGTCCGTATGTCACAGCCATTTTACTAAGAGACTGTTGGCACCATACAGTTGAAATTTAGAGAGCAGGTGTCTTCTATGATGTGAAAAGACGAATTAAAAAAAAATATTTCAACAATAAAAAACAAAAATATATTTCAAATGTACTTAGGTCCCTCCAAGCATGTAAGTAGGTAAATGAAGGTTGAAATTAATTTATTTTAATTATACAGCTCTTCAAAAATGATATCGAGGTTTTTCAAAAACTTTTTTTCTAAAGGCGCTAGAATCTGACTGACGTGCAGTTGTCGGTTTTTCTCTAAAACCTATTAGTAGTAACGGTACCCAGTAGTAAAGGCTCTGACTTAATTAGGTAGGTGTCGTAGGTTCGAACTTCGAACCCAGCAAGATATGCGTAGGTCATAAAAAAAACCAGACTACGGGACGTCACGGTGTGCGGTCCGACACGCTCTTGGCCTTTTTCTTGTGGTTTTAAATGCGTCATTCAAATATTTAGGTATCAGCCAATTTTGTATTCGATACTATGCCAATAACGAAAACTAGTTTGAGGGTAAGTAATTATTTCCAAATACCATCTAGTTCTACCTAATCCTATACCTACCTACCTACTTACTTTGGCTCATCAAACTTATATCTTCGCAGAACAAAATAATTATTTTCACAATTCAATCTATACAAGAACAACATAATGATCTACCTTATTAGCTCATTGCACAATGTTCTAGGTTAAAATCTAGATAATTATCTAGGTATTGTTTTAGTCCTTGCTAGGTTTTATCAAGGTGCTACCGTTGTCAATAACATTACGATAGGTACTATTAAATGAGCAATATCTAACTGTATAATAAGTACTTATACATACATATTTTTATTTGTAAACACGTTCTCGAAAACGGCTCTAACGATTCCGATTTTGAGGAGTTAATGGGGGCAAAAAATCGATCTAGCTGTGTCTCATACATGGGAATATTCACTATTTTCACTTCACCCGAGCAGAGCTTGTGCTCCAGGCACTGATTACTCAAAAAAGACAGAGGTCTAATTAACTAAGTGGCACAACAGACTTGCTTCTCGATAGGTAGGTAAATAGCGTAAATAGATCTCTTTTTCCTCTTTGCCTAACCTGCAAGCCTAGCCAAGTTACAAACGATTCTACAATTTATTGTAAACGTTAAGTCACGTGGTCAAAACAAACGAATAGAAACTTCGTAGACAAGTTTACATCGATCAAGATGATAGAATGAAAGGTTTTCGTTTCTACAATAGTGATCTCGCTACATCCCATATAAATCGTAGCCAACTTACAGTTTTGACTGAACTTTAAAGTTTCTATTCGTTTGTTTTGACAACGTGTAATGATGTCATTCCCATACATTTGGTTAGTTTTCTACTAGCGTTAACGATTGTAGATTGTCAACTTGGCTAAGCGTACTGATGTCAACTAATCTACCAGTATCAGGAAGAAACTTATCTACTCTGAGTAAAGGTTTTTGTCACAAATCTATCATAATTTTAAGGCTATAATTAAATGCTCTTAAGTATATGGATAATTCTACAACTTACGATGCTTTATTCTGTGAACTTGCGTTTTTATAATGTCCCTCACTAAATAAAAACTTTTGCAAGTGCCATTTAATAAGTACTCTGTAGCAAGTGCACACAAAAGGCAGAAATATCGACGTTGCTTTTTTTATTTTTTATTAGCCTGTACCTACTGTTCCACTGCTGGGCAAAGGCCTCCCCTAATTCCTTCCATTTGCTCTTTTCCCGTGCCTTCTCGGACTAACCCTCGCGTACGCGTCCAAATCGTCTCGCCACCTTTTTCTGGGTCGGCCTCGGCGGCGCTGTCTTTCTTCCGGCAACCATCGTGTGGAGGATTTTGCCCAGCGGTATTATAATATAAATATTTTTATATTGGGTAATTAATATTTAATGAACAGGTGGAAATTAGACTTAAACACAATCTTAAACAGTAGACTATAGGTACTTAGGTATGTCTTCCCATAGCAATAAAAGAAAAAAAGAATGTCTAAAATAAATAATAGTAGATAACATTATTAAACAGCTTAGCTGCTTAATTGCCTATGGTCAACGTTCACTTTTCAATTTTATTTCAATACACTTCCTCGTAAACTGGTTCTTATCGCACTACGATTAGGTTCAACATGCAATGTATTTCACACGCGTGCGATTTTTTTCATTTTCAACACGTGTGCGGGCATGAAAATTGCCACAGATAACTATACCTATACTGCCTATACTTAGTTCAAATTGGTTCAATGCATTAAGTCGGAGGTGAATGTTTTTTTTTAATTTTGGCAAAGCAATAATGCGTCTTTACCGCCTAAATGTTTTTTTAAATATTCAAATTGTGTTTTATAAATAGAATATCATAGATAAACATGATTATTTAAAACTAATATTCACTTTTTTAAACAAATTAACATTTATTTGTGTTCTAAATTCAAAAATACAAAAAAAAAAACTAGTTCTAATATTAGGCTGTTTAGCGGCTTCATACCTTTGCTTCTCCTTCAACCTGGCGAAAGCAAAGCGCGGAAAAAAAGAAAAGAAAATCATAGTTTCCTAATAATTCATGACAAAAATATTTTTCGTTCTTTTATTTTATTTCTTCAAAAGTGTATTGAAAAACGTCGTTTGATACACGTGGACATTTGTTATTGCAGTTCTCGGCTCAAAAACACCCTCGCCTACGGCTCGGGAGTTAATTCCACCACGGATGCAATAACAAACTTTCTCCACTTGTATCAAAATGTACTATTCCGATACGGTCTGTGTACGGCTGCAGTTAGTCCCAATCTAAATAAAATACTGCACCATTTCTATGACAAGGTCAAATTTCTGTTCCGACCGCCAAGGCCAAAAGATCGACGTGCCTGTTAAAATACTTTAATTCTTCCGGTATAATCAAATCTAGGTACCGCAGGCTTTTTTCATTTTATTATTTCCGTAAAGACATAACAGACAATCATAAATAAATAAGAGTAAATTAATACCAGTTTTAAAACTTTTGTGGTTGTACTATAGATAGTTGCTGACACTACGGCTTGTACACATAAACACGATACGACATCGCAACGTGTCACGTTGCACGGTACAACGACGTTGAAACTATCTTTCGCCGGTGCCGGATTCATTTGTTCTTTGTCTAGTGCGGTCCAGTTTTCGAAATTTACAGCGACCGACCGACACGACGAAATCGTGACACGTTGCGATGTCGTGGCACGTTGCGATGTCGTAGATTCCTACAATACGACGTCACGTCGGGAGACGATGCCGCGTCGTAGCACGATGCAACGTCGTATCGTGTTTATGTGTACAAGCCATTAGGTAGTGTCAATGCCTTACCTTTAGGTACCTGACCTTCTTCGTCTTCTTTATAAGGATTAGGAGACGGACAAAGACTCTGATTGTACCTGTAGCATCTACCTATAGTTATGCTTATGATTATTACTTTTTAGTTACGGTTACGGCTTTGGTCTAGTGGTTGCAATCGCGACTGTTGCGCATGAACTCCTGGGTTCGATACCCTGGTCGGGCAAATTGTTATTGGGTTTTTCCATCAGGAATTTCTCAGTGGCAGCCACGGAGTCTGGATATGTGCCCGGTTGATGAAGGAAGGCTCCTATAACATGGAACTCAAGCATAACTGGCAAAATGTAGGTGTACTTATACGTACACCTCTGACTAACCCTTCAGGGATTACAGGCGTGATGTTATGGATACGGTACCTAGGTATCCAACACTGCAGCGACATTTAAATTTCGCGGGCTCGGCGTTTATTTGTATCACAGTATCTGAGTGCATTTATATAGGACGTTGCTCTTTGAATCTATTTTTGAAACTAGTTCAAATGAACAACGTGGGTGAGCTAAATATACACTGGCCTGCAAAAATAAGTATCACACTTTTAAAATCGCAATAACTTTTGACTCGAAAATAGTTTAATTTTGTCTATAGTTTCAAAGAAAGCTGATAAAAATTGGTATAAAACGTTTAATTACTTTAAATCTCTAACTTCTATAGTTAAGAAAAAAATGAAATTTTAAAAGTGTAGTACTTATTTTTGCAGGCCAGTATAGTTTAGTTTGACAACGTCTGTATGTTGGTGGGTAGGTAGGTACCTGAGTTTGGCAAAGTTTTATTTGCTATTAACCTAGCTACATATATTTGACGAATAAGTCGTTATTGCAAGAACCAACCGAATTCATGTCCTTCTTGTACATAAATCGGTTTAAAATAATGAATGATACCTACAAATGAATTCAGGCATAAGTTATTTTATTGTAATAATACAATAAAATTGCTTATGTCTGAATTCATTTGATATAGAGACAAGAGTCTGCTAACTTGCTATTCTCTTCCTTGATCTTCAGATAAAGGCTGATAAAGGTAAGTAAGTAATCAATAAACGCTGCAATGATAAGTTTGCACCAATGATTACTAGAATATCATTGGTTTACACACTAGTATGTAAACGCATACAGTTCTACAGATCACTGAACGCAACGGTCTGCTATAATAATTGTTGTATTTACAACTTAAAAATATATTTTTTTTAAACTCGTATTTTGTTTTGTAATCTCTTCAGCTTTTATTTTTTCCTATAAGCTACCTGGAAATGATCAAGTAGGTAGGTACTAACTTGGGCTATAACTGAAACTATATAAGAGTATTGGGTATCCACCTCACTAGTTCACTACACTATGTCAATAGTCAGGGAAAGTGATAGTGATACGTCAATACCGGCAGTAGGTATTGACGTTGTATTGTGGTATCTTATACATTCCTGACTGTTCCTGGCAGACTGGACACCAGAATAATCCCTTTTATACTTAGTTCTAGTACTTTGTGACAACTAACCATAACCACATATTTTCGTTTTTTAACCTGAATGAAAAATGTGGTTCTTTTCTTTTTAAATCACTGTGTATATTAATGAAACTAAGAATATATAATTCTACATAAATCAAACGTTATTTGAAACTAGTTTACAATTTACTAAGTAACCTCTTGATAAACTATAGGTCCTGCAATAAACGTAAACAAGACACAAGTACGCAGTAAGAACTTGTTTTTAAAAATAACAAGAAACTTGTTTATTTATTTAGACCGTTATTGCTAATAATTAGAATAACTGATTAACGATCACCGAAGGTAGTTAGCTGCATCAACACTGTAGTTACTTATGATAATGTCGGCTATTAAACCGCAAGTAAATACATTTTATAGCACCAGAAACGACGCTGTCTCGCAAGTGATGTGTGAACGACTGATGCATCATACATAGGCACACCCACCGTGTTGTGTACACAGCGTTTGAAATCATCTAAGACCGGCATTACTTTTTAGCATCAAAATCCGAAACAGGCACGCTTGACACAAAAGATATAAATCAGACACACATTATTCAGAGAATCTATATAAGTACATAAATTCAGCACCTATATAAGCAAATCGAACGACCTACCTTTAACACAAATGTCAAAATATCACGAGTTTTTCGGAACGTAGCTTGTTTGTAAACAAAGACGAGTGGAACGCGCGCGCACCCGCGTTCGAATTTCGAATCGAATTGAGCGTCGTCGATTCGCCCGGTCTCACCACGCCCGCGCAACGACTGACCGCGACTACAAAACCCGTCTAATAATAAATCGAGTAGTTAGGCAGCCTGCTCGAACTTCTGCCGATAACAATGTTATTGACGTTCACGTTAATGTGCAGTCTTAGGGCACCGAAATAAAGCCCGAAAAGCTAAATGAGAGGCAGCTGATCAAACAAAATTAGTAATGTCTTAATGACTGTTATAGAATACAATTTATTAAGTATATTTGTATTTAGGCATATAAACAAGACCACGGTTAGGAATATTCTCTTTCATGTACCTAAGTAATAGGATTGCAGTTGTTGCACCCGGCTTGTGCTGTATCAGGCCGATCTGAACATTTTGTGTCTAAACACATAAAACTTTCATCGTTCGACCAGTGGTCGCAGATGGATGTGACTGCTATATGCGTGGTTTCGATTCCCAAGTTAAGCAGAGTATTTAGCTCGTAGCATTAGTATGTTATCTGTTGCAGCCCAGTCTGAATGTAGGTATGCCCGAAAGTGACAAAAGGCTCATCCGCAGTTTTCTACATTTTGAACAATTGGCGAAAAGGTAGAAACTCCTTTGTACTTTTTCGCGTTTTTTTTTAAACTATGAGTACACCAACCTATTTATTATACCGGCAACTGACTTTAAATACTACTAATACTATCAATGCATAGCTATCTATGCATTGATAGTATTAGTAGTATTTAAAGTCAGTTAGTTATAGAGTATAGTAATCTATATTACTATACTCTTCACTGAAAACGAGGCGGTATGGTCCAAGACCTTATCCTGCCCGAGAAGGGCGAAGTGAAAAAAGAAATATTATACTCGTTGTGTCAATGTCAGAAGTTTTCAAAGTCTCTGCTATTTTAGCAAGAAAAGTATTTCTCAAATAATTGATACATTACGCTAAGCAAAAATGCCACTAGCCATAGTTACAAGGTACACATTTCCGTTATTTTATAATTCTTACTTTAGCAACAATAATGGAATCGAACCAAAGACCTCACGTTAAGCAGTAGCGCTTGCTACCACTAGACTAACTTTCGTTCGAATATCAGGCTCTCTGCCATCAAAGGCTGGCTCTTAGAAAACAAGTTATTTCTTTTCCGTGTGGTTAGTGCCAAACCTGGTGTCAGAGTTTGTATGCCCCCATGGGCCTCTGACTTGACTTCACACGCTGTCGAGAAATATCTCTCGGGCATTCTAGTTTGGTTTCCTCACGATGTTTTCCCTCATCGAAGCAAGAGATATTTACACGACACGCACATGAATCCGAAAAATCAGTCTTGGGTTCGGTGTACGTTACCCCAGCAGGAAAGTGTCTCCTAGAGTTATATGAGTGGAACGTATGTGTGCCCTAACTGCTGTAAATGTGCCCCCTCTCTATTTCTATTTCACTTCATCTCTATCTCTATTTCATCATAAAAAATGTGTGCCACATTTTTTATGATGAAATAGAGATAAGATTGATAGATTGAAATAGAGATTAGATAAAATATATGGTGAAAATATTCAGCTTGGAATGTTTCGCATTAAGTAAATATTAACAAAAAACCAAACATGTAAACAACAGCTGGTTATCCGACCAAATTCGAATGACTACTAAAAAGCGACGGATTCATACATATCGATGACCTTCTTTATATATTTTTGACTAAGGGCACACTAGTTCCTTAACACCTACACATCTGGGATCGAGCTGGTTCCTTGTATTTTTGGCGTCAAAGTTATGGCACCATCTTTTTGAGTTTTATCAAGATAATTCAAAAACGCATGCATGACCGGTTTTGAAACTTTGTATGGTTATTAGTAGCGTCAAGGCGGACCCAATACAGTTTTCAGCGAGCTTATACCTTGTCTCATTTAGGCGCTGTGATGTTTTTTCGAGTTTTCATAAAACCGTGATAACGTGGAAATTATAAATATTTTCTTAAATCTAATTGGGGCACTGAGGGGCACACATGGAGAGCTACGCGTGTATGTTTATTCTACAGGGGCACATGTAATGGTTTTAGAGATATACGATTCTGCAAAACGTTACCCCAGCAGGAAATGCAATATCTCGAAAACCTGAAGGGGCACACAATTTATTTTTGGGGGCACACTTGGGCACTACTATAAGCTACAAGGCCATGCACAATGTTTCTCTCTCTAATCATTCGTTTAGAATTTTCCTGCTAGAAAAACGTTACCCTAGCAGGAATCGTTTTTTTCGAAAACGACAGGGGGCACACATTTTTTATGTGGGGGCACATTTACAGCGTTTATGGCACACATTATACGTTCCACTCATATAACTCTAGGAGACACTTTCCTGCTGGGGTAACGTACACTTGGGTTCGAACTCGAGACCTATGTCTAGGCAGTCCGACGGTAACACGACTAGGCTATCACTGCTGATAAACAGACAGCCAGACAGACAAAATAATTGTTGCATACAAACAGCAATCATGATCTTGTATGGCGTATCACGTCTGTATTTCTGAAAGGGTCAGGCTGAGGTGTGTCCCTTTCCCCGTCAAATATTGATATAAGTATAGATACCTTCTGGTCTCTAATTTTAATGATATTAGAAACCAGAAGGTACCTACTTATTTCAAATCAAATTCCAGTGACGAACAATCGAGGCACAGCCATCTCCTAACGTTGAACATAGCTGGCGTCTTGATTTTCATATTTATCGAAGTTCTGCTTGTGCTAACAGCTCTCGGTAAGTTTGTGAATCTGACGGAACAATATTTAGGAACGAAGAGTACGGTGGAAATTTCATGACATAATTTTATGTTTATCAAATTTAATTAAGGCCCGTTTTCTATAACTTACTTGCGTACTTATAACTGTCAGTTAATATGCCACGTCTCGCAGCTAGTGGTGTTTCTATTAGCAAAGTTAGCTTGAAATAACCCCTAGTTCCATATGTTAATTCTTTCAAAATGGAACTAGTGATTAAAAAAACTAACAGTAGTTCCATCATGGAACTGTTAATGGTACTAGTGACAATGAAGGATCCGCGTCACTTAATTCATAGAAAAATCAAGGAAAGATTTTCTGTGACGTTTTCTAAACGTCTGTAAGCAATATGTCAAACAGACAGAGATAGCAACCTACCGAAACCGAACAGTAAGTTATTGAAAATGGCCGTAATTGAGTTTCAACTTTCAGAATTCCTACGTTCCAATGTTCCCTTACGGCATTTTTCCTTCGTCGACGTTTTAATAATTATGTTTAATGCAAAACTTTTTCATTTACAGGTGTAATATTTACAGAACCTGATATTGATCCAGTTTTGCAAAACCACCTTAATAATTACGCTCTATCATGTTTAGCATTGAGTGCGAGAAGGAGTAGTAACGGCTCATGTTGTGCTGATCAAGTCTTTGAAGATGCGTACATGTTTCACCTCAATTCAACTACCTAGGTAGTTTGTTTCGCCAACACTCGCGCGGGCGCGTGCTATTTCGATTTTTCTAAGGAAATTTAGTCTCTCCGTGCAGCCGCGCGAGTTTTAGCGGAAAGCTCACCGATACATTCATAGAAATGTTGGTTGACGTCGAGTGTAACTCCTTCCTATAAACTTACCTAAAATAAAACCAAAATATTTATTGTAACTTTATTAACTTCAAATAAAAAGATAATACAATGTTTGCAATTATAACGCCGGCTGTGCTATTACAATCTATAGATTAAAACTTCAACATTCTTAGTCATTCAATCGTAACTCTTATTCTAATAAGGCTACCCTTAAATTCTACAACTTTCACTCTTAAGTAAGGGCCAATTAATGCAGTTTATTTTTATTATTGCTTGCATAATTTATTATCCGCACAATATAAAAAAGTCGATATAGGTAATTATTAGGAATTCTGAATCTAAGTAGAATTCCTTTATTATGCATTGATATAAATTCGCTAGCATCCTTACAAAAATCAACTATTTTATTACAATTCCACACCCAGTACAACGCTATAAACGCACGCACCTAAACCTGTGCTCTAATAAAAATATAAGAATCTACAACCAATCAAAACAATTGATTCGATACACCCAAACGAACTAAATACAAACGAAATATCACACGATCCAATAAAACATAGCGTCAATAATTTACTTAATGTTTGAAAAGAAAACTTGTAATGAATAAACATTTTACAATAAGTGTATACTTTATGATATGGTAATGATATGATAAAAAATCTACACTGGGTCCAGCCAGCCGCCAGAACGTTTATTTTATAAATCATTATTATTTATAATATAACTAACATGCAATTCAATAATAAACTTACCTATATCACTACCAGTATTTCGTTAAGGCATAAATGAATATTTTATATTGTCCAATCTATCAGGAAGCATGTTATCTTAATTAGTAATTGATGGCATTTTATTGACATTAGGTATTTTGTAAGCTTCGTTCCTTAGTCCTGGCGTCCATGAATGTAACAGTAAATAGACATACCTGTATACACTCATGCTCACCAGTAATTATTGTAAAACTAACTAGTTTAGAGAGACAAGGTCAAAATAATTATAATACGTAAACAATTTACTTTTTTATTAAAATACATACCTACTAATGCGATGAGTAGGCAAGTACAGTAATATTTTAAAAGCTATAGCTTAAATTCGAAAAAGAAGTAATACAGTACGGATCAAGAAAATTTCATAAAAAATTTCGTTACAAAGAATTTGCAAGTGTCGGTTTCAATCATAATGGCCCGTTTACACGGAGAGAGTTCCCGTTCGTTTTGTGGCAAGAATGTGCATGCAAATCCTGCGACTGATACTCGTCAGCGATAATTATCGCACTCGTGCGATTTTTGAAGCAAAAAATACTAAATTTGCCAACGATTATGTAATATGAGACTCATCAGGCAGTTACAGGCCATCTTTCCACATGCGACAATGACTTTTTTCGATAGCCGCGTCTTTGAAGCTAGAAACATTCTCTTTGTAAACGAGCCCATAGTTAATGTATTCAAACAACAGCTGCAACAACTAAACGTCAGAGAAACTTGTAATAAAACTGAATACATCCAAATACAACGTTGTTGATTTAATCAAATATTTTAATCCTAATTGTTACTACTTTATAATCAAGTGCACTTAATGAATTCTCACTACATCAATAGTTCCATTTGTTTGAGTTATTATTAGCGTACTTATACCTACAGAAATACTAAATGTCCCATGTAAATGGTCCACCGTAACTGAAAGTCACAAAGAGAGCTTCGTCTCCTTATTGTTTTATATGAGCATAAGCACTCGTCATATAAGTTTTGTTCCCTACGATGCCTGCTAGAATATAACCTACCGCCCCAGTTGAACATCAAGGATCCAACTCTACATGGGCCACTAAGTACCTCGCAAATGACATGACGTATACGCTTGTAGGCAATGTTTTTCGATCATTCAATATAACAACTGTGAGCATGATAATTTCACTTTTGGATTTATGTACTTATTGTATGCAAAGCATTCAAATCCCAAAATTCTTCTCCCCAATATATATTTTCTAAAAGCAAATGACTAGACCTTAAAAATTCCGTTTTTAGTATAGAAATCATAATATGAGCAGTGTTTCTGTAATGGGACATCAGGGCAAACACGTATTTATGTAAGTAACACTGATTGCTCAGACCAAAATCTGGTTTACCTTCTTAAAAACAGAGTTTATGAGCATTTTCTTCTAACTTAGGTCTATACCCTGAAGTCTCATGTAATAAATCAGGCTGTAATCTTATTGTATCTGTGGTAAGTTTGTCATTCGTTACGTATAATTCACTTGAGGAACTCGACTGCTGGTTGAGGGGCCGTTCAAATCGTGGATCGTATTATATCTCATGGACGGAGATTACGTTCACTTACTAACTTTGTTCCATATTGTTTACATCACTACATGTAACGGGGTATCGGGCAATATCACACGCGATTTGCTTAATATTATGTATGTACTTATTAATTTGTGTAGGGGTGGTGTGTTGAGCACCACCAAGTCTAATATCTGTATCACAATAGGCTTAATGCCTGAAAGCCTCGGATCCTCAACCTCATCGCTACTCATACAACTATTCATTAGGTTTATTTAGTGCCTATAAATTATGTAACCATTATTTTGCATAATTTTAATTTAGATTCATGAAATAGAGATTCAGTATAAATTACGTAGTTTGTCATTTACTTGATAACATTTAAGTTTTAACTTCTAGGGGTCATGACTTACCGAGTATTTTTTCAGTTACGTTTGGTAGTGGACGATTCTACTCTCAATATTAGTTATTCTCCAACTGAAAGCGTAAACCTTTGCACAAAGAGAGTATCGATGTATAAATATTTTAAGCAGTCCCACTATACCACAGTGTACCTAACCAGTGCCTACTTGCAGTGAGTCAAAGCTACACTGTTGACATGCCTTAACACCCCCAACCCTAGATTGCTTTGCGAAAACGCCTGCCATGACCTACCGATAGTAATTACATGTAGGTAGACTGTGCTAACACTAAGAGAGCTTCCGACTACCCACTAAATTGAAGAGCACTGTTTCAACCCTTACACGTTAATACTTGGTAAAAAATAATGCATCTCTAAACTATACGTGTCTATAATGGAAGCATCAACAATCGGTCAATTCCGTGAGTGCGAAGTTGCCTAAGCTTAATAATTAAATGCGTATAAGGAGTAAAATTGCTTGAACATAACCTTATTCATCAATTAGTAGAACATTGAACTCGTTCAAGCAATTTTGACCCCTACATCATTATGGTCCATCTTTTACATTTTGATATAACGACACACCCGCAGTGCTATACACAACCAGAGTTCACTAATTTATTATAACTACCAAGTACTTTTTCCCCCATTGGAATATAATGTAAAAGCGCAAACTTTAGTCGTGTAAAATGTATGGAAGATTAGGATTGATAGAAACATGGTCAGTCTTAAATATAAATAAACAGTAAGAAAATTAACTAGCATCGGTCTTACGTTAGTAAATAAATTAATAATATCCTATATTGCATGTTATTCAAGAGATTCGATGTTTAATTTATAATGAGATTACAATAAATAATATACTACTCGAGCCAACGATACGACATTCTTAAAAAATCATTATGCGGTCTAAGATCAATGTAAAACAGTTATATTCAAGCACACTTCCATGAAAGTAGACGTTCAGAAATGTACGGTTTTAAATATTGCCAAATCAGTGTCCGTAATAATGACGGTCACCGCGCCAGTGTCTGCATAGTCAATGACGAATATAAGCATCCTATACTAGCACACATGGTTTGGATAAATGTCGTACCCTCAGCGTCACCCTATGCATTGCGGTTGTAAAAAGACCCTTAAGGTCAGCGTTTATAGTTGCGATTAGTTTGTCACTTCGCGTAAACTCGGCGTAGTTAAGGGTTTTTTTACACATCATACACAGCAGTGCATACACAGTTTTACATACGATAATGTGTTGATAGTATAATTTAACTCTTTTTTTCAACCTCCAAATAATTTAAAATAATTTCTTCATATTCTCTAAAATACAATTCAGCTTTTGGGCTTATTGGAATAATGGGAAAGCCAACAACTAGGCCTCAGATAAATACCTTAAGTCTTGCAATAGCAACGCCACTCTAAATATTAAACAGCCAATTCTTTTTTCTGGAGCAAAAGTAATGGAACACTTTCTGAAAAGTAAAAAGAAAGCGTTTTAGTTTTTTCATCACACTTACACGTATAACATGCAGGTTTACTTGGCCGCAATGCGCTGTATAAAACCCTCGACCCTTTTTCTTCCCATGAAGTCCAAGGTCGGTAATTTAATTTGTAGCACTGCACACAGGTCATGCATGTTCAAGTTCAAGCAAGGAGTTTACATCACATCGAAATTAAAAAATTGTCTTAAAATGTTATCTAAACAGGAATTTTATTGCAATCACTTTTACACCGTCATGGCTGTATAAGTATTTGCCCTTAATGTTTCTGAACGAAACATTTGTATTATCTGTGGTGGGGGTTAAAAGCCCGCCATCCGCTTAGAAAAAAATCACGAATTTCGTAATATTAGTTGTGCTGACTTGTGTAGTAAAGCTGTATTTTTTGAAGTAATAAGTTTTTCTGCCCTATAATTTTATTTATTTACTCGCAAATGTGATGAAAAACATTGTATGTATCACGGGCGGTACGGACGAAGCCCTCAGTCTTCAACTTCGGGCTTCTACTAGAGCCTCGATCGTTATTCCTTACTTACCACCGTTAATACACAATGTACTTACTATGTAAAAAATTGAATATTTTTGGTGGCTTCACTAGTGTAACAGCTCACAGCCAGATGATATTCTACTATTTATTTGTAGGACTTATAGAAATTGATATCCCAAGTTTGAACGCCTATATACCGGTGTGAATGTAGGGGCAGTCAACTCGCTATTTATCATCGAAGATATAGTATTGGAGCTGGCCCGCTCCCGGACGTCAATACCGGCGTTATCGAGGACGGTGTTTTGACAGTGCGTTCCGTTTCACCAAAAACATTCTACATAAAACAGTAAATTGTAAAATAAGTGACGTATTAGAAACTTAAATAAGTGACGTATTAGAAACTTAAATAAGTGTACCACAATGTTTTTATGCGCCAATACAAGGCATTTTTCATAAATAAAAAGAGTTTTGTATTTCATGCATATTCCCTATTCTACCAAACAGTTTGTCGAAAACATTCAGACCAAACACATATTGGTTATCTGCACTTCAGATGTGAGGGCAGCCTTATACATAATCAATTGAGTATTTTTCATTGCTAAATAATAGAAAAAACTTGTATAGCAACAAAACTCATACTTACAAGATATGAATCTATTTACTCCTCGTGTGTATATTATGTAAAAGTCGAAGTGAAATGTTCCATTATTATAGTGAATGTAGCAGTTAGAAATCTGGTATCTGTGAGATTGTATAATCCTCTATGGGGTTAAAATCTTTGCTTCTCATGTGGGTCTCGTTGTGCGCCATCTTGTAACCCCACAACAGCATAGCTTCTTTGCACGCCATCTGAAACATTATATTGATGATGGATTAGTAAACATTTCATCTCACTGAGAGGTTGTTTACCTCGCAGCGCGCGTGTAAAATGGTTTCGTCTAAACAATAACGTTGTGGTTCTTTATATGTATACTCTTAGAAGATGTTTTTGCTTCGTTAAGCTAACTTTTAATATTTAACGTCACGCTTTCAGCTCACAATAAATTCGACGAAATAGGATACTTCCTAATACCTTATAAAATTCGAGACCTTTGACGTGATCATTATTGCCATCAATCGTTACCTACCAAATAATCCGTCCGTGAGAAAACTTGTTACCCGCAATGGTTGTCTGATACTCAGACATGAAAGCAAACGTAGACTAGATAATCAAATTGAACCAAGAATGTCTAGGTTGATTAAACTCTCAAACCAGTTTGAGCAAAAGCTGAAATGTATGCAACATTTGACCTAGTCAGTTTTTGTTTTTGCTTTTCCGATATACTTAGTGTAGACATCAGTCTGGTTTCATCAAGTAACGGTAAGAAGAGATAACATGACTTTTTTTGATCAGCCCGATTAACGAATGTGTAGACGGCATCAGCATATGAGCTTTATCATAGTCAAGACTTGTCTCCATATAAGCTCAGTTTTGGAAGCGCGTCTTAAGCACCTCAATTATCTACGAATTAACGGAAACCATCGGAAGTGACCTCCACATAGCTATTGCATCAGCTTAGCGGTGAGAAGGTAAGTGCTGAGTCGGCGCAACGTGGCGCACAACGGCGACCGGACGGCGGTGCCGCGTTTTGGGAAGGCAACTCACTTTCAGTTCACACATCGAATGATTGGAACATATTGTAATAAGTAACTTATTGTTTCACACGTTACTAGTACAAGCGTTAATACGCGCAATACGCGCAAATTTAAATCGTGACCAGCGAGAGACGCCTAGGCGCGCGCCCGCTCACCCAACGCGGACACATCGCCGTCGTCGGTATAAACGCGTGCACGCCTGTTCGATCTTTTGAAGCGCGCGCGTGTACGCGCATACGCCCGCCGGTATGAAATAAACGCGCTTCAAAACGATAGTAAAAAAACACTCTTACTTTGATAAGTGTATGTTTTTCGTTATTTTTTTCTATATTATTCATTCATAAGTTCTCATCGAATCGAGCAAGAGGTATTTTCATGTTGATGATGTCAATGTTTAAACATTTGTATTCGCCCACTCAATATTTCAGTATCCCAAATTCAGTATTTTGACACCTTTAATTTGAATTTATTTTCGCTCGTTTTATATGTCACCGTAAAATAGTAAAAACCGTGAGATTGTAATCTATCTAGCGAGATTGTAAACTGACGAAATATTGTTAACTGGACATACGGGTTATATTATAACGCATTATTTTTCGGTAGATTATAATCTGTCGAAAAGAAACCGTAAAATTGTGAAATGCATGCGATAATATTATCTCTGCCCCCATAATCGGAATTTGTGGCATCCCGACGTTAGTTCCCTTTAAACCCTGCAGACAGAAATAGGATCCCGCGTAGCGGGGCTCCGTCAACTACGCTTTTTAGGCGAAAAAGTGTTCTGAATTTAGGTTTTTCTCAGGAATGGTGCATTATTTTTTAAGCGACTAGAGAAAAAGAGGAGGTTTTCAATTCGACTATTTATTTTTGTGTTTGTTACATCAGAACTTTCGACTGGGTGAACCGATTTTTATGATTCTTTTTTCATTTGAAAGCTGGTGCTTCCCGTTTGGTCCCATTTTGTGACCATCTGATGCTGATCTTTGGAGATATACAATGGAACTCTTCAAAACAAGACGGAAAATCTGCCGTGATTGCTGCAATCGCTTGGATGTTTTTTGTTTATACAACATCATGACGTAACATCACGCCTGAATGCTCTGAGGGGATACGCAGATGTGTACAATACATCCAGATTTCGACAAATAGGTATGTTAAGTTGGCGCGTTATTGTTCCGCGCGCGCCTCATCTCATTGAGGCAAGGTCTGAAGCCGTGCCTGCGGGACTGTTCGAAAGAGATACCGTGGCCCCGAAACACAAAGGGCTAAGAAGGAACATGGATGGGTTTTAGTCAGTAAAAGTCTGACACTCCCTCCTGCTCCGCCCAGAGCGGGAGGAGTAATTTGACTTGATTTCCCATCCGAAAAAAAAAGATATGTTAAGTTCTATATATTGGGGAGACGCCTATTACCATGACATGTATTTTTAACACTGTCAAATAAATTCATGCAACAACTAAAAATGGAAAATTAAAAAACTTTTTTGCAATAATTAAATAAAACCAACTTCAAACAAAAAATATTATTTTCACTTTTTTGTTTGAAGTAGGTTTTTCATGGGATTGGTACCAGGGGGCCACCCCATCCCTCCGTCCACAACACGCGAGGAGAGTTCCGTCGCATATTTCTAACTATTTTACTGTTTCACCACCACCACCTCGACAGATTCTAATCTACCGAAAAATAATGCGTTATATTGTAAGCAGTATGTTCATTTGACAATATTTCGACAGTTTACAATCTCGCTAGATAGATTACAATACAATCTAACGGTTTTTACAATTTATATACTACCCAATTGAAAGTGCGTATATTTTTTTTAAGATTCTCTTAGTTTCTCTACGAATCGAAACCTACATACAAAGCAACAGGCAGTTGCGATAAGGATCAAATACTGCAACGAAACAGTTAATTCAAACAAACGTAATTTTATATTGCAATTTCTATCCGTGCCAACAACGATAACGATTTTGAAGTAAGCACTTAAATTAAAATGTGAAACATTTTAATAAGTCTTGTAAACCATAATTGAAATGTAAAGGAAATTATTTTTTCAATTGATTAACTGCAATAGCCAATTTTGTCAAATGCTATTCAAATTTACATTACAGCACATTGTTCACAAATTCTTTCAAAATATGGATACGAATAGATTTATTGTAATAAGTATCTTTTGAAAAGAAGAAATAAGAATGCTGTTCATTCAAATAAAATCTCGAATACTCTTGATGAGTTAAGAATTGAAGAGGAGCGGAATCTAATATTTGATTTAAGTTATACACACTTAACAACTTACTACGATAATATCTATATTACAATACAACAATATCACACCCATGGAACAATCCAGAATATAATCCCGGGAGGTTAGGCACAGGTGTACCTAATATTACCTACAGCCACATTACAACACAGTACAGCTATATCATCAGTAGATATAAATAAAACTATCTACACACAAAACTACAACACTTTCTCATATTACCACAGGGCCAACGCAGACCTCGCGAATTGCAGCGCAATGCAGTTATCACTGGCAAACAAATACAGTGTGAATCTTTACAATGTGCAATGAAATGAGGGATCTATGCCTAATTTTATCAACGAAAAAAAAAAATTAAAAAACTTTTATTTCTCTACTGAGGCTCCAGTGTAAACAAAACGGTGTAACTTTTTAATCTGATCTGATCTGTGGCGATGAAACAAACTCCATAATGATTGGAAGTAAACTCAACTCAAACTCAAAGCATTTATTTCAATTAGACCATTAGACTTTTGAATGACAAAAATACAAAAAAAGCAAAGCTACAGTCACAGACAAGGCATAATAACTTGAGAAAGTACTGTAGTTGCCCATTCCCTAACGTAGATCTCTATGGAGAAGAACGGGCAAGAAACTCCATGGGCACTCTTTTAAATTAAAATATTGTTACAAAATCTTGGTTACATCTTTCATGTAGAGATTATGCATAATGTAAGAACGATGTAGAAAGACGTAAATAGGCATCCTCATAAAATGAAAATTGAACTCTTTTGTATTTTCATCCCAAATAAAGCATCCCTACGATAACAATAAATGGCGCGTTCAGAATACCATCTTTTAACACTTGTTAAAAATGTTATGTTTGAGTTATAAACATGCAATTTTTACTATTATGTAGCTAATTACGATGAAGAATAACTTAAAGTAATAAAAAGGTAGGTACTGGGGGCGTCTTATTGAGTACAAATATTGTAAAAAAAAAAACAGATTTAAGTATTTTTAATTGAGGGTAGTTTTTTTTCCCCTCAGTTTTCATTTTAGGAGTACGGCTAATTACTTCCAATCATTATTGATAATCAAAATAGTTTGTTTCATCGCGAATTCGCGATAGATCATTCAGTTTAAAAGTTACACCGTTTTGTTTATTTTTTTCATCGATAAATTATGCATAGATTCCCTCATTTCGATATGTGCACATTATAAAGACTCACACTGTATTAGACTTGCGCCGTGCCAGTTCAAAACCCATATAAAATAAATGAACTTTTCACAGAAAGAAAGCATCAATGCGGTCAGAAGTGTAATTAATTTTCGACGTTATTTCAAGAGTTATATTGATATTAATTTGTTTAGCATAAAAAACTGCACTTGGCCAGGTCTGGGTCAGCCCCTAGAAGTTTAGTCAAAAGTGACACACTAGTAAAATGTTTTTTGCTAAGAGTAAGTTTTATAACATGTATATTTTTAAATTTGGAACTAACTGATCTTTTCCGGCTCTAGGTGCCGTCCATGGCTTCATAAACTTGGGTTTATTTTTCATTGGAAGACATTTTTTCACTGTAAAAAGTAATTATTTATGTTTTAAAATCTTCTGAAGCTTTCGACAAGTACATAAAATGCGTCCACAGAAGACAGCTAAATTAACTTATAAGCTCATCTGCTGCTAATTTAAATATTGCTGTAATATTCCTGATTAATCGTTAAATCACTTTCAGAAATATGTAGGGAATAAATAGTGGAGCAGTAGTACCATACTATAATAACATACCTGTATCTCATCCACATAGTCGAAGTCCAGTGCATTCTTCCATCTGAAAGGCACATCTCGAGACACTCGGAAGGTGGAACTGACACCGGCCACCTCCACATTGGTGTGTGACTGCAGGAACTCATCAATCGATTGTGTGGCACTAAGCCTTAGGAACTTTAGAATTTGATGAGTAGTAATATTAGGCTTCAATGCTAATTCTTCATACCGCAACACCCTGTAAACATCAAAATTGATTAAAATTTTTCCATATTTATATGATATGACATACTTTTAGCCTGCAGCTTCGCCCGCGTACTTTTGGTGCGCAAAATACGCGCTTTATACATTGAGTTGCAGACCCCCCATTAAACAACACAACTCTAGTCTTAGTATACCAGTGTGTCAAATTGAAAAGAAATCTGTTCAAGTAGTAAGGCGTGGCAAACAAACAAACTCAAAAAATAAGATTTATAATAGAGAGAAGTAAGGATTATAGAAATAAAAATTGATAACAATTTGGAGATTTAAAGCAAAAAGAACTTTATTATTTGCATGAAAGACAAATAAATGTATTTTAAGGTGGCAAAAAAGGCAACTTATAAAATGACAATCTCCTTTCTCTCACTCCCTTTTATATGAGATGACTCGAGAGAGACTCTTAAGAGGACACAAAGAGGGAGAGAGAATTGAGAAATAGGTATTTGTAAAATGTATTGCTTTCGCGCAGCGCCCAAACGACCGCGCAGAGCGCGAAAGAGACAACAGCAGGAAATACCAATTAAAAGTACAAAAAAACAACGTTTCGTAGGCCCCTGATAACTTCTCCAAAACTTGACCGATTTAACAACTTTTTTCATTACCTAAAAAATTAAAGAAAGGTTTTCTTTTTTTTTTCTTCAAATTTGTTTTCTGGATGTTTGAACACAGCGGAATCTGGCCAATTTGTTAGGTTTTCGAAGGTTCATATCTCTTTTAATAAATGATTTATGAAAAAAAGAAAACATAGGGACATGCCAATAGTGGTCATAGATTTTTTGGAAAACAAATACTACTCTACCGGCATTATCTAGGGAGGAAACAGGGGACTATGTTTGTATGGCAAAACGGTCCTTGTGTTTCCTCTTAATAAATATTTGCCCATGTACAAATTCAACAGCCATTGTAGTTTTGTTTAACTTAAACCCTGATGATACAAAACAATCTGTATAAATGTGCATGTTATTCATACAGACTGATGGAACTAAGGTCACAATAAAGGCCATGTTCACTTTTGCACACATGTTTTGAATAAAAAGTTAAATAAAATGATGCCATGTGTGAATCATGCTAAAGGGCTTGGAAGATTTTTGTATGAAGCGCGGCCGTATTAACTTCCGCCATTTTGTTCTTTTTTTTTTAAGTAGCTGTCACGCATAATATCTTTGATAGCTGACATTACTTATAAAAAAACAAACAAGTTTTGTATGAGGCAAAATGTTCTGTGTCACGTTTCCAAGATAAGAGCGATCAAAGTTTAAGTACATTCACTGATGGTATCTTCAGCACAACTTTGATTTGGTCAGACACGCATAAAACGTATTAATCGATAGCTGGTATCAATACAAACAAGTTTTGTTTGAGACAAAATGTTCTAAACTGTCATGTTTCTGAAATAGATGAGGTTGTGAGCGCTACCAGCACAACTTTGATAAAATAAACAAATAAATCAGAGTTGTGCTGAAGATGCCATCAGTGAATGGACTTTAATAATAGGTCTTTACCTATGAAATTGCCGTTCTGCCGTACTTGCGACGAAAAATGGATTCTGTTCGACAATCACAAGCGCTTAGCAAGTTGGTTAGATCCAGCATAGCTATTCACAACGCTTCGATTGCATTTACGATTCGGTAAGTCGTATGTCTATCTCGCTCAATTTCGTAATGTCAAAAAAAGATAGACATACGACTTTCCGAATCGAAAATCGAATCGAAGCATTGTGAATAAGGGGCCTGGTTCAGCATCTAAACAATGCCCCAAACGAAAACTGACCCCTGAAAAAGTGATGGTCACTGTTTGGTGGTCTAGTGCCGGTGTCATTCATCACAGCTTCTTACCAAACGGGATAAGCGTTACTGCAGATGTGACTCGCACATCTCCAACCAGCTTTGGTCAATCTTTCGGCTCCGCTGCTCCTGCACGACAACGCGCGACCTCATACTGCACAGCAGACGGTCTTCAAGTTACAAGAGCTGGGGTTGGAAGTTCTCCGTTATCCACCGTACTCACCAGACCTTGCCCCTACAGACATCTACTTTTTCCAGAATTTGGATAACTTCTTGGCGGGGAAAAATAATTCAATAACCGAGAGGCAGTTCAAAATGCCTTTGAGGAATTCGTTGCCTCCCGTCCAGCAGACTTTTTCAAAAAGGGCATCAATAAGCTACTACGTTGGCAACAATGCATTGAGGGCATGGGTAATTAAAACTTTGATTAATAAAAATAAAAAGTATAAAAAGGGCGATAACTTTTTTCATGAAAAACGGCAATTTCATAGGTAAAGACTTAATATATAGCTCATAATTATCTCGGAAACGTGACACTTTAGATTATTTTGTCTCATACAAAACTAGTTTGTATTGGATACCAGCTATTGATTAGTGTATGTCTTACGCGTGGCCAGTACTTTAAAAATAAATCAAAATGGCGGAAGTTAATCCGGCCAAAAAATTCAAACTCCTTTCCTTCGATATGCAGAATATGCTCAATTTTTTTAAGGCGACTACAGGAGCTATATTAGCAACTCTATTTGTGATGGTTCAATTAGAATAAAGTTCTAATCAGCTTGCACTACAAAGTGGTTGTTACGTCAGTCACTGCGGGCCGAATAGTGCGAAATGAGTGGTATTTTGCAATTTCCAAAAAATCCCTTGATTGGACTAAAAAAAATAAAACACTATCATGCTAATATGTTGCTTGTAGAATTATTTGCCAAAAAATCAGAATGATCGCATGTATTTTAGTATGGTTTTTACTCGTTATAAGAATTTTTTAGAGATACGTTCGTGACTCTTTTTATCGAGTAAAATTAGTTGTATTATGTTTTCAAAACACTATCATACTAGCATATCTCTTGAAGAATATCATATATTTTTCTGGTTTTGTTTATTGCAGTGAATCATATGCTTTTTTGCATTATAAAACTCGCGTTTAGCTCCTGTAGTCCTCTTAAGTACCCTGTGTAACAATAAGCAGTTTCTAACTTGTTATCAAATCTTGTTTTTGTTCGATTTTTCCTTAATAATGTACATTTTTCCTCATAACTTCCGTCTTACTGATAACATTCATATTGTTATTGTGTGAGACTAATCAATAAATTCATTAAAATTAATAGGATCCATAAAATCAATAAGTTCATTATTGGTAAGATTTCTTTTTAAATAAAACATAAACAATCACAAGTTAAGAATGTTTCAAGAAAATTGTTATTAGGGTTCTGTACAAAAAATGAAAAAAAAAACGGAACCATCACTCGTGCGTCTGTCTGTACGTCTGTCTGTCACAGCCATTTGCTCCGAATCTACAGGACCAAATCAGGTGAAATTTGGTAAGATGGTGTAATCTTAAGACTAAAACACAGATGTGCAAAGTAACTAAATTATTTTTTTAAATATGCAATATGCAAATCTTACTTAGTCATATATCAAATGAAAGGCCTATATGGATCTCAAACATATTTTTGTTATTATTGTAAAATAAATAGTTTTGATTATATTCATGAAATAAGGCGAAAATTTAACATTACCCCCTTATCTCCGAAACTACTGAGCCTAAAATAAAAAAAAAATCTAAATATAGTTCATTGCTTGTAGATTACAGGAAATAATCTATCTATAAGAATTCTATCAATTGAAAATAAAGTGGTAAACTCAATATAATATGTTCACTTATGGGAAATTTGACTTTGACATTGTGCGGAACCCTCTCCTCGCGAGTTCAACTCGCACTTGGCCGGTTTTTAATATATGACCACAAAAAAGCATGTTTTGTATTCTACTCAATAACTGATAACTACTTACTTTAGCTAAAAATATGAACTATTTAACCCATTTTAGAGCTTGAGGTTTCAAAAAGGCTGTCTTATTGATATTCTTCCACCAAGCTGATTATTCTGCGTGTTGTGTCCACAAGTGAATTTGAAGGTTTCTCTTTTAAAATAATGATAATTAAATAATGACTTACATCAGTCTATCAGGATATTGCTGCTGTATGCGACCTGCTGCCACATAGTCGCTAATCATGTCGGCACAAACAAGTGATGGCTCCCAGCAATCCGGAGCTGGCTGGCAAAAGTTCCGGTGCTGCCTGGACTGCATCACACCACGTGGGTCACGGATTAATAGTATCACCTTCACATTTAGCCTTAAATTGAAAACATGTTCTTTGTTAATAATTTTAATTTATAAAATCTTGTAATAGTGGTATACTCGAAATGATAAAAGTTGTGAAGCTCGTTTTGATGGAACTCTGATATAAGATGAGAAATTGGTATTTCTTAGTTAATTTTATTTTTTTTGCATTATAGTTTGAATTTCAACAAATAATTTTTGAATTCACAACATAAATAATTTTAATATTAAACAGCTTATTTTGTATACTCTGCCAATATACCATTATATTGTGTAACTGGTGTTAAGAATAAAATCTAGTCATTATTAGTTTAAGTTTGTCTCGCAACAAGTAAATATTAGGCAACAATAATAATGCAATTAACTCACTCTTTGTCATCCAGTATTTCATTGATGAGCCGCAACCTTAGACGTACAACCTTCATGGTGTGGAAAGGAAAGAGCTTACATAACCGTGATGTGAACTCAGCATCATAACACAGGTCTTTCTTATATTTACAATGGTCCCAAAGTCTGGTGTTATGGCTGAACTGATTCAAATGCCTACTTCCATACACAAAGTAATCTTCTAAGCCTTCATAGTTACATTTCAACATAGCCCTGATGGTGGTCAAGGCTCGATCTGCCTCAGGTGGCCCCCTTATTTGTATAATTCCATACTTAAGTAATGGTTCATAATGATAATAAGTACCTGGGATTGCATTTAATACTTCTCCAAGAAATGTGGTTCCTGATCTCCATGTTGATATAATTAAACTCTGCAGGGGCCGGCCCCCTGATTCAATCACTAATTCTTCCAATGCGTGAGCACCAGATTCTGAAAAGTTGTACTTAGAGAGTTGATAATTGATTTTTGATCGCGTTTTTTCCAGTAACTTCTTGATATCTGGCGAACCATCATACTGGAGTGTGGGTATATGCACCGTGTAGGTTTCCTCTCCATAATCAACTTTTAGAAAGTTCCTTACATTTCTCCGGCTTTCAGTGGACGGACGATAATATGTGTTATCTGCATATCGACTTCCAGCAAGAATTAGAAGAACACTGAGACCAAACGCGAAACATATTGAGTAAAAGTTAACTCGCCGCAACATCACGATTAAAAAGGAACAAAACAATTTCGTAGAATTTGTAAGAATGAAGATAATTTATTATTCTATGCGAATACTACCAATACACAATCACTGTCATTTTTTATTGGCTTTGATTGCATTTAAATTAAAATACCATATTTTTCGTTTCCGCGGAAACACCGCATTGCACCTTCACCGCCATTTTGAACGAATGACGTACGATTTGTCAAAAGTAACTTTTTAATTTTTCTTTGTATGACAACGGAAAGTTACATCACTGCGCCAGCTTTTAAAAGCTCACGCTGCACTTGAAGAAAACATTGAAACAACTCCAATAAAATGCTTACAAAAATAATTCTTGTTAGTTAAATATATAAATACAACACGATAGCACTGCCGAAACTATATAAGTGACCAACTTATACCGCGTATGTTCTTATAATAAGCTGTGAACGTACGCAGCGGTTTGATTATATATTTTACCTATTCTGATTCAATGATTGGCCAATGCAATATATACAAAACGGACAATAATTAATACATAAAACCCGAGGGAGAACGTATGTACACCGTTCCTAAACGTTGTTCAAATTTTGTGATGTGCTGCATGCACCCAGTTCGTCTGTCTGATGAAAGGTTTGATAATATTGATTTCTTCATGGCATTATGGCATGAATAGATTAGTTAGCAGGCATTACAATTTTTTGTAAACCTATGTTGGTTGTCCTATTATTGCATACTGGGTCTTCTCCATATTCTTCCTTCCTTTCTATGTTCATTGTTCCACCTTCTCCGGCCAATCCAGTAACAACGTCCCGCCAGCGTTTCTCAATCTCAAGGCCTGTCTCGGCGACGACGCTCTTCTTTAAGAACTCACTGTCTGACGATCCTAACCCATCTGTTTTCTTGCAATCTGTAAGCAGTGACCCGCCGAGTACCATTCTCGAAGCTCGTAGATTTACCTATTACCGATATTGGTGATGCCTGTCTTTCGAGATAAGTTAGTCTTGTAGAGACCAATTTATTTAACATAGGTACGCATCTATTTATTTATTATCGGTGTTGTAGGTGTGTATTGTGTTGCGGCAGGTGCATTTCTGTTCACTAAGCGTTAACTCAAATTACAATATTCTCGAGTAGCGATAGGCTGGAAAAAAAATAATTTGAATATACCTACAGAATGTATCAGAAAGGTGAGACTCTACACTCGGAGTTGTAATTATTTATACTAGGGACAATAACGGTCCAGATAAGTAGGCTTAACTTCGAGAGAGGTCAATCGTCGAATCCAACTCGGCTGGGCAGCGTTCGGGAAGTTGCGTGGTATCTTCTCCTCCAACTTATCGCAGTGTCTCAAGACGAAATTCTATGATCAGTAGTCTATCTTTAAGCATTCTGATGAGGCCCATTGTGAACAGACGTTCTGGAGCGGCGACCGCGAACCAGAAGACGTTTTGTTGGAAGGCCTCCCACTAGGTGGGCCCAGGCGCGGATACGGGATTTCTTTAAGGAGGGGCAATTTTTGTTTGATTTTACCTATCGTATGGAAAATTCATAAAAAAAATTACGAACTTTTGATAATAAATAGAATTAGGCGTTACTTTACGGAAATTTATAATATGCAAGATACAAGGGGGTCGCCAGCTTTTTGGCTGGGGGGGGGGGGCATCAGAAAGGCGCGAGTAAAAACAGATTTATGAGGGTTAAAATTACTATGTATGGATGCAGCTGAAGTTCTTCAAAGAATCTTAAATGCAATAGCTAGTTAGAGGTACTTCATAAATGTTAGTCCCCTTTTTTTTTCGGATGGGAAATCATCAAATGACTCCTCCCGCTCTGGGCGGAGCAGGAGGGAGTGTCAGACTTTTACTGACTAAAACCCATCCATGTTCCTTCATCGCCCTTTGTGTTCCGGGGCCACGGTATCTCTTTCGAATAGTCCCGCAGCCAATGTTAGTCACCTGGGATTGCTTAGATTTTCGGTACTTGTTTTATAGAAGTACCTAAAGTTACTAATTTTAAGAGTTATAAGAATATTTAAGCTCTCCACTCTAGACAAGTAAGCTTTTCTTTAGTGCTTTTATTCAGAAATCGATGTTACTTACTCTGCCCTCGTAAATGAAAACACAGTAACTCCGAAAATGCTATTTTGTAAAAAACGCGATAACGATGGTTGAGTGGGTGAAGCGTAACTCAGCAAACTTTAGGGTAAAGTTAAATTGTTAAATCGTTTTGTTATAGACAAAACATTTAAGTTTAAGTAAAATTAAATTTTATGTTGTAAAATGAACAAAGCTTCAATTCAGTGTAAGAATGAATATTTTATTGCGTTTTATTTAATTAAATCAGTTAATGTGTTTTAAAATAGGAACAAAATTCATACAATTTTATTTTTTAAAGAACTGATTGGTACTGTGGTCTACGTTAGTTTTACTATGTTACTGTGTTTTAACCATTTAAAGACAGGAACTCTAATGTTATTACGACAC